>JASDDO010000024.1:891435802-892635802 GCA_030015575.1 Agapanthus africanus
AGGGTTCGTTTCTTCATGTCCGGCCATGTAGACAGTGTGGATAACACATTCAGCCATTCTTTCATCACTGGCAGCTGGTTTCGCGGAGCGGTCCGGGCTTTGGAAATTCATAAATTTTAACATGGCCAGAGCCCTAGCCCTTTTGTTGGCTCTATATCTGAGCCGCTTCTGCCTCAGCTTCTCTGCCTTAAGCGCTTGGCAGGCTTCTGCTCTTCGAGAAGCCGCCATAGGCCGAGTGATGGGGATGCTTGAGAAGACATCTGCCCGCGTGTCCGTCGAAGGTATCGCCTGGGCTTGCCCACGACGTCTGGCAACTTCTTTTGTTCCGATGGCTTTGCCCCCAGTTGGGGCCATAGAAAGCCGTCCAGACACCGATTTGCGTTTGGGTTGGAGCGCCCTTGAGATCACCACATTTGGTCTCCTGCCTTTCGAGACCGGTTTGTCTGCCACCGGGGCTTGAGGAGCTGGGATGGCGCCAACTGGTATGAACACAATAGAGCCGAATGGTACCGGCTCCTCCTCCCATTGTCGCCCGAGACTGGCCGGAAGGACCGTCCTGGAGTCTATCTTCATCGTGTAGGAGACGGGAGTCGTGCTGAGAGCTGAGATCGTCCTTGGAGACATTGTTGGAGAGTGATTGCTTGAAAACCTGTATGAAAGAGCATTATTTTAGTATAAATATAGGTATGTATATTGATTGAGTTCGCATGAACGTTTAACACGAAATATGGGAGGAGAGATTGGTCCCACCGGGCGTGCCAGAATCTGTAGGGTGTTTTTCGTCACCCCATTGAGATGGGAATACGCGCGCGCTTATCAGGCGTACTACAGATTCCCCCTGCCTAGGGTAGGCCGAGGTTTAATGATTGTGGGGATCTGAATCTCCGGCAGCCGCGGACTAAACTGCCGTTAATTACCCCTCGCCTTTGGAGCGAGGGAACCTCCGATTAACGGGTTAAACTGGTCATGCGAACTCAATGTGCAGTGTGCGTATGATGTGTTTTGAAAGAGGGGTTTTGGATATATCGGGGGCCCTGCAGAGTTTTTACGGGGGTCCCGCTACCCAGATAGTGGGCTGGGGGTCAAGGGGGCTAGCAGCCCCCTTGCGGGGTGCGGGGCAGCGCCCCGTTAGAATTTTTTTCTAACAGGGACAATTTCGTGGGGTATATGTGTGTGTAAATATGTATACATATGTAAATATATATGTATGTACATAAAAAGAGGGGGAAAAGACATCCAAAGGATGCGTGGGGCAGCGTCTTGGGCGCTGTGAGCCTAGGTGCTGTGCGCTCAGGCGCTAGAGTGCCACGTGTCGGCACGGGGGCGATTTGCGCTCGAGCGCTTGCGCTGGAGCGTAAGCGCGCCATGTGTCGGCACGGGGGCGACTTGCGCTCGAGCACTTGCGCTTGAGCGCAAGCGCGCTACATGTCGGCACGCGGGCGCTCTGCGCTTGAGCGCCGGCGAGAAAAGGAGGCTTTTAGCCTAAGAAACAGAAGCTATGCTTCAAAAAGGAAATATTTATTATGTATATATGTATGGAGTTAAACTCCTAGGATGTTTTGAAGCTGATGAAGGGGGTTCTTCTTCTTCCTCCTGTTGTTTGGCCGGATCTTGAAGATCAAGAGATGTGAGATCTCAAAATCTCTTCTTTTTGAGATCTGATGGGAGATCTGAGTTTCCCTTTGAGGGTTTTGTGGTGGAAAACTACTTAGTTTTGGAAAAGAAAGAGTAAAACTCTTGATTTAATTCAAAAGAAATGAGAAGGTTTAGAACCTTGGAGAAGGAGCAGGAGGCACAAAGAACCCTAGTTTTTGGGGGAATAAAAAGTTGTTCTTTTTTTTATTCATCATGTTGCCTTTTATAGGCTTACATATTTACATATAGCCCTTTGGGTTTTGCAAAATGGTATTTTGCCTATCCCATGGCTCATGTGCCTTTTCATTTTGCACATAAGCCATGGGCTTATAAAAATTTGGCTTTATGCCCCCCTTTTGCATACATTCATGCACAAAAATTACATAAAAATTATTTGTTACATGATTTTTGTTGTTGGCATGGCGGAAGGCCGGACGCTTCGTGTTCGGGCTCGACCTGGGTATTGGTCCACTTGCTTGGGTTTGGGCCCACCTGGCTTGGGGTTGACCTTGACTTTGACTTGGTCAACCGGGGTGCAAATTTTGACTTCAACAGATACAGAGTACGCGATTTCAAGTCCGTGTGATGAGACTTCGGATTGACCGTGGCTGAGGACAATAGCAGTACGCAGACAGCAAGATGTGACGTCGAAGCGGACGATGATAAAGACGAGTGGAGCCAAAGGTTCATGCGAGATGCGGACGAGCTGTTGTTACTCCCCGTCGAGATCAGAGATCTGATTTGCATACAGAGGCGTTGGTATGCGGCCAATTCCTGAGAAAATGTGGTGCTGAGGACGCAGATATCCAGAAGGCGAGCAAAGATTATGTAAGAGTATTAGCTTCCGTACAGTTCGGCATGGGCGAGATCGAAAGAGACCTTAGGCAGGATTTCTTCCAGAACACTGCTGCAATGAGACTTACACCCAGGATCAGTGGTGTCACGTGTATTCAGAGGATCAGAGACCGACGCTAATGACGTGCTGCTTTACGAGTGGTCTTGATGATTGACCAGGAGATGACCAGAGAGGTGCCAGAACGGAATCGTCCTCGTTTGAACACCTGACCGGGCCGATGAGACGATGGATTGCGAGATTGGTAATCCGCAGAGAAAAGGAAGACCCAGAGACAGAAGACGCCAGACCGTGAGCAGGAGGTGAGCGGATATTCTTGTTCTGCCGGTTTTAGGCGCACCGATTCATTTTTTGACATTATAGGAGGTGTACCTCAATGTCCTTTGTTGCGATTTGCGTTTGTAATCTGAGTATCACGCCTATATCGCTTGGATTTGAGTTTTGGATAATTGAGTTTCATGATATTTATTGTGATTCCATGCCTAGGGCATGCATATGATTTGATTTATGCTTTCAGCATATTTTTCATGCATTTTTAGTATTTTGATTTGCTTTTGTGCACGCTGATGCACATGGTTGTGAAATTATATGCCACGGTATACCTGATTTGGATTTGGATTGAAGGTGTTGTATACCGTCGATTTCGATTTTGATACTCGATATTTGTTTTGTGCTCCTTGTGCACCTGATTGGATTCTTGCGTATATTGGACGCGCTTGGAGTGGACTTTTGTGCATGTTCGGCGCTTGATATTGGATTTCGCGATTTTGTGCATGTTGGATGCACCTGATTTGGATTTTCGCGCGTGTTGGGCGCATGATATGAGATGCGATTTTAGTGCACACCAGATGCACTAAATCGGGATTCTTATGCATATCAGATGCACCCGATATTGTTGTCGTGCACACCCGTTGCACTGGACAGATACTTTCGTGCGCACCCGTTGCACTTAGTTTTGGCTTTTGTGCATATTGTGGCACCTGTGTTTGGATTTGATTTCCGTGCGCACCAGACGCATGTGATTGTCGGATACGCCTTTTTAGGCTGATTTTGCTTTTTGAGCACTTTGTTTTCATGATAGGTATATATATAGTATATAGTAGCCGAACAGGACTGATCTGAGGACAGTACCTGAGTACCTTGCATGCATTAAAAGCTTACCAAGAGGTTTTCAAAAGAGTTATAGTCTTGCTATTTCCTACGTGTCCGTGAGCGACGCGAACGTTTATAAAGGAAAACCTTTTGGGATATTTTGAAAACGACGGGACGTATATTTGAGGAAAACATATATGGGCATATATCATTATTTTAAATTGAGCGTCCGTCACTTAGGCCGTGAGTTACGCATCACACGGCGATTTAGAAAAGACTTTTGCATGAGTTTTATTTAGTTCTTGAAAGTTTTCAAAGATGCGTACTATACACGTATTATAGTATTTGACTAGTGTATATTGAATTTTAAAGTGGATTTTGAGACCTGTATCTTCATTGTAACTCCGAGGATATGCGTGCAAATCCGATAATTTGCGTGACGCTTGACGGGGTTCGATTTTGAGTCTTGTACTCATTTTCATGCGCACTTGACGCGCTGTGTTGTTTCTGCATCTTCCATGATTTCGGAACCCCGTTGATTTGAGCTGATTATTGAAATGTTTTACATTTTGGGGGTTTAAATTTAAATTCGGGAACTGAATTTCTTTAAGGGGGGAAGATTGTAACATTTCAGAAAATATAAAATATTATTTTTGGAATTGAATATTAAAATAATATTTTTCCCGAAAACTGCCCGATTTGCGAAATTGGGGTTTTCGAAAAAGGGTATAAATATATACCAATAATTGTGAAATAAATGAAAATTAAAATGATTTATTCATTGAATAATATAATTAAGAGATTTGGCATTTTTAAAATTTATTATATGCAGTTTCGATAAAATCCTGATTAGTGCACTGCTAATCGTGATTAAGCAAAATCCGTGTTTCTGCAGTTTTCCATGGCTAGTGCACCATGTCATGTTCCATTTGGTTACATGTTGTATTTGTGTTGTTTTATGGGTATTATGTGATTTGGTTTTGAAATTTGAAAGAGAAAAGATAAAGAAATGGCAAAAGGGTAATTTAGTGAAAAGGGGTATGATCGGAGAGAGAGAGTGTGTGTGAATAAGTGAGAGAGAAGGGGGGCTGCTGCCTAACATATTTCCCATCATTTTCTTCCTCCTTCTTCATCTTCCTCGCTCATATCTCCCTCCACTTCAAACCCTAGATTCATCTCCAAATAATCCCCAAAACCTTATACTCTCTTCACAAAAATTAATCCCCATCTCTTCCTCTACACATTGAACCAAGAAAAGTGGAATTTTGATGACATTGGAGAGCTAGGGCTGTCTAGAGTGGCTTGAATAAGGTATAGCTTCTTCCATTTAGCTAGTTTCAAGCTTCTTTCTATTCTAGTTTAGTTTGGAGATGGTTTGGTGGTGATTTGTGGAAATTGAAAAACCCTAGTGAGGGTTTGAGTGAAATTATGGATTGGTGATACTTGAGTGGCTATTGAGTAACTGTTTAAGACTTCGGAATGAGTATGGGAAACCAAAATACAGATTTAGGATTTGATCCATGTCGGTTTTGTGAGAAATTAGGGTGTGCAGGGAAATCTAGAGCAAACCGGGGGATTTCTGAGTTTAGCAAACAACACCAGAGACCCATTTTTGACCATAGGAGACCACCATGACAAAACGAAGCCTATAGGAACCAGGGGCCGAGGAGGCCAGATTTTATGGGTAGGTGGCCGGCCACTTGGTGGGGAGTGGTGTCGGGGTTGGTCCAGTAGCTCATATACATCATATACAGCACCCTAGACTTGTTTGTGCAACTCCTTTTGGCCTGAATCAAAATCTGGGAGCATTTTAGTGGGATTTTAGCTATGTTTTCCGTATTTTGAAATGCTAATTCTTGATAATTGGATGTGTTTTTGGTTGTTGAATGTTTATACATCAACGACTAGAGGCAATTTATTGGTTTTGCATACGTGGGCTATAGGTTCTAACCTATAGGCGATCTGTGTGCCGTTTTGGTTTCGGGACTTGATGTTAATAGCGATTGCGATTATTTATTATTGTAGATACCCTCGCGTGGATTCCGAGGCTACGGATCATGGTATCATCGACTTCGGCAATCGACGACCAAGATGAGTGGATCTATATCCACGGGGGAAGTCGGGTGGATGGCGTATAGCACCCCCGCAAAGTTTTGATGAAAACCGATTTGTAGTATATGGTTAAAGAAACCTAGATTAGGAAACTAGGATTAGAATTAAATAGATTGTTAGTGAAACCATATTAGAAGGTAAAGATAGTTAGAAGTGAGATGATACGACTAGTATGTGATGACGAAACTTGAGGATGATATTTGATGATATTGCTGTTTAGGGTACTATATGACTATATAGTCGACGTAGGTGTGTCATCCGAACCATACATATTTCTACACTGAAGAATCGTATGCATCATTTAAACAGATATTTTGATGGACGTTACGGAATTTCAAATGATATCTCTTCCTTAAAAATACCGTAACCCTTATTTTCAAAACTACAATTCGCATCTTTCCAAAAACTGTTTGTATGGTTCGGATGTGTAGGTTAGATTAGATACTTATACTTATAATGGAGATAGAATGTTTATGTAAACTCGACTTGATGTGAGATATATAAATGCGATGAAAAGAATATAAGACGAATATGATGATCTGATGATATATTGGTACGGATGCGAGTCGATTGAGATGATTGATACCTTGTCGGTCCCCTGATATGAGATCGTTATGGATATGACCTGGGACATATATATATATATATATATATATATATATATATATAGAATGCTGTAAATCATGGATGATAGGCCGTACGTGATATTAGGCCGTACCCTCGTTGTCTTATAGGTTGATAGGATCCCTATTAGCTTAATGCCGTCGTACGATGATTTTCCGTGCGTGATGAGTTGACTTGATGATTGATCCTTACCCTCGACTAGAGGTTGTCGTATGATGGATTATACCGTACGCGATGTTGTTTAGGCTGGATGCCGATTGATAGATTCACCGACTCGATCATGTTAGATACGTATACCCGTCAGCATTTGCATATGATTTACCTTATGTTGCATTCATGTTATTCACTTTGTATTACTTATACCTATGATAGTACACCTGCACCATTATCGATAGTGCGTATGTTACACATACACAGATTTGTCGGCTCACAAACTTCATCATCGATAATTGCCATGTCACTACACAGTAGGGTTGCTGCATCATGACATACACATTGTATATCCATATTTGTGCACGCATACATTGGGACATCTATACTTGCGCATATACATTTTGTACCTACATAGATAACTGGTTTTATTGGGAAATTGGGAACCGCATGTTATATTTTAAAAACTGGAATCATTTAAAAGAGCGGTTTTCCCTTATTACGTCATATCACTGTTCCATGTTGCATGATATACGGATATGCTTGCATTTCTATTATATGTCGCATACATCACGCTTTATGATTTTACGCATTGAGATATGCTGTTTTCATGAGATTTCTGGATTTGAGAACCGTGGCGATTTCAAAAGAAAGCTTGTACTGTTTTAAAAACCCGGTTTCTCTTGATATGATATTTCTGTGCGTCCACCATGTGTTTTCTCGGTTCTGAGAGCGACATGTGAAACCCGATTCGAGGAGGCGGATGAGGTCGATTGCGGGTACATGGTGGACCCGGTAAGGTACCCCAGGGTAAGAAGTTCGAGGTGTAGACGATGAGCCTGGCAGGGGAGCACTACCTACCGGTGATTGTATTTGGACTCGGCGGTTATCCGGAGGATACCGACCGGAGTAGAGAGATGGATATGAAGGCCGACCAGGGTGTGCGGTGCCTGAGACATATGAGGATTTACGTGTCGATACTGGACACGGGTTTCATGATGTTTTCGAGTGTCGAAGTTGGACACTCTAGTTCCATGATTTTGATATGTCGCGAGGGACATACGTTGATTTATATCCTCATATTTTCATGCATATGTTTTTATGATATTTACATGCATGATATTGTTGTGTCATTGGTTGATACGTGGACGAGATCCACATGCATACATACATTGATCATATGGTTGGACGAGATCCGCATACTTACATACATTGATTATTTGATTGGATGATATTAGCATACTTATAGGCTTGAGTTATTGTTGGCACATATACGACCCGGTCACCCTAGATATCATAGTATTACCTTCATGATATAATTGACCTAGGAGTCGTTGTTTATTCGATTTCTATTTGTTGATATATTTCTATTCACGAGTTGGCAACTCACCCCCGTTATGCCACAGTTCTTGCAGGTAGACCGCTTGGATCAGTAGCGGCTTCGCTGGCACACAGTTGCATTCGGGTGTTTTGCATTGGTAGGTGGGACATTTGTATCGTACCCACTCTTGTATCTATATTATATTGTATCTAGATGGCTCCATCAATCAAAATTAGTAAATTGTATAAGTAATGAGACTTAGTGGGATTGTGGTTGCGAGACTTAGAGCGAGGAATTTTCCACTACTTGTGGTTTTGATGTCTTGCTTATTTCTTTATTTTTTGTGGTGATCTTCGCCATTGGGCGTCTTATACTTATATATATTGTCTTGCGTGGTTGTGATCCGCCATTTGGCGAAGTGCTAGCTCCCGTTTGGAGATGCCTTTATCATTATTATGTATTTGTGGTTTTGGATCAAAATATACAAAGGAGGTGCTGCCCAAATTTTTAAAAGAAGAAACATGTTTTTAAACTAGTAAATTTCACTTGTATCATTCATGTTCCTTTTCTATGCATTAAGAAAACTTGATTTCATTATACCTTTATTTCAAAACCTTACCTCCTTTATTTTTCTTAAAAGGTTTAGATTTCTGGGTTTCAGCTTACTTGAATTCCGTTACGCCTTTAGACGTTGCGTGATTTAAGTGTTGGTCACGAGCTAATATTTCGGGTCGTGACATTTTACTAGACTTTATACAACTTGGCTATATCACGGGGAAGGACAAGAAAAAGACGATAATGCGGCAGAAGAAGAAGGAGAAGACGGTAATGCGGCAGAAGAAGAAGAAGAACACGATAACTTCTTTCCGGAAGAAGAAATGGAGGATATGGTAGAGGCTGCCTTAGGTGATAGTATTCCTATCGAAGATGACATTCCTTCTGGCCAAGGACTACGTATGGATAAGTATGAAAAGTTCATGAATGATGCTAGAAGACCAATTTATGAGAATGCAAAGTATTCAACCCTATCATGGTTCATCCAACTTTTCCAGATTAAGTGCCTAAATGGATAGAGCAACAAGTCATTCACGATACTTCTGAAATTCCTGAAAGATTCCATGCCCCCGGAAAATAACGTGCCCGACAGCTGGTACGAAGCCCAGAAGATGATGTCTGATTTGGGTATGAAGTGTGAGAAGATTCATGCATGTCCTAAATATTGCGCCGTCATGCGTCAGAACTTTCCTGGGAGCTAGCCGTCGTTGACTTTCATGAAGGTATTCCGCTCTTAGACCGAAAGGAATGGTTATTGGCTGCTCTGGGACATCAATCCTTGATTCGTGGACCAAATTTTGATTTTGTTGTGATTGCATTTGAAGGACTCGGGTTGCGAAGTTTTCCACAACATTCACCAGATCGTCGACTTTGGAACGGATCATGGCTAACTCCCTATCATAGTCCTGGAATTGCTCTTGAAGCCATTGGAATAACGCTTGTTTTGTAGTTTTGGGGACGACAACTGGGCTATCCTTATCGCCTGAGCTTGATTCCTCGAGAACCATGGGCTCTTTTTGCTCAACAGCTCGAGCAGGGTCCTCATCATTATCTAAATCGAGCCAGTATTGAGCAGCGTCAACCATATCATTACCATGGCTGTGAAGTGTGGGAGGGTTCGTTTCTCTATGACCGACCATGTAGACCGTATGGATCGCGCATCTGTCCGTTGCCCCCTCATTGTCAACGTTACTCGTTGGACCTTTGGATTGTCGCTGTGGTTTTCCCCTTTCAGGGAAGGGTGAACAATTGAAAGCGGTCGGTTCCCGAAATATCTCGGTTTCTGTTTGCATAAAATTAGCGGCCGCGGCTTGATCGTTTGTCAATACGCCAGGGGACAACGAGATTTCTCCCGCCTTGTATTGTTTCTCGACCCAATCTTTGAAAATGCAACAGTATTTGATAGTGTGTCCCAACACTCGGTAGTATAGGCAATAATTGGGATGATCAGCCCTGTTCGCTTCACTTAGCCTTTTTGGTTCTGGTAGCCGCAAGCCATTTTTCAGAGCATCTTTGAATATTTTGTAAATCTTGTCTCTTCTGAAAAAGTAGAACTTATTTCTCCTTTCCTCCAAAGTTGGCTCTCGGGGTTTGTTAGTCTTCCCTTCGCCTGCTCTCTGCCTATTGAGAGAATCGGTGTTGTTGGAACTTTCGCATTTCCGGTTGTCGTCCCTCCGATGTTTCGATCTATTTGTGACTTGGAGATTCAGAGTGGACTCGGGCTTTGAGCGTTCCAACATTTGAACCTTCTTTGTCAACTCTTGGAATGTTTTGAGTCCTGCGGTGCACAAGAAATGTTTCATCCAGTTGTTCAGATTTTCTATAAGAAGACTGACGGATTATTCTTGTTCCAACGACGGTTCACATTTGACAAAGAGATTGCGCCATCGGACTATAAAATCCATGTTGCTTTTGTTGTTCTTTGGTTTGGTCCTTACGAGGTTGGCAATCGTGATTTTATCGCTGACACTCATGAACCTTTGCTTGAACATGGATTCTATTTGAGCGAACATTGTGACCGAGTCATCCGGCATGCTTGGATACCAATCGAAAGCAACATCGGTCATACTATTGACAAACTGACGGAGAATGAGCGTATCATTGCCCCCAGTATTTGCGCATGATACTTTAAATTGGGCAATGTGCTGGTTTGCATTTCCCGTCCCATCAAACCTTTCAAATTTAGGGACAACATAGCCAGTGGGAAACTCCACAAGATCATATTGTGCAGTTATGGTCTCCCACTGCTGCCGACCTCTTTTTGCTCTTCGGCTTCGGCTGCCAATATTTTGATTTTATTGGCGACCAAATCCATGATTTGATCTTGCGTTAGGGGGTTGCTGTCATCGGTAGTCAAGACATTTCCCGAGATGGGATGCGGCCGGCTTTCATGCGGCTTACCCACCTTTGGATTTGAGGGAATAGGCGTCGGCTGCCTCGGGACACCATTTCCCGGTTCATGAGCAGAGCCCTGCGCTTGATTGGGCGTTTGAGAGGCAACTTGGGCCGTGAGCTGTAAGACGACGTTTGTCAAGTCGTCAATTTTTTAGTAGAGCTTGGCCATCTCCTTGTCTTTGTTTCTGAGCTGCTTCTGGAGCTCTTGGAGAAGTTGCTACTCTGCGGTCTTAGGACGAAAGATTGGCTCATTTTCGCTTTCTAAGCCCGACTCCTCATAAACCGAGGGATCTCTTTGCTTATCGGCCTCACTGGAAGGGTTTTTATTACCTTCCAGAAGAGGCTAGTCTTGAGAAATGACAGCCACATTCACACCAGATTGGATTTGAGATGTGGTGGCCCCATCCTTGTTCTTGCTGCGTGTGCCCATCATGTAGACAGTGTGGACCACATATCCGGCCATCTCTTTATTTTTGACGGCTGATTTTTTGGACCATCGCCGTGGCCCTTCCTCTTCTGTTAAGGACAGGCAACTGAAGACGGTTGGTCTGACTGGGTCCTTGGGTGGCGCTGTCCAGATCGCAGCTTTCTTGACTCTCAGGGTCATGGCATTCTTCTGAACCAATTTCAGCGGTTCAAAAAAGTTAGCGAGCTTCACAGCCGGTTCAGCTGTTGTTGCGGGGTAACCCTGTTCTTGGAAGCTCATAAAGTTCAGCCTAGCAGGAGCCCTAGCTCTTTTGTTAGCTCTGTATCTGAGCCTTCTCTGTCTTAGCTTCTCGATTTTGAGGGCTAGGCGGGCATTCGTTATTCAGGAAGCCATTGTGAGTCGACTAACGGGGAGCTTAGAGAAGATACCCGATCGAGCAGTTGTCAGGGACACCGCTGGAGCTTGCCCGAGACGCGTTATTACTTTGTTGGTATCGATAGCCTTGCTTCCAGCTGGAGCAACGAAGAGTTGTTCGGAGATAGATTTATGCTTGGGCTGAGGTGCCTTCGACATCACCACATTTGGCCTTCTTCCTTTCGAAGCCCATTTGCTTGTTACTGGAGCTTGAGGAGCTGGGATGGCGTTAGCTTGCACGAACAGAATAGAGTCAAATGGTAGCAGCGGCTCCTCCCACTTTCGCCCGAGACTGGCCGGGAGGATCGTCCTGACGTCCATCTTCATCATGTAGAAGATAGGAGCTGTGTCGAGAGCTGAGCTTGTCCTTGGAGACATTGTTGAGTCTTGATTGCTTGAAATCCTGCATGAAAGAGCATTATTTTAGTATAAATATCGATATGTATGTTGATTGAATTCGCATGAACGTTTAACCCGAAATATGGGAGGAGAGAAAAGGTCCCACCGGACATGCCAGAATCTGTAGCGTGTTTTTCGTCACCCCATTGAGATAGAAATTCGCGTCGCTTGTCAGGCGTATACAGATTCCCCCTGCCTAGGATAGGCCGAGGTTTATTGATTGGGGATCCGAATCTCCGGCAGCCGTGGACTAAAATGTCGTTAATTACCCCTCGCTTTTGGAGCGAGAGAACCTCCGATTGACGGGTAAAACTGGTCATGCGAAACTCAATGCGGTGTATTGATGTGTTTGTTTTTTTATAACAATAGGGACGTATTCATTTTTTTTATCCCAATTATGAAAAAAGATTTTTTTTAAAAAAATATTTAAAGAAACATTTTTTTAAAATTTATTTTATTTATTATTTATATTTTATATTTTTCTTTTTTTAAAAAATATATAAAAAAAAGAAGGGGGGAAGCACCCTTCCACTCACGTGAAGGGGGAAAGGGGCTCCCACTAAATGGGAGCCTCCCCCTCACATGAAGGGGAATGGGGAGCTCCCACTTAGTGGGAGCTTCCTCCCTCCCCCTCACGTGGTGGTTCCAAATTTTTTTTTTTAATTTTTTTAAAAAGAATTTGAAGGAGTTAAACTTCAAAACATTTTATTTGGAGATAACTCCCAAAACAATTTTATTTGGTGTTAAAACTCCCAAAAGTTTTGTATGGAGTTAGACTCCAAAAGATTTAAGGTGGAGTTAAACTCCCCAAAATGATTTTTATTGTGATGTTCAACTCCAAATTTTTTGTTTACTGTGGAGTTAAACTCCAAAAGATATTTTTTTTATTGCGGAGTTAAACTCCAAAAGGTTTTAAATTGAGTTAAACTCCTAAAAGGATTTTTATTGTGAAATTTTATTGTGGAGTTAAACTCCAAAAGATTTTTTTTTATTGTAGAGTTAAACTCCAAATGATTTTAAATGGAGTTAAACTCCTAAAAAGATTTTTATTATGGAGTTAAACTCCAAAAGAATTTTTATTGTGGAGTTAAAACTCTAAAAGTTATTTTATTTGGAAAATTTTTTATACAGAGTTAAGCTTCCAAAACAAAAAAAAATTATTATTTTTTCTTAAGAGGAAGCTCCCTGGGAGCTTCCCTCACCCTCATGTGAGAGGGAGGAGGGGCTCCCACACATGGAGAGGAGTGGGGAGGCTCCCACTATGTGGGAGCTCCCTCTTCCTCACATGAGAAGGAGCGGGGGCTCCCACTTAGTGGGAGTCCCCCTCTCATGTTGAGGGGGGAAAGCTTCCACTCCCCCACGTGAGGGAGCAGGGAGCCCCTCACGTGGGGAAGAGAATCCACTCAGTCGGCTCCAAAACTTTTTTTTAACTCTTTTTTTATTTTTTTTTTAATGGAATTCAACTCCAAAAGATTTTATTTGAAGTTAAACTCCCAAAGCAATTTTATTTGGAGTTAAACTCCCCAATTTTTTTTTATTATGGAGTTAAACTCCAAAACATTTCCTCCTTTCTCTTTTGATAAGAAGCCCAAAATGGGTTCTCTTAAAACTCCAAGATTTAGATTTTGGATGATGAATAGAGACCTCTTTTCTTCTCTTAATGGAGTCTTGGGAGGTGGATTTCCCTTCTTCTCCCTCTCTCATATTGGATCTTGAGGAGGGAGAAGAAAGTAGCGAAAATCTTCTCTCTTTTTTTTATTGGATATGAGAGTTAAACTCTCCTTCAGTAGGTTTATGATGAAACTTTATTTAGTTTTTTTAAAAAAAGAGTCAAGCTCTTGATTTAATTGGAAAATAAAGAGAAAGATGAAGAACTTAAGAGAGTGAGGATGGATGCACAAACCCTAGAGATTTGATGGGGAATGAATTCTTCTTTTTCATTTCATCATGTTGTCTTATATAGGCTTACAAATTTATACATAGACCCTTGGGCTTTACAAAATGATATTTTTCCCATCCCATGCTCCATGTGCTTATTTCTTTTGCACATGAGCTATGGGCTTTACAAAAATTTGGCTTTATACACATTTTTCTTACATTTATTCATAAAAATTACATCAAAATTATTTATTACATAATTTTCATTTTGGCATGGGAGAGGCTGGCCGCGGGGCTCGACGTGGGCATGAGCCCACTTGACCTGGGCTTGACTTTGACTTTGACTTCGTCAACCGGGATGTAATTTTTGACCCCAACAAAAGGATGCATGTATCTCTTAATGACCACTAATATGTCTGAAAGCTTCAATGGTGTGCTTAAAGGTGTTGGAGGCTTATTGATACATGCATTGATTATTCGAACCTTTTTCAAAATGAATACTTACTTTGTGCAGAAAAAGGAAAATTCTTTTGCTATGGAAATCACATTCATCCCATTCTATGAAGATAAATTTCGGAAAAGAAAACGGAAATCAAAATTTTATAGATCTAAAAGGTTTGACATAACCGAGTTTCAGGTTATAGGACATAATGTGAACTAATATACCGTTAATTTTAGAGCTGAAGAACTCTTGAGTTATACTTGTGGTGTTTTCCAGCAACAACATTTACCGTGTGCCCACACAATTGCTGCTGCGAGCAGTACGCATATTTCATATTATGATTATTCCTCACGTTACTATATGGTTGGTAGTTATCAAGATGCATAAGATTCCAATTTTCATCTTATACCATACAATCGTTATTGGCATCACTATACCGAGAATAGACAAATACCGACAATATTACCACCTAACAAATATATAGGACTGGAAAGACCAAAGATGCGACGAAATCGAATGGTAACGGATGTTGATCAAGACACAACAAATATGGCTTACACAAACAACTAGGTCATTATAAGACGAGATGCCCGAGATTGTCAGCAGGACCGGGACCTTCGAGATCATGAAGAAGCAAGCGAAGGAAAGAAATCTAAATGGTTACTTGTTGCTATTTAATTTTGTATAATTTTGTTTGTAAGAATATTTATAAGCTTTGTTTTGATTTGATGTAAGTTGTAGGCATGGAGTGCCCTTGTTATTTGGTTACATATTTAGTTATGATGAGAAATTTATGTTATGATGAGAAATTTATGTGCGCCGGATTTTATTTCATTTTATTTTTGCCGCGTATGGAATCTTTATGGATAGGTTCTTTTATCCTATAGGTTAAGCACTCTTTATGGATTAAGCACTCTACTAGCAAATCAAAAAATCATGTCTTGAAGACATTTCGCCATTTAAAAATTGGGCAATACCGCTTTAATAAATTTTGAATAAAACTCATTACAAATGTCGGCATCAATATAGCTCAACGCCCACAGGCGAAGTCATAACCACACAGTTAATATACGACGCTCGAAACGAAAAATAACACATTAGCATATACAAATGTCTAAATATCTCATATATTAGCATCAAATTTATATCACTTTAAACAACAAATTTATTAGCTTGTGGCTGCTGTGGATGTTTGTTGTTGCTGCTGCTGATACTTACCAGCTGCTTCCTGACATAAACATATGGAAATATGGAATAAGCTCGAGACGAAAATGATGCAAATTAACACCATATATTAAGAATTAAAATTCATTTAGTAGGCAAGGGCTCCGGATTAGTTTGACTCACCTAATGCGAGTAGATCTTGACTAAATTTATCGATAATATTCATCATTTGTAAAAAATTGGGCATCACCTTCTTTATGAATTTTGAATAAAAACATATACAATGATATAATATAAAAAGCATCCCCAATTGGAAGCTAGCTGAACTCCCAAACAGCGGAGTCACAACCACACAACTAAATTTTGAATAAAAACATGGATGCCTCACCTAATACCTCCCAAATCGCATAATGCTATTCATGAACCTATGCCTCTTGGGTTTGCTCGACGATGGCCCCTCTTCCTGCTGTGTATGTTGCGATGGTGTGGACAAAATGGGGGTCTGCTCGACTCGGCCAACAATGTGCCCTTATGTTTTGTCTTGGACAAGCTCTATCTCTAGCTGGGGCTCCAGGTTTGTCTGGCCTTTCAACAACTGTGAAAATAACACAATTTGAGCCTAGCTCAGAAATATTATAAATTTTTCCTCTAAAATTTATTAATGCTGATTTTTAAGATTTCTGTGGGTAACCTTTTTTCATAGTATGATTAACTCAATTTGAACCTTGCTCAGAGATATTATAAATTTAAATTGAGAACACCACATTTCTATTTAACAAAAACATCAATATTATAAATTTAAAAAAAATTAAATTTTGAATCTTACCTCTCCATGTAATATACCGAAAGATCTATGCTTGTTTTGATCTACCAGAACTGATCCATCGAACGATTGATTTTCCATTGTATTTGATTTTTTTTAACAAAATAAAAAAATCGAAAGGAGAAAGGGATTTTTACACAGTGAAGAAGTGAAGGGAAGAAGGAAAGAAGTGAGGATTGAGGAAGAAAACGGTCTGGTCGGAGGGGGTAATAGGGAAAGGCGGGTTCTTGGAACCCGCCTTTCTTAATTATCGCAGAAAAAAATTTGGGGCCACGCTTATGTGGCCTCAAACCATCATATTTTCCTAAATATAAATTTTACAGTCCAAGTTTAATAAATTTAATATTATAATAACCTATTACGGAAAAAAAAAACCATGGGCATATTACCTACTCATCGCTGCCTTTATCTATGTAATAAATAAATTTCTTTACGAAAATCTATGAAATAAATAATTGATATTAGTAATTCTGTATCTTTAGAATACAAGACACAACAACACTGGGATTTTACCGTATTCTGATCACCATGGCCCTTCTCTAATTATATAGCAAACAGGAGCCGCAAATACTTTCTTTCATCCTTGGCTCATGGAAAGAGGCTTTACATGATCAGAAAGAAGGACGTGTCACATGGAGAAGCTCATCTTAATTTGGAAATCAATCCACCAGCTCATCTTCAGGCTTGGCTTGTGATCTTCTCCTGAGACAAATAGAGGGTGCCATCACAAAGTAATCACCTTGCTTTGATCCCCTCTTTTGAACAAACATTTTTGCTCTACAGATCAAGCTCACATAAATCATCTCTCACGATTGACCATTGAGGTTTTGTACTTCTTTATCCCATGCCCACGCATCATTTTTCCCTAATTCAAAGTTTTATATCATTCAAATCATGGTCCTGTTACAAAAGTGATTGGATCTTTGAAATCAAACCCTTGGATAAGCTTGGAAGGTCAAATGTGGCCTCTCTAAACTTCATCCTTATGTTGTGGCATATTTGGTATAATCAATAAGAAGAACATAGATGTGTCAGTGTCCACAATTCAGTTTCTTTCTACTCTTTACCAGATTTGCATGAAGTGGACCTAGTCTCTCTCCTAATCGAAGCACCTCAGGGCTACACTGCGCAGGAGCCTCCTTGTTTGTTCTATTTAAAATGATGACCCTCGGACTGACAGATTTTTTTTAATCAAAATGTCGTTCTGCATAAGCAACAAACACATGACTGCTACTACTTATAAGACAATAGCATGGTTGACTAGTTGTAAACAAGAAGAGGGGGTTGTTAGAATATAGTGGAGACACCCCGAACTCATTATTCGCTACCATAAAACCATATACATTCAAAACTACATGCATGAAACCAGGTGATCTGGGCTCAATAATTAACCTCTAGGACCATGGCCGGAGTGCTGATTGCTATTGGCTTCGGCTGGATGTGTTCATCGCCGCTGAGTGAGAGGTAAACCCCTTCATGGGTGAACGGAGCAAGCTATAACAACCAAGAGGGGGAGGGGAGGATTTTGTTAGAATATAGTGGAGACACCCCGAACTCATTTTTCACTACCATAAAACCATATACATTCAAAACTACATGCATGAAACCAGGGGATCTGGGCGCAATAATTAACCAAGGTGAGAAATAAAAATAGTCTAATTAGATAACAGAACTGGCTAGTTCTAACATAGATTACAGGCAGGATTCATGTTAGAGTTGAACATAGATTACAAACAGAATTAGCTAGTTCCCATACATTTTAGCTGTGCATATCATTCATTTGGTTCTTAAAAATAAAACAAAACACATACCTGCTGTTCCCCTCCGAATGGCGGCCCCTGAGATTCGGGACAGATGCTAATTGGTGCTATCCGTCTACCTCTCCGAAGGTGCCAAGTTGATTTATGGCGCCATATATCGAAGATTTAAACGGATGCGTCCGATGTAGCAGACTTCGTCAGATTCCCCCTCGCTTGAGGGGTTTTTGATTGTGGGGACGCTCTTCACCGCAGGCGCAAGCCCCTGCAGTTAATTACGCTACCGCATGGCGGTAGCAACTTTCTCCTTCTCCAGATGGTCACATCATGTCGTGGGTGTTTGTTTTGTGTTTGGTTGCCCGTGGATTGTATACGGAGACTGAGTTATGTCGTTGCCTGTAGAGCGTGGACTAGTCCAAATCCGTATCTTTCTTAGATTTGGGTTTGGGGGTTGTGTTTAAGGATACGTTAGTCTCATTTGAGACTAAGATCGGCTTAAACGTTTGTTAAGGATACGTTAGTCCGATTTTTAAACTAAGATCAACTTAACGGGATCGTTTAGATCCGACAAGAGAGCGATTAGGGAAGCCCTGTTGTTTAGTTTAGTGACATTGCGGTCAATAGATAGTTTAAGGACATTGCGGTCCAGTGTTAGTTTTAAGACATTGCGGTCGAGGTTAAGGACGTCGTAGTCCGTGGATTTAAGGACCCCACAGTCCGATGTTAGTTTTAAGACAACACGGTCAAGGTTAAGGACCTCATAGTCCATGGATTTAAGGACCCCACAGTCCGACGTTAGTTTTAAGACATCCCGTTCAAGGTTAAGGACGTCATAGTCCATGAGTTTAAGGACCCCACAGTCCGTCGTTAGTTTTAAGACATCCCGGTCAAGGTTAAGGACGTCATAGTCCATGAGTTTAACGACCCCACAGTCCGTATCAATAAGTGGTCATCAGAACCCGCCACCTCTTTGAAGACGTTGAGGAATTACAACGCCAAGTATCAAAGGAGTGAAGAGATGTACCCTTGAGCCGAGGTAGATTAAATGATGTTTGGCCCAATTTGG
The DNA here is from genome assembly GCA_030015575.1 of Agapanthus africanus. Classification (NCBI taxonomy): domain Eukaryota; kingdom Viridiplantae; phylum Streptophyta; class Magnoliopsida; order Asparagales; family Amaryllidaceae; genus Agapanthus; species Agapanthus africanus. The sequence goes on from JASDDO010000024.1 coordinate 891,454,909, forward strand.
AACCAAGACCAATTAATTATGTTATGAGCCCATTGGCCCAGTTAAGTCTGAATTGAGGACTTATGGCCAGCTTGGGCTAAGTCCAATCATGTTTAGGATATGGGCCCTCTGTTGGTCCATTGAAGGAGAGGCTTTGCCTCTAGAAACTTAGCCAATTGGGCTAAAACTAGTGTTGAACACTAGAGACCAATAGTGTTGAACACTAGGAGTGAGATTGACAAGTTAGTGTTTAACACTAAAAGATAGTCAGTATTGAACACTGAGAACAGAGTTTTCAAATGAGTGTTAAACACTAAGGCAAATCAGTGTTAAACACTGGGAACAAAGATTTCAAATTAGTATTAAACACTGAGGAAATCAGTGTTGAACACTGGGAGCAGAATTTTCCAAATTAGTGTTTGAACACTAAGAAAATCAGTGTTAAACACTGGAAATGGAGTTTTCAAACTAGTGTTAAACACTATGGAAATAGTGTTAACACTGGGAGCAGATCATCAGTTTGATGTTAAATATTGTAAGAGAAGAGATCACGTGGAGGCACGTGATGGCATCCAAAAGGTGGGGCCAGATCCCCTTCATTTTGTTTTACAGATAAGTGTTTTAACACTTTTAATTCTGAAGGCCATCACGTGTGGGCACGTGATGGGGGCTCACGCTTTGATCTATTAGAATGTTCATTAGGGGTCACGTGGTGACACGTGAGGGCGTCCCAGAGCTTCTTTTCTTTTGCTTTTTCTTTGTGCGCTTTAGGGGTCACGTGGAGCACGTGAGGCGTTGCCTCAAAGTTCTTCTCTATGGATCTTTACAGGGGTCACGTGGTAGCACGTGACCCTGTTTCTTTGCCTGTTTGAAGATGTGTTTATCTTTTTAAGAATTAAATTCTTCATAGGGTAAAACCCTAGCAATAAACTTTAGAGGAATTAAATTCCTGTTTTCTTCTGAAGAATTATATTCTTAGATAGGGTTAAACCCTAATTTCTTTTCTGTTAGGAATTAAATTCCCCATGTATGTAAAGAATTGAATTCTGGTATAGGGTGAAACCCTAATTTCCTCTTTTTTTAAGGGAATTAAATTCCTGTGATTTTGATAGAATTAAGTTCTTAATTAGGGTTAAACCCTGGTTCTGTCCATTTTGAAGGAATTAAATTTCTATAATCATAGGGTTAAACCCTAATTTTATCCCAAAAGAATTGAATTCCTATAGTTTTGTGAGAATTAAATTCTCAAACTTTCATTCCCCTTCTATGCTTTGGATCTGCATGGCAGGATCTCAACCCAATGAGAATTAAATTCTCAATTCATGGGGAGATGTGCACTTTGCAGATCCTCTGCTAGAGAAAGAACTAAGTTCTTCTTTTTGTATAAGAGTTAAACTCTTTGAAAATTAAATTCTCTCTTTTAAGCCTCTCCTTTCTTACCTAAGGTTTTCTTTTGCAGAGGATCAAATTCTTCCCAAAATCTCAAGGCTCTATTTCTCTCTCTCTCTGTATGTCTCTGTATCTGTCTCTCTCTGTGTTTTTTTTCCTTGTATTTTCCTGGCTCCTAATTATAGGAGAAGGAAGAGAATCAATTAGTTTTAGTAAATCATTCATTGAGGGATTTGATTTGTTTATTGAGAGATTTGATTTACATTCATCATTCATCTGGGCCTTTGGATTATTAGGTGAATTTTATTCACCATTGGATTCTAAATCCAAAGATATTCCTTTGTTATTTCGGTTGGATTTTAAAGGGAAATTTTTCCAAGTTCAAGATTTTTCCATTAATAGGTGATATTTAATCACCTTTAGATTTTTAAATCAATCGGTTCCAAATAATCATTCTCCTTTGGAAAGATTTGAATGCCTTTCAGAATTTAATTCTGTTAAATAGAGAGGCTTTGAAAGCCGGTCACGTGTGACCACGTGACCCTTGGTAACGTGTAGGCACGTGACCCCCTGGAACGAGCTTTCTTCTCCTTTCTGCGCTCTGTTTTCTGACCGCTGTTCAACCGTCACGTGCCAATACGTGACCCCTGGTCACGTGTGAGCACGTGACCCTTTCTGGAGCCTTTTCTTTAATTTAATCGGGGAGCTGACTCTGTTTTTGCCGCTGCTTTTAAATGTCAAGTGCCAACACGTGAATGCTGGTCACGTGCTAGCACGTGATGCCTCCTCCGTAAAATTTCCTGATTTTAAATCAGGAAACAAATGCCCCCACAGCGTTGTTCTCACGTGTCTGCACGTGAGTGCAACGCTGTCACCTTGATGACCGTTGGATCCCTCTAGGGCCTCGGGTAGATGAAGTGTTTCCATCACATCCTATAAATATAAGGGTCATTTCAGAAACGCCTCCACTTTGCTTATCTTCCTTCTTGCAAACTTTTTCTGAGAATTTAATTCTCTTCTTCCAGAGCTTAGTTCTCTGTCTCGAAACATTTTCAGAGTTTAACTCTGTTCAAAAAGACTCTTTTCTTCAGGTAATGCTCTTGAATGAACGATGAACTTTCACATTCTTCTGGATTTTAAATCCAAAGCAAGGGTTTTTACCCTTTTTAACAGGAACACATTTTTTCTTTAAGCTTTTCAATCAAAATATGAAATCATTTAATCTTCAACAGTAGATCTTTTAGGGCTCATATGATCTTTAGGGAGATGATGATGGCGGTTCAAATCCATGGAATTTAATTCCATCCCAAAAATGTTTCTGGGAATTTAATTCCCTTTTCTCTATAAGGAATTTAATTCCTATGAAGAACTCAGTTTCTTCGCATGGAGGGTTCTTAGGGTCTCTTTGCCCTAGGTTGTCCTTCTGCAATTAATGGAACAGAAGCTTGCAATGATGTCTTCTGTGGGAATTTAATTCCCTTGATCCTGTTTGATTTGTTGTAGAATCCAAGGTAGATTTGTCTTCTAGGGGTGTGTAGGGCCACCTGAAATCCACTTCTTATTTAATGAGGATATCCACTTTGTCTTATTACAACTGCTTGGTCTCATTATTAACGAGCCGTCATCCTGATTCTGTGGGGCCCATGTGTTTTGTAGCCAATGGTCTCATAAAAAGAGTCTGCTATCGCTTTCTTCAACTGTCTTCATGTTCATGCATGCATATATATTGTTGCTTTGCTTTTGACAGTTTTGTATTATTCGATTTCAGGTGCAATGGCCTCTGTTCCGTGCTTTCCCTTCACTCGCTCAGAGGCCGCTTTTCCTCAATCACCATCTGACGAGGAAGCGATGGCGATGATCCGGAATCATGACCCGAACTGCACCAACTTGCTTCTATGGGGAACTTGGTACAGCCATATTATCCGGGATCGTCGGAGTTTCCTCTGTGAAGTGCCGACAGAGCCCACTTTCCCATTTTTGCCGATGGATTCTCCGAGGACGGTTTTCGCTGTGGAGATGCCAAATTGGACTCCGACGGGACGGCTTGAGCCTTCGACAACCGGTATCCCGAACCATCCAATCCCCGCTATAGATATCCTGGGACGACGCATTTGCCAGGGTGAGGCCCACCCATGGGGACAAATTTATAAGATAGGGCTACCTCCTCTGGGCTCGCTATATCCTTGCTACCCATCGTGCGCGGCTGCAGAAGGTCGGGCTTTACCAAGCGATACATGCGTCACTCTTCCATTATCAATCCCCGCATGTCTGGTGGGTTAAGGCATTCTTGAATCAATGGAATCTCCCCACCAACACTTTTCTTCTGGGGGACAGAGAAGTCTCGATCTCTTTGGGAGAGTTCTATGAGATCTCGGGGCTGCCAATTCGAGGGACGCTTTATGAGGAGTTGCTGCCCTCTGATGAATACGTCTTTGAACCCGAGCCTGCTCCGGTTGACGGCTTATCTGCTGAGAACGCCGTCCGCCACAAGCATCCCAGCTTAATCAAGGTGCTGAGTATCTTTGATCGTTTGTTCACCGAATCCGAAGAGCAGGGTGTTACTTTCAAGAGCTTCATTGCTTGTTTCCTTCGCGAGGACGTCTTGTCGAAGACAGCTCCGAAGTTCGCGAACATCAAAGACCCCTTTGGGTTTGGTCCGAAGAAGCTGCCGACCACTGAATCGGATCTACCGCAGTACTACATCCCCATTATGTCGCCGATGTCTTTCGAATCCATTGCAGCTCCCGGCATGGATGAGGAGACATTCTTCGTGGGGTTTGTCAGTGTCTGACTCGGTTGGTTTGTCATCCCCATGCACCGTCGCTTTATGAGGGCTTCGGTTATCTATCCGGCTCATTGTATCGCTGAGAGGGCACGGTTGGCCGTCGGTATCCCGGCGTTGGCACATCTTTATCACGGGTTGGGCACCGCAGCTAATACTTCTACTCCTGGCGTGGATGTAGTAAACTTTTCGCTTCATTACTTCACGTCTTGGATCGAAATGCATGTGTTGGGGGCTTTCGCTATGCATCAGAGGCCTGCATTCTACGACTTCTGCACTTTCCCTCGGCTTATGCGATTGGTGGATGCTTCTGCCGCTGACCCAACTCAATTCGGGGCTATTCGGGCGTTGATTTCTCTTTACGCTACTGCCGGAGGATTAATATTTAATGATCGGGTCTTATCTTCTTCCGCGGGTTCGGCCCAGCCGCTTTGGGACCGGTCGAAAGATGACGCGCCCACTTTGAAACCCCGGGAGGCCGCGCGCTTATATGCAATCAGACCAGGTTACCTGGTGTTCCGTCAGGACAGTGCGGCTCTCTTTATGCGGTATAATCCGCATCGCTTTGCCCGGCAGTTTGGCTATGATCAGGACGTCCCGTTTGAAGCTTTCATAATCGCGCCGGTTCCTTCGCTCGAGGCCGTCCGGGATGCCGCTCACAACTTTGTGAGGCTGAACACCGGTTCTCAGTTCATGATCCCCGATGGTGATTACATTCTCCGAAGCGTGGGGTCGTTCACGGGCCGGTATCTCCATTGGGCGAACCCAGTTATTATTGAGGAGAGAAGGGTGCTTCTTGGCCACGGCGCCCCTATTCAGGTTCCGGCCCCGGGAGCCATGCTGCGACCACGTGCCCCAGTCCGCTTTCCCCTGAAGGATACCGGCACTGCGCTTATTCATAGAGAGTCGGGAGTAGATCTTACTCCAATAGTTGGTATGCCCCTGGGTACTCGGTCGCGGGGTAAACGGGCTCCGGTAACAGTACCACCACCCGAGGCAGCACCACCCTCCGTGGCATCGACGATGGCAGTGTCATCTCCAGTTGTGGTCCGGGGTGAGGGTGTTGAGGGCGACGTGGGCCAATGCCGCACTAAGGCTTCGAAGGGAAAGAAACGGTCGTCCTCGGCGACTGGTTCTGGGTCTAAGCGTCGAAGGAAGGTAGCTACTAATTTGCTCGACTCTTTAACGGAGTCTGAGCCCATCCTTGAAGATGAGCCGTTGGCCTTACCGGAATCAAATGCTGAACTACTTTTTCCCAGTTCAGCCGCCGAGGAAGCTGCACAGTTGGCTGAGGCTATAAGGCGTTCCAAAGACGCGTCTCAGAACGCCAGGGTTCCGAAGAAGCCCTATCCTGCTGTAATCTTTTACGAAAACCCCTCGTGGATTCGGCGGCGGTTTATGGGCCCTTTGGAGGAATAGGGGGAAATGGCCTTGAAGCAGGCTGTTTCAGAAGACGCGGCGGATGTGCTTTCTTTATGGACCGGCGGCCATGAGTCCACTCTCGAACCCCGGCGAGCACGCCTCCTTGAGAAGGAGCAGCGGCTTGAAGAAGCCATATTGAAGGCTTCGTTACGCATTGGTATGCCTTTATACTTCTTTATAGCATTTCAGATTGTTTATGCCTGCATGTATGTATCTTTATTCTTGTGTGAATTGTGCAGAATCTTCGACGATGGGGGAGGTCCCTACAGGCTTATTGAAGCTAAAGCCTGTCGACATTCCCGATGAAGCATTGCTCGATGTGGAGGGGGTTAATGAGGCTGCTCTTCTTACAATAGAGCCTCCAGTGGCAGTTATCGATCACGGAGCGCTTGCTCCTTCGGGGGAGGCTCCTTTGGTGGTCACCACCCCAACGACTCTCCCCGAAGGCGGCCCAGAGGCTGAGATGGAGGTAGTCGAAACTACCCTCCCTTTGTTGGAGCCCGAGGTCACGGCAGAGGCCGTCGAAGCCACCATCCTCCCGACTCAGAACGGGAGGAGTGTTGAAGGTAACCTTCTGCATTTTAAATTAGTAATCTTTCCGTGGTCTGAACTCTTTTGTCTTCCGCAGAATTGCGCGGGGTGGTGGCCTCTATTGCTGATTTGTCGCCTCGGCAATCATTTCAGCGTTTGTTGGAGATGGCAGCTCCGCAGACAATCTCTCCTCAGCGCATTGTCCTTTCCTCTGGGCAAGGTTAGCGTTGTTCGCAATTTTATTATAGCATCGTCGCCATTTTGCGAAATGACATTGATGTCTTTTACAGTTTTGGAAGCTGACGACGAGGTCGAGGTCGTTGAAGGGCCAGGGGAACCTTCAGCTCCTACTTGCATGACCGTAGGTAAGTGATATTTCGTTGCGGTCCCATTTGTTCTTCTTGCTTAAGGGTTTTATTGACGTCTTTCAAATCCGAACAACCCTGCCAGCCTCCATAGCGTTGGAATCGCGCATCGTTATGCCGCCCGGCCCTATGCTCTGCGGGCTTCAGAACGCTTAACCCAATTAAGCATCGTTTCCTTATCATCTTTGATTGAAGAGCTCCGTGCTGGCAGCGCGACCACAGCTGAAGCATTTGCTGCCGAGGCTAACGGTTCTCTTCCTTTTCTTGCCACCTACCATGGCAAAGAGGTGGTGCGAGTCTGGGTGGAGTTCTGTCGGCAGGTGGAGGCTTGCTTGCACGCACTTGAATGTTCCCGTCTTTCCTCGGAGGCCATGGCTGCAAAGGCGGACTTGCGGGGGCTGATAGCGCGGTGCACGGCAAACATGACATCGTGCGAGAAGAGGCTCGGCCGTAAATTCTCGGAGAGGGAGCTGGCTTCTAAAGCGCTGAGCGAGCTTCAAGCGAGTCTTACTGCCAAGACCAACAAAGCATACGAACTCTGGCGGGTGCTTCAAGAGTCTATCAGGGAGGTGGTGACCCTTGATAAAGCTGCCATGTTCACTCGCGAGAGGGTCGAGGCTCACAAGGCCACATAGAAAGAGCTTGAAGGTCGGCTTGCCTCCTATCAGGCTCAGGCAGAGGCCCGTCTTCTGGCGATCCTGAATCATGAAGCTATGGCCCAGCAAAAGCAGGATGAGCTAGCAAAACTGCTAAATCGCCCGCCGGCTTGAAAAACTTGTATCTTTTCCTTTCTTTTTTGTACATACTCATGGATGAGAGTATTTTCTTTTTGTTCTTTCATGAATTGTACTTTGTATCCATTTTGGTTTATGAATAAAAGATACATTTTTCTTCTCAATGATGTGTCTCTTTTATCGAATGTGCTCTGCGGACAATTTTATCTTGGTCTCTTTACAGGGCAGCGATGGCTTAGGATTCAGGGTTAAGATCTGCCTCCTAACGCTTTTGAGCTTTACGAGTCGTGGTGGATCTCATAAAAAGTTTTTCTCCCTACAGGTCGAGAGTATCCCGTAGACGTAAGTTCTTCTTAAGGATCGTGAGGATTCTTAAGCGGGTTTTCTCTTGGGAGTCGTAAGGATCTCACAAGAGGGTTTTCTTCCTTGCGGGTCGTAAGGACCCGCAAGTGCTGGATGTGATCACCCTTATCCGTATTTCGCAAGGTCAGGGATTGGTTTGGGATGGTTTCCATGGTGTCGTAGTTTAAAGACATCGCGGTCAAGGTTAAGGACCTCATAGTCCGTGGATTTAGGGACTCCACAGTCCGATGTTAGTTTTAAGACATCACGGTCAAGGTTAAGAACCTCATAGTCCGTGGATTTAAGGACTCCACAGTCCGATCTTAGTTTTAAGACATCGCGGTCAAGGTTAAGGACCTCATAGTCCGTGGATTTAGGGACTCCACAGTCCGATGTTAGTTTTAAGACGTCACGGTCAAGATTAAGGACATCATAGTCCGTGGATTTAAGGACTCCACAGTCCGATCTTAGTTTTAAGACGTCACGGTCAAGGTTAAGGACCTCATAGTCCGTGGATTTAGGGACTCCACAGTCCGATGTTAGTTTTAAGACGTCACAGTCAAGGTTTAGGACCTCATAGTCCGTGGATTTAAGGACTCCACAGTCCGATATTAGTTTTAAGACGTCACGGTCAAGGTTAAGGACCTCATAGTCCGTGGATTTAAGGACTCCACAGTCCGATATTTGGTTGCAGGGACCCGTCACCTCTTTGAAGACGTTGAGGAATTACAACGCCAGGTATCAAACGAGCGAAGAGATGTACCCTTAAACCAAGGTAGAATCAGTACAGAATCAGGCTGGTTGATCGTTAGTTTTAAGACATTATGGTCGAGGTTAAGGACATCATAGTCCATGGATTTTAAGGACTCCACAGTCCGATGTTTGCTCTGGATGCTTCACACGGGTTCACTGCCGTGCTTGGCGAAGACCAGGCTCCGCTCTGGGCGTTTTCTGCGGGGTCAAAGAGTGAAATTATCCGCGTTCCACGAGACCAGGAATTTGCACTAGATATTTCACACGGGTTCACTGCCGTGTTCCCCGAGAACTAGGCTCCGCTCTGGATGCTCCACACGGGTTCACTGTCGTGCTCTGCGAGGACCAGGATCCGCTCTGGACGTCTTCTACGGGGTCAAAGAGTGACATTATCCGCGTTCCACGTGACCAGGAATTTGCACTAGATGCTTCACACGGGTTCACTGCCGTGTTCGGCAAAGACTAGACTCCGCTCTGGATGCTCCACACGGGTTCACTGCCGTGCTCTGTGAGGACCAGGATCCGCTCTGGACGTTTTCCACGGGGTCAAAGAGTGACATTATCCGCGTTCCACGTGATCAGGAATTTTGCACTAGATGCTTCACACGGGTTCACTGCCGTGTTCGGCGAGGACTAGGCTCCGCTCTGGATGCTCCACACGGGTTCACTGCCGTGCTCTGCGAGGACCAGGATCCGCTCTGGACGTTTTCCACGGGGTCAAAGAGTGACATTATCCGCGTTCCACGTGACCAGGAATTTGCACTAGATGCTTCACACGGGTTCACTGCCGTGTTTGGCGAGGACTAGGCTCCGCTCTGGATGCTTCACACGGGTTCACTGCCGTGCTCTGCGAGGACCAGGATCCGCTCTGGACGTTTTCCACGGGGTCAAAGAGTGACATTATCTTGTATCCGCATTTCACGGAGTTGGGATTCGACTCTCGGTCATCTGTGCGCCATCGAGTCATGGAACTGGGAATTGCCGATGTTCCGCTTTGCTTGATATTGTGTCTGCTGCAAGGAGACGGACGTCGAGATAGCCTCCAGGCTATCTGTGACTCATCGAGATTTGGCTTTTTCTTCCGATGAAACCTGGGAGAGGAGTGCGATTCTTTCTTTGTTTGCGCCCCTGAATTGTATACAGGGATTGATGTAATATCACCTGTAGGGCATAAATTTCATTTTTTTTGTTTTATTTCTTTTTCCGCGATGCTCTATCATTTCAGCTTTTACATCGCAAAGGTCGCGATTGCCCCATCATTTCGGCTATTTTTCGCGGTGCCCAATCATTTCGGCTATTTGTTTTATTTTTACTCGCTGTTTTTTATTGCGAGTTGCCCAACCATTTTGGCTTTTTTTTATGCATATATTTTTACTTGCTGTTTTTTATTGCAAGTTGCCCTATCATTTCGGCTATTTCGTATGCATGTGTGGCTTGCTGGCTTTTAGCCGCAAGCTTGGGATTAGACACCAATTTCGGCATCAGCACCGCTACAACTGGGATATTGCCAGGAGCGAATCATCATTTGCCTCTGTCGATGTTGAACAAAAGTGGCTTAGTAAACAGGGTTAGGATCCTGCCGACTAAGGCTTTTGACTTCATGAGCCGTAAGGGTCTCGCGAAGGTACTTCTCCCTACAAGTCGTGAGGATCTTGTAGGTGTATTTTCTCCTTAGGAATCGTGAGGATTCCTAAGTGTATGTTCCTCTGTAAGTCGTAAGGATCCTACAAGAGGGTTTTCTCCTTATAAGTCGAGAGGACTTATAAGGGTTGTTCACCATATGGACATATCCCTAGTCACCGGTGTGACTTTGCTGGGGAAATGTTTATTCGCGCCCGTGGATTGTGTACAAGGGTCAGTATTGAGCCACTTGTAGGGCAATATCGAAGGTTGTGGGGGTTGCTTAAGCTCAGGTTCATGTCTCTGTGACCTAAGGCTTTCAAATCTTATGAGCCGTGAGGGTCCCATAAGAGAGTTCTCCTTACGAGTCGTGAGGATCTCGCAAGTGTAATTTCTCCTTAGGAATCGTGAGGACTCCTAAGTGTGTTGCTCCCTTTTGAGTCGTAAGGATCTCATGCGGGTGGTTTCTTCTTACAAGGTCGTGAGGACCCTATAAGTGTCTTTTAACGAGGTTGCGCCCTTTCAAGTTTTCACAAACACTCGCCGGTTGCCCTGCTGTTTTTACTCACGGAGCCCTTTCGGGTTTTCATCCGTGCCCTTTTTGCTTACGGACATACCTTTCTTTCTATTCTTTTTATTTATATATTTTTTTTTTACGAGATCGCGTCCTTTCGGGTTTTCACGAACACTCGCCGGTAGCCCTGCTGTTTTTACTCACGGAGCCCTTTCGGGTTATCATCCGTGCCCTTTTTTGCTTATGGACATACCGTTTTTACTTCTTTTTTTTTATATATCGGCTTTGAGGTATTGCAATCCACCGTAGTTTATCGACGTCTAGGTCAGCAGCTAGTTTTAGGACATGGTGGTCCATTGTTAGTTTGAGGACGTTTCGGTCCGCCGTTAGTTTAAGGACGTTTCGGTCCGTTGTTAAGGATGCTGGTTACTACCTAGAGTTCGGGCTTAGGAAGATAGCGAGCGGACATAATCGTCGTCATCTATCATTGACCTAGACCTTGACCCGTTAAACGTAGTATTTCTTCAGGAAGCGACCGTTCACTGGCCTGAAAGGCCTTTCACCGTGCATATCCATGAGTAGATACGCTCCATCCTGGTAGACCTTGTCTATGATGTACGGGCCTTCAAAATTTGGCTCGAATTTTCCCCGCTTGGCGCGATTGGAGATCATAGGTTTTTTGACAATTAGCACGAGTTCGCCTTGGCGGAACGTCCTCGGCCTGGTCAATCTTTCGTACGAGCGCGTCATCTTTGCTTTGTAAGCTTCCAGATTTTGTTGCGCTATGAGCCGGGTTTCATCAAGGGCATCAGGCTCCTCAAGCCGAAGGTAAGCATTTTCTTCATCTGTTAGCTCGTAGTGGATTGCCACTCGTAGAGAGGGTAACTCTATCTCGAGGGAGAGTACTACTTCTGTACCAAATACCAACGCGTATGGCGTTGTGTTCGTGGCCGTTTTGAACGTAGTTCGGTATGCCCAGAGAGCCTCCTGCAGTTTCTCGTGCCGGTCCTTCTTATTTCGAGACACCGTTTTCTTCATGATCTTTGTCAAGGTCTTGTTGAAGGCCTCGGCGAGACCGTTAGCTCGCGGATTATAAACCGAGGAATACCTCCAGTCTATATTATGCTGTTGCGCAAAGCGGCTGACCTTGTGACTTCTGTAGGCTGGCCCGTTATCAGAAATAATCCGTCGCGGAGTTCCAAACCGATAAATGACGTGTCTTCAAGAAATGGAGAATATTTTCTGTCTTCACTTCTCTTAACGGTACTGCTTCTGCCCATTTAGAGAAGTAATCAGTCGTCGTCAGGATAAAACGATGTCCCCTGGATGATGCTGGTTCGATAAGACCGATTATGTCAGTTCCCCACATTTCGAATGGCCGGCTAGCCACCGTTGGATGAAGTGGATTTGGATGCTGGTGGATGAAGTCCCCATGAATTTGGCATGAGTGGCATTGCTTCGCATACTCGAGGCAGTCCTGGATCATTGTGGGCCAATAATAACCCATTCGTTTGATCTTCAACTTCATCTTTGGGCCCGCTTGGTGAGAACCGCAGAGTCCGTCATGAACTTCCTGAACGACCCTCTTCGCTTCGACAGGTCCCAGGCATCTCAACCACAAAGAATCGAACGACCTTTTATACAGAGTATCGTTGACGAGGGCGAAAGACAGGGCTCGTTTCATAAGCTGATGTCTTGAGGACGCATCTTCGGACGTTCGACGACATTTGAAGTAATCTATGAAGACCTCTCTCCAATCTTCGGCCGTTTCTTGATCTTTTATTCGCATGGCCTTCTGCTCGGTCGCTCCCCTTTCCTCGGACGATTCCGGAGATATTTTTGCCGGAGCAAGAACCCGACGGCTCTGTACCACGATTCTTACATCATCGAGGTTCTCATCAGCTAGTTCTTTAGCTAGCTTGGCTAATGCACCCGCTTTGCTATTTTCAGCACGCGGTATGCTTCCCAAGGTGTAGGAGGGGATTTGGGTCAACAGTTGCTGCACTTTCTCGCCGTACTTCACCAGCTCTGGCTTGCATGTCTGGTAGTTGCCGTTTACTTGACTAACGACCAGTTGGGAATCTCCGTATATGAGGAGGTTTTCAATTCCCATGTCGATGGCGATTTCGATGCCTGTTATCAAAGCTTCGTACTCGGCATCATTGTTCGTCCTCGGTTCTGTTAAGGAGAAAGCAAAGCGCATTATCCCTCCTTGTGGAGTTACAAAGATGAGTCCTACCCCCGATTTGATTATCGGGGTACTTTGTTTGCGCTTCTTCACGGAAGATGCTCCATCAAAATACAGCTCCCATTGGATATTACCGCCATCGATCGCATCAAACGCGTGTTCGTCTGGCAGTTGGCAATTCAAAGGAGAGTCCGCTGGTACCGGATGTTCGGCGAGGAAGTCGGCGATGGCCTGGCCTTTGACTGCCTTGAGAGGTTGATAAGTTATCGAGAACTCCATCAAGAGTAGGGCCCACTTAGCGAGTCGTCCCGTCAATATGGCCTTTGACATTAAATATTTAAGAGGGTTTACCTTTGAAATGAGACGGACCTCATGCGCCAACGCATAGTGCCTGAGCTTTGTTATCACGAAGATCAACGCCAGGCAGTGTTTTTCAATGGGGGAGTAGTTGCTTTCTGCCCCCAGTAGAACTCGACTTAAGTAGTAGAGTGCTCTTTCCTTCCCTTGGTCGTCCTCTTGTGCCCATAATGCGCCTAAGGAACCTTCGAGGGCGGTTGTGTAAAAAATGAAGGGATTTCCTTTGACCGGAGCAGCCAACACCGACGGGTTCTACAGGTATTGCTTGATCTCGTCTAGCGCGCTTTGTCATTTTTGGTCTCAGACGAACGGGGTTCCCTTCTTCATCAAGTGGCTGTAAGGACGGCACTTGCCTGAAAGGTTGGTTATAAATCGCCGTATGTACTCGAACTTCCCCTGGAGAGACCGCAGTTGTTTGAGAGTTCTCGGCGGAGGCATTTCCATTATCGCCTTGATCTTAGATGGATCTATTTCGATACCTCGGTGTCGGATGATGAATCCGAGGAATTTACCCGAGGAAACTCCGAATGCACATTTGAGGGGATTCATCTTCAGGTTGTATTGCCGAAGGCGTTGAAATACGGTCTTCAGATGCTCTAAGTGCTCTTCGTATGATATGCTTTTCACTACGAGGACATCGATATAACATTCGACGATCTCGTGTATAAGACCATCGAAAATCTTTGTCATGGCCCTCTGATAGGTGGCGCCGGCGTTCTTTAAACCAAAAGGCACGACTTTGTAGCCAAATATACCCAAAGGAGTCCGGAAAACGGTGTGCTTCTGGTCTTCGGGGTGCATCTTTATCTGATTGTATCCTGATGAACTGTCCATGAAAGAGAAAACTTCATGAGTGGACGTATTGTCTATCATTAGTTCGGTGACTGGCACTGGGAAATCGTCCTTCGGGCAGGCTTTATTGAGATCCCGGAAGTCTACGCATATGCGCACTGTCCCATTTTTCTTCATTACCGGGACGATGTTGGCGACCCAGTCAGGATATTAAACCTCTTGGATAAACCCAGAGTCGATCGGCTTCTTGACTTCGGCGTTGATGCCCATCTCAAGCTCGAGCCGCATTCTTCTCAGCGCCTGTTTGACTGGCTTAACGTCCGGGGATATCGCCAGTTTATGCACAGCAACTTCTGGATCTAGTCCTGGCATTTCAGAATAATTCCTTGCGAAGCAATCTCTATGCTGCACAAGCACATCTTTTAACTCGGCCACCCTTTCTTCAGATAGCAACTCGCTGACGAACGTCGGTCGTGAGTCGTTCATCGTTCCCAACTCAATCTTCTTGAGGTTATCTGCAGTAGTGTGTATTCCATCTTCCAGCTCTTTTGGCGCTGGTGGAAACTCTGAGATTACCTCGTCATCATTGTTTTCGAAGCACCAGGGAAAGTCATTCATATTCTCGGGCTCTTCTTTTGATATCATTATCATATGACAGGTACGAGCTCGCTTCCAAGACCGTTGTGGATCTGGTTCTGCTCTTGTGGCTTTGGGTTCGTGCTTTCGCGGCGGCATTACCCTCCAGCTGTCGGATAGAGCAAATCTGCCTCGCTGGTATTGGTCTTCGACCCAGTTCTTGAAGGTGAAGCAGTCTTCTATAGGATGTCCTATGGCTCGGTGATAAGAGCAATAGTCCGAATGAGAGACCTTGTTAGCTTGCTCAGGGTGTTTAGACGCCGGAAGTGTAATCATTCGATGTTTCAAAGCGAGGTCAAATATCTTCCGTGTTTTATCCTGAGGAAAAGAGTATACCCGACTCATCTTCTTCATAAGGGACAAATCTGGACCGCTCAATTTCCGATCGCGTGACTTCTCGGTCCCGCTTTGTCTCTGTCGAACGCCTTTTCTGCTCTTCGACTTGTTTCTACCTCTGCGTCGGGCCTTTTGCACCACGGGTTGACAGGGATGAGTGTTTTCGTCTTTTGCAGTCTGTTGAAGAAGACGTTGCGTCCTGGCTTTCTCGTAGATGGCCATTTCGCGGTTATGGTCGTCCCAAGCTTTTTGACCTGCTTTCCTGATAAGCTCATTCACTCGTTCTTCAAATGATGGATTCGGGACTTCGATCGCGGGATGCAGTTCCGATGAGGGGTTGGCATTTTCTGACAAGGCGTCCTCTTCCTCATCAAAATTATATATGGCGTAGCTACCGTGGACTCGCTCCCGTTTCCCGGATCTCACATATCCAAGCCCGAGCGTTTCCATTCTCCCGTTGGGCAATTTGCGCTGGGTCCCAGGGACATCCCAAATCCTGTTATAGAATCGAGCTTGTCGGATAGTCTGTTTTAAGGGTACCCCTTGGCGCTTCAATAATCTTTTCAACCCGTCTGTATAGTATCTGGGCAAACGGATAGGTTGAAGCTTGTCAAGTGTAGAATCCGCGCCATGCAAGATCTCTTTCTCCACTCTTGTTTCCGAGGATCGATAGAACAGGATCGCCTTTTCACCCTTTCGCCTGGGAGGGATGTAAAATGCCTGCAGGTCCTGCACATTGTAAGCTTCAAGTGCGTCAAGATCTTTGTAGTGTTCCCGCGGCACCATGGTGATTTGCAAACTCCGATCATCGCCAGGGGATGCTTGTATTGACGGCCGACTGGAGAACACGGCATTAACCTCGTCTTCCGAGTCACTTCCGAAGATCAACATGGAGGCGGACGGTCCCGGGTTGTTACGTCGAGACGGACCAGCATAAACTATCTCTTCTTCTTCAGTATCGCTTCCGAAAACAGGGATGGTGGCGGCGGCTTTGTTCTCCGGCTTGCGACACCTTTCTATATCCTCGAAGTCTGGCAAAAAGTACTTTGCATCTTCGTACTTGCGGACTTCGTTCACGGAGAATGGGTTCAGCTCACCTGTTACGGTATACTCAAAACCATCCTTAAAGTACTTCATACACTGATGCTGTGTAGAAGGGATGATGTTGTACTCATGTAGCCAAGGACGACCGAGCAAGGCGTTGTAGCAAGTCTTGGCGTCAATGACGTGAAACTTGATGTCCATGACGAGTAGTCCGAAGCGTAATGTTAATATCACGGATCCGAGAGTCCGTGATAACTGGGAGTCAAAACCGGAGATGGTAATTTTGTCACGAGCGAGGTGCTGCACGCTCATACAGATTTCCTTCAGCACCCGAACATTAAGGAGATTGACGGAGGATCCATTATCAACCAGGATTTTGCCTATCTTAATATCGTGGCAATATCCGGAGACGTATAGGGGACGGTTGTGGTCGCACGTCCCAAGTAGAAGGTCTTCGTCACCGAAAGTGATATCGGCCGTGTGCACTTCTTCCAGTTCATCCTTCATCCTTTCTTCGGCGAGGAAGGCTTGGAATTGTTCGGGCTCTTGTAGCGCCTTGATTAATGAATCTTTCGCTTCCTTTGATAACAGAAGGGCGTCAAGAATGCTGAGCTGCAAGAGTAGTTTCCTTAGATGTGCTAGGATGTTATAGTCCACCTTACCCTTCCTGGGAAGGTCTTTGGCGGTCAACTCTTTCATGACTTGGTCATCTAAGGTAATATCCTCAGTGACCTTCTCCTTTCCCTTATCTTTTCTATTCGCTGGTCCGAGATTCTTTTCCGGGAGCGTGCGATTGCGCAGCTGAATATTTTCGCAGGCCTCTGGTTCTTCCTCTTTCCCCAAAACGGATTCTTTAAAGAGAGGGCCCAGAGCCATTTCTTCATCAGAGTCACTCCCAAAGGTGAGAACTTGTGAACCTCCGGCGTTAACCATGTAACAGTTGCCAGCAGTTCTTTTGTGCATGTCGGTAGTACTTCTTTGTTCTCGGCGAGTTTTGCGTTTCATGCGCTTAAAATGTTGTCGGTGAGCAACATATCCCCGCCACCACATCTTAAAAGCGTCGCACTCCTCAGTGGGGTGCGAAATCTTCCGATGATATGCGCAATAATTAGGGTGCCTCTCCGCCCCATCGAACGTGTTTTCTTCCCAGGGTGGCAGCTTCATTCCCATTGACATGGCTTTGGCAAACCTTTTCCTCGTCTTGAATACATTTTTATCCACATCGGGTGTCTTTTGATCTGGCGGGAGTGCTTTGACTCTTTCGTTTAGCCGCTTGCGTTTCGCTCCTTCCGATGCAGCCATCTCACGCTCCTGATCGGCTTTACTTTTCAAACGAATCTCGTCTAGAAAGGCGTCGATCATTTCATCTGTTGGCCATACAAGTTCTGGCTCAGGCTGTGCCCCAGTTTCTCGGTGCCAGGAATTTTCTCATCGTCCGTAGGCGAGTGGGAAATCACATGACAACTCGCCACATATCCCTCGGACTCATCCGACGAGCTTTCTCCATCATCTTCCTCTTGAAAGACGTGGTCGAGGAACTCTTACAGTGTGACAAGAGTCCGCGCCTTTTGATTGTACTCCTCCAGCGCGTCAATCTGTTTCTGCAAATCCGTGCGCTTGTCTCCAGGCTTCACGGGCTTTTTGGATTTCTTCTTCTTTTTCTTCGAAGATTTTGACGGTTGGGTGTGAGTACTTGGGCCATCACCACCGCTCTTTGTAGTTGGACACGGCTTCAGCATCCCTCCGATGATTTGAGGTTCAAGCGGGTTCTTCCATTCGACTGGTGGGCACGCATGAAGATCACTCAGCATCCTTTTGGTTTTAGCTGATAGCACGACCTCCCATGGAGCTTCTTCAATAAAGGAACAAGTTGCCCCTGGTGCGTCTGTCTTCTTAGGAGTATGCGGCTGTGGCGGGTTCACCTTCCACTTTTCGGACAGCGCAAACTTTCCCTGGAGGTATTGATCCTCAATCCATTCTTTGAAGACGAAGCAATCCTCAATCGGATGGCTTACCGTTTGATGGTACGGGCAATAATTGGGGTTATTCACCTCAGTGGGTTGCGGCGGCCGACTCGGGTTTGGCAAGTTGATAAGCTTGTTGCGTATTGCCAGCTCAAATAGCCTCTTTGTCTTATCCCGCGGGAATGAGTAGGGGCACTTCATTTTCTCGTTGTAATACCGCCGTCTTTCATCCAGCTGATCCACCAGCTTTGGGGCACTAGGTTGCTGCTGTGCGTTCGCAACGAAGGTTGCCTTCCCTTTACCCTTGTCATTCCAAGGTTCTGGCTTCGGGGGAGGCGGTCTGTGACCCATCTGGTCCATCTGGGCCAACTTGTCGATCAGAGCCTGGAACGTGGTTGGTTTAAAGAACATCATGAACTGTGAGATGGTTGCATGAGGATCTAGTGTACCCATGAACATGTCCACCGCGGGCGCTTCCTCAATGCGTTCGCGTTTCGACCACAAATTTCGCCAGCGTATAGCGTACTGGACCGACGTTTCGCCTGGTTTCACCCTGGCATTAATTAATGCTGTTATCGGAATGCGTTCGCTGGCGCTTGCGAATCGCTGAGTGAATAGCAATTCCATTTCAGCGAACGTCTTGATGGAATCGTTCGGGAGTTCTGAATACCATTCGAACGCCGTTTCTGATAAGCTGCCCACGAACTGGCGAAGCAACAGATTATCGTCGCCACCAGTGTTGCCACAAAGCGCCCTGAACTGGACCACATGCTGATGGGAATTGCCTGTCCCCTTATAGACATGGAATTTTGGTATTGTGTAGCCCGGCGGGTATTTGATCTGGTCATACCAGCTCGGATATGATCTTCCTGTTCTGACAACTTGACCAGCTGCCTCAGCCGCCTGGTGAACGCGTATCTGTTGGGCTATGTATTCGTCTAGGTCAGCCTTCGAGATTGTCTCCTCCTTAGCCGTTGACAGAGCGGGTGGGGGATTTGACGTTTCTCCCCTGTCGTCTTCAAGAATGATTGGAGGATCTTCAGTAGAGGGTTCTTGTTGGATCATCATACCCACCATGTCCAGAAACAGAAGGGTCATTCGTTGTATATTGGCTGCTTGTTCAGCAGCCTCTTTATCCTTCTTCTCCAGTATCCTACGAAGGAACTCATCGTCAGTTTCTTCCTCCTGGCGTTGATCGGATGACGCTTCGGGGCTTTCTTTCGGCCCAGTAAGTGCGGCCATCGCGGTCATCATTTCTTGGAGCTTCTGTTGTTGCTCCTGAGCTTTGGTCACCGACCGTGTGAGCGGTCTATGCCCTGTAGACGCACGGCTATCTTCCTTTCCCGACGCCATGTATACAGTATGGACCATCATGTCCCCAAACTTAGGGTGTCTGGGCTCAGCGCCTCTAGCTCTCGTCGCCGGCCCGGGGATCTTCTCCAGCCTCCTCTTTTTATGAGCAGTGGAAGTTGAGGGGACCGTTGAGGTGGGCACCCAGACAGCTTTTCATGGCTTAACGTGATGACTGACTTCCTGTTGAATTTTCGGTTTCTTGTGCTGGCGGGAGAAATTTGGATCGATCACCGAGTCTTGGGTCTGCCGCCAGACTTTATAGATTTTGGAAGACAGCTGTTGAGGAGATTGGGGTTGTTCTGTCTTTATTTCCGTGGCCTTTTTTAGCGGAGGGGAAGACCTCTTTAGCGCCGCGATAGGAGAATTCCTACGCACCTTATTCAGCATCTCAAACCTGTTCTTAGTTGGAACAGCAGCATTAACTTCTGTCGTCGGGGCTGGAGGAGTTAGCCCAGAAGGGGAGTTGCCTTCGGCCTTCCTCACTCGGCGCCAGTAGCGACGTCGAGCGTGTCGTGCTGATGGAATTGGTTCGGTGAGGGTGATAGCCTCGTCTTGCCCCTTGTGTAGGTGGGGGGTCGCTGCTGGTGTAAGTCTGTTGAATACTGATATCCTTTGAGAAGCAGTATCCAATCGGTTGAAAACAGTCTTCTGAGCAGGGACAGGAACCGTAGCGGGAGCCAAAACAGTTAATCTTGTAAAGACTGATACTTTGGTAGGAGAAGCCGTCTTGACAATTTCAGGAGCAGGGATGGTTATCCTCTTCGGAATAACCTTCTCTGGGATTGCAAGCTTCATTGTGGGCCCACAGGAATTTTGGCCCAGTCTGGCGAAGACCGAGGAGCTGGAGTTGGATGACCCGTTGAGAGCCGCGTTAGCTGTAAGCCGATCGAAGACCGATTTCTTAGGAGCTTCTGGTGTTGGCTCAGGAGCAGTGAAGCTCATTGGCGGGAACATGGTCCCGAAAAACAATCTTGTGGTGGCTTGAGTGACCTGTTCCACGGGCATTGTGAACAGCGAGGCAGCTTGGGACCCGTAGGCTATACCTCCTGGCAAGACGGAGCGCCGGTTGCAGTTGCAGTTGGAGCATTTCGCACAAGTGGAAGCCATTGATTCTTTGCTTTCTGCAATAAGCAAAACGCCAAATCTTAATACCTTGAAACCCAAGGGCAACCATTAGCGAGCCGTGTTTGGTTCGCGAACACGACACACGAAGTGTGGAGTGGAAAGAGGAAAATGTCCCACCGGGCGTGCCAGAATTTGTTCCCCTCCGAATGGCGGCCAGGACATGACGTCTTGCCTGAGATTCGGGGCAGATGCTAATTGGTGCTATCCGTCTACCTCTCCGAAGGTGCCTAGTTGATTTATGGCGTCATATATCGAAGGTTTAAACGGATGCGTCCGATGTAGCAGACTTCGTCAGATTCCCCCTCGCTTGAGGGGTTTTTGATTGTGGGGACGCTCTTCCCTGCAAGCGCAAGCCCCTGCAGTTAATTACGCTACCGCATGGCGGTAGCAAGTTTCTCCTTTTCCAGATGGTCACTTCATGTCGTGGGTGTTTGTTTTGTGTTTGGTTGCCCGTGGATTGTATACGGAGACTGAGTTATGTCGTTGCCCATAGGACGTGGACTAGTCCAAATCCGTATCTTTCTTAGATTTGGGTTTTGGGGGTTGTGTTTAAGGATACGTTAGTCTTATTTGAGACTAAGATCGGCTTAAACGTTTGTTAATGATACGTTAGTCCGATTTTTAGACTAAGATCAACTTAACGGGGTCGTTTAGATCCGACAAGAGAGCGATTAGGAGAGCCATGTTGTTTAGTTTAGTGACATTGCGGTCAATAGGTAGTTTAAGGACATTGTGGTCTAGTGTTAGTTTTAAGACATTGCGGTCGAGGTTAAGGACATCGTAGTCCGTGGATTTAAGGACTCCACAGTCCGATATTAGTTTTAAGACATCACGGTCAAGGTTAAGGACCTCATAGTCCATGGATTTAAGGACCCCACAGTCCGGCGTTAGTTTTAAGACATCACGGTCAAGGTTAAGGACGTCATAGTCCATGAGTTTAAGGACCCCACAGTTCGTCGTTAGTTTTAAGACATCCCGGTCAAGGTTAAGGACGTCATAGTCCATGAGTTTAAGGACCCCACAGTCCGTCGTTAGTTTTAAGACATCCCGGTCAAGGTTAAGGACGTCATAGTCCATGAGTTTAAGGACCCCACAGTCCATCGTTAGTTTTAAGACATCCCGGTCAAGGTTAAGGACCTCATAGTCCATGAGTTTAATGACCCCACAGTCCGTATCAATGTGTGGTCATCGGGACCCGCCACCTCTTTGAAGACGTTGAGGAATTACAACGCCAAGTATCAAAGGAGTGAAGAGATGTACCCTTGAACCGAGGTTGATTAAATGATCTTTGGCCCAATTTGGAACCAAGACCAATTAATTATGTTATGAGCCCATTGGCCCAATTAAGTCTGAATTGAGGACTTATGGCCAGCTTGGGCTAAGTCCAATCATGTTTAGGATATGGGCCCTCTGTTGGTCCATTGAAGAAGATGTTTTGCCTCTAGAAACTTAGCCAATTGGGCTAAAACTAGTGTTGAACACTAGAGACCAACAGTGTTGAACACTAGGAGTGAGATTGACAAGTTAGTGTTTAACACTAAAAGATAGTCAGTGTTGAACACTAAGAACAGAGTTTTCAAATGAGTGTTAAACACTAAGGCAAATCAGTGTTAAACACTGGGAACAAAGATTTCAAATTAGTATTAAACACTGAGGAAATCAGTGTTGAACACTGGGAGCAGAATTTTCCAAATTAGTGTTTGAACACTAAGAAAATCAGTGTTAAACACTGGAAATGGAGTTTTTAAACTAGTGTTAAAAACTATGGAAATCAGTGTTAAACACTGGGAGCAGATCATCAGTTTGATGTTAAATATTGTAAGAGAAGAGATCACGTGGGGGCACGTGATGGCATCCAAAAGGTGGGGCCAGATCCCCTTCATTTTGTTTTACAGATAAGTGTTTAACACTTTTAATTCTGAAGGCCATCACGTGTGGGCACGTGATGGGGACTCACGCTTTGATCTGTTAGAATGTTCATTAGGGGTCACGTGGTGACACGCGAGGGCCCCTGAGCTTCTTTTCTTTTGCTTTTTCTTTGTGCGCTTTGGGGGTCACGTGGAGCACGTGAGGCGTTGCCTCAAAGTTCTTCTCTATGGATCTTTACAAGGATCACGTGGTAGCACGTGACCCTGTTTCTTTGCCTGTTTGAAGATGTGTTTATTTTTTTAAGAATTAAATTCTTCATAGGGTTAAACCCTAGCAATAAACTTTAGAGAAATTAAATTCCTGTTTTCTTCTGAAGAATTATATTCTTAGATAGGGTTAAACCCTAATTTCTTTTCTGTTAGGAATTAAATTCCCCATGTATGTAAAGAATTGAATTCTGGCATAGGGTGAAACCCTAATTTCCTCTTTTTTTTAAGGGAATTAAATTCCTGTGATTTTGAGAGAATTAAGTTCTTAATTAGGGTTAAACCCTGGTTCTGTCAATTTTGAAGGAATTAAATTCCTATAATCATAAGGTTAAACCCTAATTTTATCCCAAAGGATTTGAATTCCTATAGTTTTGTGAGAATTAAATTCTCAAACTTCCATTCCCCTTCTATGCTTTGGATCTGCATGGCAAAATCTCAACCCAATGAGAATTAAATTCTCAATTCATGGGGAGATGTGCACTTTGCAGATCCTCTGCTAGAGAAAGAACTAAGTTCTTCTTTTTGTATAAGAGTTAAACTCTTTGAGAATTAAATTCTCCCTTTTAAGCCTCTCTTTTCTTACCTAAGGTTTTCTTTTGCAGAGGATCAAATTCTTCCCAAAATCTCAAGACTCTATTTCTCTCTCTGTATGTCTCTGTATCTGTCTCTCTCTGTGTTTTTTTTCTTGTATTTTCCTGGCTCCTATTTATAAGAGAAGGAAGAAAATCAATTAGTTTTAGTGAATCATTCATTGAGGGATTTGATTTGTTTATTGAGAGATTTGATTTACATTCATCATTCATCTGGGTCTTTGGATTATTAGGTGAATTTTATTCACCATTGGATTCTAAATCCAAAGATATTCCTTTGTTATTTCGGTTGGATTTTAAGGGAAAATCTTTCCAAGTTCAAGATTTTTCCATTAATAGATGATATTTAATCACCTTTAGATTTTTAAATCAATCGGTTCCAAATAATCATTCTCCTATGGAAAGATTTGAATGCCTATCAGAATTTAATTCTGTCAAATAGAGAGGCTTTGAAAGCTGGTCACGTGTGACCACGTGACCCTTGGTCACGTATAGGCACGTGACCCCCTGGAACGAGCTTTCTTCTCCTTTCTGCGCTCTGTTTTCTGGCCGCTGTTCAACCGTCACGTGCCAACACGTGGCCCCTGGTCACGTGTGAACACGTGACCTTTTCTGGAGCCTTTTCTTTGATTTAATCGGGGAGCTGACTCTGCCTTTGCCGTTGCTTTTAAATGTCACGTGCCAACACGTGACTGCTGGTCACGTGCTAGCACGTGATGCCTCCTCCGTAAACTTTCTTGATTTTAAATCAGGAAACACCTGCATTTGAAGAACACATGTTCGTGATCCAAAACCCTATCAAGAACCCTGGCAAAAGCTCGCAATGATGGTTATAGTTAATGCTTTAATGAGAGGAGTTGTTCATAAAAGCTGAGGACCTTAGGATGTGCCTTAATTCTATACGGGTTGAACCCAGACAATCGAAGGCCGGCAAGGCTTCTAACTCACGAAAGAGCCACATAAACCATCCCATATCCAAATGCCCTTGATAAATTTGTATGAACCCGATCAAGTGTCATCCCCTGACACTTGTGAATGCTCACAGCCCATGCCAAAACTAGCGGGATCTGTCGTCGGGAGGCACGAACCTCCTCACCATCGATTGATTCCCATTTTTCAGATTTCACCACCAATTCGCACCCCGTATCAAACCTCACCATCGGCAAAACCCCATTACTACACATTTTTCGTACCTTATTTTTATGATCATCAACAAAGCCCGTCACAGTCCCGGTAGCACCATTGACAAGACCACTACTAACATCGGTGTTCTTAATTAGCATGACCCGTGCGCCTTTACATATCTCTAGCACATCAGGCACCATGCCCTACTTCAGTTGCGCCTTCCATGGATCTTTCCCTCTATCAATAGCCTTATAAGTAACAATTTCCCCTCCAAGCCTCATCAACCTCTCGTTGTTCAATTTCCTCACATCCTCATTCCTTGGGAAAAGCTGAGTACTTCCATCATCATCATCATGAAACAATTCAGAGACACAGCACTGTTTGATGAGGCGGCGAACATCATCATCCTTTGAACCTCGCCTTATACCTTGAAGAGCATAGATGAGGGCCGAATCAGACTGGCGAAAGACATAAGTAAGCTCAACCTGCAAATCAAAAGTCTTTTCCCAACAATTGGCCTCGAAAGCAAATTCTTTAAAGGGGTTGGGAGCCTTAATAGGTGGAAGCTGAAAGAAATCTCCGCTCACAATTAGCTGAATCCCTCCCCAAGGCAAGTTTTTACTCAAAGGTCGTATCTTTCTAGCGATCTGCTCCAGCTTATCAAACAGCTCGCCATCGATCATGCTGATCTCATCGATGACGAGGGCTTTCGCATTGGTCCAGCGAGAGGCAGCGGCCTTGTTGCCGTTGATCTTGGAGATTAGAGACCTGAGGTCGCCGGAGCCGAGGCCGATGCCGGCGAAGGAGTGGATGGTTTGTCCGGAGATGGCGCAGGCGGCGAGGCCAGTGGAGGCGGTGACGTGGACGGAGGAGGGACCGTGGATTCGCCTGAGGCAGTCGATGATGAAGCTGAGGGTTAGGGTTTTGCCGGTGCCGGCAGAGCCCGTGATGAAGACGGATCTGCCGGCGGCGACGGCGGATAGTATCTCCTGCTGCTGATCGGTTAGGGTTCGATGCTGGTGCTGGTTAGGGTTAGGGTTAGGGTTAGGGTTGAGTATATGCCTGGGCCTAGCTTTAGGTTTAGGTTTAAGGTTAGGGTTTGAGGTGAGTGAAGACGAAAGTGATGATTTAGAGGACGAGGAAAAGAAAAGGCGTTTGATGATGTGATGATTCTTTTGTGAAGGCGAGAGAAAGAGGGCAGAGATGGAGGGGCTGATGAATGTTTTCATGGGATTTCAAGGGGGAGTCAGCTCGAAAATTGTAAATGAACGGCCACCCCGTTGCGTTGACGCAAGAAGGAGAAAATGTACATTTCCGTATGGAACCCCTAATTCTTGGGTGTTCTTAAATCTTAAGTAAAAGATCCCCAAATCTTTGTAAAAATAAAAAATAAAAAATAAAAAAATTAAATCAGGGTAAATTGTCAAAAACCCTCGGCCAACTTCAGTCCTGTTAGAAAACCCCTCTAGTTTTATGCCTTTTTTAAGTTAACAAAAATTAGGGTATGAGAATTCATAAGCTGATTGTTAGCCATGTTTTCAAAAGCAGCCTTTAAGATCCTGCTTGGATACAGAGTCAGAACAACCATCGTTTATTTTAAAGTAGAGGTACTAGGTATACAAAATATGGTTTTTGATGGGGCTTTTTTTCGGGCCTCCGTCAGATGTTGTCTTCCGTAGATCTTGAGGTGAACTTAGCAGATTATTCTTCATTGCGTGTGAGTCTCGATGGGTTATTGGGGGAAGAGGTGAGATGTGGAAGCTGCCGCCGTGTACCTGCAAAGAAGTCCCGGGATGGTTTGGTACTATCGAGGACCTTCCGACGCTCAAATTAGTGATGAGATCCGAGCAGAGTAACGGCATCAAGTGTCAAGAATGGCTTACCTGACCCCTCTGTGAAGGGGGTTTATATAGCGGTGGTGGCGCGCAGCGGCAGGCGCGAGAATCTCGTCGACAGTTACGCTCCCGACGTCACACCCGCGCAGAGAGCGGATCGCCCATTAATGGGGATCGTGGGGGCGTGGAACGTGGGATGTTGTTGGCGTAGAATCTGCGCATGGCGAAATTCGCGAAGCGGCGGTTACGCCTGTGAGTGGTGGAGTTGGTCGGAGGGACGAGGAGGACGGCCTCGGCCGAGGGCTCGGGGACGAACGAGGAGGCCGAGGAGTCTTGGTCCTGTGGCAGCTCGGGACGAGCTGAGGGGCCGAGGAGGCTAATTTGCAGGGGGCCCCGCGGAGGGCCAGTTTGCGCTTGCAGGTCGGGCACAGGGTGGCCTGGTCGGCCCCTGTGGGCCCTTTCTTCTGAGTCTTGGGATACGTCATCTGCCACGTATCCTGATCTTGGAGGTTGCCAATATCGAGCGTCATCATTACCCCCCCCCCCACTCTTGCCCCGACCAGCTAGCGGGTCGGGTCAGGAGTGGACTGCCGGGCCCCCCGAGGTGAGCTCCTTCTCAGGGTTATGCCGGGATGAGTTCTCGAGCCGTCGGTTGTCTTTTCCGCTAGCGAATCGAGGCAAGATCTTTGCATTTAAGGAGGGTGCGCCGGTTCGTGCACTCTGCAGTTGAAGCGACGGTCCACGTGTCGAGCGCCAACTGGCTAACGTGACATGCGCAGGTCTGCGGCGTCTGATGGGACGCGACCAATCGCTGGGCTGCCACGTGGAGTGATCGGAGCCGCTGGGCGCAAGGAGCCGTTTCGGCGGGAGACGATGGGCGCCACTGGATGAGGCCGTATGCGGTAATAAATACGGGTGGAGCGCGCCCTAGGGCCCTTACTCTCTCATATTCCTCATTCTCAAGCCCCAGCTGCTCGGCGCTCATCTCCCCTCTCTCGTTCCCAACCTTTGAAGAGTTTCCTTCCCAGGTTAGATGTCTTCCTCTGTAGAATCAGTACACGTCGTAGGGGTAGAAGTTAGGGTTACTATAGATGTGTCCGAGTCCCCTCGGGGAGCAGGGGCTGGGCCCTCTCCCCGAGGCCGTGAGGCGGGGGCCGCCTCCAGGGAGGAGGCGGTAGATGTAGCCCCCAGCACCCCGTGCTGGGTGAGGCATGAGGACGAGCTCGCCAATGCTCGAGCTCGCTTCCACATTCCCCCGCGCTACATGCTTCGTCTGGCCGAGGAAGGAGAGAGGGCAGACCAGGTACGGGTCAGGGAGATTGCCCTGTATTTGAAACCTTTTTGGGGCGGAATGCGCTTGCCCTTCTCTCCTGAGGTCGTCGCCGCTCTGAATTTTTTCGGCTTGGCTCCCGGCCAGTTAGTGCTGAACGCGTGGAGGATCCTCCTTGGGTTCCTGATCCGCCTGAAGCTGCAGGCGGTTCCTTTCAGCCTTTCCCTTATTGATTCCTCCCTTGCTTTTAAGAGTCACCTCGGCGGTCGAGCCGGCGACCCGAGGTGGGTTTATTTTACTTTTAGGAAGCGGCCCGGGGTCGCTGTCGGGACTGGGGTCGTGGCCTTGCCCTCCTCCATTCACGACTGGAAGAAGAAGTTTTTCTTCGTCTCTCCTCCCGAGGGCAAGGACTGGCCGGTGCCCACCAAGTGGTCGAGGGAGAAGAGTCTGCCGGGGAACCTGTCCGATGACCCCGCCGCAGTGAGAGTGGCGTCGTGGGAACCCATCCCTCGATACGACGTGCTGCTGTCCGAGAGGGTTTTGAGCTGGGCCGGGCTTAGCCCCGTCGAGTTCGTTGGTAAGTTAGGCTTGCTTTCTGAGTTTATGTTTTACTCGCGTTGCTGATAAGTGGGGTGTTTGTTTCGTGCAGGATCCATGGACTTCGGCGTTCTCTGAAATGCTATGCGCCAACCGAGGTAGCCTGCTAGGGCTGGGGGTGCCAGCTCTTCCCGAGCGCAGGCTGCCCCCGCTCCCACCGCCCCGGTGGCGGTGCCCCGAGGACACTCGGCGGTGGATCCTGCCCCGGGCCCCAGCAGAGTGTCGGGCCGGAAGCGGGCCCTGATTGTGGAAGACACAGCCTCGGAAGAAGAGATCGGCTCCCCCTCGGAGCCGCTCAAGAGGAGTTCCCAGAGACCTTCCCGGGGCCGGTCTTCGTCGATCGTGGTGGAGGAAGGGGGCTCTGGTTCACGGTGCCGTCCGGGCTGTCGGTCGCGGACAGCCTCCTCCACGAGATAGAGATCTTGGTCGGGGGTCGGGTTCCCGGGGGAACCCTCAAGTCTCAGCTGGCGTCGATCGCCTAGGAAGCCATGCAGGTAAGCCCCCAGTGCGCGGTGAGATTTGGTGTTTTCCTTCATATTTCTGATCCTTCTCCTTTTTATGTCTTCCCAGACTCTTCAGCACGTGGCCTTCGCCCTTCGCATGGAGACTGAGGTGGTAGCACCGACGGTGGAGGCCGCGGGCCAGCTCGCCGCGTTGCAAGAGAGCTCCAGACGGGAACAGGAGGCGATGTCGGCGAGGATCGCCGCCCTGGAGGCGGGGTGAATGCTGGGAAAAGGGAGGTCGCCCGGCATTGCGAGGACGCCGCAATCGCCGAGGGCAAGTTCGAGGACTCCCTGGTGCTCGTCGGCAACCTCAAGAAGACGGTGAAGACCCTCCGGAAGGAGCTGGGGGCGGCGGCCGAGGCCTATAAGTCGGCGGAATCGAGGGCCGTGGCGGGCTATAAGGGGTCGAGGGACTTTTATGACGACCTGGCCGTGGCCACGACTCGCATTTGGCACGACGCCCTTGATGCCGTCAAGTCTTGGATGCCGGAGTTCGACGGCGCGGATCTGCGGGCCGAGTTCCCCCTCGTGGGCGTCAACGAGCAAGGAGGAGAGGCTCCCGACGGGGAGAGGGCCGAGGACCCAGCGTCCCCAGTAGTGGAGGTTGAGGACCTCGAGGTCGTGCCTGGGCCCGAGGTGTAGAGCCCCCGCTCTTCTGTCTTCATTTTGTTTTTCTTTTGAATTTTGTAAGGCTGAGGAGCCAGAGAATACCTTTTGTAAAAAACTTATGTTTGGCAGTAGTAATAAGGTTTTTCTTCTTCAGCTGTGATAAAGTTTTCCTTTCTGCCATCTGTTTGTGAAGAATACTCGCTTTGGGATATTTTTACTTGCGCCGTTGTGCTTTCATGTCAGGTTGGCCCTCTGTCTAACGATCGTCCGTCGAGCTGACTGCAGTTTTTTGCCGACGAGCGTCTCTGAGGAGGTATCTCCTTGGGCCCCGAGGTCGAGGGGGAGATCGTTTAGGCTTGGACAGACCTGACATTTGTTTCTGATTTAGAGTATCGGCCGTCATCTGGGGGTGACCGGGCGGGGTAGCTGCGCCGTCATCTCCCGCTAAGGCTTCATACATCTGTTGCGGCGTTAGGGGGTTACCCGCCAGGGGTGGCCGAGCAGGGTAGCTGCTCGGTCATCTTCTTTCGAGGGCTTGGTTCTTTAGAGTTGTGGGTAGGTGACTACCAGCCTTGGGGGGTTAAGCGGGGTAGCCGCTCCGATGTCCTTGTGAGGGCTTTTGATCCCTGGCGTAGAGGGTAGGAGTCGGAGTTCGACCGAGCAGGGTAGATGCTCAGGTGCCTTTGTATGAGGGCTTTTGATCTTTAAGGACGGTGGTAGGAAGCTACCGGCCGTCGATGGCTAGGCAAGGACCCGACTGCCTCGGGGAGGAATTTTGATCCTCGGCGTGTGGCAGGGAAGCTGCCCGCTGGGGATAGCCGAGCGAGGGAACCTCGGGCTCGGCTGCCTCTGGGAGGGCTTTCAGATCCTTCAGAACGGGGACCGAGCCGGGTTACTGTCCGGTGCCTCTTGGCGAGGACTTTGATCCCTATCGGTTGTGGTAGGAAGCTACCAGCCGGGGATAGCCGAGCAAGGACCCGACTGCCTCTGGGAGGACTTTGGCCCTTGGCGCGAGGAAAGCTATAAGGCTGTAGGAAGCCCACCAAGAACCCTTGGCCGGGCAGGGTTACTGCCTGGTGCCTCTTGGAGAGGGCTTTTGTCCTGAAAGATAGCCGAGTGAGGGAACCTCTGGCCTCGACTGCCTCTGGGAGGGCTTTTTGATCCCCGACGTTGTGGCAGGGAAGCTGCCCGCGGAGGATAGCCGAGCGAGGGAACTTCGGGCCTCGACTGCCTCTGGGGGGGCTTTTTGATCCCCGGCATGGTGGCAAGGAAGCTGACCGCGGGGGATAGCCGAGTGAGGGAACCTCTGGCCTCGACTGCCTCTGGGAGGGCTTTTTGATCCCCGGCGTCGTGGCAAGGAAGCTGCCCGCGGGGGATAGCCGAGCGAGGGAACCTCGGGCTCGGCTGCCTCTAGGAGGGCTTTTTGATCCCCGGCGTTGTGGCAGGGGAGCTGTCGGCCGGGGATGTTTGAGCAGGGCGGCTGCTGGGTTGAACCTTTGACGAGGCGCAACCTGGTCGTTCGGCTGTAGGTGCGGGGAATGGGAACGGTCGGGGCAATGGCGCGCGCATCTAGTGCATTGAATGCGGGGAGAGGCGAAGCGACAGGGGCGCGTCGCTTCGTTTCCACCGAGTAACGTTCGATGGACGCCGAGTGGCGCGTCGCTACGTTTCCACCGGGTAACGATCGATGGACGCTGTGTGGCGGCCGTTGGGCTGCACAACGGGCTATATAAGGAGTACCGGTTCTTCCCCCTTCGCAGATAGGCCATCGAAAATGGAGGATTTCCCGTTCGCTATCCCCGAAATCATCAGTTCTGCGGATGTGTACCTTTATGACCGCGACCGCACCGAGGACACGGTGCAGTTGGTTGTTGCTCGCATTGAGGAGAACTTCGGTCGGCTGCTCCCTAGGCGCTCCTCCCTGCTGCAGCTACTGATATACTCCATCTAGAGGGCATCGCCGGGGCTTTACAACCCCTGTCGGAGCAGCTCTTCGACGAGGCCGTGGGCAAGCTGCGGTCCTTGAGGCGCTTCGGCTTGATCTCCGCGAACCGGCTGGCGCGCTCGGAGGCGCTCGTCCGCGAATGCTACGAGCTGAGGCTTGGGGTCAACGCCCATAGGGGGAATCGGGAGCAGAGACTGGAACTTGCGCGGCCCCGGTTGGCGGAGATTTTCGCCGAGTACCACGAGCAGTGCTCGCTGCACCCCTTACCCCCACTATTATAACTTAGCAGTGCCTTTTTTTTGCATGTATGGCTGAGGAGCCCATAATACCCTTTGAATAAACAAAGATTTCCTTTCTTTTTCGCAATGTTCCATCGATCTTTATTTAGTCAACAGTAGATTCTAGGAAGAATTTACATTGCTTTTTAAAAAAGAAAAAGAACAGGTACAGGTTAACGGATGACTTGCTTGGCTTGGGCCGGCTCCCTGAAAGGCTGCCGGCTCCCGTGCTTGGCATAGGGCATAGGACTCCCTGAGCCCCGGGCCAGCTGTCTGCTGAAACAAGCATGATCTGGCCGATGGTCAGGTCGGTGGGAGGGCGAGGCTGCTCTTGCTCGTGGTCGCCCTGCCGTTTGTCCCTTAGGTAGGTGGCGAGGTGCCCAGACCGGATGAGCTCCTCGATATAGTCCCTCAGTTGTTTGCAGTCCTCCGTGGCGTGGCCCAGTACCCGGTGGAAAGCGCGGTAGGGGCCCCGGGTTCGCTTAGCGGCCTGACGTGGGACCGGGGGGAACTTGAAGAACCCCTCATTCTGGGCCTCCTCCAGCAACACCGCGAGGGAGACGTTGAGGGGGGTATACTCTTGGAACTTCGGATGGTAGGCTGCTGACGCTCCGGCCTGTCCTCCCGAGTCCTTTTCTTCTGGTCGGGCCGATCCGCCCGGGGAAGGTTGGCATTCACTTCGGATTCCAGCTGGACCTCGCGCTCGGTCCATGCCTTGACTTCGGCCATGGTCTTAGGTTGAGCCAGCGCGAAGGAGCGCAACCATTCTTTGTGCCTCAGACCAGATCTGAGTGCCGTTATGACGGTCTCGTCCTGGTGCTCGAGCACCTCGAGGAAGGCGTTGTAGAAGCGGGTAATATAGGCCTTGAACGTTTCCCTGTCCCCACTTTTAACCATGAAGAGGTAGTTGACCGTGCGCTTCTGTCGACGGTTCCCCACGAAATGGCCGAGGAACTGGGTGGCCAGCTCGTCGAAGGTTCAATTGAGCGGGGCTCGAGCCCCCGGAACTAGTCCCGACCCGCGTGGATGAGGGTGGCCGGGAAGGCCCTGCACTGGGCGGCGTCGGAGTGATCTTGAAAGCTCATTCCCGCGGTGAAAGCGTCCAAGTGGTCCTTCGGGTCGGTTTTCCCATCGAACAGAGAGACCTTCGGGGGCTTATTACGTGAGGAGACGCGCACGGCGAGCAGTTCCTCGGTGAATGGCTTCGTGAGCGAGTCGGAGGCGTACTTAGCCTCGTCGCTCGAGAAGTGAGCTTCTCGGCGCATGCCTTCGATCTTCTTCTTGAGGGCATCGAGCCGACCGTGGTACCTTGAGGAATCGGCGCCTCGGGATTCCTGGGCCCCGCTGCGGGTGGACTGCGTCTGGGAGCGGCCCTGGTTTCTCTCGATAAGGGCCTCAGGTCCCGGGATGGGGTAGCTCTTGAGTTGCCGGGACGGCCCCCTTCTGTGCGTTCCCGCCGACCATGGTGGGGTCGGCCACGCTCGTGGATATGAGAGGCGACCGATATTTCCTCAGGGGGGTAAGGGTCGCGAGGAGGCTCGGGGCATGGCTCCCTGGCGGCGGATCTCGGCGTGGAACCCTGGGGCACCCAGCGGGCCTCAGGGAGCACCGGTTCGAGGGACCGGTGGCGAGAGGATGCAGCCTGCTGGTGGTTGGCCGTCCAGACAGGGACAGAGTCTTTTGGAGGCGGAGGAGCAGCGATTTGGGACCCGGGCGCGGTTGTTTAGACGCGGACGAGGGCCTCCACGAGGGATTGCAGACGATTTATCCGGCCTGCGAGGGCGTTGATGACGGTCATGGGGGGAGGTTCATCCCCGCCTTCGGTGAGCGGAAGGCGGCGGCTGGTACTGGGATCTTCAGGATGGTCGTCTGCCATGAGAGAGGGGATAGGAATGCCAACTTTGTATTTTGTGGAATTTAACTTTCCCACAGACGGCGCCAACTGATGGGGCTCTTTTTCGGGCCTCCGTCAGATGTTGTCTTCCGTAGATCTTGAGGTGAACTTAGCAGATTATTCTTCGTTGCGTGTGGGTCTCAATGGGTTATTGGGGGAAGAGGTGAGATGTGGAAGCTGCCGCCGTGTACCTGCAAAGAAGTCCCGGGAGTGTTTGGTAGCACCGAGGACCCTCCAACGCTCAAGTTAGTGATGAGATCCGAGCAGAGTAACGGCGTCAAGTGTCAAGAATGGCTTACCTGACCCCTCTGTGAGGGGGGTTTATATAGCGGTGGTGGCGCGCAGCGGCAGGCGCGAGAATCTCGCCGGCAGTTACGCTCCCGACGTCACGCCCGCGCAGAGAGCGGATCTCCCATTAATGGGGATCGTGAGGGAGTGGAACGCGGGATGTTGTTGGCGTAGAATCTGCGCATGGCGAGATTCAAGGAGCGGCGTTTACGCCTGTGAGTGGTGGAGTTGGTCTGAGGGACGAGGAGGACGGCCTCGGCCGAGGGCTCGGGGACGAGCGAGGAGGCCGAGGAGTCTTGGTCCTGTGGCAGCTCGGGGCGAGCTGAGGGGCCGAGGAGGTTAATTTGCAGGGGGCCCCGCGGAGGGCCAGTTTGCGCTTGCAGGTCGGGCACAAGGTGACCTGGTCGGCCCCTGTAAGCCCTTTCTTCTGAGTCTTGGGATACGTCATCCGCCACGTGTCCTGATCTTGGAGGTCGCCAATATCGAGCGTCATCAGTTTTCAAACCCCAAGCTTCAAAAATGGAGTTTGGGAAACTTTGATCGGATTGGAGTAGAGATAACTGCAGTTTAAAGGCTGGAAATTTGTAGTTGTCTCAACTCTAAAATGGTTGCCAAACAAGCTAAAGTTAGCATTTTGGAGTTAACTTTTGCTAACCTTTGAAACCATATTTTAGGAAACTTAACTCCATTCCCAAACAGCTGTTTCAAGTGTTTTGTTCTCTTAATTGTACTAACCAGGACTAGGTTAGATGCTCTTATCCTTAAACAAAGGGGCGAAAAGAAAGATTGCTCATGGGCTCGTGCAATGGGCGAGACTTGCAATGGGCCGGAAACTTTAAATGACCACGGTCTGAAGACCCTAAACAACACCGATAACAATACACTTTTGTCCCATATCTTAGGTGTAGGCTTCTTTACTGGCAGCTTATGGTTTTAGAAGTGCTATAAAAATTTTAATACAAAACTTCGAGGTTGGTAATAAGTAATGTGCTTGTGGTATGGGTGGATGTAAGTTATTTAAATTGCTTGCCCCTAATACATTTTTTAGGTGTG
Source organism: Agapanthus africanus (assembly GCA_030015575.1). NCBI lineage: Eukaryota > Viridiplantae > Streptophyta > Magnoliopsida > Asparagales > Amaryllidaceae > Agapanthus > Agapanthus africanus. The sequence continues at coordinate 891,489,260 of JASDDO010000024.1, forward strand.
TATAAATTGCAAGGGAAACTTGACTGGTCTTAGTAAGGAATGCATATATTTGAATAGAAAAGAAATTAAAGTTTTAAGTGCAGGACGAATTCTCAAACTTACATCCAAATGAATATTATAAGTTCTATACAATTGTAACACGAAAATATATAAAAATCATTGAATTGTCAACAGTCATGCCTAGCAAATCTATAATCTATAAATGCTAACTAAGATGGTAGACTAATGAGGTTAGGATCAGATCAGTTTGATATAGATTCACTTTGAATCTATTTTAAGCCAAAGATCGAATTAGAATCTCTTAACTTATTGTAGCCAAAGCATGTACAAATCTAATTTTTCTCAACCCTACTTTCTAAATAACGCTATATCATGCCTTAGCTACCAAAGAAAGACCCATTAACAATTTATTTAAGGAATATTTTGATACATGTCGCATGCAAGGAAATTCGCTCCATATCTAATAAAGAAACTAGTTATATATGTAAATGTAGATTATTCTTAGGACTAAGTATATCAAAATCCCAGTTTGTAGGAAAGTGACAACAATCATTTAACTAAGATTTTTTGATTGTAATTTATATTGCTGTGTATGATCAACTTGTATAAATGTACTTCACTATGGAAAAAGTAATGTTTGGAAGAGTAGTATGCAAAATTTACATGTAATTATTGAGAAGCTATCATCAAAGAGATGGAAAATAAAGTCAGCCCAAAAGAGGTAAGAAACGATATACAGTAAAACCTCTATACAGTAATATCCTTGGGACCGGGGAAAAATATTACTATAGGGGGGTTATTCTTAAGTAGAGTTTTATATATAAAAATTAGATTTTTTTTTGAAAAAATAGTAGTCAAAATTCTTAGACCTTCAAAATTCATATAGACCTTCAAACTTATTAACAAGTCAAAATTCTTAGACCTTCAAAATTCATATAGACCTTCAAACTTATTAACAAGTCAAAGTACTTTATGTCATCTTAAGTTCAATTGTGTAGTTAAGTAATTTATGTCATCTTAAGTTCAATTGTAATAGCCAAGTAATTTTATGTATTTTTTATATATATAAAAAATTATTTAAAATTTAATGCCAATTTATTACTATATAGAGGTAAATTAGTACAGGCGGGACTTGGAAAAAGTATGGAATATCACACTGTGGAGGTTATTCTTATTTATAACTGGTCCCGAGTCGGGACCGGGACTTTTTATCACTATAGGGAGGTTATTCCTATATAGAGTATTCCTATACGGAGGTTTTACTGTACCAGGTATAAAACCCTTACTAAAATTGCTCTTGAAACTATAATTTTGGACTGTAGTCCCTAAAGGATAAGACCAACATTAGTTAACTAAACTTAATTTAATTTCAATATAAATATTGTGGCATAAAAACAAGGATTAAACTAAATTATCATTTTTGCATAAAGATAAATTCGAAATAAGTAAAGTTTATCTGGGCCTGTATTAGGCAAGAGTTCTTTGCCCTAAGAGTTTGATCTCGTATCTCATGCAAGCGACCAAGAGATGAAGAAATCAAATTCCTCGCGGTACAAAATCCCCTCTCCAAATATCTCGACAGCGCACGAAATGGTTGAGGAACGATATCTGAACGATGCTTTAGAACTAGCGATCTTAATAAATTAAACAGAAGGAAAAATCTCAAAAGAATATGCTATGCAGAAGAGAAGGTAGAGTTTTTGTTGCATTTTCTAATGAAAAAGATGAAGTCTATATATAGAAGAGAAGAGATGACTATTTCATCACCCGTTGAGGAAAAGCAGCGTAGAAATTCCAGAGTCGTAGTCGACATGGGAAGATCGTGTTAGACCGATTCTTATGTGAACAAATCTTAACTGAAAATGTGAATCAAAATCAAAAGGATAATTACAACTTAAGAGAATTATAGACATCATCACATAATTGGGAATGACCCGTAACTATGTGAAAACAATAAAAGGAGTTGTAGAGGAATATGAGCCAAGCCGTAGCCTTGACTAAAAAAGGCCCAAAATTGGATTTTTTATCCAACATCCCCCAAGCCAATTTTTTCAAAGTAAAACAATACATAAGAATATAATATAATATATAAAAGCTGGTATCTTATATTGTTGATTCGACAAAGGTAGCTTTCGGTTTTGAACCTTTGCTTGGTGACAATTATCGCAACATGAGGGACCTAATGTACTAGACCTTGAATTAGGACCCTTGATTAGATATAAACAAAAGCACACACATATATCATTCTTGGATCAACAAGTTGGAGCATTAATGGCTATGCTCATAATACCGTTTAGTGAGAGTTTCTAAGGATTAGCCCCATGTCCTACAATCGCAACCTTCACTTTTCCTCCCATGTAGGTAACTAGTCCTCAAACGGTACATGTGATTGGAAATGGTACTCCCCAAAATACATGCGTCGGACCTATTAAGAGTATATTACTCATCCTCATTCGATCACATCATATGAGCACTGTCATCCTACGCTATAGGACGGTAGCATACATAGTTCAACTAAATGCATCAATTGCTATTGATAGGGGAGTATCTCCAAAAAGTCGGTGCTCCACGAGTATCACCAATACAGCCGGTGACTTCATTTATGGGCTTAAACCCATCCCCCTCGATGGCTCTGGGACTGCCCTCCGAGATAGACCTTTTGTCAAATGTTTTGCAAAATTTTTCTCTGACTTTACAAAGTCTAGAGTACCAACTTTGCCCATTAGACGCTTCACATATTTAAATCCGATTTGTAAATGTCTGTTTAATTTTCTGCAAACAATTTCTTGTTTTAATAATTCATTAACGACTCTAGAGTGATAATGAACATGTATGGAAGGAACATACATAGAAATATGTAAGTCGGATATAAGGTTTTTCAACCATTCGGCTTCTGAGCAAGTAGTATCTAGAGCTATAAGCTCAGACTCCATGGTGCTTCTGGCAACCACCGTTTGCTTAATAGATCCCCAAGAAACAACAGCAACACCAAAAATAAATACATATCCAGTAAAAGACTTAACATCGGAAGGATCAGTCACCCAATTTGCATCACTATATCCGACAACTCGTCTGGATATCCAGTATAATGCAAACTAGTCATCCAGCTTGCATCACAATACCCCACAATCCGTCTGGATATCCAGTATAATGCAAACTATAATCTAAAGTTCCTCAAAGATATTTGAATATTCTTTCTAAAGCAATCCAACGTGCATTATTTGGATTACTAGTATATCTACTCGATCTGCCTACAACGAAAGAAATATCAGATCTTGTTCTATTGGATATAAAGAAGAGATCCTATCATATGAGAGTATCTATGTTGAAGTACATGTTCACAAGAATTTTTCATTAAATGAAACGATGGGTCATATGGTGTACTCACGGCTTTGCAGCTATAAAAACCAAACTTTTTTAACATCTTTTCAATTAATTGTGAAAGACTCAAAGTATAACCATTAGACTATTTAGATACTTTTATGCCAAGGATCAAATCAGCAACTCCTAATTTTTTCATATCAAAATTCCATGATAAATATCTCTTAACTTCATTAATTTCCTTATGATTAGTTCCAAAAATCAATGTCGTCTACATAAAGGCATGAAATCACATATGAGTCATCAATCTTCTTTTAATACACACATTTATCAAATTCATTAACTACAAATCCATAATTGATAATCACCTTATCAAATTTATGATGCCATTGTTTAGATACTTGTTTTAATCCATATAGAGATTCCACCAATTTATACCTTATTTTCTTGACCTTTAACTTGAAAATCTTCGGGTTGATCCATATAAATTTCTTTCTCAAGTTCAACATTCAAAAATGTTGTTTTAATACCCATTTGGTGAACAATCATATTATGAATAGAAGCTAAGGCTAAAAGAACCTTAATGGTAGAAATCCTAGCAATAAGGGAATAAGTATCAAAGTAATTAATTCCCTTCTTTTGAGTATATTTCTTTGCAACTAACCTAGTCTTATATTCTTCAATACTACTGTCAGGCTTCAATTTCTTCTTGAATATCCATCTACATCCAACAAACTTACAGCCAGAAGGCAAGTCAGTTAAAATCCAAATTTTATTTTGCATTATAGATTCAATCTCACTATCTATAGCTTCTTTTCAGAAAGGAGCATCAACGGAATACATTGCTTCCTTATAGATGTTTGGATCACCTTCAATCAAATAAATGAATAAATCTTCACCAAAATTCTTCTCAATACACCTCCTCCTACTCCTAGGTTCAGCTTTTATTGAGGACTCTATTTAAGGCTGAGAACTAAAAGGAATAGAATCAGATGGAACAAAACTAGACGGAATACTAGAAACCTTAGTCTTGAAAGGAAATATATTCTCGAAGAATCGTGCATCTCGGGCCTCAACAATAGTGTTATTGGATATCTCATTTATTTCAGAATTTATCGCCAAAAATTTGCTTACATTGCTATCTAAAGCGTATCCAATAAATATAGCATCAACAGTTTAGGCCCAATTTTCCTTTTCTTTGGTTCAAGCATTCTAACTTTCGCTAAACATCCCTAAATTTTGAAAAAGTCAATTCTATGTTTTCTATTTTTCCAAAATTCATAAGGAGTTAGATCAAAATCTCTATGAGTAATTCCATTAAGAACGAAACATGCAGATAAAAGAGCTTCATCCTAAAGATTTTTGGGAGATCCAGAACTAAGTAGCATTGCATTCACCATCCATACGGGTTCTGTTCTTTCTTTCAGCAACCCCATTGGATTGTCTGAATAAAGGGCATTGACCTCATGAATAATTCCGTGCTTTTAACAATAAACGGTCATTTCATTAGAGGTATATTCCGCTAACGATCGGATCTAAGAATCTTATTTTTTTCTCAGTTTGGTTCTCAACTTCAGCTTTATAAAGCTTAAACCGATGTTGTCAATACGCAAGACACAAAAGGTTTAATGCGTCCAAGGCGCAAAGCGTTCACTTGAGGCGTGCGTCTGAGTATGTTCGACACAAGTTTGTTAATGAAATAAAAAAAACCCACATAAAATCCCCACTCAAAACTTTAACTTAAGACTCGAAAAACCGACACCAAAAACAGAAAAGGAAGAAGAGAAAGGAAAGAATAGGAAAAGTTATACCTCAATTTTATCTTTTGGGTTGCTTTCGAGTTGCTCCAGCCAAGAAGAAAATAAGTTATAACTAAAAAAAAGAACCCGAGAAGAAACTGGAGAGACCCTAGCTGCTAATGAACTCAAGGAGCCGCTGGCAAGTCGCTGGCAAGCCGCAGCCGAACTTGGAAAACCTAACCGACGACAAACTTGCAAATGAAAGAAATCCTAGCTCTTTTGGGGTGCTCTCGAATCGGTCTTGGGTTACTCTTGCCCAATAACCCTTTAATTTTATGTTTTAGGATTGGGTTTATTTAAAAAACTCAATAGCCAAACCCATTCGACCGTTTAGCTAAAACTATCCACTTAGAATGAGAAGCGCGCCTTACATGAGGCGCAAGACGCATGTGAGGCGTGCACCCTCAAGTTCCTAAGCGTGTGCCTCCTACTGCACAACGCCCCAAAAGTTTTGAGAGGCGCACTTTAGTGCCCGGTTGTGCCTTGCGCGTGAAGTGCAGTGCCTTTCACGCTTTTGACGGCATTGCCTTGAACCAGTTAAGGACTTCATCATTAGTCCTTAAGAGATATGTATTGTTAGATTATGAGATATTTGAATATAACTGTATTAAATAATATGTTTATCATAAATCAGATAAGTTCTGATTTGTGCTGTTGAGATTATGATTAGTGTGTTAGACCGATATGATTATTAGTTATCAGTTAGTTATGTTATGAGGTGTATAAATTGCGTTGATTTATCTCTTAATAAAATTGATCTAGTTTATTGCTTTTTTTATCATGGTATCAAAGTCGATGGCTTGATTCAAAATTTATCATCATTTATATTTTTAGTTTATTATTCCAAAATAAATAAAGTTACGTTAATAATAACTAATTCAGAAATGAGTTCTCTCAGTTTGATCATAAGCAGTTGCCTCCGTCAATATCAAGTCCAATTAAGCAGATATTCTTTATTTATGACGTCTTCTAGCAGTATGATCTTCTTCCGTCTAAGCAGCTATTCTTTTTCTATGACATCTTCTAGCAGCATGTTCTTCCTTCAGTATTTCCGGCGAAAAAGACTGCAGGTTATTCTGTCCACTTTGCAATCCATAAAAGAGACCAAAGGGTATTAGTCTGCTATGCTCGATACTTTAGATCTGTTCTTTTCCGTCGTTCTATAAGTTGCATATTTTGGTTAAAGATATTATCCAAACTCTCGGTTATCCACCGTGAGTTTGAGGGAGTATGGTAGATTATGAAAAATTTAAATATAACTGTATTGGATATTATAGTTATCAAATTTAACTGTATTGGATATTATAGTTATCATAAATCAGATAAGTTCTGATTTATGTTAAGATTATGATTAGCGTGTTAGATTGTTAGGATTATTAGTTATCAGTTAGTTATGTTACGAAGTGTATAAATTGCGATCATTTATCTCTTAATAAAATTGATCGAGTTTATTGTATTCTTATCAGGTATGACAATACCTTGAATGATCATCAATGAAGGTTACAAAGTATTTTCAATTACCTCCAGTAGAGACTCGAGTCGGGTCACATAAAGCACCAACATAAAGCACTATGGACGAGCTCTAAAAGTTCAGAAGATCGAGATATGGAAGGAAACAGTCTTGTAACATGTTTAGCCTAATCACAGGCTTCGCACTTAATAAAAGAAGAGTTTATCTTAACTTTAGGGATAATGTTCAAATAGGGTTGCATTCGGAGATATAAGCATTACCGTATCCATATTCGCTTTCGGATACGGATACGAATACAGATATAATTCGGTAAAAAATATTTATATTCATATTTGACAAAATCGGATACAGATACGGATCGGATATAAGATAAACGAATACGGATACGAATCAGATATTGATAAATAAATATTTAAAATATTAAATAAGTGAATGCGAATTGAAAATATGCATGCAACCAATACATACTAATATGAGTGCTTAAAATATTTGAAATGAATAAATATGCACATAACAGAGTATATTAACACAAAACACAAATAATTATACATATATATTGTCCTATTACGTATATTTTAAAATAAAAATAATAAAATAATATTTTTAATGCATAATTTATAATACATATAAAATAAAAAAACTAATATATTATTTAATTTTAATTTTATTATAGGAGTATTAATTAATTAAGCATAAAAACATTAGAAATTTAATTTAAAATGCTACTTAACGAGTCAGCGGATATCTGTATCCGAATCCGAATTTTCGAATATGTATCCGAAAATTTTGAAAGATCCGTATCCGACTAGATCCGAAAATATGTATCCGTATTCGTATACGAACAGATCCAAAATTTCATATCCGTATCCGAAAATATCCGAATCCGGATAAATATCCGGATATCCGTATCTGAATGCAACCCTAGGTTCAAACAAATCATCTTCATAACAGATTCATTGTTCACATGACCAAGTCAACCATGTCATATATCACATGATTCCATATTCATAACAGGAGGATAAATGACTTTATTAAAAAACTTGGAAATTACATTCAACTTAAATAAACAATCACACATGTAACCTGTTCCAATAAACAAACCATTCAATACAACTTTATTTGCTTCCAAAACGATTCTAAATCCAGCTTTTAACTAAAATAGATCTGCTAATCAAATTCCTCCGAACAGACGGCATATGAAATACATTATGAAAAGTCACAGTTTTTCATGAAGTCGTCTTCAAATCAATACGTTATTTTCCTTTTACTTGTGTCGTTGAATCATCACTTAAAGTCATGCTTTCTCCACATGATTCCTGGTAAGTTGAGAAACAGGAGCGGTCAAATGAAACGTGAATATTAGCTTCCGTATCTAACCACCAGTCATCAGAGTGAACAGTAAAGTTAACTAAAGATGTAGAATATACTTACCTAAAAGAGTCGGAAGTCTCAATCATATTCACTTTATTTCTATATGCTCCATTTCCAGTGTTCTTTGTGTTGGGGATTGCATGGTTCTGTCTTCTTGTAGAAGCATTTGTTTACGAAGTGATTAGTTCTCCTACAGACATAGCAAAAATTCTTCTCAGGTTTCTGGTTGGATGAATTCTAAGGCTGATACTGGTTTTGCTTAGGGCGGCTGTTGAATTTCTTGAAATGTTTTCCTTTACGTTTGAAGTTTTGATTTCTAGGGTGTTTAGATTTGTTTTTCTCAACAAGATTAACTTTGGATTTCATCTCCGATTTAAGCTTGGAATTCTGCGTATATTGATCTTCTATCTTGATGGCTTTAAGAACTTGTAGAAGAGAAAGGTCACCCTGTTTTTGTCTAAGATCCCTAGCAAATCCAGACCAAGATGGAGAGAATTTATCAATTCGGCTGGAAGCCTTGTAATCCTCAGTGAAAGTATTTCATTTGTATTTAAGGTGTTTAAAAAAATGTTGAAACTCATGAAGTTGCACATTGATAGGTTTTGAATCAACATCATAAATTTATTGAAGGAAGAGGAATTGAAACGGTCTATACTGGCATCATTATAACCATATTCGGCTTCTAATGCTTCACACGGTTCATTCGCACTCTTGAATTCATAATATATGTCATACAATTTATCCGAAAGTACGTTAAGAATGTGTTGATAAGAATGATAGTCCTCGGGGGTTCTAGGTTTACGGGATGGAGTAGACGAGGTGGAAGCATGAGCAGAAGAATCTGCGGCTTGTGAGGGTGAGAGGTAGGTGTAGGTGTAGGAGTTGGAGTGGATCCGGATCATCTACGGTAGTGAAAAGACCTAAGGTTGTTAGCCAATACCTCACTGGTTTTGCCATCTTTTGAAGTTGATATCGGAGATTTTTTTTGGCTTATTGGTTTTAGTGCCATCTAGGAAAGCCATTAAGGCTAAGAAGAGTATGCTTACTCTGCAATTTAGAAACTAAGTTCTGCAGTAAATAAAATATGTTTGTCAATATTCTAATTCAATTAGTCAATCATGAGAGGATGTCACAAGAGTAGACGTTGAAAAATAATTAACAAGGAACTACAGTATTCTATATGCAGTAAGTTAAAGAATAATCAAGTAATGGTAAATACAGATAGCTAACTTTAAAGTTAGGAAACAAAAATAATTAACGAGCAAGCTGAAAGCTACTATCATGTGAATAAAATAACAAAAAACAAATATAATATTAGAAGTGCAGAACATGTAATAAGAAAAAATAAGCTACCGATTTAATATTATGTGATTGAAACAGAGAGATTATAATAGGATTAGGGAACAATTTTTAAAGTGAGACATGATAACACTAATTTCTAGCAGATATCAAAGTCTTAGATTGTAGTATAAAAACAATGATTAAACTAAATTATCAGATTTGCATAAAGATAAATTCGAAATAAGTAAAGTTTATCTGGCCTGGGATTAGGCGAGGTTCTCTACCCTAAGACTTTGATCTTGTCTCTCGTGCAGGCGACCAAGAGATCAAATTCTTAGCGGTACAAAATCTCCACTCTATACGTCTCGACAGTGCACGAAATAGTTGACGAATGACACCCGAATGATACTTTAGAACCAGCGATCTTAATAAATTAAACAAAAGGAAAAATCTCAAATGAATATTCTATGCAGAAAAGAGAAGAGAATGTTGAGTTATTTTTTGAATTTTCTATTGAAGAAGATGAAGTCTATATATAGAAGAGAAGAGATGATTTTTGAGGATGTTATGAATATAATTAGTTACAGTTGTAGTTATTAGTTTTAGTCCCACGTCGGTTATAATAGAAGAGGTGGTGTATGACCCTTTCTATATATTTGTATGTAGGGACTTATTATTTATGTATGCTAATAAATTAATTTCCTCTCAGTTCTTTTCATGGTATCGGAGCTCTGAAAAGAATTGAGAGTAAATCTTAATTTCTCAATCCCTAACCCTAATTTTCCTAGCCGCTGCCCCTTCCTCTGCCCTCTACCGCAATCCTCACCACGTCGCCTCCGATGCTGCCCTAGCCGTCTCATCTCCTCTTCTGCCCTCGATCGAACCCCCCACATTACCCGTGCTATGGTAATCGATGCTACAACAAACATCGATGCTATAATAATCGTGCTATGGTAATCGATGCTACAACAAACATCGATGCTATAATAATCGTGCTACAGTAGCCTCTTCAAAAAATCCATGCCAATTGCAGCCCTCTCGAACCCTAGTCCTAGCCCTAGCCAATAGTCGTCTCTGCTTCTCTCGGTTAATGACGATCTATTAGATCGTTTTACTCTGACTTCTTTACCCTTGTACTCGATTGGGTATTGGACAACCGTATTCTCCTTCTCTCGTGATTTATCTCTGTGGCATTCATCATGGATTATGATTCAATCTCAATTATTGCCGTGATTGTTCCCCTATTCGTGCTTAAGCTTGTGGTCCCTGTACTCATGATCGTGGCTGTGCTGGCCTTTCTTGTTCTTATTGCGGCAACACTAATCATCGTGTAAACTGGTGTTGGGAGAAGTATTGCTACCATGATGATATATCTACAGCTCGCCAGGCATCCACACCAGTTGCTACTGCCCGATTTTCCTCTTCTGCCGGCAATTTACCTTTATCCAGTGCCGAGTGGGGTCGGTTGCATCGTTTCCTCTCTTCTGTAGCTTCTACCAACCTTTCTACTTCATCAGGTATATCGTTACTTTCTCATTCCAATTCGTATGTCGTTGATTCCGACGCCTTACATCACATGTGTCGTGATGGACCATCCGATGTTGATTCTAGTTCTCACAAGTTGATTTCCATGGCGATGGTAATACCACACATGTTTCTGGCTCTGCTGATTTATCACTTCATCTTTACACCTAAAAAATGCTTTAATTGTGCCATATTTAAAATAAAACTTGCTTTCTATTCGTCAGCTTACAAATGATTCTAACTGCTCTGTAACATTTTATCCATCTTACTTTGTGATACAGGATTTTCTGACGAAGCAGTGGATTGGTGGGGACATGAACAGAATGGACTGTATTACGTTGATCACTTTCACAGTATGTCTGCATCTATTTCTACTATCCAGTAGCATGGAGACTTGATCATTCTCCTCAACTCTTCTTTACGTATTATGTTGCATTCTCTTGATTTTCAGAGTTCAGTTGTGAATTCTGTATTCTTGGTAAACACCATCACTTCTCTTTTCCTTCGGTTAATAAATGACATGATTTACCTTTTGCGTTAGTTCACTCAGATATTTGGGGACTTTTTAAATTTCTTAGTGTATTTGGTTATAGATATTTTGTGACATGTATCAATGATCATTCACGTATGACTTGGCTGTATCTTCTGCGTAACAGGTCGGAACTTTTGTCTGCCTTTAAAATCTTCGTAGCTGAGATTACTAATCAATTTGTTGTTTCGGTAAAGGTTCTTCGTTCAGGTAATGCTAAGGAGTATATTAGCATGGAGTATAATGCATTTTGTTAGACCCATGGTATATTGCATCAAACTTCATGTTCTTATACTCAGTAAAATGGGATTGCTGAACGGAAGCACCGACATTTGCTTGAGGTAGCCCGATCTCTTGTTTTGCATATGCATGTTTCTAAACAATTGTAGAATTTTGCGCTCTTAGCGGCCTGTTTTTATATCAATCGTATGCCTTCTCCGGTCTTAAGCAACCAGTCCTCATAGTTTATTTTGTTTTCACAGGGCAACTCTTTTCCCCTTCCTTCTAATGTGTTTGGTTGTCTATGCTATTCTCATATCTTATGTCCACAGGTAGACAGACTTGATCCTCGAGCTATCCGTATGGTGTTTGTAGGTTACTCACGATCCTGGAAAGGATATGTTTGTTTTGACCTTGCCACTTCTAAAGTTTGTATTTCATGTGATGTGACCTTCTTAGAAGATCAAGTATATTTTCCACCACCTGTTAAGAACCTCACTTTTACTATTCATGTTTCTCACTTATTTTCTTCATAACTTAATTCGTCTGTTCAATCTGTGCGTCATAATTTTAAACATGTGTCCCCCTATCCACAGGTGTATCACTGTCGAGATCCGAAAGCCCCACCCCTCCCACTATTTCTACACCTAACGACTCTTCTGCAGGTCCTTCGATACAGTCCACTGTTCCCGATTCTCCACCATTGGTGCCTTAAGAAGATCTCTTTCTTCCTTTTGCCTTACGCAGGGGTAAGCGTTCCTGAACCACATCGCATCCAATTTCTAATTTTGTTTCTTATCATAGACTGGTACTATCTGTTCGTTAGTTTGTTTTTCTTTTCTGCCATCACTCTTTCTTCCTCTGTTCAGGAAGCACTGCAGCACCAGATTGGCATGCAGCTATGTTAGATGAGCTTTCCACACCACGCTTTAATCAAACTTGGAAATTGATACTTCCGCCTTCAGACAAGAATGTTGTCGACTGTCGATGAGTCTTTACTGTCAAGCTAAATCCAGATTGGACGATTGACCATCTTAAAGCTCGATTGGTGGCCAAAGGCTTTACTCATCAATGTGGTTTGGATTATGTTACACTTTTTTGCCAGTTTCCAAATTGACTTCGGTTTGTATTTTTGTATCCTTGGCTAATTCTAAGGCATGGACACTTCATCAACTTGATGTGAAAAATGCCTTTCTTAATGGCGATCTTTCGGAGACTATTTACATACAGCAGCCTCCTGGTTTTGAGCGACCGGGGGAGTGGTTTGTCCCTTACATAAATCTTTATATGGATTGAATCGGTCACCGCGTGTTTGGTTTGAAAAGTTTAATACGGTTCTACAGCAGATTGGTTTCAAATGCAGTCGCGTCGACACATCTCTCTTTACACATAGTCGTCCTCAAGGCATGATGATTGTGTTGGTGTATGTTGATGATATTATTATTACTGGAAATGATTCTACAGACATCTTCAAGGTGAAAAAATATTTGGCTTCACACTTCCATACCAAGGATTTTGGGCTACTTAGATACTTCCTTGGAATTGAAGTGTCATGAAATTCTGGTAGATTTCAGCTCTCTCAGCGTAAGTATGCACTCGATCTTCTATCTGAGATATGATTTTTTGGATGTAGACCAGCAGACGCTCTTATGGATTCGACGGTCAAGCTACCTTAATTGAGCTCTCCCCCCGATCCTCCACTTCCTGATCCAGAACGATATCGACGTCTAGTTGAGAAGTTTATTTACTTCACTGTCACTCATCCTGACATTGTCTTTGCCATTAGCAAAGTGAGTCAGTATATACAGAATCCTTCGACCTTTCACCTTAAAGCGGTTGAGTATATTCTCAGATACATTAAAGGTTCTTCAGGATATGGCCTTCTCTACAAACCATTATCTACGTTGTCGCTCACAGCCTTTGCAGATGCTGACTTTGCTGGATTTATTGATGATCGTTGTTCTAGCTATTATGTATTCTTGGGAAGAAATTTGGTTGTGTAGAGAAGCAAGAAGTAGAATGCAGTGATACATTCTTCTGCTGAGGTTGAGTATAGATCCATGACGTATACAGTTGCTGAGTTGGAATGGCTTATCTCTCTTCCGACAGATCTTGGAGTTCTCTCTTCTTTTCCGACTACACTTTTCTGTGATAATAAGACCACAATCAATATTGCTGAGAATCCAGTTTTTCATGAGAGGACCAAGTATATTGAGATAGATTGTCACTTTATTCGTGATAAGGTGACAGATAAGGTGGTTGCACTCCAACATATTTCTTTTTCGGCTCAACTAGCAGATATCCTTACCAAAACTCTTCATCAATCGATTTTCACTCATCTTCTGTTCAAACTTGGTATGATTGACATCTACGTTCCTGTTTGCGGAGAATGTTATGAATATAATTAGTTACCAGTTGTAGTTATTAGTTTTAGTCCCACTTCGGTTATAATAGGAGAGGTGGTCTATGACCCTTCCTGTATATTTGTATGTAGGAACTCTCTATTTATATATGCCAATAAATTAATTTCCTCTTGGTTCTTTTCAGAGGACATGGTAATTTGGAGTTTATTATTGCTATTGCAAGTTGAGGCTTTTGTTTGGACGAGTCAATCATACCTCTTCTATTTCTTTATAAGCGCTTTGTGATTTCTCTTGTGGGTTTCTTTAGATCAGAAGCAATCAAGTAACGTGATTGATGTTCTTAAATCACTCCAGCATTCGTAGAAAGTGTTTAAATATGTTTTTGAGAAGAAAGCATGTTTTTGGTTTATTGATTAATGATCATGGATGCCACGGCCAAAGTCTATTGGGATGCTTTGTATTCTGGGTTAGGCGACTACTGGGATCTTTGGTTTTTGAAATCATCTTAGAAGTTCTGAAAATTTAACACCCTCCAACTCCATTCTATAAATTTTTTAAATATTTTAATGAATTACGAAAGTTATTACTTGGGCAAGTAAAACCACTTAGTTTCTGTTAGCCCTTTGCTCATTCGAGCATTACATGCTTTTTAAGACATGGATTTCAAGTCTACCTTTATCCTATTGATTCCCTTTTGTGGATGAGAATGTTTATTGATATTTTTTTGTGCTTTCAATCTTGAGAATAATGCAAATGATCCCTAAAGCCTGAGTTCCTGCTTAGGAATATAGCCAATTGTGATTTCAAAGGTTCACATCTTTATCTTGGACAAATTTATACATGAAATCAAAGAATGAAATAAGAAAGCAAGGCAGTTTGAATGTTAGTTTTCGGGGGCCTAAGGATACTTATTGGGTTTTATTTATTTCTTCTTCTTCTTCTTCAATTCGCTCTGACTTTGACTTGTGTGTGTTTGTGTATCTGGGTGAGGAGAGTAAAGGGTTGGTCCAAGTTTGGAAGCACATCTGGTTCGAGCTCATTTCTTTTTCCAGATATCTACTTTCTTTGCTTGAGTTGATGGAAAATAAATAGAGGAAAAAGTAGTGTTAAATAGGAGGAAGGAGAATCATGCAAAAGAAATATATGCTCTAGTGGAGTCGACCATTATGGGAAAGCCTGGCATTCACTAGAATAGCAATTAAATGTTTTGCAACGTTATCTTGTCTGTGTCATATATTCTGTAAATGTTTTTATATTCCAAGTTAACCATATTGATCATGACTCTATTTCTTTATTCCATCTTCTAGTTCTAGCTCCCCATCCCTCACCCCACTTGTCATTGCATTGGACATGCAACAGATGTTTGTGGATAATAGCATATTGTTGCTCTCTTCATATTAAATCATCACCACATCCCCTAACACTGAACCAACTAGTGGATTCACCGACATATAATCTGGAAGGGCTCATTTCAGGGAGATCTAACAATGTTTATAAGTTAGCTGTTGGTTACTTATGACAACCCTCCTCTATTTGGGCCTGGTACTGAACACAGCCAAAGTTGGTTACGTAGAAATGAAAATTGTAAAACAGTTTTGGAAATCTTGGATTAGTAGTCCCTAGTCAATGCTAAGGCTGCTGGCATTTAGGGAGGTTGTGATTTTGAAATGTTTATTAGTTTAGTACGGTATTGTTATCACATTCTAGTGATTTTACTTTGTGATGCAGGTATTTAAGTTGTTTCATTTTTCATTCTTTGAGCTTCTTTGCTTTGGGCTTTCATTTATTTGGTTATACATGGTTCCTGGTAAAATCCTACTAAATTCTGCTGCTGCTGCTGCTGCTATTACTATTATTTAAATCTTTGTGGACTATGGCTCGGGTCTTGCCAACTTAAGTAAGGTGAGTTAATTTGGGAGCTTGAATATAGTGCTGCATTAAATTGCAGATGGGGATTTAGAGCTATCCACTCTGATAAGGATGGCTTATGCATCCAATTAGACAGTACCTGTTACCTTTAAGGACGAGATAGATAAATTTTCTTATTGTAACTAATGGAAGACATTAGTCATTGAGTAGTTATATCAAGATTACTGCAGAAGTAATGCCGTTGGTTCTTCTGAGAATTTAAAATCAGTTTTTTCCCTTGTGCCACTTGTAGGTTGCTCGTTTTTTGATATACCCGTGCTTATATGCTAGTTTCACAACAACATCAATAAAATAATTCCGTCCCCATTAGCTATGTGAACGTGTTTTGCCTTTAGCTCCTTTAAAGGCCATCTCTTTGGCTTAATAATGTTTATATCCTGCCTACTACGAAGAAATTTCTTTCAAGCTGTCCCTTACCAGAATATTATTACATATACTTTCCGTGAATAGGGTAGGTTCTAATTTTTTGCTCTAAATCATATACATCTGAATATGCTTTCAATTTTGCACTGTGGAGTGTTCCAAAAATTCTCTTTATGGGACATTTTTTTCAGGGAAATGCTAAAAATCATGTTTGAACAGCATTAGACGCATATTATTATCTTCTTACCGTTTCATTCTATATTCATTGCATTTTTAATTTCTCATTCGCAGGTATGTTAGTCCTCATCTGATGACAACCAAGTGTTGTGTCACTTTTCAGGAACTGGGAGCAACCCATACTGCTTGGGAGAGAAAAAAAGTTTCAGTTAAACATATGATGTGGAACGCAGAAATTGCCTTCCGGTCATATATATGATGCTTCCACGAAGGGTTCTTCTCATAAAGATCTATCATTCATGTTGCATGCTACCGGATAGAGCAAGTTTTGCTTAAGATGGAGCATATTTCTAATATTTTTCATGCATAACTTGGATATATATGATTTACATTGATGCTCTATGAAGAAAATATTACTTGTTTGGTTGAGAATATGTTGTTTCCTTAATATCCTGATTTTCTCAGCAACTTGCTCTGGATAGCTTACTGTTCAATAACCCATGGGTGTTTTATTTTCCATTTTGGGCAAGAAATGTATCTAAAATGTTTTGCTGCAGTCAGGAAATTTTGGGCGGCTTGGTTTCAGTTTTAGGCAAAAAAACATAATTGTTTACCTATTTATTGTAATCAATATATTTTGGCTTATTTTTAGTTTCTTGGTTTTTCAAGAAATTATACTATAGTTTCAAAACTATAAAAAAACCCGTCCAAACTAACGGTCAATCCTTAACAGTGTTAACTGGGTATGTTAATAATCATTTTGCCCTTTTTTAATAAATCCAATTAATTGTATAAGTATTTATTAATTATTTTGCATAGCTATTGACTATTAGCTAATTAATGATGGTCGTGGATGAAGGAGGGGACAGCGATGGTCGGCGACAAGTGGAGGACCTCATCCTGAGAAAGACGTTGGCGATGGCGATGAGAGTAGGAGGATGGGAGGAGGTAGTGGTGGATAAGAGGTAGACAATGATGATAATGAAAAGAGAGCGATGGAGGAAGATGTGGCATGGGTGGAGGAAGATGATGATGTGGGGAAGAGAAGAGGGGTGATGATGAGAGGAGACCGGGCCGAGACCCACAGCGGCAGCGGCGGCGCCCCCACTATAAAAAACTATTAAAATACCCCTGTAACTTAAAAGAATACATTCTCTCTATCCATCCCTCACTCGATGTGTCATTGCCCTCGACCTCTCCTCCACCAACCTCCCTGGCCCCATCCCCTCCCTCCCCATCCCCTTTCTCTCCCATCTCCGCCTCCTCAACCTATGCAACAACCTCCGCTCTTTTCTTCGACCTGATCCTCACTCCAGCGTTCCTTGACACTAGCGAATCTGCTGGTCAAGATCAGCGGCGAGATCGACACCGTCAAGTACCAGCTCCCCGACGAGGACCTTGACGTCCTCATCTCGATCTCGTCTCGCAAGAGGCTCTCAACAACATGATGGAGAAGCTCGATCATGTTGTCGATAAACCCACAAGGTTGTGGATATTCATGTGAGACTACGGATTTTCGTGATCTCGTTGACGACAATCATCTTGCGATCGACACTGGACAGTGCGATTTATCAAATAAAGGCTGATATAGTTGAGCTTAATTTTGTCTATACACAAGTTTTGGTATAAATAAATCAAATAAAAGCTCGACAATATTACCATCCTTTTAAAATAAGCCATATTATTTGGCATCATATGTTTTTCCATGTTTGCTGTAGGAAACCCCTTTCCTATTTACTGTAGCATTAAGCAACCTTAACTTTAAACAGCTACGCTTTAAACCAAAAACCTCTTTAGAAAGACTTTTCCAATCAAAATCCAAGGAAAAAAAACTAAAACAGTTAGGGAAAAAACAAATGTGTAAAGAGTCTCCCTGCTTCAAATTCTAAATACCCTTGACCTTCAATAACTCCCAAGTCCCAACTACTTGCTGCTAAAATCTAAATGTTCCTTCTCTCTTTCTTTTTCTATAGATAGAGATATTTGGAGGATGATTAATTCCTTCCGGTCAAGGCTCCCTGTTTCAACTTCTAACTACCCTGACCTTCATACAACTCCCAACTCCTGGCTGCTAAAAACTAATATATATACTGTGTAAGCCTTTGTTGTCCCGTAATTAATGGTCAAATTTGTGGTTAAAGTGGACCCCAACTGACTTGACCATGACATAATTACAAGCCTTAATAAAAAAAATATATGTGATGATGATGTATCTCATTGATTGATCCTATCGCTAGATTAATTAAAAATATATGGGATGCTAATGTCTAATTTGATGTCATGCGTAAATTTAACATATAGATGAAGATTCAAGAACAAAAGAGAGCCCGAGTAAAATGTGCAATTAAACAATAACACGAACATGTTGTCATGATGGGGTACGAAAGATCACCGAGCTTCACTTTTGTTGTCAAGAATATACCGTCTGTCAAACGTCAGTAAATCGGATTTCATGTTACACGGGACACCGTCATTGGTTAATTGGATGCCGACCACTGTTATCGATGCAATGGAAGCGACTTTAATGGTGAGCAGGAGCATCAGTTAGGATTAGAGGGGAAAAAGAAAAATTAGTATTGTCAATTGTGAGAGAGAGAGGGACTAACTTTGCATTATATGTGGATCCTTTGGAATTAGAGGTATCAAACATACGGGTCGGCTCATTCGTGAGCAAGTCATTATGGGTAGCAGGTAAAAAATGCATGAAGAAAAATACTCGGATTTTGTAACACCCAGATCTTGAAATCTCAATAAAATGATCTTTTGAATTTATTCTTTGATCCCATGTTCATGTAATGTATCAAGTGACGTAACAGATCAAATATCAGATAAAATATCAGCTTGAGCCGGTTCAAACATGCTTGAGACGGCTCAGGAGTCATTCAGAATAACAAATTCTTCTCTGATTGTTTGAGACGGTTCATAGATGTATGAGACGGCTCATAAGTCCTCAAGAATAGCTATTTCTTCTATGTTTCCTTGAGACGGCTCGAACTCTTTTTGAGACGGCTCAGCACTTCTTTGAGACGGCTCATAAGGTGCCTAGAAAATCATATTTCGCCTTTGTTGCTTTCAGACGACTCACCAACCTTTTGAGCCGGCTCAACTTAAAATTATCGCGTCCCTGAGATCTCGCAAGATCTTTTCTCTCGTGTAACTGATCGAACCCATATAAAAACCCACGCCTATACTCATCAAAATCCTAACCCTAACCGTCTCCTTCCACTACTCAAGAGCAAATTTTCTCCATCTGTCCTCTCTCGTCCGCACTCCAAAGTCCGCACTCCAAAAATCAAGAAACCCATCCAAGGATCGAACACCTTCCTCATCTTCTTTCTCGCCGAGATCATTCTAGCAACCGAAATCCCCATCAACAGCAGCAACGTTCTCTCTTGCCGTCGTCGTCGTTACCGAAGCACCAAGTCGAGATCCTCGCCGTCGTCGTTTACAGATCCCACGAACCTTCGCAAAAAGGCAAGTACTCTTGCTCCCGTTTTATTGGCCGATGCGACATCGGCTAATCCCTCGTTAAATTCCTTAGTAAAAAGAAAAGAATATAATCATAACATCGTGAATCCTTAATAATATGTAAGCCTATGCTTATTGTGTACATAAATTGAAATCCTTGGATACTAGCACACCCATTAATCAACTCTAAAATTATGTTAAATTATGCTTGGTTTGATGATGAATCCATGTGCCGAATAGAAACACTTGTATTAGAATTGAATCTAGTTAAAAGTTGATTTGTGAATGACCTTGTTATCATTATTATTGTGACCCATTTATTCATGTTATCATCGACGTATGGAAACCCATTGACATGCTTTATGTATATATTCGTGATTGCTATATTAAACAACAAAACATTATCACCGACTAGAATATAGAGAGATGCATATGGATTGATTCGTGTCATCGGCATAAATTCGTGAATTCATGATTCGTGACTACGTGATTCGTGTTTTCATGATTTAAGTGATTTAGTGATTATTCGTGATACCTGCCGGTAATTGTTTTAGTCGGTATTCGAGATTGTTGGGTTAAAAATTGCAAACCACGGCCGAAATCAAAAGTCAAAAAATCAAAGTCAAAGCCCAAAAAGTGGATCCAGGCCTAAGCTCGAATTCAAGTCAAGTGGGCCTAACCCCGAACACAAGCTAAGCAGGCCCAAGCCTGGCCCAAACCGGTTCAAACTCAAGCATGAGGGCTGACCCCATCTCAAGAAAAGAAAGAAAGTGTAATAAAATAGATTTAATATGTAATAAGTATGAATAATTTAGAAATGATGGGCAAAAAACCAATTTTGTTTTGGATCCTAGCTCAAGCATGATAGGCTTTTCTTTTCCCACAAAAATTCTAGGGTTTTGAGCTTCCATCTTCTTTTCTCTATGAGATCTAAAATTTGCATCTTCTTTAAGAGAGAAACCAAAAAAAAAGAGATTTCCTTTTAGATCTCTCTCATCTCACGTATCTTCTCTAAACAAAAAGAAGCCATTAGAATAGAAAAAAACCTTCTCTAGAAGGAAAGCTTCATCTTAAACAAACCAAGATCCAAATTCAAAACTCAATAAAGATGCAAGCTTCTCTCATCAAGCTCGAAGAACAAGAGAGAATAAGGGTTCTCGGGGTAAAAGCCCATGGCTTTCATCCCGCGCAAACACATTTTGAACGAAAGAACTCGATGAAATGTTGGATATGGGTGCCTTCAAGGCAATTATTGTAATTGTAGGAAGACATATACAAGAGAACAATCTTACTTGATATGAGCTATCTGGTTTGTTTTTATCATTCATGTATTTATTCGTTATCATGTATCACTAATATATAATGATAAAGCCCGTAGGATCTTTGCTTGACTACCAGAATTATGATAGGGATCATACTAGTGGGGCCTGGGTAGTCTATAAGCACATCCTTAAAAGTCCCTAGTTGAAAGAGTATCGAGACTGGGCATCGATACTCCAGATTAGACTAGTGTATATATTTCTTGACCCCAACCGAGACGATGGTTAATCCCATAGCCATTGGTGTTTGACACCAAAGATTATATGCAAGTGCTCATTAGATGAATGAGTTACACTGGACGGACTCACCTAAGAACTCTTATATGGTATTGTACCTATTGTTAGTTATATGTATGCCCTAAAGGCCATTACTGTACATGCAATGTATATTGTAGTAGATGCTTGGATATATATAGAGAGGACTTTCTTGCTCGACATGATAGTATGCTATCTGGTTGCTCTTTATCTTAACATGTACACTTATTGTCTCTCTATTACATGTTGATAAAACCTTTAGGATGAGTACTTGACTACCAGGATTATGATGCGGATCATACTAGTGGGGCAGAGGTAGTCGGCAAGTACATCCTTCAAATGGTCCTAGTCGTGGGAGTATCGAGACAGGGCATCGATACTCCAGAGTAGACTAGCGTATACGCTTCTCGACCCATATGATGGACGATAGATGATCCCATATCCATTAGTGTTTGACATCCGAGAAGGTATACGGGTGATCAGTAGAGACTGGGTACACTGAACGGACTCGCCGAGAACTCTTAGATGGTATTATACCTATCATCAGATAGCAGTTCTCTGGTGACACTGGTACATGTTAGTCTGTTGACCCGAGATTGTCATAGAGTCTTGTGTGATTTCCACTGTGCTTTGATTTCCACCATACTACGGTTAAAAGATCATGCAAAATGGTGGTTTTTGGGTACAGTCCCGAGTCACATAGAGGCAATAAGCGATAGGAGGGGATTTCGTCTCTCCCGGTATTGGGGGTTGATATTGCGCTGTGCTCGATTGGCCATAACAGAAAATCCCTGGCCAGGGTTGCTGAGATCTACTGGTAAGTGTTATCAGTAGTTTCTCGAACCGTTATGGACCTTGCATCGGCATGACTTATCAGGCTATTGGGGTCTGACATTATACCACACCCAGGCTGTGATATGCGACATATCAGATGAAGAGACCGGACTGTACGGTAGTGTTACTGATTGGATTCGTAGGAGTATGAGCAGGCATGCTTGTTGATCTTCTGATCGCTCAATACCCGGGTGGCCGTTACGTTTAGCACACCGCTTGCGGCTTGTGTGTGTTTGATATGATCATCACCTACTGCCGGCGTATTGACGAGTCTTTAGAGTCCTACACAGAGCTTTCCTGGTTCATGCAAAATGGAGTAGGAGCACATATGTAATATGTGCGGGACCGAGATTAATACGCGTATGTGATACCGCATTCTATTCTCGCGACTTGTGACATCATCGGTTATATGTGATATAGCTAAGTTATCGGATCAAGTGTTGATTCGATAAGTTATTACATTTGATATTAGTCGGTTATATGTGATATAGCCGGATTATTAAATCAAGTATTGATTTAATAATTTAATATAAAATTATATATTTGATATATTAAATTACATTAACTAATATTGGCGCACTTAAGTATTCATTTTTCTCACTTATGATACATTGATATATATGTGATATATGTTAAATGTATTGTTTTCTTTTTGCACGCGCGCGCACACACACATATATATGTGTGTGTGTGAGATATATATTAGTGTGTCATGCTAGGTTACACATGCAACATGTATGTATGAGACTTATACCATGCTAGGGTTTATGTTATGGTTTTATTTATCATTAAGCAAATTCAAAATTAGTGGAGATTTTGTCATGGCTCAAAACTTGTAGAAGCTTGTAGGTTTCATTGACTTAGTCCACTCTTTTGTCTTGCTTAAGATATTTATTGACCTAACCATTAACCATACATCATGGTTTATTCTCTACAATGGTTAGTGTATGTGATATACTCACCATGGTTGCATTTCTAACCTCATATGATTTATTCTTTCATCACTTGAACTTCATCTTCTTCTTCTTCATTGAAGCTTTCTAGCTTTTGATCAAGTGATGAAATTTAATGAGAAAATAAAATCTAAAGTGAGCAAAATTCCTACTTCATCATTCTCTATTATTAGCCATTTAGTTTAGGGTGTTTTCTTCACTAATTCACATATTAGTGAAGAGGTAGCATGAGATTGAGTCTCCTCGACGTAGATCATCTTCAGCCTCGAAGACATTGAGCAAGCTTGTTCATTTCTTCATGTGAACCCTTACTAGAGTCTGGGTCTTCACAACTTGCAGCGAAGGGACTACTACACGGAGTATTAGAAGTGAAGGACCGGTCTACAAAGGTTATATTCCTCATTCACTTTAGATGTAAAGTTGTTTATATTGCTTTTCGTATGATTCTTTAGTTAAACATCCTATGTTTTGGGTTCGTTAGCGCGACAATTTTTTAATTTGGCACGGACGATGCCGCCCGAAACCTTGCTGCGGCGCTACGTAACCCTACAGTGGTATCAGAGCCTAGCTAGAGAATTACACGATATTTGTTAGATTACGAAACCGAAATGAATCTGAAACTTGAAACCCTTTAAGTTAGTTTCTGTCGAATTTGAAAAGCGTTCTAAATTTTTTTTAAACAACTGCAGAATGTTATATGTGATATAACATGAACACCATGAAAATTCGAGGCAATTTGAGCTCAAAGTGGCCGGCCACAATGGTGGAAAAACCGGTGTGCTCGGGTCTTTTGTGGAGTTCTGGCTTCAAATTTTCAGGGTGTTTCAGTCTCTGGGTTTTAGTGTTTCATGTGTTGCTGGTTTTTGCTAAAATTGCATGCGATGTTAATTTTCTGCATAGGCAACTCGAACTGTTTTGTATTCGTAATTCTAATCTTTGTTTCGGGTATATCAGACGATGATAAAAAGTTCGAATGGATATCAATAACCTAATTTTTCCATCGCTGGAAATTATCCAAGAGTTGGATTTTTTCAAATTTAAAATATTCAGAAAATCATGCAGGTGATTCTGTGGACCCTCTAGAAGAACGAAACCCTAACTCGATTATGTGACCGTCATAACCGCCATCAAACCATAGGGTTTGTGGTAGTTCAGCGGTGCTACAGGTGAGGCATTGGTTGATCCTTCTACGGCTGGTTCATAGATGTTGTGGCATGTTCTGGGTATCTTTTTTAAAACTCCGCTCAAGTGTTGAGCTCTTTAGGAAATTTTGGGTGTTTGTTTATTCGATTGGAAAGTTTAACATCGTTTAATTATCTGAGATTGTGATACAATAATTGGAATCTATTTAGTTGCGTGCAAGTTTAACATTTCGGTCTCGGATGAAATCGGGAATCTTGTGATATTCCGGCTTCTTTTGAAAAGTGTTTTCATAGTTGAGACCTAAATGTAAGATTTGCATTGTTATGCATGAAATCCAGAATATGTGATATTCCGGGTTTATGAAGTCTAAGAGCAGTGACGATTCCAATTGTTGTAGTTTTTCACTTTCTTTTCTGCGACTGTAAGTGTAATATGTGCTGTATCGCCGGTTTCGTTGCTATATATCAACGACAATTAGGATACGCATATTTACTTACGTTGATGACATGAGATATTATGTGTTGCTGTGATATGTTATATTGGATCGTCGTTTTTGAATAGCCGGTTTTTTTATGTGAGATGAGAGTTTTTCATTTTCATTCATGTAAAAGCTTGTATATAATATTCTTTTATTGGGATACTTCCGGGTTGGAAAAATAAATAATACCGGGAGTGTCCTCTATAGCAAAACTAGTAAAAGCCTCAAAAATACTTTTTTTCAAAATCACTCGATTCTACAACGATATCAAGTTCATTACGCAAAGGGTTTTCTTAAAAACCTGTCGCGGCTTTCCGTTATTTCAGATAAGTACTATTTAGTATCCGTGCTACGTTTGTTGACTATGTTAAGGCGTAGTGTGCGGTAGCTGATTAGTGTTTATCTGCTTAAGCATATGATGCGATTGGATTAGGGTAGTCGTACGACTTTGTTGACTATGTTAAGGGTCGTGTGGGTGTATTTAATTCAATCAGGAAATGACGGGTTGAACTTAGCCAGCGCTTATGATTTGTTGACATTGTTAAGCTCATAAGTTGCTAGGGGCAAAATATTATCGGGAATTTCAAGTGTTGAAATTTGCAATGAGATTGCATACCTTCTATGAGATAGTTGGATCCCGATACCTACTGCGAGTAAGAGTTACTCCTAGGAGAGTTTTACACATTACAATTAACCGATCAAGTAGGTGTCTAGAAAGGTGTTAACGGGGTTATGCTCCTGGGAAAACGAGGTTTATTTTAATTAGGTCCGTGCGAAAGCACTGGGAACCTCCCTCAAAGTACCGACACTGGCATGGCCAAAAGATTGGCGAACTTGTAGGATGTGATTAATCCCGGCTAGTCTTACCTTTTAGGATTTGAAGGAAGATTTGATAAAAACAGTGGGAGCCATCCCGATTAGATAAAATAATAACCAATCTAATCTTGCAAGAGCGCACGCAGAGTGTTTTCTTCTCTCTCTCTCTCCTGGTAGCGACCATGTCACGCCTTAATCAAGATAATAATATGGATGCGTTGACCGAACTTTCTTATTATACTGAGCTAGGGAACGTTGGTTCCGCTCTATCTTATAACTGTTATAATTCCGAGCAGGAAATAGGGGAATATCCGGATTCCCATGCTACCCAATTAAGGAATAAGTATGTTGATGCATATTCTTCGGGTGTGTTAATTACCAAGAACTGTTTCTCAGTTTCCTCTACGTCCTAGATATGAGATACCGGATAACGATACCACATATGTAATTTGTTACATGGGCTACAGAAAGGTAGAGAACTAAGAATGGGTGATATGTCTCTAAATGTTAGAGAATGGGGGCAAGTGTTGCAACCAAATCAGTTGGCAAATATCACCTTGTATTAATACATTGATTCCGAACGAATGTTCTTACATACCGAACCTGATATACAACATTACATCGGTTCCTTTATTAAGTTAAAGAAGGATATAATTCTGTATTGGAGGATAATGTTGTGAACATTTTCCTGAATCAAGAGTTGATTGGATCAGGCACGTTATATAATTGCATATACGTTTTAAATCAAATCACAGTTCAAAGTATCTAGAACACACACAAGAGGATTAGTTCAGAAATGAAAGAATCCTTCTTGTGGCATTGTGGACTAGGTCATACCAATACGACACGACTAGCTAAGTTACATAAAGGATGAATATGAGAATCTGTTCGAATTTTCATCTTATGATACTTGTCAGTCTTGTCACAAAGGTAAAGTGTCCAATACTCCGTTTACTCGAAACAGAGAAAGTGTTATTAAACTCTTGGGACAGATACATGATGATGTATATGGTCCTATGTCTACAAATGCCAAGGTTGGTTCTTAGTACTTCATTACATTCATCGACTATCTTTCAAGATTCGAACATATGTTCCTGTTAAAACACGAGTCTGAAACTTTTAAGAAATTCAAGGAATATAAGCTTGAAATTAAAGAACCAGACGGGTAGAAGTATTACATTCCTTCGATGTGATCGAGGAGGCGAATACTTGGGCATGGAGTTCCTGGATTTTCTAAACGGAGAATGGGATTCTCTCTCAGCTTACTCCTTCGTATACACCATAGCACAATGGTGTATCAGGGCAGAGATATCGCACCCTATGAGATATGGCGCGCTCTGTGATAAGTATTGTTGAGTTACCTGTTTCCTTTTGGAGTTATGCACTTGAGAAGCTGCATACCTATTGAATGGGGTTCCAACTAAATCAGTGCCTACCACTACATATGAGATATGGAATAGGAAGAGACCATGTCTTAAACTAGTTAAGATATGGGGTTGTCCGGCCTATGTTGAAAGACAGAATCCGGATAAGCTCGAGGCAAGGTCAGTTCTGTAAGTTTGTTGGATATCCCAAACATTTGCGAGGGTATATCTTCTACCATCCTGAGGTGCAAAAGATGTTTTGTCTCTCAGCATGCCACCTTTTTCAAAAAGAAATTTCTTGTGAAGAAATTAGTGGTCATGAGGTAGAAATGGAAGGAGTTCCAGATAGACAAACTAACAGTTGATGATTTGGTAAAACTAAATGATTTAATAGTCTCCTACGAACCTCAGCCTCTCCGCGAATCTGGTAGGGTTCCTCATCCACTTGAGAGATACTACGGTATTTTCGGTGACAGTGGGAGCGAGAAATGCATCATGGTTGATGATGGCCCAACTAGGTTTAAGCAGGCCATCACGAGTGGGGACTGTGTGAAAAGGCTGGATGCTATATGATCAAAGATGAAATCCATGTACACCAACAAAGTATGACTTTCAATGTTGCAACTGAAGGGGTAAAACCCATTGAGAGCAAATAGATTTTGAGATGATTCTTGGTGTAAATGGAAAAGTTGAGACTTTCAAAGCTATGCTTAAGTCCATCAGGATCAATGAGCGCATCGCGGAGTTGGAACATCAATTTTGATGTGGCAGTCAAAGAGTTTGACTTCATCAAAAGGTAGATGAACCTTGTATATACAAGAAGGTTGTAGAGAGTGAGGCTGTCTTACACGTATTATACGTAGATGGCATACTCTTGATAGGAAATGGTTTCCTATGCTACACTGGGTCAAGCTCCTCTTATCACGAGTATTCTCCATGCAAGACTGGATGATACCTACTACATCTTGTGGATTATGATCTATGGTGATAGATCTAAGTGGATGTTGGGAGTGTTCCAAATCTAGGTACATTAACACTATACTAAAGGGATTTAGTATGGAAGATTCTAAGCGTGGTGGTTTGCCCACTTACTCATGGATCACTCTCTCCAAAACTGATTTGGAGAGAGCTCGCGTGCAAGGGATACCCTATGCTACGGTAGTAGGCTCTATCATGTATGCGATATTATGTACCAGACCAGATGTAGCTAACTCACTAGGTGTAGTGATCAGGAATCAATCGGATCTTGGGAGAATCACTGGTAAGCTGTGTAGGACATTCTTAAGTACTTGAGAAGCACTAAATGAATGTTCTTGGTTCGAGCTTCCAGAGTGATAAGGTCGACTGAGAGTCAGTCACAGGCATTGTCTTTACCCTCAGTGGAGGGTGTTCATATCAGAATTTTGCATTATTATATTCCCCATTCTTAATCATATTGCAAATAAATAGGTGCTTTTGATCCATGTCTGCTAAATAGTTGCAGGTTACAGGTTCTCAGAACAATACAGTGGAAATGGTGAAAAGACGCTACAAATATGAGACTACAACCAACAAATAGATGAATCTGCAAGATGCCGCCTACAGTTTAAGGAACAAATGAAAATCAATGAATAGTTCGATTGCACAAAGTACGAAGGCAGCATAAGATTCAAGACTTCAACACGAAGCGAACGGTAACAGTCCACAACATTCTGCACTGTGGAAATCTGGAAGAACATAGAAAATATTCTGAGAAACCAAGCGAAGAAACCAGAAGAAAACAGCAACGTGAAGCAACCCAGAGAAAAAGAGCTAGAGAACCTTCAAGACTGCCGCGGAACCGCGGCCAAACAAGGCTTATGGCCGCGGATCCGCGGCCGTGCAAAGCACGTGTCGGCGCGTGTCGGTGCGTGTCGGTGGAGTCGGTGCATTGACACGGTTTTCTTAGGGTAGTTTTGTAATTTTAGATGTGGATCAGATGTAAATCCTAGGGTTTCTCCTATCTATAAATAGGAAACCCTAAAACCTAATTAGGTGTGCCTCTTTTGGGTGCCTCTTTTGAGATGCCTCTTTTAAATTTCTAGATCTAGATTTTCAATTCCATTGTAATCGTTCAAGAGTGCATCAATAAAGAAATGTATTTTTATCTCGCATTCCTTTTCTGAATTTAATTCTTGCATTTTTTATCTGTCTTTTATTATTTGCAACTTAGATAGTTTTTAAAAGAAAATTATAAAAATGAATCGCATAGTAATTTCCCTAATGAGTGAGTAATTCCTCACTTGTTAGGGTTAGGATAGGGAAAGCTTGAGAGAAGGAAATCTCTCCCCCTCCTTTTCTTGCCCCCCATAATTTTTAATTAGGACTCTATTTGAATCAAACACACACCGCTCACTACGGCACCCTATCCTACGAGATAGCGATGATTCCCTAGTTGAGACCAGTTGTGGTTGATTTACATAGAGGTTAGGGATAAGAGTTAAGAAAGGACGGACAAGGACCAAAGGGAAGAAACTTAGTTTCTTGCTAGTCGTGCTAATCTCCTTTGTTGACTATTACCCTAACACCTAAAATTCTAACTAGGGCATTAAAAGCAGCGAGAAGAATCCATATTTTGAACCGACCTAATCCTAATCCTAGCAAGCGTTCTTAGATCTTAAAATAAAACCACCATATTTTTTTGGACTTAACTCGTTAGAACATAAAAAAATAGGAATCAATCTTCCTGTGGACCGACCCGTACTCAACCGGCTAGCTACCAAGCGACACCGTTATTGATTGCGGTTAATTCTTTGATTTCAAAACGCATACGCTAAATCACCTATCAATCAAATGGCGCCGTTGCCGGGAAGACGGTAGTCTCTTTCTTTATGTAATTTCGGGTTAATTAAAAAAAAAATTTAAAAATTATAAAAATTGAAAAA
Organism: Agapanthus africanus; assembly: GCA_030015575.1. NCBI lineage: Eukaryota > Viridiplantae > Streptophyta > Magnoliopsida > Asparagales > Amaryllidaceae > Agapanthus > Agapanthus africanus. The sequence goes on from JASDDO010000024.1 coordinate 891,519,140, forward strand.
TTTTAAAACAAAAAAATTTAAAAAAAATAATAATAAAAATAAAAACATAAAAAAATCATCTTGTTATTTTTGAAGGGTTTTGTGTGAATTGCGCAGGAAAGGAAGACGGACAAATTCAGATCTGGAAAAAGCCCAGGGAACAAATCAAGAAACAGAGGATCTAAACAGACAGGGGAGAATCCAAACAACACAGAGAAAATTTTTGAAGATCTAAACCAACTAAACCGCCATGAAACCGATGCAGATTCAGGGGTTTGACCGCGGAACCGCGGTCAACTGGTGACGTTAGCACCCAAAAATCTCTGTGAGTATCTTTTCTCTTTCCTCCTACCCCCTGAGCTCTACTGAAAATTTTTCTTGCAGGGTTCTTTGCGCAAAATCTTCTCCCCCTCCAATAATTTGTTTTTGCGCAGGATTCTTTGCGCCGCAAATAAAAAATTTTGGCAAGTGTTTTAGATTTTGTGTGTTAACTGCTTTGCATAATTAATACAGACTTTTAAGGGGCTATAACACCAATCAAGATTGGGTGGGGAATTTCACTACCCTTCCTAAGACCTCAGAAATCACAAAAAACATATGCATCAACCATTGAGCTAATTAAAAAATATCTAGACTCAGCCAACTAAGGACAGTCGTGCTCATTAGGACAGAGGAAGGTTATGGGCATTCAGTCGTTTATCTAAACCTGACTTTGTGGTGCCTAGGCTAGACAAGTGAGAAAGGTAACTTTAAAAGGCCTGTCTCATGGTGATTCGTGAGCGGAACCCTCTTTTCTTCATTTGTGCTTACCTGGCCACAATTGGCGGTGAAGAGACGATTTGAGGGATATCTCACAACTTGTCGTTTTGGACCAGTTAGGAGTAGTCTAGTTGACTTAGGAGACCCAAGCTCTAGGCTTGATTGTGCATGCTTAAATTGTGACTGTTTGAAAGTGTGCCGTAGTTCCGTACAAATTTTTGCAAAACTCTTTCTAAAAAAAAACACTTTCAAAAATTTCAACCCCAAAAACAAACAATTTTTTTTAAATAAAAAAAAATCAAAAAAAAATCATCACATTCTTTTTCTTCTCCTTTCTCACATCATGAGTACCCCATCTCGCAAAACTCTTGCCGAACTTTGGTACCCTCAACCAGACATTACTTCCTACGCGCATTGTTTTGGTCGAATTACGGACGACCCCTCCATGCCCAAAATTTCTTTGAAAGATCGAATAGAAGTGTATAGGAGAAACAGTTGGACTCCGCAATCCACTTTGTATCAACCGTTTCAACCTTCACCACCTTCTTACGTTGATACCCCTTTTGAGAGTCCGGTGGTAACTCCGAAACCTATGTCTATTGCTGAACATATTGAACAATCTCGTAACCGATCTTTCACTCCTTTCACCACTGCAAATTCTTTGGATCAACAATTCCATTCACCTTTTTATCCAAATGTTGATCCTACTCCTGTCCAACCATTCAATTTTTACCAGTCCCACCCGACTTTCGCACCTTCTCTAGACACTGCTTCCACACAGCCATTTGGGAGTGTCCAGTACCCAAACAACTTTGAATCTTTTACTCAAACCCCGTCACAACTCATGTCTAGTCTGGAACAGTCGTTGGAAGATTTTTTGGTAGCGTCAAGACAACAGATTAAGGATTTGAATGCGTCCATGGCCGCCCTTATACAACCTAGTGACCCGGTAGCTAGTTTCCAACTAGCTCCAAATTATCCAATGTATAATGAGGCGGTGGGACGGATTGAGAATTTGAGTGGAGAGAATGAGCTGTGCACCCTTCCAAATCAAACCCACCTATCCCCAATTGAATCCCACAACTCCAGTTTTGAATATCTATCAAGTATTCCAAATGATTCACCAGTTGAAAATATAACGGTTAATGAGTTGTGCGACTTTGTAGTGTTCGATTTACCTGATTGTTAAGGGTCTCTTTCGAGTGAAACCATCACTAATCCTTTTGACCTCTACACCTCCACTCTAAAACCTGAATTGAATAATATTCATGCTTTTGATGAGGTGTCTAAAAAAAATGATTTTCACTTGATTGAGGATATCGACGCTGGGAATATTTTGGATGATAAACCCGTAGATTTGACTGAATTTTTCTCTCCTATTTATCATCCCGAATCATTAAATGTTTCTTCCGAACTTCATATGCATCTTGATTTTGATGAGAATGGTATGGATGAGCTAAATTTTGAGGAGAGTATTGAGGATGTTGGATATATGTATGCCCTAGAGGCCATTATGTGATAGTGGATGTATCTATACATGTATATATATTCAGTATGCATTCTTGCTCGACATGATAGTGTGCTATCTGGTTCTTCTTTATCTGACATGTTGATTTGATCATGCTTATTATTCACTCATACATGCTGATAAAGCCCTAAGGATATTGGCTTGACTGCTCTGATTATGATGAAGATCATACTAGTGGGACATCTGTAGTCTATAAGCATATCCTGGAAAGTCCCTAGTCGTAGGTATATCGAGACGGGGCATTGATATACCAGAGTAGACTAGCGTATATGATACTGGACCCATACGATGGGCGATGAATGTTCCCACATTCATCGATGTTTGACATCAAGATCATATACGGGTGCTCAGTGGTGACTGGGTACACTGGACGGACTCACCGAGAACTCCTATATGGAATTATATCTATCGTCGGATAGCAGTTCTCAGGTGACACTGGTACAGGTTAGTCTGTAGACCCGAGATCGTCATGGAGTCTTGTGTGTTCTCCCACTGTACTTTGATTGCCACCCTATCACGGCTCTACTGAGTCGTGCAAACAGGTGGCCATTGGGTACAGTCCCGAGACACACGAAGGCAATGAGCGACAGGAGGGGTTTTGTCTCTCCCGGTATTGGGAGTTGATGCTGTACTGTGCCCGACTGGTTATATCAATAAGTCCCTGGCCAGGGCTGCTGAGAATTGCTGATAAGTGTTATCAGTAGTTTCTCGATCTGTTATAGACCATTCACCGGCACGACTTATTGAATTATTAGGGTCGACGTGACCATCCCTAGGCTCGATATGCAGCATATCTGACGAAGAGATCGGACTGTACGGTAGTGTTGCCAGTTGGCTCGACGGGAGTTGTAGCAGATTCGCTTGTTGTCTTCTGATCACTCAATACCCGGGTGGCCGTTACGTTTAGCTGACCGCTTGCGGCTTGAGGGTACCTGATATGATCATCACCCTCTGCCGGCGTATTGACGAGTCTTAGAGTCCCACAAAGGAGTTACCCAGTCCAGACGAAACGTTGTGGTGCGCGTATGCGATATGCGCATGCACCCGATTAAATTGCGCGTATAAGATACCGAACATTGATCGGGCGGCTTGCTTTTGGTGGGGTCATATGTGATATGGCCGGATTGATGAATCAAGTGTTGATTTATCATTTAACCATTAGTTTTCTCACTTAAAACCTTTCTAGTATATGATGGATGTATGCATGCATGCATGTGTTTCTTTCTTTCATTCTAGTTTCATGCACATGTGGATGTGCATACATGCATACATACATACACCCATCTATCATGGTTGTTAGCACATGGAAATGGTGGCAATATAAGACTCACACCATGGATTAAGTGATGGTTTATTATTTAATTTTGTATTTAAAACAAATTGAAAAGAAAAGGATAATCTTTACTAGCTTCTACATTCTTCTTCTAACCTAACCAAGCTCACCTACCTCTAACCTTGGGTTATCCTTCTCTTTATCATTTAAAACTCAAGTTAAATAAACTCTCCATCACTTAACCATGGTTGGATGTAAGAAGGAATAAAATATAAAAGGTTATATTTCATTTCTTTTTCCAATGGTCATCTTTTATCTTTTACATTTGCTAAAAAGAAAAGCCACCATCTTCATCCTCCTTCACCATTTGCTCTCTAGGTTTTTCTAGTGAGTTAAACACACTTAAAGAAAGGTCTTTGAAGTAAGATTCCAAACCACAATATCATTCTATGCAAGTTTAGCCAACTTGTTTAGAGTGTTCTCTTCGGTTTTACGAAGTTGCGAGCTTGGACGGGGAACTCTGGGTAGATCGTCGTAGACGCAAGAGGACTTCAAGAGGACCTCCATTCAACACCCTAGAGACCAAGGAGTCCAGCGAAAGGGAGCTACAAAGGTTGTAGTCTCGAAACCCTAGTTTTGTTCGCTTTATATTTCGAAACCCTAATTTTCTAGGATCGATTCCTTTGCATGCTTGTTTAGCACCAACAAAATTCAAACTTTTGGACATGTGATACTTCAAAACTATTCATAGGGTGCTAGACAAACCTTACATTGGTATCAGAGCCGACCTAGAACATTAGGCGACGCTTTTACGAAGTAAAAATCCCGATCGGACAAAAAATACGACTTTTTGGACCCTCTCTGGACAAATTTTAAAATCTGAAGTTTTTCAGAATTAAAAATACTTAAAAAATACAGCAGGAAATTATAAGAATAACAGTGAAATTCGATGACCTGAACAGTGTAAACCGCCGCGGAACCGCCGCATTAGCTGGCTTAGGCCGCGGTTCCGCGGCCGTACGGAGGCATCATTGCATGAATTGTATACTGTTATTCTTAAGTTTTCTTGTACAGTGTTTTAGGTATGTTTAATCTGAATATAGTACTGTATTTTCTGGAGATGGTTTTGGACGCGTAGATTTGATCGGTATTTTCATTTCGTAGCTTTTCCGGGTAAATTAGAAAGTATTGAAGTGTTTGAACGAGTATCATTTGCTCACTATTCACGGGGTTTAAATACTTTGGAGATACGTGCAAGTCTTTTTGTGGTGGTCCCTCTAGAAGACAACAAGCCTTAACTCGATTATGTGACCGTCTTGAACTGCCCTTTGAACCCTAGGGTTTGGGGCAGTACGGCATGCCACATGTGAGGCGTTGGCTTGACCCTTCTACGGCTGGACCGCTACTACTGTGTCACACTTCGGATTTTTGAACCCTGCTCAAGTGTTGAGCTTTAGTGAATCTTGGGTACTTGATCGTTCGTTCGAAAACTTTAATACTGTCTGTTTATCTGGAATGTGATGCAATGTGTGGAATTCATATTGCTAGACATGAAATACGGAATATGTGGTATTTCGCATTTGCAATGTCTAAAGAGAATGTGGATTCCAGATATTGCAGTTTTACACTTTCTTTTCTGTGACCGTAAGTGTAGTATGTACGATATCGCCGGTTTCGTTGCTATACATCAACGACAATTGGGGTATGCATACTTACTTACGTTGATGATATGAGATATTATGTGTTGCTGAGATATGATGTGCAGGATTGTCGCGATTGAATAGCCGGGGTTTTTTTTATGTGAGATGAGAGTTTTATATTTTCATTCATGTAAATTCAAATGTAATGTAATATTCTTTTATTTGGGGCACTCCCGGGTTGAGGTTGTGTCACCAGTGTTGTATATTATTTACTTTTCCGCATTAGGATGGACCCAAGGAGGGGAGCACAGGTGACCGGGTTCTGGGGTTCAGTGGGAGGCCATCTCGAGGAGTCGAGACCGGGTCTCCTAAACTCCAGAATTGGTAGGGTCACTTGTCGCTCTCGTAGGGGTCCAGGGTGTGGGCTTGGCTATTCATCGCGACTATGGAATCCGTATTTTCTATTCTGGCTAAATACTAAATACGGACGTCCTAGTATATCCCACGTTATATCTATATTTCTGCTGCCTGTGTTCTGTGATATCTGAGACGAATGACATATTATATATATGATATATAGTAGACGTTGCTTATGTTTTACACCCGCGCTAGTTCCGTCCCGGTATGCCGTTAGTTAAGTAACCTAACGGTGCATAACGGAACATTGCGGCGAATGCGGATGGCATAAGCGTACGTGTTATTTTCGTTTCTTTTCTGTGATTGGCTTAAGGACTTAAATAATGGGATTACATTAATGTGATTAATGTAAAGAAAATAAACCTAAAAAGATGTTGTAGAATCGGATTTGAAAACTACTCGGCTATTTATGAAAAAGCTATATTTCAAAACTGCGGAGTTTAAGCCACTCCTTTTGAAAACCATTTGATTCTACAACGATATCAAGTTCAAAGCGTTAAAGACTTTCTTAAAAAAAATCATCCGCAACCCTCCGTCATTTTAGGAAGTAGAGTACTTAGTATTCGTGCTACGTTTGTTGACTATAGTTAAGGCGTAGTGTACGGTAGCTAAGTGATGTCTTCCTACATTGCATATGATGCAGATTAATTAGGACATTCTTATGACTTTGTTGACCTTAGTTAAGGATCATATGAGTGGGTCTAATTAATCAAGAAATGACGGGTAGAACTTGACTGGTACTTATGATTTGTTGACCTTAGTTAAGGTCATAAGTGCCAGGGGTAAAAACCACATCGGGAATTTCAATAGTTGAAATTTGCAATGAGATTGCATACCTTCCATGTGATGGTTGGATCCCGATCCCACTGTGGGCAATAGTTGCTCCTAGGAGAGTTTTACAATTTACAATTAGCTAACTCATTAGGTGTCTAGAAAGGTGTTAACGGGGCTCCGCCTCTGGGAAAACGAGGTTTACTCTAATTAGGTCCGTGCGAAAGCACGAGGAACCTCCCTCAAGTACCGACACTGGCTTGGCTGAACGGTTAGCGAAGTTGTAGACTGTAATTAATCCTGGCTAGTTTTTCTTTTTAAGGTTTGAAAGAAAAACTCGATAAAAGCAGTGGGAAATATCGATTAGACAAGATAATAACCAATCTAATCTATGCAAGAGCTTTCGCTGAGTGTATTCTTTTCTCTCTCTTAATGGCAGATACCCATGACTGGACTCAAGCTTCTACTAGATAAAAACAAACTGAATGGGACCAACTATAAAGACTGGCTGAGGAATCTGAAAATCGCCTTGACTTATGATAAAGTATCATATGTCCTCACGGCTTCAGCCCCGCCCGTCCCTGGTCCAAAATCCTCAGTTGCGGATATTGAAATCCGCAAGACATGGGACGCTGACTGTGCCATGGCCAAATGCCTCGCGCTTGCATCGATGGACAACACACATCAAAAGCAGCACGAGGACATGGACATTCACGGTATATTGCTCCATACAAAGGAGTTGTATGGGGAGCAATCCCGCGTATTATGATACGAAGCATCAAAGAAATTGTTTCAGATGCGGATGGCCCCTGGCATACCAGTAGGAGACCACGTTCTGAAGATGATAGCTCTTATTAAAGAGCTTGAGGACCTTGGATGGACGATGGACAATGAACAATATATAGATATTATTCTGCAGTCCCTGCCCTCCACCTTTGCTCAGTTCATAGTGAACTTTAACATGCATGGCATGGAGAAGGAACTCCCTGAACTCCTTAATATGTTAAGGAGTGCAGAGAGCACTATGAAGTCAGCAAAAACTCCTGTTATGACTATTGGACAGTCTTCTTCTTCTCGCCCGAAAGCTAAGGCCAAGGGAAAGAAAAAGAAGAAACCCACTAATCCTAAGGGCGGAGTTAAAAAGGTGAAGGGAAAGGGAAAGTCCAAAGCTGGAGACCCGGGGAAAGGCGAATGTTTTCATTGCCACAAGACAGGACGTTGGAAGCGCAATTGCACGGAGTACTTAAGTCTCAAGAAGAAGCATGGTGATGCTTCTGCTTCAGGTGCGTTTATGACTGAAAACTGTTTTTCTATAAACTCTGCTTCCTGGGTATTAGATACCGGTTCAGGTTCTCACATTTGCAATTCTATGCAGGGGCTGAGAAATAGCAAGGTTTTGAGGACAGGTGACCATACTCTCCGCGTTGGAAATGGTTCCAATGTACATACAGTCGCAGTGGGAGAGTATCACTTGGGGTTGCCATCTGGATGTATTTTGGTTTTAAATCCATGTTATTTTGTACCAAGTATGCTATGTAATATAATATCCGTTTCTTTGTTGGACAATGAAGGGTATAATTTTGTATTGCAGAACAATGTTATGAACATTAACCTGAATCAAATGTTGGTTGGGTATGGTACGCTTAACAACGGAATATATGTCCTAAATCAACACACAGTTTTCAGTATACAACACACTAATAAAAGAAAATTTTCAGAATTAAATGAAGCTTTTCTTTGGCATTGTAGACTTGGTCATATTAACGAAACAAGACTAAACAAGTTACACAAAGATGGATATTTAAATTCTTTTGAATATAAATCTTATGCGACTTGCCAGTCTTGTATCAAGGGTAAAATGACCAAAACTCCATTTACCGGACACGGAGAAAGAGCTACTCAGCTCCTGGGCCTCATACATAGTGATGTATGTGGGCCTATGTCTACACAGGCTAGAGGCGGTTTTTCATACTTCATTACATTCACTGACGATTTCTCAAGATTCGGTCATGTATTTTTATTAAAACACAAGTCCGAAGCTTTCGAGAAATTCATTGAATATAAACAAGAAGTAGAAAAACAAACCGGCTTGAGTATCAAGATGCTTCGATCAGATCGAGGTGGTGAGTATCTTAATACAGAATTTGCAAACTTCTTAAAAGAGAATGGGATTCTCTCTCAGCTCACTCCTCCTTACACACCACAGCACAATGGTGTGTCAGAACGAAGGAATAGGACCCTATTAGATATGGTCCGGTCCATGATGAGTGACGCTGAGTTACCCGTCTCGTTTTGGGGGCATGCATTGGAGACTGCAACATTTCTGCTAAACAGGGTTCCAACCAAAACCGTGTCCAACACACCATATGAGATATGGTATGGGAAGAGACCATCTCTTAAAAGAATTAAGATTTGGGGTTGCTCGGCCTATGTTAAAAAGCAGAATCCGGACAAACTCGAGACACGGTCAGTCATGTGTAACTTTGTAGGATATCCAAAGAATTCTTATGGATATCTATTCTACCACAAAGAGGAACAAAAAGTGTTCGTTTCTCAGTATGCCACATTCTTAGAAAAAGAGTTTTTCACAGATAAAAATGATGGCAAGGTGGTAGATCTAGAAGAGATTCTAGAGACACAAATTACAAATGACGATTTGGTTGAACCGGCTGTTGCAGCAGAAACTGAAGAACCTCGGCCACTCCGTAGGTCTGGTAGGACTTCTCGCCCACCGGAGAGGTACTACGGTTTCCTCATTGATGGTAACGGAGAAGATTGCATCATGGATGATGATGATCCTACCAGTTTTCAGCAAGCTATCACGAGTAAAGACTCTGTGAAGTGGCTGGATGCCATGAGATCCGAAATGGAGTCTATGTACACCAACAAAGTATGGACTTTGGACGTTGTGCCCCGTGGGGTAAAACCTGTAGGGTGCAAATGGATCTTTAAAAGAAAGATTGGTGTAGATGGGCAGGTAGAGACCTATAAGGCAAGACTTGTGGCGAAGGGTTTTCATCAAAGACCAGGTTTGGACTATGACGAGACTTTTTCTCCCGTAGCCATGCTTAAATCCATTCGGATCCTACTTGCTATTGCTGCTCACTACGACTATGAAATCTGGCAGATGGACGTTAAAACCGCATTTCTAAATGGAAATTTAGAAGAATGAGTTTATATGGATCAGCCAGAGGGCTTCATTGACAGTGGGAGCAGCGGGAAAGCATGTAAATTGCTTAAATCCATATATGGGTTAAAGCAGGCATCACGGAGTTGGAACATCTGTTTCGATGATGTCATCAAAGAGTTTGATTTCATCAAAAATCCAGATGAACCTCGTGTTTATAAGAAGGATGTAGGGAGAGCTGTCACATTCCTCGTATTGTACGTGGACGACATTCTTCTGATAGGAAATGATATTCCTATGCTACAGTCGGTCAAATCTTTCTTATCACTGAGGTTCTCCATGAAGGACCTGGGTGATGCCACATACATTCTGGGCATAAGGATCTATAGGGATAGATCCAAAAGGTTATTGGGATTGTCCCAAACCAGGTACATTGACACCATCCTAAAAAGGTTTAGTATGGAAGACTCCAAACGGGGTGCCTTACCCGCTTGCCATGGGGTCACTCTCTCCAAGGATTCTTGCCCAAAGACCGATGAAGAGAGAGCTCGCATGAGTATTATACCCTATGCTTCGGCAGTAGGATCTATAATGTATGCGATCTTATGTACACGCCCAGATGTAGCTTATGCACTTAGTGTTTTAAGCAGGTATCAATCCAACCCAGGGGAGAATCACTGGACAGCTGTGAAGAACATTCTTAAGTACTTACGAAGGACTGAAGAATTGTTCTTGGTGTATGGTAATGGAGATCTCCAAATGGAGGCCTTTACCGATTCGAGCTTCTAGAGCGATAAGGACGACAGCAAATCTATCTATGGGTTTGTATTTACCCTCAATGGAGGGGCGGTGAGTTGGAAGAGTTCCAAACAAGATACCGTTGCAGACTCTACGATGGAAGCTGAGTATATTGCTGCAAATGATGCCGCCAAGGAAGCCGTCTGGATGAAGAAGTTCGTCTCGGAGCTAGGAGTAGTTCCAACCATTATTGATCCAATACCTCTGTATTGTGACAATAATAGGGCTATGGCATTAGCCAAGGAGCCCAGATCCCATCAGCGGTCCAGACACATCCTGAGGCGTTTTCATTTGATCCGGGAGATTGTAGATCGCCGCGAGATCGAGATTAGGAGGGTAGACACAAATAATAACGCCGCGGATCCATTCACCAAGGCCCTCCCTCAGCCGCAACATGAGCGACTTTTTGAGATGTTGGGTATGAGATACGCCAATAATTGGCCTTAGTGCAAGTGGGAGATTGTTGGATATATGTATGACCTAGAGGCCATTATGTGATAGTGGATGTATCTATACATGTATATATATTCAGTATGCATTCTTGCTCGACATGATAGTATGCTATCTGGTTCTTCTTTATCTGACATGTTGATTTGATCATGCTTATTATTCACTCATACATGCTGATAAAGCCCTAAGGATATTGGCTTGACTGCTCTGATTATGATGAAGATCATACTAGTGGGACATCTGTAGTCTATAAGCATATCCTGGAAAGTCCCTAGTCGTAGGTATATCGAGACGGGACATTGATATACCAGAGTAGACTAGCGTATATGATACTAGACCCATACGATGGGCGATGAATGTTCCCACATTCATCGATGTTTGACATCAAGATCATATACGGGTGCTCAGTGGTGACTGGGTACACTGGACGGACTCACCGAGAACTCCTATATGGAATTATATCTATCGTCGGATAGCAGTTCTCAGGTGACACTGGTACAGGTTAGTCTGTAGACCCGAGATCGTTATGGAGTCTTGTGTGTTCTCCCACTGTACTTTGATTGCCACCCTACCACGGCTCTACTGAGTCGTGCAAACAGGTGGCCGTTGGGTACAGTCCCGAGACACACGAAGGCAATGAGCGATAGGAGGGGTTTTGTCTCTCCCGGTATTGGGAGTTGATGCTGTACTGTGCCCGACTGGTTATATCAGTAAGTCCCTGGCCAGGGCTGCTGAGAATTGCTGATAAGTGTTATCAGTAGTTTCTCGATCTGTTATAGACCATTCACCGGCACGACTTATTGAGTTATTAGGGTCGACGTGACCATCCCTAGGCTCGATATGCAGCATATCTGACGAAGATACCGGACTGTACGGTAGTGTTGCCAGTTGGCTCGACGGGAGTTGTAGCAGGTTCGCTTGTTGTCTTCTGATCGCTCAATACCCGGGTGGCCGTTACGTTTAGCTGGCCGCTTGCGGCTTGAGGGTACCTGATATGATCATCACCCTCTGCCGGTGTATTGACGAGTCTTAGAGTCCCACAAAGGAGTTACCCAGTCCAGACGAAACGTTGTGGTGCGCGTATGCGATATGCGCATGCACCCGATTAAATTGCGCGTATAGGATACCGAACATTGATCGGGCGGCTTGCTTTTGGTGGGGTCATATGTAATATGACCGGATTAATGAATCAAGTGTTGATTTATCATTTAACCATTAGTTTTCTCACTTAAAACCTTTCTAGTAAATGATGGATGTATGCATGCATGCATGTGTTTCTTTCTTTCATTCTAGTTTCATGCACATGTGGATGTGCATACATGCATACATACATACACCCATCTATCATGGTTGTTAGCATATGGAAATGGTGGCAATATAAGACTCACACCATGGATTAAGTGATGGTTTATTATTTAATTTTGTATTTAAAACAAATTGAAAAGAAAAGGATAATCTTTACTAGCTTCTACATTCTTCTTCTAACCTAATCAAGCTCACCAACCTCTAACCTTGGGTTATCCTTCTCTTTATCATTTAAAACTCAAGTTAAATAAACTCTCCATCACTTAACCATGGTTGGATATAAGAAGGAATAAAATATAAAAGGTTATATTTCATTTCTTTTTCCAATGGTCATCTTTTATCTTTTACATTTGCTAAAAAGAAAAGCCACCATCTTCATCCTCCTTCACCATTTGCTCTCTTGGTTTTTCTAGTGAGTTAAACACACTTAAAGAAAGGTCTTTGAAGTGAGATTCCAAACCACAACATCATTCTATGCAAGTTTAGCCAACTTGTTTAGAGTGTTCTCTTCGGTTTTACGAAGTTGCGAGCTTGGACGGGGAACTCCGGGTGGATCGTCGTAGACGCAAGAGGACTTCAAGAGGACCTCCATTCAACACCCTAGAGACCAAGGAGTCCAGCGAAAGGGAGCTACAAAGGTTGTAGTCTCGAAACCCTAGTTTTGTTCGCTTTATATTTCGAAACCCTAATTTTCTAGGATCGATTCCTTTGCATGCTTGTTTAGCACCAACAAAATTCAAACTTTTGGACATGTGATGCTTCAAAACTCTTCATAGGGTGCTAGACAAACCTTACAGAGGATAGTATTGAGGATGAACCAGTTTTGTTTGATGAGTCGGATTTTCCAATTCATCCTGTTCCTTCCAATGACTGTGTACATCCTCATGAACCTTTAACTGTTACACTTCCTAAATCAATCCCCTTCATCCTTTCTGTCGTTCCGACCACGCAAGAAACCGTATCCCTTTCATTTTCAATGTCTGGTTTACCAAGTTCGACATACCCATGTTTTCTCACGAATCTTGAAGGATTTGATCTCATTTCTCCGTGGGTTGATAGATTAACACAATCGCTTTTTACACATCGGTCATTACAAAATATGCTAATTTATACACTCCATTTCCACCCTCAAGTTCGTATTTAACCTATTTCTCCCACTTTCTCTGGTTCTTCTTCTATTCTTCCTTTAATTTCAGTGAGTGTTGATGAATCACAATCCGATAATTCAAATTTGATCATTCCAGAAAGCCAACTTGATTTGGATACTTTTGAAAATAAGATAGATGAGTTTTTCGAGTCTCCTACTTCCATAATTCTTGACAAATCAAGTCTGATAAATTCTGGCACAAAACTTACTGACAGCAAAATGTTCAATTACATTGATGAGAGTTTTGAAGAAATTTTTGTTGACGAACTTGCATTTCTAAACGACACGGATTTTGTGATTAATCAACCTCCACCCGAAGAAGTCGAACCACCACCACCATTTCTTTTTCCCTTCCGCCATTCTTCTCCTCCACCGAGACCGTATACTGCTTCTATTTCCACACGGTCTCGTGTGTTTCTAATTTCTTTTCTCTACACTCTATTCTTTCACCAACCACACCATTATAACGATAATTTTTTTGAATGGTTGGTGCTAACCTTTGGCCTGTGTAAGGCCTTGTATAGCTTGATACTGTATTTTTCTCTCCCCTAACTCTGAATTTTAACGCTTAAACAGTGGAAACACTGTTTCATTTAAGTTTGGGGGGATCTTTTTGTATATATATATTTTTGGTTTTCTTTTACAAAAATAAAAAAATAAAAAATTAAAAAAATAATTAAAAAAATAAAACAGGGGAGCGCCAACAATTTTGACCCTCTTGGTGTAACCTGACAGTGAGGGCACTGTCAAGTTAAGTTTGGGGGTGTGCTCGGTAAGCTTTCTTCCTTCGCATTCATGTGTATATTTTTGCATTTGAATATTTATTTTAAAACCCATAAAAATTGAAAAATTTTAAAAATTTTAAAAATTGAAAGGTTCAATTTTGGCCATATTTGACTTAAGTTCAACATGACGGTTGAATAGTAGGGAAAAACTAGATCCTAAACTTAGTAAATTAAAAACTCTAAAAATAACCTTTCTTAAAGTTTAATTATAGAAAATATATGTCCTTGTAGTTATTTAGAAATAGGCAAATTTTGAGTTCAGTTCTTGGGCTAAGTCAAAATAAGGGAAGAGAATTGAATTTTTATGTGAAGTGTAAGTTTGAAAAATAATTCCGAAGCTTAAGTCTAAATTCTGAAAATATATACCCTACAACTTGCACAAACACGCATCTTGAAATTTGGAATAGTAGAGGATACCTTGAAGTGCTCTTGTCTAAAATCCATAGTATGAAGGAAAATAAAATAAAAGTATAAGTGTGAATAAAGAGATATTAAAAAAATGAACACTGGTTTTGTAATTACTTAAGCCTTCGTAAATAAAAAAAATTATATATCGAGGGTGCTTTATCACCTAGTGCCTTAGACCAACTGGTTTGGGAGTCACTGCTAAAGCTTTAGGTATTACAAGACGAGAAATTACGCCTAAATACGCGAACACATTTTATAATCGGTCGTTAGTACCTCAAGAAGTATTAACGGTCGCATGAAGGATGTGTGAGCAATTTCATCTAAAATTCACCAACTAAAAGTATTTTGGAAGATGGACAAGAGTATGATAGCTTGAATTGAATTTCCAAGTGTAGGGGTAAAAATTACACACACGTAGGGGTATATGATTGGAGTTTGGATGAGAGATAAGAATAAAAGACAGGACTTATATCTTTAGTAGAGATGATAAAAATTCCTAAGTTGAGATGAAACCTTAGAAGGAAAATTCAGAAGATGCTGAAAGCTAAGTAAATTTACAGAACATATACGATCTTAAGTTAAATGATAAGTTAGTGTGAAAAATACGGGTTGATAATTTCTAAGTTGAAGATAATAGAATTCCTTACTAGAACACCGAATTGAAAGATGAAAGTCAATAGGCCAAATTGATTGGATTTTGTGGGTAGTATCCGCTGAAAACCCTCAGGAGATAACACTCCTCCTACTAAGGACACTTAGAGATTTAACGGCTTGTTGCACGAGCTCAGTGCAATCGCGATTCCTTACGAAAGTGATGTTAGGATTTTTTCGAGAATAAAATTGGTTTTTCTCGGGACATAAGTTTGGGGGTATTTGTTCATATCAGAATTTTGCATTATTATATTCCCCATTCTTAATCATATTGTAAATAAATAGGTGCTTTTGATCCATGTCTTCTAAATAGTTGCAGGTTACAGGTTCTCAGAACAATACAGTGGAAATAGTGAAAAGACGCTACAAATATGAGACTACGACCAACAAATAGATGAACATGCAAGATGCCGCCTACAGTTTAAGGAACAAATGAAGATCAATGAACAGTTCGATTGCACAAAGTACGAAAGCAGCACAAGATTCAAGACTTCAACACGAAGCAAACGGTAACAGTCCACAACATTCTGCACTGTGGAAATCTGGAAGAACATAGAAGATATTCTGAGAAACCAAGCGAAGAAACCAGAACAAAACAACAACATGAAGCAACCCAGAGAAAAAGAGCCAGAGAACCTTCAAGACTGCCACGGAATCGCGGCCAAACAAGGCTTATGGCCGCGGATCCGCGGCCATGCAAAGCACGTGTCAGAGTGTGTCGGTGCGTGTCGGTGGAGTCGGTGCATTGACACGGTTTTCTTAGGGTAGTTTTGTAATTTTAGATGTGGATCAGATATAAACCCTAGGGTTTCTCCTATCTATAAATAGGAAACCCTAAAATCTAATTAGGTGTGCCTCTTTTGGGTGCCTCTTTTGAGATGCCTCTTTTAAATTTCTAGATCTAGATTTTCAATTCCATTGTAATCATTCAAGAGTGCATCAATAAAGAAAGGTATTTTTATCTCGCATTCCTTTTCTGAATTTAATTCTTGCATTTTTTATCTATCTTTTATTATTTGCAACTTAGATAGTTTTTAAAAGAAAATTATAAAAATGAATCGCACAGTAATTTCCCTAATGAGTGAGTAATTCCTCACTTGTTAGGGTTAGGATATGGAAGGCTTGAGAGAAGGAAATCTCTCCCCCTCCTTTTCTTGCCCCCATAATTTTTAATTAGGACTCTATTTGAATCAAACACACACCGCTCACTAGGCACCCTATCCCACAAGATAGCGGTGTTTCCTAGTTAAGACTTGTTGTGGTTGGTTTACATAGAGGTTATGGATAAGAGTTAAGAAAGGACGGACAAGGACCAAAGGGAAGAAACTTAGTTTCTTGCTGGTCGTGCTAATCCCCTTTGTTGACTATTACCCTAACACCTAAAATCCTAACTAGGGCATTAAAAGCAGCGAGAAGAATCCATATTTTGAACCGACCTAATCCTAACCCTAGCAAGCGTTCTTAGATCTTAAAATAAAACCACCATATTTTTTTGGACTTAACTCGTTAGAACATAAAGAATAGGAATCCATCTCCTTGTGGACCGATCCGTACTCAACCGGCTAGCTACCAAGCGACACCATTATTGATTGCGGTTAATTCTTTGATTTCAAAACGCATATGCAAAACACACCAAAACAATCAGAGGGACGGTATGTTGGAAGGGTTCCAAGTTAGATACCGTGGCATACTAGACGATAAAGGCTGAATACATTGCTACCAACAATACTACCAAAGTGGCTGTCTGGACATTTCTTTTTCATCAGATGAACAAGGTTCCTACCATTGAGCGTCCAATAACTATTATTGTGACAACAATAGAGTTGTGGCTTTGGCCTAGGAACGCAGGTCCCATCAGCGTTCCAGACATATTCCGAGGACAGTATCACCTGATCATGGAGATGGTTGATCTCCAAGGGATCGAGATAAGAAGAGTGACACGAAGGATAGCACGGCGGATCCACTCACAAAGGCCTTACCCTAAAGAGACTTCTATAGGACATTGAGTATGAGATATTGCAACAAATGGCCTTAGTGCAAGTGGGAGATTGTTAGTTATATGTATGCCCTAGAGGCCATTACTGTACATGCGATATATATTGTAGTGGATGCTTGGACATATATAGGGAGGACTTTCTTGCTCGACATGATAGTATGCTATTTGGTTGCTTTTTATCTTAACATGTACACTTATTGTCTCTCTATTACATGTTGATAAAGCCCTTAGGATGAGTACTTGACTACCAGGATTATGATGCGGATCATACTAGTGGGGCAGAGGTAGTCGGCAAGTACATCCTTCAAATGTTCCTAGTCGTGGGAGTATCGAGACAGGGTATCGATACTCCAGAGTAGATTAGCGTATACACTTCTCTACCCATATGATGTGCGATGGATGATCCCATATTCATTAGTGTTTGACATCAGAGAAGGTATACGGGTGCTCAGTGGAGACTGGGTACACTGAACGGACTCGCCGAGAACTCCTAGATGGTATTATACCTATCGTCAGATAGCAGTTCTCTGGTGACACTGGTACATGTTAGTCTGTCGACCCGAGATCGTCATAGAGTCTTGTGTGATTCCCACTGTACTTTGATTTCCACCATACCACGGTTAAGAGATCGTGCAAAACGGTGGTTTTTGGGTACAATCCTGAGTCACATGGAGGCAATGAGCGATAGGAGGGGATTTCTTCTTTCCCGGTATTGGGGGTTGATGTTGCGCTGTGCTCGATTGGCCATAACAGAAAATCCCTGGCCAGGGTTGCTGAGATCTACTGGTAAGTATTATCAGTAGTTTCTCGAACCATTATGGACCTTGCATCGGCATGACTTATCAGGCTATTGGGGTTTGACGTTTTACCACCTTCAGACTGTGATATGTGACATATCAGACGAAAAGACCGGACTGTACGGTAGTGTTACTGATTGGATTCGCAGGAGTATGAGTAGGCATGCTTGTTGATCTTCTGATTGCTCAATACCCGGGTGGCCATTACGTTTAGCAGACCGCTTGCGGCTTGTGGGTGTTTGATATGATCATCACCTACTGCCGGCGTATTGACGAGTCTTTAGAGTCCTACACAGAGGTTTCCTGGTTCATGCGAAACGGGGTAGGAGAACATATGTGATATGTGCGGGACCGAGATTAATGCGCGTATGTGATACCGCATTCTATTCTCGCGACTTATGACATCATCGGTTATATGTGATATAGCCAAGTTATCGGATCAAGTGTTGATTCGATAAGTTGTTACATTTGATATTAGTCGGTTATATGTGATATAGCCGGATTATTAAATCAAGTGTTGAATTAATAATTTAATGTAGAATTATATATTTGATATATTAAATTACATTAAGTAATATTGGCTCACTTAAGTATTCATTTTTCTCACTTATGATACATTGATATATATATGTGATATATGTTAAATGTATTGTTTTCTTTTTGCGCGCGCGCGCGCACACACACACATATATATGTGTGTGTGTGTGTGTGTGTATGTGTGTGTGTGTATGTGTGTGTGCGCGCGCGCACGATATATATTAGTGTGTCATGCTAGGTTACACATGCAACATGTATGTATGAGACTTATACCATGCTAGGGTTTATATTATGGTTTTATTTATCATTAAGCAAATTCAAAATTAGTAGAGATTTTGTCATGGCTCAAAGCTTATAGAAGCTTGTAGGTTTCATTGACTTAGTCCACTCTTTTGTCTTACTTAAAATATTTATTGACCTAACCATTAACCATACACCATGGTTTATTCTCTACAATAGTTAGTGTATGTGATATACTCACCATGGTTGCATCTCTAACCTCATATGATTTATTCTTTCATCACTTGAACTTCATCTTCTTCTTCTTCATTGAAGCTTTCTAGCTTTTGATCAAGTGATGAAATTTAGTGAGAAAATAAAATCTAAAGTGAGCAAAATTCCTACTTCATCATCCTCTAATATTAGCCATTTAGTTTAGGGTGTTTGCTTCACTAATTCACATATTAGTGAAGAGGTAGCATGAGCTTGAGTCTCCTCGACGCAGATTATCTTCGGCCTCAAAGACATTGAGCAAGCTTGTTCATTTCTTCATGTGAACCCTTACTAGAGTCCGGGTCTTCACAACTTGCAGCGAAGGGACTACTACACGAAACATTAGAAGTGAAGGACCGGTCTACAAAGATTGTATTCCTCATTCACTTTAGATGTAAAGTTGTTTACATTGCTTTTCGTTTGATTCTCTAGTTAAACATCCTATGTTTTGGGTTCGTTAGCGCAACAATTTTTTAATTTGGCACGGACGATGCCGCCTGAAACCTTGCTGCCGCGCTACGTAACCCTACATCTATCGTCAGATAGCAGTTCTCATGTGACATGAGTATAGGGTAGTCTGTTGCCTAAGATCGTCATAGTGTTTTGTGTGTGTTCCTACTGTACTTTGATTACTATCCCACCACGGTTTTAAAGAGTTGTGCAAATAGATTTTAGTTGGGTACAATCCCGAAGCACATGAAGGCAGTGAGATCGAAGGGATTTCGTCTCTCCAGGTATTGGGAGTCGAGATCGTGTTGTGCCAGATCAATTATAACCATAAGTTCTTAGCCAAGACAATTGAGATTTACTGTTAAGTGTTATCAGTAGTTTCTCGGTTGGTTATAAATTTATAATCGACACGACTTATTGGGTTATTGGGAGTCTGAAGGATTCCACCTCCCAGACCCGGTGTGTGACACTCTAAGACGAATAGACCAGACTGTACGGTGATTATCACGGATAGACTTTGCAGGATTCAAATGAGCTTACTCGTTGACTTTCTCTCGATCAATATCTGGATAGTCGTTACGTGTAGCTAGTACCGCTGACGTGCTTGTGGGCTATAGATATGATCATAACCTATTGTCAGCGTATTGTCGAGTCTTTAGAGTCCCATACAGAGGTTTCTTAGCACAGGCGAAACGATGTATGGCACGTATAGTGATACGTGCAAGAGTTCGTTCAAACACGTGTATTGGATACACTTATTTTAATCGGGTGTGTAATGATATTAGCCGGTTCATATATGATATAACCGGATTATTAAATCAAGTGTTGATTTATTAATTAGACATATATTTATATATGATATAGTTATAAATTAAACTAATATAATGTTCACTTTATTTCTTCTCTTTATATATATTTATATTTGATATAAATATATGTATCATATTAACTTATACATGATAGTTGTGTGTATGGGATGCACATGGAAAATGAGATGATAATTTTTTTGTTTCTTTATTTTTTGAAAAAGAGAACGATACATTAAAAAAAAGTGTGTAGATTTAGTGACTCATTCTTATTTTATATCAAAAGATGACCATGGCTACTTTTTCTTATAAAAAAAGAATAATCATCATCTCATTCTCACCATCTTCATCTTCTCTCTTGAGTTTTTATCCTTGAGAAAAAGAAAAGAGAAGAGAAGAAATTTAGTGAGTAAAATTCCTATATCATCTATTTAAACCATTCTAGCAAATTAGTTTAGATAGTTTACTTGACTACTAGTTGTAGTTTGTGAAGTAGTAGCTTGTGTTGTGTTGCCTCATGGTGGATCATCTTTGGTAAGGAGAACACCAATCAAGCTTGTTCCGAATGGTGTAAAGGCTAGCTTGGGTCTTTACCTACGTGAGTGAACACGCTACAAAGGTTGTAGCCGCCTAAAACCCTTAGTTTAGCACAGTTTTCTTTTTGCATGTTTTGTCTTTTGGATTGATTCTTTGTGTGCATGCTTTAGCTCACTAGAACTTTTAAAATTACGTTTCTGCTTGCTACAAAACCGTCTAGTGAACCTATAGCAAGCCAACACGAAAGCCCATGGTTTTCATCACCCACGTCGCCTCCGCTTGTTGGTAAGGATCCCTAAAGGGATCGTTGCCACAGACATCCCCGCGAGAGGAATGTCCATCTCGGAAATCCCTGCAAGGGGATTTTCCTCCTTTGGAACCCGCCAAAGGGGTCCCTACCATCGGGACCCCCTCTTAAAGGGGTCCTCGCCGTCAGAACCCCCCAAAAGGGGTCCCCGCCATCGAGACCCCCTCCAAGGTTCTGGATCTCCCCAAGGGGACCCTCTCGAAACCCCCTCAAAAGGGTTCTCTTCTTGGCCTCCTGACTCAATTTCTTTCTCTCTCAATCATCCCTTTTCGGGAGCAATTCGACACAATCAAAAGACTTATCCCCTTCAAAAAGAAATTTTTTAACAAGGCGCTGCCCCGCATCTCGCAAGAGGGCTCTTGACCCCCAGTCTACTAACCGAGTAATAAGACCCCCATAAACTCTGCGAGGCCCGCGATATGCCCAAGGCACCCTCAAAATTATTTCTCAAACCACAACACATGCGTATTTCACATTGAGTTTACATGACTTACATGACCCGTTAATCGGAGGTTCATTCGCCTCAAAGTGAGAGGTAATGTCACGCCCCACTTCCCGGTGTACGGGAAGGGGACGCGACTGGGCCCGCTACGTATTTACTCAGAAGTAAACATGCTGAGCGTATATAAGCACTATAAAGTAATTGTACACAGGAGACATGAATATAAATGAACAGCAACTTTATTTATTAAACATTCTTTTACAGGTACAACTGGAATGTAAATACAAAGATGGAAATCAATGCCTAAACAATGACATAACTGAAATAAAAATATATACAAGTAAAGTCAATGCTCAGGATCTTCTATGAACTACTCCAAGTGCTCTTGGTTGGTCTTGAGCTCCTAAGAGTCGGGTCCTCCTGACAACATTCTAAAAAAAGAAAAAAAGAAATGTCGTTAGCGAACAATCGCTCGGTAAGTCCCAAAGAAAGGGAGAAGTAGAATAGACAGAAAGAGAGTATAACTAGTAATATTTGATTATAATGATAACGCAGTTGTTTGTAGCTTGGTACAAAATATGCCAGTATATACAAGAGGAGTCCAACTTACACCGTAGACTTTGGTAACCCGTAATATAAGGCTCCGTCGAAAATACCACAGAACAACGGCATGGATCTAATTACATCTTAAGTGACCACCTCGTGCCACCTTTAACATGTTCCGTACCAGTCTACCCCTTTATAATCCCCGTAATGTTTATTGTATTGATTGTTTTGATTGTACTGATTGTATAGTATTGTCTTGTAGTAAATGGAAGACATTGCCAAAACCATGATATCAGTAAATGGAATGGATGTAAATGGATAATCATGTAAACGGAGTATATCCATGGCTCGGTTCGGTCAATATAGATTGATATAGATGGATTCATGTTGTATTGTAGTTTATACTGGAATCATATTCAAGTCAGATTGATTAGACTGAGACTCAGTCTGAGTCAGACACTTGAAAAGAAATTGAAATCCTGAATTAGTTTTAATGTTATCGGTAACTGCTGCACATGGACCGCATGATTTGTGTCTTTTTCCAAGACAATTACCGTATTGATAACACCATGTGTTAGGTTGTCTACCTTAGATAGGCAAGCACCCACATTCTCCGGCTCCCTGAGGCTCAAGAGAATTGGTCCTGGTTAAATCTATATTTACTAGGGTCCTTATTGTAATTTAGTATAACTTGAGGGGTTTTATGTAAAAATAGTTTTGATACATATTCAAAATACACCTTAAGTATTTAATTATTGTATTTAGGGTTTTCAAAGATGTATATTTTATAAAAGTGAAATTTCTAGTGAGTAGAACCTAATTTTCATTGTATATGGTATTTTATTGAAATATAGGAATTGTATTGTATTTGGATGGTAGTTTCATATAATGGTGATTCCTGTGATTTAGAAAACTTGGAATATTTGTATAATATATTTAAAATAGATCTTTTGATAATTCTCTTATATATATAAAATAAACTTTATTCTTTTTGTAGAAATCTCATTTTTTTAAAAATAACATTAAAAATTCCATCGAGATCGAATGCTCATTTCGGAGGTCTGCATCTCGCTCTACTAGGCTCGAGGACGTGCGATAACCCGCACCATCCCGATCGGGGTTCCCCAAAAGTGGGTTGTAGAGACGCAATTGCAAGGAATTTAATTAACACTCTGTTTAAAGAAAATGGTTTTGCAGCAATTTAGGGTATTTTATTCTAACTCGTAATATTCCTACAAATATTGTCCAAAGTAAATCGTGCTATGTCCAATATGTGTGTTGTGTGAGGTAAGTCCTTACCTCATGAGTTTTCTAAAGGTAACACGGTTAAAAAGTGGATGGCAATATTGTTTGTAAATATGGAGGTATTTTACTGTAAAAATCACATAGAGATTGCAATATGATTTATTTTGAGATGAAACTTATTCTAATGTGTTTATGTATGGTTGTTAAATATTATATGAGAGTATGGTATTTTAGGGTTTAAGAAAAATAGAATTTTTAAAGAAAAACGAAACAGAAGTCGGATTAACTCCGCTTCCGTCGGGTTTTAAAAATGAAAGTTTTTAGAATAGGAAAAGAGAGGGGGAGAGGGGACTTACTAGCTATTAAGGTAGAGGGGAGAAGAGGGAAGAGTATGGAAGTGTCGGGACGCCGTTTCGTCGCCGGAATCTCCTCGGAACTTCGTCGGAACTTCGCCCTTTACTAACTCCACTTGCACAACTTAAGACTTGAGAATTTTTGAGAGTTTTTGTAATAAAATTCTGAGTGAGGAGGGGGTGAAATAAAGTGTGGTATTTATAAGGAAAATTAGGGTTTAGAAGGTTAAAGAATGCATTCAAAATTGGATTAAAGGGTGATTTAATATTCTCTGGATGAATGCAGAGTAAACAAATAATATGGGGTTAGTGGGGTAGGTGAAGAGGTGCCAAGGGAGAAAATTGGGGGCATTCCTTATGGTTCCCATCGGCGGTGCCGATCTTTTTGCAAGTTTCGCCGGTCCAAGTCCGGTGGAATGGGCTTGGATTGGTGCCATGTGTCCCTATCGCTTGGTATACCCCAGTGCACGTGTTTATTTATTCTGTAACTCATCATATTACGTGTAGTGCACGTGTAACCCCTTGGGCTTCTAAAATATTAGAAGAAAAATAAAAAAAATAATATGTGGCTGATGGGATTCGAATACAGGGGCTACGTCACAGCAGTGCAAGGCTTTACCAATAAGCTACAAGTGCTTTCTTGCTGTTCAAAAGCAAATCAAATTAATAACTTGTGCTCAAGTTTAGGTACTCCTTTCTGTATTTTGGAAAAAATTCTGTACAGAAAGTTTAGGGTTGTTACAGGTAATTAACGACAGCTTTATCCGCGGCCGCTAAAGATTAGAATCTTTATAATCAATAAACCCCTGCATACCCTAGGCAGGGGGAATCTGTACATGCCTAGAAAGCGGGCGCATCCATCTAACAATGGGTGACGAAAAACACTCTACAGAGATCTAGTGATTGGGTTTTATTGTTGTAATTAAACTTAGAAACACAGGGTGTTGGGGCAGTTTAAGTTATGAGTTCGATCAACGGAATCTCAAGAGTCCCATTACGTGAATGTGTTGTTGTGGTACCGGGTACAAATTCGTGATGTGTTGCTGTGGTACCGGGCGGGGACAGTACATTACATTGAATCGGGTCCATGTTTCCATAGCCCTGGATATAGCATTGGGTTTGAGAATACTCCTGCTGTGGTTGATACTCACGCTCGAATTAACGTTAGATTAGCTTATCCTTATATTGAGATTTAGTACCCGACTTGACTTGATTTGATGCATATCTTTATTATTGATGTAACCAGATTTGTATGCACATGCGGGCATTTCACAACACTTACTTTTCATGTTATCACCCATATATATGTATACACTTTTACGTTTGAGTACTTGTTGGGAGTTCTGACATCACTGGGATTTGGCACCTTAGTTTAGAGACGAACCCGCTGACAACGCCGGATCAGGATTACTTCTAGGAGCCGGCTGAAGGGCAGTAAATTTAGTATAGGTTTCTTGATTTGTTTCAGCCGTCTTTAGTTTTTAAGCCCCTCGTGGGACGTAGGACCCATGTATTTCTCTTTTCGAATTTGTATTTGAATCTATTGTCATTATGTGGATCTTTATTTGAATCTATTGTTATTTTGTAGACCCCATCTTTGTATTCCTTGATATTTTATGTAGTGTTTTTCCATGTTATATTGGTACATATCCTTATCTTTATGGTTAACAGGTATTTTTTAGAAGCCGTAGCATGACTATGGAAGGATCTTTCCTCATCGTAGAAGTGTGGCTGGCTTTCGTTACTCTCCGTATTTCTGTATTTTGGAAAGCGGGGTATGACAGATTTAAATGAATGTTGAATTTTGTGCCTATCACCTACCCGCTACAGGCAGGCGGGTGTGCGAATAACCCGTGGATAGATAAACAGGTCATCCATGCACGATTAACAGGTTATTTAGAGTATTATGAATTACTTTTTGCAATTTAAAAAGAAAAGACTTGTGTGTATAATTTTTTTTGAAGTTTAAGTACATTAACAATCTCAATTAAAAAAAAACATACATATTCAAATATATATTATCAAAAAAATTATAGTATCTGTAATAAGTATTTTAAATATAAAATATTTATTCTCATGACAAGAACAATAAAAAGTCTTTCACCCTTTTCAATACTGGCATGATAAAACCTATGAATCTGACGGTTGGGTCAACCCAGTGACAGGCCGGGTAAAACCAATGAACCCATGGATCGGATCGATCCGGTGATACCTATTAACGGGTGGGTCGGGGACGTGTAATATTTTAACGGGTCAATCCACATTTAAATGGATAACGGATCACCATTGACAATTCCAGTTGGGATTAAAAACAACCATGGTCACCTCCATCACCCGATTCTATCTATCTTTCTATCTATATTATATATAAGAAAGTGCTATGGGAGTATATTCTTAGATATTGTCACATCTAGGTGCGTAGATACAATACATACAATCAATAACAGCGGAAATAGTTACGTATCTATGCTAGAGATTTACCGATATACCTGATACGATTGATGAGATCGTTATCCTCGTCCACGTCATGTTCTACATCCAATCTCTTACGCCTTCATGCAATGGCCGGAAAGAAACCATACTTTGATTAAGTGAGAATCTCCCACGTGATCACCCTGCAAGCAAACTGTATTAGAATATGATGAGGGAAGGAGACGACAACACTCTTTTGAATCTCTTTATTTTCTCTCTGTGAAAACTCATATATGAAACCCTAGCCCCTTATATCTGTATATATAGGGTTGTTCCCCTCTGAACGGCGGCCAAGACATGGACGTCTTACATGAGATTCGGGGCAGATGCTAATTGGTGCTATCCGTCCACCTCTCCGAAGATGCCAAGTTGATTTATGGCACAATGCATCGGAGGTTTAAACGGATGCGGCCCAATGTAGCAGACTCCGTCAGATTCCCCCTCGCTTGAGGGGTTTTTGATTGTGGGGACGCTCTTCACTGCAGGCGCAAGCCCCTGCAGTTAATTACGCTACCGCATCGCAGTAAAAACTTTCTCCTTCTCCAGAATTTCACTTCGTGTTGTGGGTGTTTGTTTTGTTTGTGGTTACCCGTGGATTGTATACGGAGACTGATTTATTCTCGTCGCCCGTAGGATGTGGATTAGTCCAAATCCGTGTTTTCTTAGATTTGAGTTTGGGGTTTTGGTTTAAGGATACGTTAGCCATATTTGAGGCTAAGATCAACTTAAACGTTTGTTAAGAATACGTTAGTCTAATTTGGGACTAAGATCAACTTAACGGGATCGTTTAGATCCGACAAAAGAGCATTTGGGGGCTCGATTGTTCCAGTTTAGGGACATAGTGGTCCATTTAATGTATGGCCGTCGAGACCCGTCATCTCTCTGATGACGTTGAAGGATTACAACGACAGATGTCAGAAGAGTTCAGAGATGTACCCTTGAACTAAAGTTGGTTGGGAGATCTATAGTCCAATTTGGGACTAAAGTCTGTTTGAGGGTTTAAAGATACGTTAGCCATATTTGAGGCTAAGATCAACTTAAACGTTTATTAAGTATACGTTAGTACAATTTGAGACTAAGATCAACTTAACCGGATCATTTAGATCCGACAAAAGAGCATTTGGGCTCTATTGTTCCAGTTTAAGGACATGGTGGTCCATTGCCAGTTTAGGGACGTGGTGGTCCATTGCCAGTTTAGGGACGTGGTGGTCCATGGAATGTATGGCTGTCGGGACCCATCACCTCTCTGAAGACGTTGAAGGATTACAACGACAAATATCAGAGGAGTTCAGAGATGTACCCTTGAACCAATGAGTTGGTTGAAAGAGCAGATGTGCTCAGTTCAAGATGATTTGAGGACTTATGGCCAGTTTGGGCTAAGTCCAATTATTTTTGAAATATTGGCCTTTTGGACCATTAGACATTTGTCTAGGTTCAGCCCCTCATCATTCAGCAGTGCTAAACAGATGTTGGGGGGCTCTGACAACATTTTGTCTTTGATTTCCTCAATTTTGAGATTCATTTGGAGGAGGGACTTTTGCCTCTGGAGAACTAGTCAATTTGGCTAAAAATAGTGTTAAACACTAAAGAACAACAGTGTTAAACACTGAAGGTAGAACTCTCAAATTAGTGTTAAACACTGGAAATATAATATTCAATTTAGTGTTAAACACTAGAAACAATCAGTGTTAAACACTAGAAATATAATCCCCAAATTAGTGTTAAACACTAAAGATAGAGGGGTCACGTGTGAACACGTGAGAGCGCCCAAAAGTGGGACCAGATCCCTTTTCTTCGTTCTGCAATTAAGTGTTAAACACTTTTATTTTTATTTTGAGTATCACGTGTTGACACGTGATGGGAATTTATGCGCTGACTGTTAAAGCGTTTGCCAAGGGGTCACGTGGTAACACGTGAGAGCGCCCAAAGCCTTCATTTCCTTTGCTTTTTTTTTCTGTGTTTTGGGAGTCACGTGGGAGCACGTGAGGCATTGCCTCAAAGCTGTTTCCTTTTTATTTTTGGGGATCTTTTTCGGGGTCACGTGGGGACACGTGACCTAGTTTTATTCCTTCTTTTCTGATCACTTTGGATTGGGGTCACGTGTCATCACGTGGCCAATGTTCTTTATGTGCATGGAGATCTTTCAAGTCTCTTTATTTTAAGAGTTAAATTCTCTGTAGGGTTAAACCCTAATCATGATTTTGGAGGAATTAAATTCCTATTGTGCAAGAATTAAATTCTTAAGTAGGGTTAAACCCCAATTTCTGTCCATCTTGAAGGAATTAAATTCCTATATTTTCAGGAGAATTAAATTCTCATATAAGGTTGATGCCTAGTTTTGTTTTGGGAGAATTAAATTCTCAAAACTCAATTCCCCTTCTAAGTCTTGGATCTGCATGGCAGGATCTCAACCCGATGAGAATTAAATTCTCATCCTACGGGGAGATGTGCTCTGTACAGATCTTCAACCAGAAGAAGAACTAAGTTCTTTATCTGCAGAAGAGTTAAACTCTTAAATTTTGAGAATTGAATTCTCTTTTCGAAGTTGATCTTTTTCCCTTTTCTCATCTAGGGTTTTCTTTGTTGAGAATTGAATTCTCCTCTCTCTGTTCTTCTCTCCAAAAAAGTCGATCCCCTCTCTTCTCTTCTTGGCTCCTATTTATAGGAGAAGGAAAGGAATCAATTTGTTTTAGTGAATCTTTCATTGAAAGATTTTAATTGATTTCATGATTAATATGATCCTTTAGATCATTCAGTGAATTTTATTCAACGTTGGATTTTAAATCCAAAGATATTCTGTTTGTTATTTCCGGTGAGATTTTAGGGGAAATCTTTCCTTGTCTAAGATTTTTCCATAAATTGGTGATTTTTAATCACCCTTGGATCTTTAATCCAACGGTCCTCATAATCCTTTTCCATTTGGAAAGATTTAGAGAAATTTAGAATTTTAATTCTATTTGGAAAGATTTAAATGATCTTTTTCAGAATTTAATTCTGTTGAACAGCAAGGCTTTTACAGCCAGTCACGTGTTGCCACGTGACCTTTGATCACGTGTGAGCACATGACCTTTGGTCACGTGTGAGCACGTGACCCCCTTAATGGGCTCCTCTTCTGTGCTCTGTCCTTTCCCGCTGCTTTAACCATCACATGTCAACACGTGACCATTGATCACGTGTGAACACCTGATACCTCATTGAGATAATTCCTGATTTTTAATCAGGGAACAACGCATAGCACATTTGCTCATAACTTTTGATCCCGGATGAATTATGAAGCCTATAATATATCAAATCGAAGTGTTTTTCGAGATACTTCCAATACCATCAGAATTTAATAGTTCCTCCTTTAGGAGTTTATCAAAATACAGGCCGGAAGATACTGGTTAGCATTTCCTTAAGCGTATCGCTGCCATTTGATACCTTGGACTCTTCTGCACAGAAATTTTTTGGCGGAAACAAACGCCCCCACTACTTTACCTACGTAAGTATATACGTGGGTGAAGTAGTGCAGAGTAATGCATAACATATAACCAGTTTCGGGTTGGTATATAACTTTCAGAATCTTGATCTGAGAAGATAACGAGCGGACACAAGCGTCGTCATTTATCATTGACTCAAATCTCGACTCTTAAGAGATATAGTTCCAAACTCTCAACTCCATGAGCCGCATCCTTCTATTTCTTTATGTCTTACTTTGGCGTGAAGTAGTTTATACGCTCATGAGTAAGTTCTCCATTTCAGTGGCATGTAGTTTTGACAAGTGTGACTCATAGATGGTCCATCTTAATCTCTTTGTAGGGCAGTGATGGCTTAGGAGACAGGGTTAGGATCTGCCACCTAAGAATTTTCAGCTTTATGAGCCGTGAGGGTCTCATAAAGACTTTTCTCCCTACGAGTCGAGAGGATCTCGTAGGTGTATTTTTTCCTTAGGGGTCGTGAGGATTCCTAAGTGTGTTTTCTCTTATAAGTCGTAAGGATCTTATAAGAGAATTTTCTCTCTTACAAGTCGAGAGGACCCGTAAGCGGTTGTTTCCCTCTTTGTCGAGATTCGACTTTGGAGAGTGTGATCCGTGGATAGTATGCAAGAGACCGTTTTGGATCGACTTGCAGGGTCCCAGTGTTTAGGAAACAGGTTTTTTAATCCCCGCTGCCTAAGGCTTTTCCTCACGAGTCGAGACGAATCGAGCATTTCTCGCAAAGACATCAATTTCCTCACGAGTCGAGATGAATCGAGCATTTCTCGCAAGAATATCCTAACTTCACAGTTAACCTCTGCTCTTTACGACAGAAGTCCGTTAGGGTCTGTGGTACTTAGGGTTTTGGCCGTCGTACCGTCGCATCAGCTGATATATTCCTCGATAGGCAATCGTGCTATTCGAGTAGCCCTGCGACTGCCGTGTCACTGATCCTTTCGGGGGCTGGACAAGACGTCTTCAAGCAATCCTCCTTGGCAGTTTGACCGTCGGAAGAGCAAGCGTTAGGAATTTTGCCATGCCTCTTTTTACTTGAGATTAGGCTTATTTTGGAGAGCTCCGATGAGTCATAACCACTCCGTGCTGGTGTGGGATGATCTCCGATAGTCTTTCAGGCTTTATATGACTTGCTGCTAAGACCCTGAAGCTAGGAATTTGGCCTTCGCTTCGTTTGCTGGCATCGCGTCTGCTGTATCGAGACGAATGTCGCGGTTGTCTTTAGGTTGCTGGTGAACCGTCGAGGTTTAGAACCACGGATTTTGCCGTGACTCCTTTTGGTGATGTCGCATCTGCTGTGTCGAGATGAACGTCGAGGTGGTGACCACTCCGCACTGGTGCGAGATAATCTCCGATTGTCTTTCAGGCTTTATATGACTTACCGTTAAGACCCCGAAGTTAGGAATTTGGCCTTTGCTTCGTTTGCTTGCATTGCATCTGCTGTATTGATACGAATGTCGTGGTTGTGACCACTCCGTGCCGGTGTGAGATAATCTCCGATTGTCTTTCAGGCTTTATATGACTTGCCGTTAAGATCCTGAAGCTAGGAATTTGGCCTTTGCTTCGTTTGGCGGCATTGCGTCTGTTGTATCGAGACGAATGTCGTGGTTGTCTCTAGATTGCTGGTGAACCGTCGAGGTTTGGAACTAGGGATTTTGCCGTGGCTCCGTTGTTTGATTGTCACGTCTGAACCCTGCTGGAGGAAGAACGTTGGGGTGACATCTCGTCTGCTGTATCGAGACGAACGTCGAGGTGGTGACCACTCCGCGTTAGTGTGGGATGATCTCCAATAGTCTTTCAGGTTTTGTATGAGTTACCGTCAAGACGTTGAAGTTAGGAATTTAGCCTTCGCTTCGTTTGCTTTGGTGTGTCCGAATCCTGTTGGAGGAAGGATGCCGTAGTGACATCTCGTCTGCTGTATTGAGACGAACGTCGAGGTAGTGACCACTCCACGCTGGTGCGAGATGATCTCCGATTGTCTTTCAGGCTTTATATGACTTTCCGTCAAAACCCTGAAGCTAGGAATTTGGCCTTTTGCTTCATTTGCTTTGGCGCGTCCGAATCCTGCTGGGGGAAGAACGCTGGGGTAACATTTCATCTGCTGTATCGAGACGATCGTCGGGGTGGTGACCACTCCGCGTTGGTGCGAGATGATCTCCGATTATCTTTCAGGCTTTATATGACTTGCCGTCAAGACCCTGAAGCTAGGAATTTGGCCTTTTGCTTCATTTGCTTTGGCGCGTCTGAATCCTGCTGGAGGAAGAATGCTGGGGTGACATTTCATCTGCTGTATCGAGACGATTGTCGAGGTGGTGACCACTCTGTACTGGTGCGAGATGATCTCCGATTTTCTTTCAGGTTTTATATGACTTGCCGTCAAGACCCTGAAGCTAGGAATTTGGCCTTTGCTTCATTTGCTTTGGCGCGTCCGAATCCTGCTGGGGGAAGAACGCTGGGGTGACATTTCATCTGCTGTATCGAGACGATCGTCGAGGTGGTGACCAATCCGCGTTGGTGCGAGATGATCTCCGATTGTCTTTCAGGCTTTATATGACTTGCCGTCAAGACCGTGAAGCTAGGAATTTGGCTTTTTGCTTCATTTGCTTTGGCGCGTCCGAATCCTGCAGGAGGAAGAACGCTGGGGTGACATTTCATCTGCTGTATCGAGACGATCGTCGAGGTGGTGACCACTCTGTACTGGTGCGAGATGATCTCCAATTGTCTTTCAGGCTTTATATGACTTGCCGTCAAGACCTTGAAGTTAGGAATTTGGCCTTTGCTTCATTTGCTTTGGCGTTGCGTCTGCTGTATCAAGGCGAACGCTGGGGTGGAGCTGGGATTTTACCGTCACTCCGCATTGTTTCGACCATGGGGTCTTTCCTTGACGTTGCATCCATATCCTGCTGGACTGCGAAGGAACGCCGTTGTTGACATTGCGTCTGCTGTAATGAGACGAAGACTAAGGTGGAGCTGGGATTTTGCCGTCACTCCGCATTGTTTCGACCATGGGGTCTTTCGCTGATGTTGCATCTGCATCCTGCTGGACTGCGATGGAACGCTATTGTTGACATCGCGTATGGTGTAACAAGACGAATGCTGAGGTGGGGCTGGGATTTTGCCGTCACTCCGCTTTACTGACTATGGGGTCTTTTGTTGACGTTGCATCTACATCCTGCTGAACTGCGAAGGAACGTCGTTGTTGACATCGTGTCTGGTGTAACAAGACGAATGCTGAGGTGGAGCTGGGATTTTGCCGTCACTCAGCTTTACTGACCATGGGGTCTTTTGTTGACGTTGCATCTACATCCTGCTGGACTGCGAAGAAATGCCGTTGTTGACATTGCATCTGTTGTATCGAGAAGAATGCTGAGGTGAAGCTGGGATTTTGCCATGGCTCCGTTTGATGGTGTAACATCTGTGTCATGCTGGAATGAGGAGGCCCAGCGTCGTTGGTCTCCAGGCTGCAGATGTGTCCATTGAGATTTGGAACTATGGACTTTGCTATGGTTCTGTTTCGTTGTGACTCTGAGGTCGATTGTTGACGTCACGTTTGCATCTGGTTGGAATGAAGAGAAACGCCGTTGGTGATCTCTAAGTTGTCGATATCGACATCGAGACCCTGAAGCTAGGGATCTTCTTTTGCTTCGTTTGTTGACATTGTGTCTGCAATATTGCGACAAATGTCGAGATTGTCTCTAGGTTGTCTATGAACCGTCGAGATTTGGCTTCGCTTTCTGTTGGAGCCTGTCGGGAAGGTATGGTTCCCTCTTTGTTTGTGCCCATGGATTGTATACAGGGGTCAATGTGACCTCACCTGCAGGGCAAAAAGTTTCATTCTTTCATTTCATTCTTTTTTTTCTTTCCGCGATGCTCTATCATTTCAGCTTTTTATATCGCGAAAATCGCGATTGCCCAATCATTTCGGCTGTTTTTCGCGGTGCCCAATCATTTCGGCTATTTTGTATGCATACATTTTTACTTGCTGATTTTGTTGCAAGTTTCGCCATCATTTCGGCTATTTCATATGCATTTTTGGCTCGCTGATTTTTTTTATCGCGAGTGTGGAACTTGGAATTTAGTGCCAATCTTAGCATCAGCATCGCTAAGACTGGAATATTGCCAGGAGCGAATCATCATTTGCCATGAAAGGACTTGGAATTTGATACCGATTTAGGCATTAACATCGCTACAACTAGGATATTGCCAAGAGCGAATCATCATTTTCCTCTGTCGATGTCGAACAAAGGTGGCTTAGTAAACAGGGTTAGGATTTTGTCAACTAAGGCTTTTGACTTCATGAGCCGTAAGGGTCTCACAAAGGTATTTCTCCCTACAAGTCGTGAGGATCTCATAGGTGCGTTTTATCATTAGGAATCGTGAGGATTCCTAAGTGCATGTTCCCCTGTAAGTCGTAAGGATCTTACAAAAGGGTTTTCTTCTTATAAGTCGAGAGGACTTATAAGGGTTGTTCACCATATGGATATATCCCTAGCCACAGGTGGGACTTGGTTAGGGAAATGTTTATTCGCGCCCGTGGATTGTATACAAGGGTCAGTATTGAGCCACTTGTAGGGCACTATCGAAGGTTGTGGGAGTTGCTTAAGAACAGGTTCAGGTCTCTGTAACTTAAGACTTTCAAATCTTATGAGCCGTGAGGGTCCCATAAGAGAGTTCTCCTTACGAGTCGTGAGGATCTCGCAAGTGTAATTTCTCCTTAGGAATCGTGGGGATCCCTAAGTGTGTTGCTTCCTTTGTGAGTTGTAAGGATCTTACGCGGGTGGTTTCTCCTCACAAGGTCAAGAGGACCTTGCAAGTGTCCTTTTAACGAGGTTGCGCCCTTTCGGGTTTTCACAAACACTCGCCGATAGCCCTGCTGTTTTTACTCACGGAGCCCTTTCGGGTTTTCATCCGTGCCCATTTTGCTTATGGACATACCGTTTTTTTGTTTTTTTAATGAGTCTGCGCCCTTTCGGGTTTTCACAAATATCCCCGGTAGTCCTGCTGTTTTTACTCACGGCGCCCTTTCGGGTTTTCATCCGTGCCCCTCTCGCTTGTGGACGTACCGCTTTTTTTTACCACGTCAGCCTGAAGATGCCGTGGGTTGGGAGTAGTTTAACGACGTTTCGGTCATTTGCAAGTTTTAGGACATTGCGGTCCACCGTTGCCGTATTTGAGGCGAATTTCTAGTTTACGGACTTTTCGGTCCATGGGGCTTTCCCTATGAATGAGTATGATGCCTCTGGCATATCCATCTTTTTCTGAGCATGTGGTTGTGGCGGGCTCACATTCCAATTTTCGGACAGTGCGAGTTTGCCTTGTTGGTATTGGTCTTCAACCCAGTTTTTGAAGACGAAGCAATTTTTGATCGGATGACTTACTGCTCGATGGTAGGGGCAGTAATTAGGATCGTTGACATCGCCTGGCTATAGCGGACGTTTCGGACTCGGCAGATTGATGAATCCGTTGCGCACTGCCAGCTCAAACAATTTCCCCGTTTTATCCTGGGGAAACGAGTAAGGACATCCCAGTCTTTCCTCGAGGCATGGGCGTGGACGCATATTGTTTTGGCAAACAACCGGCTTTAAGTTGCTCGGTCGTTGTTGAGTATTGGCAACGAAGGTTGCTTTCCCTTTGCCCTTTTCATTCCAGGACTCTGTCTTTGAAGGTGATGGTCTATGACCCATCTGGTCCATTTGGGCCAGCTTGTCAATCAAGGCCTGAAAAGTGGTCGGCTTGAAGAACATCATGAATTGGGATATGGTTGCTTGAGGGTCGAGAGTACCTACGAACATGCCCACGGCAGGAGCTTCTTCGATGCGCTGCTCGCACTTTGACCATAGATTACCCACCGTATCGTATACTCGACCCAAGTTTCGCCTGACCTTACCCTGGCGTTGATCAATACCGTGATCAGGGTGCGTCCGCTAGCACTCGCGAATCTTTATGTAAACAGTAGCTCCATCTCTGCAAATGTTTTGATAGAGTCGTTAGGTAGCTCCAAATACCATTCAAAGGCTGTTTCTGCTAAGCTGCCGACAAATTAGCGAAGCAGCAGTTTGTCGTCGCCTCCAGTGTTGCCGCATAAGGCCCTGAATTGAGCGATATGCTGGTGTGGATTCCCCGTCCCTTTATATACGTGGAACTTAGGGATCGTATATCCCGGCGGGTAACTGATTTGGTCATACCAGCTCGGATAGGGTCGTCCAGTTTTAATAACTTGTCTAGCCGCTTCACTCGCCTGATGAGCTCGTATTTGCTGAGCTATATAGTTATCCAGTGCGGCCTTGGAAATAGTTTCCTCCTTGGCTGCTGAAAGAGCCGGTGGAGGATTAGATGTCTCCTCTTTACCATCTTCAATAATGATCGGAGGGTCATCAGCTGGAGGGTCCGGCTATAACATCATCCCTACCATGTTTTGGAAGAGAAGCGCCATTTGCTTTATGTTAGCCGCCTGCTCTGCGGCTTATCTGTTCTTCTTTTCAAGGACTCTGCGTAAGAAGTCAGCATCAGTTTCTTGTTCGTGCCGCTGTTCTGATGATGCCTCCAAGCTTTCTTTTGTCCCAGTAAGTGCGGCCATTGTAGTCATCATTTCCTGAAGCTTCTGTTGTTGCTCCTGGGCTTTTGTCACGGATCGGATGAGCGGTCGGTGACCCGTCGAAGCACGGCTATCCTCCTTTCCGAAAGCCATATAAACGGTGTGTACCATCATGCCCCCAGACTTGGGGCGTTTAGCTTCAGTGTCTTTGCGATTTGCCAAAGACACAGGGATCTTTTCCGACCTCCTTCTTTTTTGAGCGGTCGAAGTTGAGGGGGCCGTTGTAGTGGGTACCCAAGTAGTCGTCATCTTTTGTGGCTTAACAGGACGACTTACTTCCTGTTGGACCTTCAGCTTCTTGTGCTGGCGGGAGGAATTTGGATCGATCACCGAGTCTCGGACCTGCCGCCAGACTTTATAGATCTTGGAGGACAACCGCTGTGGGGACCGTTTTGGCTTTGCTTCCATAGCCTTCTCCAGTGGAGGAGGAGTCCTTCTCAGTATAGCGGTAGGAGAATTCCTATGCACCTTATTCAACAGCTCAAAGCTGTTCCCGGTTGGAACAACAGCATTAATTTCCGCCATCGGGGCTGGAGGAGTTAGCCCAGAAGGGGAGTTTCTCCCGGCCTTCCTTACTCGGCGCCAGTGACGACGTCGAGCATGTCACGCTGATGGAATTGGCTCGGTGACGGGATGGCCTTGTCTTGCCTCCTGCTCAGGTGAGGAGCCGTTGCTGGTGTCAGCCTGTTAAAGACTGATATCCTTTGAGTAGCCGGAGCGGGAGTTGGAGTTGGGACGGTCAGTCTTGTAAAGACCAACCCCTTGGCAGGAGAAACCGCCTTGACGATTTTGGGAGCAGGGATGGCTATCCGCTTCGGGATAACGCCTTCTGGTATTGCAGGCTTCTTCATGGGCCCGTTGGAGCTCTGGCCTAGTCTGTTAAAAACCGAGGCAGTGGAGTTGGGCGACCCGTTGAGAGGGGCCGCAATAGTAGCAAGTCGATCGAATACCGACTTCTCTGGAGCTTCTTGTGATGGTACAGGGGCATTGAAGCTCATGGGTGGGAGTATGGTCCCGAAGAATAGTCCAGCGGTGGCTTGAGTTACCTGCTCCACTGGCATCTTGAAAAGGGAGGCCGCTTGGGGCCCATAAGTCACTCCTCCAGCAAGAACGGAGCGAGAGTTGCAGTTGCAGGTAGTGCAGTTTGAAGCCATTGATCTTTTATTTTCTGCACGGAGAAAGACACCAAATCTTAGTACCTCGAATCCACAGGCAACCATAGCAAACCGCGATTCATTCGCGAACACGACACACGAAGTGTGGAGTGGAAAGAGGAAGAGGTCCCACCGGGCGTGCCAGAATTTGTTCCCCTTCGAACGGCGGCCAAGACATGGACGTCTTGCCTGATATTCGGGGCAGATGCTAATTGGTGCTATCCGTCCACCTCTCCGAAGATGCCAAGTTGATTTATGGCACAATGCATCGGAGGTTTAAACGGATGCGGCCCGATGTAGCAGACTTCGTCAGATTCCTCCTCGCTTGAGGGGTTTTTGATTGTGGGAATGCTCTTCCCTGCAGGCGCAAGCCCCTGCAGTTAATTACGCTACCGCATCGCGGTAACAACTTTCTCCTTCTCCAGAATTTCACTTCGTGTCGTGGGTGTTTGTTTTGTTTGTGGTTGCCCGTGGATTGTATACGGAGACTAATTTATTCTCGTCGCCCGTAGGACGTGGATTAGTCCAAATCCGTGTTTTCTTAGATTTGGATTTGGGGTTTTGGTTTAAGGATACGTTAGCCATATTTGAGGCTAAGATCAACTTAAACGTTTGTTAAGGATACGTTAGTCTAATTTGGGACTAAGATCAACTTAACGGGACCATTTAGATCCGACAAAAGAGCATTTGGGGGCTCGATTGTTCCAGTTTAGGGACATAGTGGTCCATTTAATGTATGGCCGTCGGGACCCGTCACCTCTCTGACGACGTTGAAGGATTACAACGACAGATGTCAAAGGAGTTCAGAGATGTACTCTTGAACCAAAATTGGTTGGGAGATCTATAGTCCAATTTGGGACTAAAGTCTGTTTGAGGGTTTAAAGATATGTTAGCCATATTTGAGGCTAAGATCAACTTAAACGTTTGTTAAGGATACGTTAGTCCAATTTGAGACTAAGATCAACTTAACCGGATCGTTTAGATCCGAAAAAAGAGCATTTGGGCTCTATTGTTCCAGTTTAGGGACATGGTGGTCCATTGCCAGTTTAGGGACGTGGTGGTCCATTGCCAGTTTAGGGACGTGGTGGTCCATGGAATGTATGGCTGTCGGGACCCATCACCTCTCTGAAGACGTTGAAGGATTACAATGACAAATATCAGAGGAGTTCAGAGATGTACCCTTGAACCAATGAGTTGGTTGAAAGAGCAGATGTGCTCAGTTCAAGATGATTTGAGGACTTATGGCCAGTTTGGGCTAAGTCCAATTATGTTTGAAATATTGGCCCTTTGGACCATTAGACATTTGTCTAGGTTCAGCCCCTCATCATCCAGCAGTGCTAAACAGAGGTTTGGGGGCTCTGACAACATTTTGTCTTTGATTTCCTGAATTTTGAGATTCATTTGGAGGAGGGACATTTGCCTCTGGAGAACTAGCCAATTTGGCTAAAAATAGTGTTAAACACTAAAGAACAACAGTGTTAAACACTGAAGGTAGAACTCTCAAATTAGTGTTAAACACTAAACGACAATCAGTGTTAAACACTGGAAATATAATATTCAATTTAGTGTTAAACACTAGAAACAATCAGTGTTAAACACTAGAAATATAATCCCCAAATTAGTGTTAAACACTAAAGACAGAGGGGTCACGTGTGGACACGTGAGAGCGCCCAAAAGTGGGACCAGATCCCTTTTCTTCGTTCTGCAATTAAGTGTTAAACACTTTTATTTTTATTTTGAGCATCACGTGTTGACACGTGATGGGGATTTATGCGCTGACTGTTAAAGCGTTTGCCAAGGGGTCACGTGGTAACACGTGAGAGCGCCCAAAGCCTTCATTTCCTTTGCTTTTTCTTTCTGCGTTTTGGGAGTCACGTGGGAGCACGTGAGGCATTGCCTCAAAGCTGTTTCCTTTTTATTTTTGGGGATCTTTTTAGGGGTCACGTGGGGACACGTGACCTAGTTTTATTCCTTCTTTTCTGACCACTGCGGATTGGGGTCATGTGTCATCACGTGACCAATGTTCTTTATGTGCATGGAGATCTTTCAAGTCTCTTTATTTTAAGAATTAAATTCTCTGTAGGGTTAAACCCTAATCATGATTTTGGAGGAATTAAATTCCTATTGTGCAAGAATTAAATTCTTAAGTAGGGTTAAACCCCAATTTCTGTCCATCTTGAAGGAATTAAATTCCTATATTTTCAGGAGAATTAAATTCTCATATAAGGTTGAACCCTAGTTTTGTTTTGGGAGAATTAAATTCTCAAAACTCAATTCCCCTTCTAAGTCTTGGATCTGCATGGCAGGATCTCGACCCGATGAGAATTAAATTCTCACCCTATGGGGAGATGTGCTCTGTACAGTTCTTCAACCAGAAGAAGAACTAAGTTCTTTATTTGCAGAAGAGTTAAACTCTTAAATTTTGAGAATTGAATTCTCTTTTCGAAGTTGATCTTTTTCCCTTTTCTCACCTAGAGTTTTCTTTGTTGAGAATTAAATCCTCCTCTCTCTGTTCTTCTCTCTAAAAAAGTCGATCCCCTCTCTTCTCTTCTTGGCTCCTATTTATAGGAGAAGGAAAAGAATCAATTTGTTTTAGTGAATCTTTCATTGAAAGATTTTAATTGATTTCATGATTAATATGATCTTTTAGATCATTCAGTGAATTTTATTCACCGTTGGATTTTAAATCCAAAGATATTCTGTTTGTTATTTCCGGTGAGATTTTAGGGGAAATCTTTCCTTGTCTAAGATTTTTCCATAAATTGGTAATTTTTAATCACCCTTGGATCTCTAATCCAACGGTCCCCATAATCCTTTTCCATTTGGAATGATTTAGAGAAATTTAGAATTTTAATTCTATTTGGAAAGATTTAAATGATCTTTTTCAGAATTTAATTCTGTTGAACAACAAGGCTTTTACAGCCAATCACGTGTTGCCACGTGACCTTTGATCACGTGCGAGCACGTGACCTTTGGTTACGTGTGAGCACGTGACCTCCTGAATGGGCTCCTCTTCTGCGCTCTGTCCTTTGCCGCTGCTTTAACCATCACGTGTCAACACGTGACCATTGATCACGTGTGAGCACGTGATACCTCATTGAGATAATTCCTGATTTTTAATCAGGGAACAACACATACCACATTTGTTCATAACTTTTGATCCCGGATGAATTATGAAGCCCATAATATATCAAATCGAAGGGTTTTTCGAGATGCTTCCAATACCATCAGAATTTAATAGTTCCTACTTCGGGAGTTTATCAAAATATATGCCGGAAGATACTGGTTAGCATTTCCTTAAGCGTATCGCTGCCTTTTGATACCTTGGACTCTTCTGCGCAGAAATTTTTTGGCGGGAACAAGGGTAAAGAGATAGAACCTAATCCTAACCACAATAGGATTTGGCCTAATCCATATCCACCCAATCGTATGGGTGGGAATTAGGCTGGGTCGGGCAGCCCAATTTCTAACATACTCCCACTCGCACATTCGAGCAGGTGCCATCTATACCTCCCCGAGATGGTTCCTTGAACCATTGATTCTCTGAGTCAATTTTCTTCCTGGGAGTCTCCTCTTTCCAATCCTTGTTCTTACCCATACATATTGGTGCGGTGTGGACCGTTGAGAACCTGCAAGCGGTTATCCTTACTGCCAGATCCGTT
Organism: Agapanthus africanus; assembly: GCA_030015575.1. Lineage (NCBI taxonomy): Eukaryota > Viridiplantae > Streptophyta > Magnoliopsida > Asparagales > Amaryllidaceae > Agapanthus > Agapanthus africanus. The sequence goes on from JASDDO010000024.1 coordinate 891,560,039, forward strand.
AGGATTGACACAAGGACCTTCCTAAAAGAAAACAAGACAAACCAAATATATGTTAGGCTCACAAAATCTCATACTTCAGATCCGATCAGACATGTTTGCCCAAGTACCTTCGATCCCTCTCGGATGCGTACTTGAACACCGCGGTAGTTACTCGATTCATCGCACTCTTAAACTTCGCCATCATGGCGTCAATAAGAGTTGGCCTTGCGATGCAATCAGGTGACATTCCAATCGATCTTCCTTCGGCTCTGAATTGCTAGGTCTGCTATTCACCTGCTTTCCTGACACTGTCCCATATGTGTGGTACATTGTCATCGCAGCAGGAAACAGCAGCCAAAGTAGTAGACGCTCATAACATGCCTATCCAGACAGCCCAATGTTGCTAAGGGTATATAAACTGCCCGTCCTTCCATGAAGGAAGTCGTCATAAGGGCTCACATAGTGAGAGAGATGGGATCCATCTCTCAACCTCCTTATGTGCACGATCCTAGCGCATGTCGTATGACAACGCGCTACGGTATAAAATTCTCTCCCTAAGAGCGTACACCATTAAAGTTATACCGTACGGACCCAAGTCCAATCATCCTGTGATCGACTTGCCCGGCCATATCTCCCTGTGATATGCCTGGGATCTCCCGACAAGCTCGCACCCCGTGCGATGAATCAGATCCCAAGTCCAGCTATATGTAAACAGGTAAAGTGGTCATGGGATAACCACTTCGCTCGCTCGGCCTATAGCACATGGCAACCTCATCCTGACCCGGTCAGGACGACTCTTTTAAGTGCTCCTACTGTCGCCATACCTACTATGCAACAACACAGTCACTGCTCCAAGTAGATGACGTCTAGCACTTAGTTTCACCTTCGTATGCTTCCCTAGTATAAAGGGGATCTCTTCACTACTACAATAAGGGGTTGCCCCTACGGATATAGGAATCCGTAGGGGCAACTTTTTATTGTCCCTACGGATTAATCCGTAGGGTCAGATAGTTGCCCCTACGGTGCCCTACGAATTAATTTAAAAATATTAAAATGTAAAGCCCTACAGATTAATCCGTAGGGGCATCAATGGGTTATTCATACAAAAAATAAAGCCCAGAAATTTCCTCATCGTTCCCAAAATTTCCCAACTCCCTCTCATCACCGATCTCCTGCGCGCGCCTCCTCACCACCACACCCTTGCGCCTCCTCGTCGCCGGTACAACATCATCAACTTCCTCGTCGCTGGTACACCATCGCTCGTGTCGTCGACTGTGTCTCGTCGACAGTGCAATCTCTGGCCTCTTCCACCTCGTCAACAGTAGAATCGCCGGCCTAAGATGGGTTAATTTCAATTTTTAACTTATAACTATTCTTTTATTTGTGTTATTGTTGATTTTAGGGTTACTACTAGGGCTTAGAGTTAGGGTTCGGTCTAGGGTTTGTGCTAGGGTTAATTAGGTAGGGTTAGGGTTTGGTTTAGGGTTAGGGTTAGGTTTAGGTTTAGGGTTAGGGTTTGGTTTAGGGTTAGGGTTAATTAGGTAGGGTTAGGGTTAGGGTTAGGGTTAATTAGGTAAAATTCGGTTGGTGATGATTAGGGTTAGGGTTAATTAGATTAATTAGGCTTAATTTTGGTTTGGGCTAGAGCTAATTTGGGTTGGGGTTTGGGTGATGATTAGGGTTAGGTTGATTTGGGCTAGGGTTTGGGCTAGGGTTAATTTGGGTTAATTAGGTAAAATAGAGTGTATTTGTGTTAGGGTATTGATTAGGGTTTATTTGGGTTAATTTTGGTTTTATTTGGGTTAGGGTGATGATTAGGGTTAATTTGGGTTAATTAGGTTAATGTGGGTTAATTAGGTTAATTTAGGTTAATTTTGGGTTAATTAGGGATAATTTGAGTTAGGGTGATAATTAGGGTTTAATTTTGGGTTAATTAGGGATAATTTGGGTTAATTAGGGTTAATTAGGATTAGGGTTTAGGGTGCACTAGTTTTTTCAGTAGGATACTCGATGATAATGTAAACGCACAATTTTATCGTAAACGTAACCCTTCATATAAGAAATTAGTTCTTCCTCTGGTTGAGATTTGCAGAAGCAAATCTCCCCACAAGTTGAGAATTTAATTCTCATCAGGGAGATTTTGTTCCGCAGATTCAAAACTTAGGAAAAAATAACTAAGTTAAAAAGAAATAACAGGAACATATGGGAATTTAATTCCTCTAAAAATTAGGGTTAGGGTTTAGGGTGCACTAGTTCTTTCAGTAGGATACTCGATGATAACGTAAACACACAATTTTACCGTAAACGTAACCCTTCATATAAGAACTTGGTTCTTCCTCTGGTTGAGATTTGCAGAAACAAATCTCCCCACAAGTTGAGAATTTAATTCTTATCAGGGAGATTTTGTTCTGCAGATTCAAAACTTAGGGGAAAAGAACTAAGTTATAAAGAAATAACAGGAACTTATGGGAATTTAATTCCTCCAAAAATTAGCGTTAGGATTTAGGGTGCACTAGTTCCTTCAGTAGGATACTCGATGATAACCGTTTTCTCCAATTAGAGCAAAACTCTGTTCAAATTTTAAAATTTGAAATGAAGCAGCGCTTCATAATAGCGCCAGTGCTGAGAGTCAAAGACTCTGTTGCAGCGCTCACGTGCAAAACACGAGAGCGCTTGCGCTAGCAGCGCCAGAGCTAAGAGTCAAACATTCTGTTGCAGCGCTCACGTGCAAAGCACGAGAGCGCTAGCGCTGAAACTAAATGTTCCCCACCGCTGGATCAACAATGAAGATAAATTATCAATTGACCAGAATAAAATTCTGTTAATAAAACATTCTTCAGAATCTTTCCAAACTGGAAAGATTGTGCTCTGAAAATCAGAGCACCGTTGGATAAATGATCCAATGGTGATTAAAAAATCACCAAAATACAGAATAAATTTTGTATGGGGAAAATTTCCCAATCTCATTAAAAACAAGAAGATTGCCTTCTGTAAATCAGAAGCCCTTGGATCAAAGATCCAACGGGGGAAACATCCCCAAATCAATTAGATAAAAGTTCTCCTTAACCGATTCAACAAATCGGTCTCTACTATATAAAGGCCCCAAGATTTCAAGTCTCACATAGAGGAACCCCCCATAAACTTTAAGAAATTTTAGAGAGAAGAGCAAGCTTTCAACAGAAGAAGAATTTCTTCAAGGTAAAATATAGAGATCAAAGTATCTCATCAGAAAAAGAACTTAATTCTTTTGCCAGATCATAGATCTTTAAGACAAATTGTCTTTCACAAAAGAAATCATAACATCTCATTATAAAAAGGGGGAGAATAATTCAATTCTCTCAGGATCACAGATCCATAAAGGCACAGCTTTTCACTAAAAACATAAGAGATTGAAATATCTCCTATAAAATAAGAACTTTGTTCTTAGATCTATGAGACAAAGTCTCTTATAAGAGAGAATTTAATTCTCAGAGCGCAAAGCTGCTTAAAAAGAGCCTTAGCGCTCCAATTAAAAGGAGCGCCTCAGCGCTCCAAATCTAGCGCATAGTGCTGCAGAGCCTCAGCGCTCCAAATTTAAATAAGCACCTCAGCGCTCCAAGTCTGGCGCACAGCGCCAAGCGCGCCACGTGCTCCTCACGTGTGCGCTATTTCGCAAGAAGCGCTCTGCGCTCATTGACTGGCGCTCAGCGTCAAGCGCGCCACGTGCTCCTCAAGTGTGCGCTACTTAAACAGAAGCGCTCTGCGCTCATTGACTGGCGCTCAGCACCAAGCGCGCCACGTGCTCCTCACGTGTGTGCTACTTCACCAGAGGCGCTCTGCGCTCATTGACTGGCGCTCAGCGCCAAGCGGGCCACGTGCTCCTCACGCGTGTGCTACATCACCAGAAGCGCTCTGCGCTCATTGACTGGCGCACAGCGCCAAGCGCGCCACGTGCTCCTCACGTGTGCGCTGAGAGAACATAAATTATTCTTTAAATGATAAAGTCCAGAGCCATAATGAGTGCTCAGCATTCAATAAAAGACAAAAGTTGTCAGGACCAATGCTCAGCAATGTTAAATGAAAAAGGACTAAGCCTAATTAAATGTCCAACATTTTAACTGAATGGGCCGAGCCCAAGTTGGCCACAGATCCCTGATTCAGATTAATTGAGCCCATATGCTCACAAATCTCTGATCTTAGTCCCAAATTGGACTACAGATCTCCCAACCAATATTGGTTCAAGGGTACATCTCTTCACTCCTCTGATATTTATCGTTGTAATCCTTCAACGTCTTCAGAGAGGTAACGGGTCCCGACAACCAGACATTTCATGGACCGTGGGGTCCTTAAGCTCATGGACTATAATGTCCTTAAATTTTACAGACTATGATGTCTCTAAACTACCACGGACTGTGGGGTCCATAAACTCATAGACTATGATATCTTTAAACTTTACAGACTATGACCTCTTTAAACTATGGACTATGATGTTTTTAAACTCCATGGACTATGATGTCCTTAAACTAATGGACCACAAAGTCCCTAAACTAAAACAATAGAGTCCAAATGCTCTTTTGTCGGATCCAAATGATCCTGTTAAGTAGATCTTAGTCTAAAATTAGACTAACGTATCCTTAACAAATGGTTAAGTTGATCTTAGTCTAAAATTAGACTAACGTATCCTTAACAAAAGTTTAAGTTGATCTTAGTCTCAAATGACATTAACGATCCTTAAACCCAACCCAAAACCAAATCTAAGAAAATACGGATTTAGATTAATCCACGCCCTACGGGCGACAACATAAATTAGTCTCCGTATACAATCCACGGGCAACCAAAAACAAAACAAACACACACGACACGAAGTGACCATCTGGAGAAGGAGAAAGTTGTTACTGCGACGCGGTAGCGTAATTAACTGCAGGGGCTTACACCTGCAGGGAAGAGCGTCCCCACAATAAAAAACCTCTCAAATGAGGGAGAATCTGACGAAGTCTGCTACAACGGCCGCATCCGTCTAAATCTCCGATATACGGTGTCATAAATCAACTTGGCATCTTCGGAGAGGTGGACGGATAAATCCAAATAGCATCTGCCCCCAAATTCAGGCAAGACGTCAGTCTTTCCTGGCTTTTGGCGGAGAATAGATTCTGGCACGCCCGGTGGGACCTTTTCCTCTTTCCACTCCACACTTCGTGTGTCGTGTTTCGCGAACGAATCACGGTTTGCTATGGTTGCCCCTAGATTCGAGGTACTAAGATTTGGTGTCTTGCTCTCTGCAGAAAACAGAAGATCAATGGCTTTCAACTGCACTAACCGCAACAACGGCAATAACTCCCACTCCGTCCTCGCCGGAGGAGTGACCTACGGGCCTCAATCGGCCTCCCTTTTTACGATGCCGGTGGACCATGTGACGCAAGCCACCACAGGACTATTCTTTGGGACCATGCTCCCACCAATGAGCTTCAACTCCCCATTGCCGTTGCAAGAAGCTCCGAAGAAGTCGGTCTTTGATCGACTTACAACTACCGCGGCCCCTCTCAACGGGTTGCCCAAGTCCAGTGCCTCAGTTTTCAACAGACTGGGTCAAAGCTCAAGTGGGCCCATGAAGAAGTCCGCGATACCTGAAGCGGCCATCCCAAAGCGGATAGTCATTCCTGTTCCTGAAGTCATCTGAGCGACTTCCCCTGCTAAGGAGTCGGTCTTTGCAAGACTGATCGTTTCAGCTCCCGTTCCAGGCGAAGTTATCAAAACTGCTCCCCATGCACGAAAGTCTGCTTTCGATAGATTGGCCATTCCCACTCAACGAATGTCAGTTTTCAAGAGGCTAACGCCGGCAGCAACCCTTCGCCAGAATAGGGGCATGACGAAGCCACCCCCATAACTGAGCCGGTCCCGTCAGCACGACATGCTCGCTATCGTCATTGGCGCCTAGGAAGGAAGGCTGGGGGCAGCTCTCCTTCTGGACTGACTCTACCAGCTCCGATGATGGAAATTGATACTGCTGTTCTAACTGGGAACAACTTTGAACCACATAGGAGGGTACGCAAGAACTCTCCGAAGGCCGTGCTAAAAAGTTCTCCTCCACCTATGAAGAACGCTACAAGGGTGAAGCCAGAGCAGCCCCCTCAGCGGCTGTCCTCTAAAATTCATAAGGTCTGGCGACAGGTCCAACACTCGGTGATCAACCAAGACTACTCCCGCCAACAGAAGAAGAAGAAAGTTCGGTAAGAGAAGGACCACCCTGTTGTACCACAAAAGGTGTCGTTTATTTAGGTGCCCGCTGCAACGGTTCCCTCAACTTCGACCGCTCATAAAAGAAGAAGGTCAGAGAAAATCCCCGTGTCTGCGACAAAGCTCAAAGGCACTGAATCCAAACGCCCCAAGTCTGGGGGCATGGTAGTGCACACTGTTTATATGGCATCCCGGAAAGAGGATAGCCGTATCTCTACGGGCCATCGACCGCTCACCAGATCCGTAACAAAGGTCCAGAAGCAACAGCAAAAACTCCAGGAAATGTTAACACAGATGGCCGTACTCACTGGGCCAAAAGAAAGCCCGGAAATGTCGTCAGAGCAACGTCATGAACAAAAAACTGATGCTGAGTTCCTCCGCAGAATCCTCAAGAAGAAGGACAAAGGGGCAGCGGAACAAACTGCCAACATAAAACGAATGGCGCTTTTATTCCAAGACATGGCCGGGATGATGTTACAGTCGGATCCTCTAGCTGAAGACCCTCCGATTATCTTCGAAGACGACCGAGGGGATACGTCAAACCCCCTTCCTGCTTATTCAGCAGCTAAGGAGGAGACCATCTCCAAAGCCGTCCTAGATGACTATATCGCTCAGCAGATACGAGCTCATCAGGCGAGCGAAGTGGCCGGGCAAATTGTTAAGACTGGACGACCCCATCCGGGTTGGTACGACCAAATAAAGTACCCGCCGGGATATACGATCCTTAAATTCCATGTATATAAGGGGACGGGGAATCCACACCAGCACGTTGCTCAATTTAGGGTTTTGTGCGGCAACACCGGAGGTGACGACAAACTGCTGCTTCGCCAGTTGTTGGCAGCTTGTCGGAGATAGCGTTTGAATGGTACTCCGAGCTCCCGAACGACTCCGTTAAGACATTTGCAGAAATGGAGTTACTATTCATACAAAGGTTCGCAAGCGCTAGGCAACGCACCACAATCACGACATTGATCAATGCTAGGGTGAAGCCGGGCGAAACATAGGTGCAGTACGCGACACGGTGGCGAAATCTATGGTCGGGGTGCGAACAGCGCATAGAAGAGGCTCCTGTAGAAGGAATGTTTGTGGGAACCCTCGATCCGCAGGCGGCCATATCTCAATTCATGATGTTCTTCAAGCCGACCACTTTCCAGGCCTTGATCGACAAGCTGGCCTAAATGGACCAGATGGGCCATAGGCCTTCCTCTTCAAAAACGGAGCCTCGGAATAAAAAAGGGAAAGGGAAAGGGAAAGCGACCTTTGTCGCCAATGCTCAGCAACAACCGACTGGTCCAAAACCAGCTGATCGCCAAAGCGATAAACAGCGATTCCTCAATGAAAAGTTAAGACGTCCTTACTCATTTCCGCGGGAGAAAATAAAGAGATTGTTCGAACTGGCGATACGCAACAGGCTCATCAATCTGCCGGATCCGAGACGTCCATTGCAGCCCGGTGATGTCAACAATCCTAATTATTGCCCCTATCACCGAGTAGTAGGCCATCCAATCGAAGATTGATTCGTCTTCAAAGGCTGGATTGAGGACCAATACCAACAGGGCAAATTCGCACTGTCTGAGAATTGGAAAGTAAGCCCGCCCCAGCCGCACGCTCCTAAAAAGGTGGATACACCAGGGGCATCGTGCTCTTTTATAGAAGAAGCTCCATGGAAGGTCGCTTTTTCAGCTAAGACAAAAAGAATGCTGAAGGATCTGCAAACATGCCCGGCAATCTGGCGGAAGAGTCCGCTGGAACCCGAGATCATTAAGGGAATGCTGAAGCCGCGCCTGACTCCAAGAATGGGTAGAGATAATCAAAATGCTCATGCCCAGCCGTCAAAGTCTTCGAAGAAGAAGAAGGTCAAGAAGCCCGCACAGCCTGATGACAAGCGTATGGACCTGCAAAAACATATTGACGCGTTGGAAGAATATAACCAGAAGGGGCGAACCCCGGTCACGCTTCAAGAGTTTCTCAACCACATCCTTGAAGACAGAGATAGCGACAAAGATGAGGGAGAAGACTCGTCAGATGAACCTGAGGATTATGTGGCAAGCTGCCACGTGATCTCTCACTCACCGGTAGAAGGTGAAGAAGCTCCTGATGTAGAGCAAAAGGGGGCAGATCCTGAACCAGAACTCCTAGGACCGTCAGACGAGATGATTGACGTATTCCTAAATGAAGCCCGTTAGAAAAGCAAAGCCAATCGAGAGCGTGAACTGGCTATATTCGAAAAAGCCAAACGCCGGCGACTAAATGAAAAGGTTGAGGCACTCTAACCAGATCGAAGCATGTCCGCCGCAGACAAAAGCAAACTTAAGACAAGGAAACGATTCGCTAGAGCCCTATCAATGGGAATGAAGTTGCTCTCTTTCAGAGGAAATTCCCCTGGCGGTATACATGTTGATGAAGCAGGCGTACATTCTAACTTCTGCTTATACCATCAGAGGATTGCACACCTTACCGAAGAGTGCATGGCCTTTAAAAACTGGTGGCAGGGATATGTTGCCCACCGACAACACGTTCAGCGAATGAAGCGCAAGGCTCGTCGGGAACAAAGAAGCACGACAGATGAGCATAAAAGAATAGCCGGGGAATGTCACATGGTTAATTCTGGGGGATCGCAAGTTCTCACTTTCGGGAGTGATTCTGATGAAGAAATAGCCCTCGGCGCTCTCTGAAACAGAAGAGATGAAGACCTGTGAGAACATTCAGCTGCGCAATCGCACGCTACCTGAGAAGAATCTCGGACCCGCAAATAAGGGATCGAATAAAAAGGATAAGGGGAAAGAAAAGGTCCCTGAGGATATCACCCTTGATGACCGAGTCGTCGAAGAACTGGCAGGCAAGGACCTGCCCAAGAAAAACAAGGTGGATTACAACGTTCTGGTACACCTGAGGAAGATACCATCCCAGCTAAGCATTCTTGACACCCTTCTGCTATCTAAAGAGGCGAGAGATTCTCTGATCAAGGTATTACAAGAGCCTGACCAGTTTCAAGCTTTCCTCGCCGAAGAAAAGATGAAGGACGAGCTGGAAGAAGTGCATACAGCTGACATCACTTTCGGCGATGAAGATCTCCTCCTCGAAACATGCGAGCACAACCGTCTTCTATATGTCTCTGGGTATTGCCATGACATTAAAATAGGAAAGATCCTAGTTGACAATGGGTCCTTTGTCAATCTCCTAAATGTGAAGGTGCTGAAAGAAATCTGCATGAGCGTTCAACACCTCGCTCAGGATAAAATCACTATCTCCGGGTTCGACTCCCAGTCATCACGGACGCTCGGGTCTGTAATTCTGATGTTACGCTTTGGGCTGCTCGTCACTGACATCAAGTTTCACGTCATTGACGCCAAGACTTGCTACAACGCTCTGCTCGGCCGGCCGTGATTACACGAATACAACATTATCCTTTCTACACAGCATCAGTGTATGAAGTACTTCAAAGATGGGCTTGAATACACTGTGACAGGGGAGCTGAATCCATTCTCCGTGAATGAAGTCCATAAATACGAGGATGTGAAGTATTTCCTGTCAGACTTTGAAGACACGGAAAGGTGCCATAAGCCGGAGAATAAGCAAAAAGCTATCACCACCATTCCAGTCTTTGGGAGCGATACCGAGGAGGAAGAAGAGATAGTCTATTCGGGACTTCTCCGATACAACAAACCGGGACCGTCTACCCCTATTCTGGTCTTTGGCAGTAACTCTGAAGACGAGGTCAACGCAGTATTCTCGGCTCGTCCATCAGTGCAAACCTTCATTGGAGATGATCAGAGTTTGCAGATCGTCATGGTTCCGCAAGAGCATTTCAAGGAGCTCGACGCACTTGATACCTACAGTGTGTAAGAACTGCAGACGTTCTATGTCCCTTCCAGGCGAAAAGATGAAAAGGCGATCCTCTTTTATCAATCCGCGGAAACCAAAGTGGAGAAAGAAATCTGGTATGGCGCCGATTCTACGCTTGACAGGCTCCAGCCCATCCGTCTGCCCAGATACTACACAGAAGGATTAAAAAGGCGGTTAAGGCACCAAGGCGTACCCTTGAAGCAGACCGCACGACAAGCTCAATTCTACAACAGGATCTGAAATGTCCCTGGAACTCAACGAAAATTGCCCAACGGGAGAATGGAAACGATCGGGCTTGGATATGTTCAATCCAAGAAACGAGAGCGAGTCCATGGCTGCTACGTTATACATGATTCTAATGAAGAAGGAGATGCTCTGTTAGAAGACGCTAACCCTGAACCAAAACGAGGTCTCGCTATGAAAGTCCCAAGTCCGTCGTTCGAAGAACAGATGGATAAGCTAATAAGGGAAGCAGGTTAAAAGGTCCGGGATGACCATAGCCGTGAAATGGCCATCTATGAAAAAGACAAAACGCAACGCTTCCTTCAGCAGGCTACAAAAAATGATGATGCCCTTCGTCGCCAACCCGTCATACGGAAGACTTGACGCGGAGGCAAAAATAAATTGAAGAACGGAAAAAATGTTCGACAGCAACAAAGCGGGTCCAAGAAACCTCACGGTCGAAAATTGAGCAGCCGGGATCCGTCTCTTATAAAGAAAATGGGTTGAGCATATTCTTTTCCCTAAGACAAGATAAGAAAGATATTCAGTCTTGTCATTAAACATCAGATGATTACCCTCCCGGAGTCCAAACATCCCGAGCAAGCAAACGAGGTTCATCATCCGGATTATTGCTCCTATCACCGAGCGATAGGACATCCTCTCGAAGACTGCTTCACATTCAAAGGCCGGGTAGAAGACCAGTATCAACAAGGCAGGTTCGCTTTATCCAGCAGATGGAGGGTAACCCCGCCACAGAAGCATGAACCAAATCCACATATGCAGCGAGAGTAGAGCCGGATCAACATCGGTCTTGGAAGCGATCTCGTACCTGTCACGTGATAATGATGTCAGAAGAAGGAGTGCCCGAGGATATGGATGACCTCTCCTGGTGCTTCGAAAATGATGATGACGAAGTGATCTCAGAGTTTCCACCAGTACCAAAAGAACTGGAAGATGGGATACATACTACGGCAGATAACCTAAGGAAAATCAACTTGGGGACGGCAAACGACCCGAGGCCTACGTTCGTCAGTGAACTGCTGTCCGAAGAACATGTATCTACGCTAAAAGATGTGCTCATGTAGTATAAAGACTGCTTCGCATGGAACTATTCCGAGATGCCAGGATTAGATCCAGAAATAGCCGTTCACAAATTGGCGATTTCTTTGGATGTCAAGCCAGTCAAACAAGAGCCGAGAAGAATGCGGCTCAAACTTGAAATGAGTATCAACGCTGAGGTCAAGAAGCTAATCGATTCTGGCTTCATCCAAGAGGTTCAGTACCCTGACTGGATTGCCAACATCATCCCGGTGATGAAGAAAAATGGGACGGTGCGCATCTGCATAGACTTTCGGGACCACAACAAAGCATGTCCGAATGATGACTTCCCCGTACTGGTTACCGAGCTGATGATAGACAACACGTCCACTCATGAAGTTTTCTCCTTCATGGACGGCTCATCAGGGTACAATCAAATAAAGATGCATCCTGAAGACTAGAAGCATACCGCTTTCCGGACTCCTCTGGGCATATTCTGCTACAAAGTGATGCCTTTCGGTCTGAAGAACGCTGGTGCCACTTATCAGAGGGCCATGACGAAGATTTTCGATGACCTCATACACGAAATCGTCGAGTGCTATATTGACGACCTTGTGGTAAAGAGCAAATCGCACGAGGAGCATTGGGAGCATATGAAGATAGTGTTCCAACATCTTCGGAAATATAATCTGAAGATGAACCCTCTCAAATGTGCGTTCGGATTCTCCTCAGGAAAATTCCTAGGATTCATCATACGACATCGAGGCATCGAAATAGACCCGTCGAAGATCAAGGCGATCATAGAAATGCCCCCACCAAGAACTCTCAAGCAACTGCGGTCTCTCTAAGAAAAGCTCGCATATATCCGACGGTTTATAGCTAACCTCTCCAGCAAATGCCGCCCCTACAGTCATCTAATGAAGAAGGGAACCCCTTTCATCTGGGATCATAAATGCCAGAGCACACTGGACGAGATTAAGCAATACCTGCAGAATCCGCAATTACCGACCACTCCGGTCAAGGGAAAACCTTTCATCCTGTATACAACTGCCCTTGAAGGTTCCTTAGGCGCGCTATGGGCACAAAAGGATGATCAAGGGAAGGAAAGAGCCCTCTACTACTTGAGTCGAGTTCTCCTGGGGGCAGAAAATAATTACTCCCCCATTGAAAAACACCGCCTGGCGTTGATCTTCGCGATAATAAAGCTCAGGCACTATGCGTTGGCGCATAAGGTCCATCTCATATCAAAGGTGGATCCTCTAAAATATTTGATGTCAAGAGCCATACTAACATGGCGGCTCGCTAAATGGGCCCTACTCTTAATGGAATTTCAATAACTTATCGACCTCTCAAGGCAGTGAAAGGCCAGGCCATCGCTGACTTCCTCGCTGAGCATCCTATACTTGCCGATTCACCTCTAAATTGCGAATTACCAGACAAGCACGCGTTTGACACGATCGATGGGAAGAAAGGAGAAAGTGACACCCGATGGGAACTCTACTTCGACAGGGCATCTTCCATGAAGAAGCGAAAGCACAGCTCCCCCATAATCAAGTCTGGGGTAGGCTTCATCTTCATGACTCCACAAGGAGGGATAATGCGCTTTTCCTTTTCCCTAACAGAGCCGAGGACAAACAATGAAGCCGAATATGAAGCTTTGATAGCAGGACTTGAGATCGCTGTTGACATGGGAATCGAGAACCTCCTCATATACGGAGACTCCCAGCTGGTCGTTAGCCAAGTAAACGGCGATTATCAAATGTGTAAACCAGAGTTGGTGAAGTACGGTGAGAGAGTGCAACAATTGCTGATTCAAATCCCTTCCTACGCCCTGGAAAGCATACCGCGTGCGGAAAATAGCAAAGCAGATGCGTTAGCCAAACTTGCTAAAGATCTGGCTGACGAGAACCTCGATGACGTAAGGATCGTTGTGCAAAGCCGTCGAGTTCTTGCACCAGCAGAGATATCTCCGGAGTTGTTTGAAGAAAAGGAAGCGACCAAGCAATCAGCCCTACAGATAGAGGACCAGGAAAAGGTCAAGGGTTGGAGAGAAGTCTTTATAGACTACTTCAAATCCCGTCGAATACCTGAAGATGCGTCCTCAAGACATCAGCTCATGAAACGAGCTCTATCCTTCGCCTTCGTCAATGACACTCTATATAAGAGATCATTTGATTCTCTATGGCTAAGATGCCCGGGACCTGAAGAAGCAAGGAGAGTCGTCCAAGAAACTCACGACAGACTCTGCGGTTCTCACCAAGCCGGGCCGAAGATGAAACTGAAGATTAAAAGGATGGGCTACTATTGGCCCACAATGATCCAAGACTGTCTTGAATACACGAAGCAGTGTCACTCGTGCTAGATTCACGTGGACTTTATGCGCCAGCATCCAAATCCGCTGCATCCAACGGTGGCTAGCTGGCCATTCGAAATGTGGGGAACTAACATAATCAGGACCATTGAACCAGCATCGTCCAGAGGACATCGGTTCATACCGGCGACAACTGATTACTTCTCCAAGTAGGCAGAAGCAGTACCACTAAGAGAAGTGAAGATGGAGAATATCCTCCATTTCTTCAAGACACACATCATCTATCGGTTCGGCACTCTGCGACGGATTATCTCCGATAACGGGCCGGCCTACAGAAGTCATAAAATCAGCCGCTTCACGCAGAAACATAATATAGACAGGAGATACTCTTCGGTCTATAATGCCCGAGCTAACGGTCTGGCTGAGGTTTTCAACAAGACCTTGATGAAGATCATGAAAAAGACGGTGTCCAAAAATAAAAAGGACTAGCACGAGAGACTGCATGAAGCTCTCTGAGCGTATCGAACTACGTTCAAAACGGCCACAAACACAACGCCGTATGTATTGGTATTCGGTGCTGAAGCAGTACTCCTCTTAGAGATAGAGCTACCCTCCTTACGAGTGGCGGTCCATTACGAGCTAACAGACGAAGAGAATGCTCATCTTCGGCTTGTGGAACTTGATTCCCTCGACGAAACCCGGCTTATGGCGCAACAAAACTTGGAAGCTTACAAAGCAAAGATGACGCGCTCATACAAGAGATTGACTAGACCGAGAACATTCCGCCAAGGCGAACTCATGCTAGTGGTCAAGAGATCTATGATCCCCAATCGTGCTAAACGGGAGAAATTCGAGCCGAACTATGAGGGCCCGTACATCATAGACAAAGTCTACCAGGGTGGAGCTTACTTGCTCATGGATATGCATGGCGAAAGACCCTTCAGGCCAATAAACAGCCGTTTCTTGAAAAAATACTACGCCTGACCGAGACGTCTATAAACTACTACGGACTGCAGCATCCCAAGGCTGACGCAAAAAAAAAGCGGTACGTCCATAAGCAATATGGGCACGAATGAAAACCCAAAAGGGCTCCGTGAGTAAAAACAGTAGGACTACCGGTGAGTTTGTGAAAACCCGAAAGGGCGCAATCTCGTTAAAAGACACTTGCAAGGTCCTCTCGACCCTGTAAGGAGAAAATACCTGCATGAGATCCTTACGAATCACAAGGGAGCAACACACTTAGGAATCCACACTTACGAGATCCCCACGACTCGTAAGGAGAATTCCCCTTTGAGACCCTCACGGCTCATAGGATTCAAAAGTCTTAAGCTACAGGGATCTGAACCTGTTCTTAAGCCGTCATATACCCTGATTCTGCCCTACAAGCGGTTCAATACTGACCCTTGTATACAATCCATGAGCACGAATAAACATTTCCCCAACAGAGTCCCACCACTGATGAGAGATATCCACATATAGCGAACAACCCTTGTAATTTCTCTCGACTTATAAGGAGAAAACACTCTTGCAAGATCCTTATGACTTGCAAGAGAACATACACTTAGGAATTCTCATGATTCCTAAGGAGAAACGACACCTACGAGATCCTTACGACTCGTAGGGAGAAACACCATTATGAGACCCTTACGGCTCATGAAGTCAAAAGCCTTAGTCGACAGGATCTTAACCCTGTTTGCTAAGCCACTTTTGTTCGAACCGACGAAGGCAGATAATGATTCGCTCCCGGCAATATCCCAGTTATAGTGATACTGATGCCTAAATCGGTATCAATCTCTAAGTCCTTTCATAGCAAATGATGATTCGCTCCTAGCAACATTCCAGTCGCAGCGATGCTGATGCTAAGATTGATATCAGATCTTGAGTTCCGTACTAAAAAAAAATAATGCATATGAAATAGCTGAAATGTTTGGGCAGCTCACAATGAAAATCAGCGAGTAAAATATATGCATATAAAAATAGCCGAAATGTTTGGGCAACTCGCAATAAAAAGAAGTGAGTAAAGAAAAAGAAAAATAGCCGAAATGATTGGGCACCGCGAAAAATAGCCGAAATGATAGGGCAATCACGACTTTCGCGATACAAAAAGCCAAAATGATAAAGTATCGCGGAAAGAAAACAAAAAAAATAATAATACATATAAAATGAAACTTTTGCCCTACAGATGAGATCACATCGATCCCTGTATACAATCCAGAGGCACAAACAAAGAGGGAATCAAATCATCCCACCAGGCTCCATCAGAAAGAAAGCCAAGTCTCGACGGTTCACAGACAACCTAGAGACCACCTCGACATTCGTCTCGTTACAGCAGACGCAACGTCAGCAAAACGGAGCCACGACAAAGTCCCTAGTTCCAAATCTCGACGGTTCACAAACAACCTAGAGACCACCTCGACATTCGTCTCGTTACAGCAGACGCAACGTTAGCAAAGCGGAGACACGGTAAAGTCCCTAGTTCCAAATCTCGACGGTTCACAGACAACCCAGAGACCACCTCGACATTCGTCCTGTTACAGCAAACGCAACGTCAGCAAAGCGGAGCCACGGCAAAGTCCCTAGTTCCAACCAAATCTCGACGGTTCACAGACAACCTAAAGACCATTTCGACATTCGTCTCGTTACAGCAGACGCAACGTCACCAATGACCCCGTCGCAGAAACATGTCAGCAAATGACCCCGTCTCGAAAATACGTCAGCAAATGACCCCGTCTCGGAAATACGTCATCCAATGACCCCGTCTCAGAAACACGTCAGCAAATGACCCCGTCGCAGAAATACGTCAGCAATGACCCCGTCTCGGAAACATGTCAGCAAATGACCCCGTCGCGGAAACACGTCAGCAAATGATCCCGTCGCGGAAACACGTCATCAAATGACCCCATCACGGAAATACGTCATCAAATGACCCCGTCTCGGAAATACGTCAGCAAATGACCCCATCGCGGAAACACGTCATCAAATGACCTCGTCTCAGAAATATGTCAGCCAATGACCCCGTCGCAAAAACACGTCAGCCAATGACCCCGTCGCGGAAACACGTCATCAAATAACCCCGTTTCGGAAATACGTCGGCCAATGACCCCGTCGCAGAAACACGTCATCAAATGACCCCGCCACGGAAATACGTCATCAAATGACCCCGTCTCGGAAACACGTCAACAAATGACCCCGTTGCTGAAACACGTAAGCAAATGACCTCGTCTCGGAAACACATCAGCCAATGACCACGTCGCGGAAACACGTCAGCCAATGACCTAGTCACAGAAATACGTCAGCAAATGACCCCGTTTCGGAAACACGTCAGCAAATGACCCCGTCGCGGAAACACGTCAGCAAATGACCCCGTCTCGCAAACACGTCAGCAAATGTCCCCGTCGCGGAAACACGTCAGCAAATGACCCCGTCTCGCAAACACGTCAGCAAATGTCCCCGTCTCGGAAACACGTCAGCAAATGACCCCGTCGTGGAAATACGTCAGCAAATGACCCCATTTCGGAAATATGTCAGCCAATGACCCCGTCGCGGAAATACGTCATCAACTGACCCCGTATGGCTAAAGTCAATACTGACCCCGTATGACTAAAGTCAATCTTGACCCCATATGGCCAAAGTCAACCCCTGACCCCATGGAAAACGGCCAAAGTTAACCCTCGACCTTCACCATCGAAGCAATGCTTTGACTTGGGAGTAGGTCAGCTCATCAGCCACTTACGAGTTCTCTTGACTTGTAAGGAAGAAAATTCTCTTGTGAGATCCTTATGACTCTCAAGAGAAAATGCACTTAGGAGTCCTCACGACTTCAAAGGAGAAAATACACCTATGAGATCCTCACGACTCGTAGGGAGAAAAATCTTTATGAGACCCTCACGGCTCATAAAGTTGGAAAGCCTTAGATGACAGACCTGAACCTGTTGCCTAAGCCATCACTACGCTACAAAGAGGTCAAGATGGACTATTTACGGACCACATTTGCCAAAATTACATGCCAGAGAAATGGTGGTGCTACTCAAGAGTGCGTAAACTACTCTGCGTCAAATCGAGATGAAAAGGCGTAACCTACGAACATCAATCACATACTATGAATGATAATAAGAAGAATATTTGATTCACATCCAGTTAACCATTCGAAGCATACCCATTTATGTATGTGCGGAAAAAGTTTGGTGCATAAAATAAACATGCGGAAACAAGAATTGTCTATTCATACTTCAGAAAATTCTTACAGTGATGAAAACGGTAAACAAAAACATCATTAAAATGTTTACAATGGCAAGACATCAAATCCAGGACATAGATTGAGAAATTCAAAAGTTAGGCCATCTAAAATGTTTCGGGCCTCTCGGACCATTCTCGTATGCTTCCTCTCATGATCACAAGCGTCAGGGTCCTCACTGATGTCCTCCGCCCTACGATAGGCAGCGATTATCATCGCCTGCTGAAAAGTTTGATGTAGAATATCAACAAGATTGTCTTGCCTTTTCTTTGAGATTATGCCCATCAGATACACTGAGTGTACATTATCTTCAGCGTCATCCAATGCTTTAAGTGGCATGCCGTCATAGAATAAAGGAAGTGCTTCCCAGATCGCTCTCACAATGAGCTTCAGAAGAGTGGAACGACGAGGAAGCAGTCGACCATTGTATTCATTAAAGCAACGCATGATTTCGGCGCACTGGGCATTTGTAAACTCTTGGTTCTGGCAGCGGCCTAGTGCGTGAATGTCTCCATAAGAAATAATCTCGTCGAGATCATACAGATGAGCGGCCATAACGTCTGAAAAAGAAAATCAGTAAGAGTTTAGTGGGTAGACTGATTAAGAAAAAGCTTATTGAAACAGACACGGGGATTTAAACAACTCTTGATACCCTCACGGAGAAAATAAGTTCTGATTAAGAGACCCAACAAATTCAAATTTTTGCAAATAAAAGAGAAATCAAAAAAAAAGAGATTCTCATTTAATGAGAGACTCCTCGGGTCAAGGAGTTAAACTCCTCGAGAGCAATGCTCTGCAGACAGGAGTGACACCTGTCAAAATCAATAAAATTCCCCAAAAATTCTGAAGAGCCATGCTGTGTAAAAAATGATGGAATAACCCATCAGAAAAATTAAAGTAAAGCTTTTAATGAATTAAAAATTCTGAGATCTTCAAGATCTGTGAACTCTTAGAGTTCTTCATGAACAATGTTCCAGTTCATAGGTTAAAATCACCCTAAAAAAGATTATCTCTTGAAGATCTCTGATATAAACGATGAGCATGGCTCTGGATAAAAACCCTAAAGTTTTTAGATCTATGATCTAAAGATGAGCATAGCTCTATTAATGGGTAAAACCGTGAAATTTTTTTTTTTTTAGATCTATGATCTAAGGAGAGCAAAGCTCTGTTAAAAAAGTTCAATTCTTAACTAAGTTAGGCAGAGTTTTGACTCTTAAGAAATTTCTTCAGGGAAAGAGCTTGGCTCTGAGGGAGAATTAATTCTCAGAAAACAAGAAAGAAGATGAACAGAGATTATCTCAAGGGCCAAAGGTCCTATTTATAGGCACTGAGAGCCGTTTTAACTTCTAAAGTTGATCTAAGGGCACAGATACTGCCATCGCTGCACTCACGTATGAGTCACGTGAGCACAACGGTGGGGGGCATTTGTTTCCTCCAATCAGAGCAAAGTTCTGTTCAAATTTTGAAATTTGAAATGAAGCAGCGCTTCATAATAGCGCCAGCGCTGAGAATTAAAGACTCTGTTGCAGCGCTCTCACGTGCAAAGCACGAGAGCGCGAGCGCTGGAGTGCCAGCGCTAAGAGTCAAAGAATCTGTTGCAGCGCTCACGTACAAAGCATGAGAGCGCTAGCGCTGAAACTAAATATTCCCCACCGTTGGATCAAAGATCCAATGAAGATGATAAATCATCAATTGACCAGAATAAAATTCTGTTAAAGAAACATTCCTCAGAATCTTTCCAAACAGGAAAGATTGTGCTCTGAAAATTTTCCCCATACAGAATTCATTGACCGGCGCTCTGCGCCAAGCGCGCCACGTGCTCCTCACGTGTGCGCTACTTCACCAGAGACGCTCTGCGCTCCAAGCGCGCCACGTGCTCCTCACGTGTGCGCTACTTCACCAGAAGCGCTCTGCGCTCATTGACTGGCGTACAGCGCCAAGCGCGCCACGTTCTCCTCACGTGTGCGTTGAGAGAACATAAACTGTTCTTTAAATGATAAAGCCCAGAGCCATAATGAGTGCTCAGCATTCAATAAAAGACAAAAGTTGTCAGGACCAATGCTCAGCATTGTTAAATGAAAAAGGACTGAGCCTAATTAAATGTCCAACATTTTAACTGAATGGGCCGAGCCCAAGTTGGCCACAGATCCCTGATTCAGATTAATTAAGCTCATATGCTCACAAATCTTTGATCTTAGTCCCAAATTGGACTACAGATCTCCCAACCAATATTGGTTCAAGGGTACATCTGTTCACTCCTCTGATATTTTTCGTTGTAATCCTTCAACGTCTTCAGAGAGGTGACGGGTCCCGACAACCAGACATTTCACGGACTGTGGGGTCCTTAAACTCATGGACTATGATGTCCTAAAACTTTAAAGACTATGATGTCTCTAAACTACCACGGACTGTGGGGTCCATAAACTCATAGACTATGATGTCTTTAAACTTTACAGACTATGACGTCTTTAAACTATGGACTATGGTGTCCTTAAACTCCATGGACTATGATGTCCTTAAACTTATGGACCGCAAAGTCCCTAAACTAAAACAATAGAGTCCAAATGCTCTTTTGTCGGATCTAAATGATCCTGTTAAGTAGATCCTAGTCTAAAATTAGACTAATGTATCCTTAACAAATGGTTAAGTTGATCTTATTCTAAAATTAGACTAACGTATCCTTAACAAAAGTTTAAGTTGATCTTAGTCTCAAATGAAATTAACGATCCTTAAACCCAACCCAAAACCAAATCTAAGAAAATACGGATTTGGACTAATCCACGCCCTACGGGCGGCAACATAAATTAGTCTCCGTATACAATCCATGGGCAACCAAAAACAAAACAAACACACACGACACGAAGTGACCATCTGGAGAAGGAGAAAGTTGTTACCACGATGCGGTAGCGTAATTAACTGCAGGGGCTTGCCCCTGCAGGGAAGAGCATCCCCACAATCAAAAACCTCTCAAATGAGGGAGAATCTGACGAAGTCTGCTACAACGGCCGCATCCGTCTAAACCTCCGATATACGGTGCCATAAATCAACTTGGCATCTTCGGAGAGGTGGACGGATAAATTCAAATAGTATCTTCCCCTAAATTCAGGCAAGACGTCAGTCTTTCCCAACTTTCGGCGGAGAAAAATAACGTAAACGTACAACTTTACCGTAAACTTAACCATTCATATAAGAACTTAGTTCTTCCTCTGGTTGAGATTTGCAGAAGCAAATCTCCTTACGAGTTGAGAATTTAATTCTCATCGGAGAGATTTTGTTATGCAGATTAAAAATATAGGGGAAAAGAACTAAGTTAAAAAGAAATAACAGGAACATATGGGAATTTAATTCCTCCAAAAATTAGGGTTAGGGTTTAGGGTGCACTAGTTCCTTCATTAGGATACTCGATGATAACGTAAACGCACAAATTTACCGTAAACTTAATCCTTTATATAAGAACTTATTTCTTCCTCTGGTTGAGATTTGCAGAAGCAAATTTCCCCACAAGTTGAGAATTTAATTCTCATCGGGGAGATTTTGTTCTGTAGATTCAAAACTTAGGGGAAAAGAACTAAGTTATAAAGAAATAACAGGAACATATGGGAAGTTAATTCCTCCAAAAATTAGGGTTTAACCCTATATAAAGAATGTAGTTCTTCAAAAAAATGATGATTTATTCTTTTCAACCCTACACAAAGCACATACACACTAACAACTCTAAACTTAAGTGAAATCACAATTGAAACACAGATACACAGAATACAATTCATACTTGGGTATCTTCAAATCTAACTTTGTTTATCGATAATTTATTCTTTTCAACGACAAACTTGTATCTATGGATTTTCTTCTTTGTCAGTAACCATCCCGTTCTTAGATTTCTCAATATAGTCATCATAACCTACAATTTATATGTTATACAGTCTAACATGGCCCATGAGTATATCAGAGTTAAGAACTGGATGTACGTGGATTGGCAACAACGTATGCAACCTAAGTTTGTTGTAGGAGTTGCTGCTTTCATTGAATTTGCACGCGCACATAATAAGATCGTGTTAGAGAAAATTCTCTGCCCGTGCGATAGATGTGGGAATAAGTACTGGCAGAAGGTAGAATTCGTAGAGCTTCATATCGTTAAACACGATTTTACAAGACTTTATACAATTTGGCTATATCACGGGGAAGGACAAGAAGAAGGCGGTAATGCGGCTGAAGAAGAAATAGAAGATGGTAATACGACAGAAAAAGAATACAATAACTTCTTTTCAGGAGAAGAAATGGAGGATATGGTAGAGGCTGCCCTAGGTGGTAATATTGCGACCGAAGATGACATTCCTTCCGGCCAAGGATCGCGTGCGGATAAGTATGAAAAGTTCATGAATGAGGCTAGAAGACTAATCTATGAGAATGCAAAGTATTTCATCCTATCATGGTTCGTCCAACTTTTCCAGATTAAGTACCTAAATGGATGGAGCAACAAGTCATTCACGATACTTCTGAAGTTCTTGAAAGATTCTATGCCCCCGGGAAATAACATGCCCGACAGCTGGTACGGAGCTCAAAAGATGATGTCTGATTTGGGTCTGAAGTGTGAGAAGATTTAAGCATGTCCCAAAAATTGTGTGTTGTACTGGAAAGAGAATTCGAATTTGAAAGAGCGTCCAACATGCGGAAAGGCTAGGTATAAGACGAAAGATTCTGATAAAAAGCCCGATATACCTGTCAAGATAGCACGATACTTTTCCATAACACAGAGGCTGCAGAGGCTATTCAGGTACAAGAAAACAGTCGATGCAATGATTTGGAATCACCGTGCTCCTCCAAGTGAAGATGGGAAAATGATTCATCCAAGAAATTCACCGGCATGGAAGGATTTCGATAGGAGGCATGAAATATTAAGTAGTGATCCTCGTAATGTCAGACTCGGACTCGCTAGTGATGGCTTCTGCCCATTCAACTATATGGCTGGAAGTCATAACACATAGTCCGTTGTAATGATAGTTTATAATCTGTCGCCTTGGTTGGCCATGGATCAATCCTATTTTATGATGCCTCTTCTTATCGACGGACCAAACTCACCGGGAAACAATATCGAGGTCTATCTCCGACCTCTGGTCAATGAGTTAAAATCTTTATTCATTGATAGTGTAGAGACTTACGATGCAAATACAAATACAACCTTCACATTGCGTGTGGCTTTAATATGGACAATTAATGACTTTTCTGCGTATGGAATGCTATCAGGTTGGTCCGTACATGGCCACAAAGCATGCCCTTATTTCCATCAATATACAACATCGAAATTCTTGAATTTTAGCAGGAAGGTTTGTTATTGCGGTCATCGGCGTTTCCTGCCACTAAACCATCCCTACAGGTTAGACGCTGCTCACTTTGATGGTCATCAGGAGCTTCTTGGGCCTCCATTCTTATTGTCCGGAGAGGACGTGACTGCGTAGTGGGATGGTTACAATAATGTGACCTTCGGGATAGATCTGGCAAAACATGTCAAACCACCTGTTCCCGCCAAAATTTTCGACCAAGAGCTATTTGTTCCCTTATAAACCTTATAAAAAAGGGAGAAAAGAAAGAAGAAAAGAATTCACGGTTGGACATCATGTGTTAAACACTGCATATAAGCGCCGAAAGCAAATGACAAGGGCCAAACAGGCCTCACGTGCTAAACACGTAAGCGCTCATATGTAAAGCATATGAACGCTGAAAATAAACTAAATAAAATAACTAAGGGCCAAACAGGCCTCACGTGCTAAACATGTGAGCGCTCATATGCAAAGCATATGAGCGCTGAACATAAATAACTAATAGCCAAATAGGCCTCACGTGCTAAACACGTGAGCGCTCATATGTAAAGCATATAAGCGCTGAAAATAAACTAAATAAAACAACTAATGGCCAAACAAGCCTCACGTGCTAAACACATAAACGCTCATATATAAAGCATATGAGCGTTGAAAATAAACAGGCTAAAACCCACACTAGGGGTCACGTGTTAAACACGTGAGTTTTCTTGCTACCCACATGCAAAGCATGTGAGCCTCCCAATTTAAAATGCTCCAATTAAAATTAAATTCTATTTGGGAAATATTTTCCCTGATCTTTCTAATATGGAAAGATCTTTCTCTAACAGAGAATCCTGGATTTAAAATTCAATGGTGATAAAGTATCACCAATTAAATCATCTGATAGAATTAAATTCTATTTGGGAAATATTTTCCTGATCTTCCTCAAATAGAAAGATCTTCTCTGTTAAACAGAGGACTTTTGGATCAAAGATCCAACGGTGATCATCTGGTAGAATAAAATTCTATCATAGGAAAATATTTTCCTAATCTTGTTAAACTAACAAAATATTCATATGATAAGAATAAAATTCTACGTTAAACTAACGAGATATCCATATGATAGAATTAAATTCTATATTAAGAAAATAAAATTCTAATCTTATTAAAACTAACAAGATATTCATAATCTTGTTAAACAAATAAGAAATCTTCTCTGTTACACAGAGAGCATTTGGATTAAAAATCCAACGGTGAATAAAATTCACCGATTGATCTAAATGATCATCGAATCAATCATGATCTCTTAATGAGGGATTCTTTTAACAAATTGATTCTTGTTCTTCTCGTATAAATATGAGCGAGGAGAGGAGGAGACACAGAGAGAGAGAGGCGAAGAAAAATACATAGAGAATTTAATTCTCTAAGAGGAGGAGACCACCCCATAAGCTTTCCAAAAAGCTCCCACAAAAACAAAAGAGAATTTAATTCTCAAAAAAAATGTTTAAACCTTCAAAAAAAGAACTAAGTTCTTTCTCTGGTTGAGGTCTGCAGAAGCAGATCTCCCCACAAGTTGAGAATTTAATTCTCATCGGAGAGATTCTGTTATGCAGATTCAAAACTTAGGGGAAAAAACTAAATTCAAAGAATTTAATTTTTACAAAAGTATACAGGAATTTAATTCCTATGATAAAACTAGAGTTTAACCCTGTAAAAAGAATTTAATTCTTATAAAACAAGAGATTTGAAAATTCTCTAAACTCAGATCCCAGCATCGTTAGTATGAGATCAAAATCTTCATGCACATAGAAGGAAAGACTGGTGATTCATTAGTGTTCAACATTATAACGAAACCTCGCGTGTTTCCCCACGTGAGCACCTCTGATGAAAAAAAGAATGGCTGAGACCGAGTCACGTGTTTCATATGTGAGCAATTAAAAAGAACAAGAAGTGTCTCCTAAGGTAGTCACGTGTTTCCCACGTGAGCACCTCGGATGAAAAAAAAAAGAATGGCTGAGACCGAGTCACGTGTTTCACACGCGAGCATTTAAGAAGAACAAGAAGTGCATCCTAGGGCAGTCACGTGTTTTCCATGCGACCCCCAATCAAGTGCTTAGCACTTATATGAAAAAGGGAATAGACCCAAAAACAGCGCTCACATTTTCAGGGCGCCTCACGTGTTCGTACGTGAGCACCACAGGAACCAAGTGTTTAGCACTTATACGAAAGAGGGAATAAAACCCAGAAAACAGCTCCCCACTTTGGAGCGCCTCAGGTGTTCACACGTGAGCGCCTCTAAAGTTCAGTGTTTAACACCGATCTAGCGCCTCACATGCGATACATATGAGTGCTGCATATACCAGTGTTTAGCACTGGGGGGTAACTATGGAAACCCAGACCTAGTCCAAATTAACCAAGTTTCCTGAGGCCAAAACCTCTTTGATCTCCAATCAATCAAGCCCCCCGTGCTCATGTCTTCCTAAACTGATCCTAGTCCCAAACATGACTAATGATCTTCCGACGGATATTCATCCTACATCTCCCATTAATCTGGAAATTGGTTCAAGGGTACATCTCTCCACACCTCTGATACATGTCGTTGCAATTTTTCAACTTCTTCAGAGAGGTGGCGGGTCCCGATAACCAACTGCTCTTCGGTGCATCAAACCACACCCCAAGCTGGGTGTCTCCCATATCATCGTTGCTCATCCCGACACGTAACAAATACACGTGCGCGCAAGATGATCTACGGACCGTAACGTCCTTAAACTAAACTCTACGGAACGTAACGTCCTCAAACTACTACGGACCGTAACGTCCTTAAACTAAAAGCTCACCTCAAAAAATGGTGATCTACAGGCCGAAATGTCCTCAAACTACAACGTTGTCTCCAAGATAGTGACAACGGACCGTAACGTCCTTAAACTAAAACCTCACCTCAAAAAAGGGTGATATATAGACCGAAATGTCCTCAAACTACAACGTTGTCTCCAAGATGGTGACAACGGACCGTAACGTCCTTAAACTAAACTCTACGGACCGTAACGTCCTTAAACTAAACTCTACGGACCGTAACATTCTCAAACTACTACGGACCGAAACGTCCTTAAACTAAACCCTCACCTCAAAAATGGTGATCTAGGGACCGTAACGTCTTTAAACTAAAACAATGGAGCCCAAATATTCTTTTGTTGGATCTGAATGATCCTAAAACCCCGTTAAATAGATCTTAGTCTCAAATTGGATTAACGTATCCTTAACTAAAATTTAAGTTGATCTTAATCTCAAACGAGATTAACGATCCTTAAATCAACCCAAACCCAAATCTAAGATATATGGATTTGGACTAATCCACGCCCTACGGGCGACAACATAAATTACTCTCCGTATACAATCCACGGGCAACAAAAAATAAAACAAACACACACGACACGAAGTGAACCTCTGGAGCAGGAGAAAGTGGTTATCGCGATGCAGTAACGTAATTAACTGCAAGGGCTTGCGCCTGCAGGGAAGAGTGTCCCCACAATCAAAAACCCCTCGCAAACGAGGGGGAATCTGACGAAGTCTGCTACAATGGCCGCATCCATACAAACCTCCGATACACGGTGCCATAAATCAACTTGGCATCTTCGGAGAGGTGGACGGATAAATCCAAATAGAATTTGTCCCCAAGTTCAGGAAAGACGATCCAGCCCGGTTTCGTCTCCGTTTTCGGCGGTAAACAGATTCTGGCACGCCTGGTGGGACCTTTTTCTCTTTCCACTCCACTCTTCGTGTGTCGTGTTTTTCCGCGATCAAATATTCGTGGTATATATGTTTGTGGTTGCCCTTGGGTGATGGGATACTGAAGCTGGCGTTTTGTTTCTATGAAGAATGGCGTTTGCTCCAACCCTAGCAACTCAGGCTCTGTCATATCCGGTGGAGTCAAGTATGGGCCACTTGCAGCCTCAAATCTTTGTAATCCGGCTCTTCAAGAAATCAACGGGCTTCTCTTTGGGTCGATACTCCCACCTCCCACCCTTGGTGCCTCAACACCGATGGAGGAAACCCAGAGGAAGTCTGTCTTCCACAGGCTGGTTCCCCAAGCTGCAGCTTTGCCGACGGAATCAGTCCTCAAACAACTGGCACCTGCCAAGGACTAAGGTCGACGCAGGAGGCAGAATATTCAAGCTCTCAAAGAAAACATGGGGAAGGCTAGGCAAAATCCTGAGGCTAATCAAATCCCGGCCGTAAGAAATGGTCGACGTCGATATCGGCATCATACAATATGAGCTGGGGGCAGTTCTCCGTATGGTCCTGTTTCAACCCCAGTGGTGAATGTTGTTGTTCCAACCGGGAACAGCTTCAAACTATTGTGAAGGGTCAGACAAAATTCTCCCACCGTAGTATTGAAGAAAACTTTGCAGCCCTGGGAGATCCCATGAGAGCAGAAAGCACTTCGCTCCCTAAAAGAACTTTCTTCGTCTATATATAAGTGTGGAAGTAGATGAAGGACTCAGTCATCAACCGCGGATCTTCCCCTAAACGTCAGCCATATTCTGACAAATCCCCTTTCAAATATAAGGGGACTTATCCCAAGATGGATCCTGATACAACGGTTCCCCCCGAAAAAAAACCAAAGCGGCTTCTCACAAAAATAAAGCCTAATAAAGCTCAAGTGCCCGAGGTAAACTCCGAAGGCAAAAATTCCAAACACCCCAAGTATGGGGGCACGGCAGTTCATGCAGTCCACATGGTGAACTCCAAAGATGAACTTCAAGCATCTATTAGCCACGGACCGCATATCCGGTCCCTGAAAAAGGCTCAACTGCAACGTGAAAAGCCGCAGGAGATGCTTGCTCAGGCGGCAGCACTCGCTAATCTATCGTCTAAGGCAAATCCCGAAAATGCACCTGGAGAAAGAACAGAGCACAAGTTGGATATTGATTTCCTAAATCACGCTCTCAAAAAGAGAGATGAAGAAGCGACAGAAATGTCCGGAACGATGGATCAATCGGAACCACAAGCAAATGAACTGCCGATAGTTGCTCTTAAAGACAAGGGTGACATTTCAAATCCTCTACGAGTCTCCTCAACGGCCGAAGAGGAAATGATTCCAAAAGCAAAAATGAACGAATATATCGCTCAGCAAATCAAAGCTCACTACGCCAGTGAAGCCGCAAATAGATCAATTAAGACTGGTCGACCGTATCCGACGTGGTACGATCAAATACAGTACCCGCCAGAGTACACACTTCCAACGTTCCACATATACAAAGGAACTGGGAATCCCCGCCAGCATATTGCGCGATTTAAATCCATGTGCGGCAATTCTGGAGGAAATGACATGCTACTCTTTCGAATGGTATGCGGAACTCCCAAATGATTTCGTGAAGAGCTTCGACGAAATGGATATGCTCTTCTATCAGGGATTCGCTAATGAGAACGAACATACTACCATGACGGCGCTGGTCAATGAAAGGGTGAGACCGAATGAGACTTGGGTTCAATATGTTACTCGATGGCGAAATCTCTGGTCAAATACGAGCAACGCATTGATAAAGTTGCAGCCATGGGAATGCTCATAGCTACCCTTGACCTAAATTAAAAGGCGACCCCGTATATGGCCCTCTTCAAGCCGACGACCTTTCAAAAACTCATGAATAAAATGGCTCGATTGGATCAAATGGGTCAAGACTCTTTCTCATCCGATGTTGTGGAGTGAAAAGCGGAGGCAAGATGGTGTTTGTTGCCTACGCTCAACAAAAATAAGAGGCTCTGAAGCAACCTGTCGCCAAAATAGCGATGGCGAGAGTACTCGTTCTCCCCGAGATATACACATGGGGCATATTTCTCACTGGCGGAAGAATCTCTATGTAGAATGGTCCTTTCTTCTCAAAGGACAGGAAGGATATTAAGGGGCCTACAAACAGGACCTACAATCTAGTGAAATGCCCCGCACAAAAAAACAAAACAAAAACGGTACGTTCACAATCAAATTGGGCACGGACGAAAACCCGAAAGGGCGCCGTGAGTAAGAACAGCAGACTGCCGGTGAGCTTGTGAAAACCCGGAAGGACGCAACCTCGTTAAAATAAATACACTTATGAGATCCTCATGACTCATAAGGAGAATTCCCGCTGTGAGACCCTCACGGCTCATAGGATTCAAAAGCCTTAAGTTACAGGGATCTGGACCTTTTCTTAAGCCGTCATATCCCCCAACTTACCCTACAGGCGGTCCATATTGACTCTTGTATACAATTTACGGGCACGAATAAATATTTCTTTGCCAAGTTCTACAAATGGCAAGAAATGTCCCCATATGGTGAATACCACTTGTAGGTCCTCTCGACTTATGAGGAGAAAACACTCTTGGAATATCGTTACGAATTACAAGAGAAGACATCACTTAGGACTCCCCATGATTCTTAAGGAGAAAATACGCCTACGAGATCCTCACGACTCATAGGGAGAAAACCCTTTATGAGACCCTTACGTCTCATAAAGTCAAAAGTCTTAGTCGACAGGATCCTGACCCTGTCTACTAAGCCACCTTTGCCCAAATCGATAGGGGTAAATGATGATTCGCTCCTGGCACTATCCCAGTTGTAGCAATGCTGATACCTAAATCGGTATCAAATTCTGAGTCCTCTCAAGGAAAATGATGAGTTGCTCATGCCAATATCCCAGTTGTAGCGATACTGATGCCTAAACAGGTGTCAAACTCCAAGTCAACCTCTCCGGCAAATACCATCCCTACAACCATCTAATGAAGAAGGGGACCCGTTCGTCTGGGATCAGAAATTCCAAAGTGCACGGGACAAAATTAAGCAATACCTGCAGAATCCGCCGGTACAGACCGCTCCGGTCAAGGGAAAGCCCCTCATCCTGTACACAACAGCCCTTGAAGGTTCTTTAGGCGCGCTATGCGCACAAGAGAACGACCAAGGGAAGGAGGGATCTATATAGTATTTGAGTCAAGTTCTTCTGGGGGCAGAAAACAACTACTCCCCCATTGAAAAGCATTGTCTGGCACTGATCTTCGCGATGACGAAGTATTGACATTATGCCTTGGCACATAAGGTCCATCTCGTATCAAAGGTGGATCCTCTCAAATATTTGATGTCGAGAGCTATACTAACAAGAAGGCTCGCTAAATGGGCCCTCCTCTTAATAGAGTTCTCGATAACGTATCAACCCCTCATGACAGTGAAAGGCCACGCCATTGCCGACTTTCTTGCTGAGCACCCAATACCAGCCGACTCTCCCTTAAATTGCTAATTTCCAGATGAACACGCGTTCGACGCAATCGACAGGAAGGAGGAAGGAAATAAAGCCCGATGGGAACTCTACTTCGATGGAGCATCTTCCAAGAAAAAGCGAAAGCAAAACACCCCCATAATTAAAGCCGGGGTGGGCCTTATCTTCGTGATTCCGTAAGGAGAGATAATGCGATTCGCGCTTTCATTAACAGAGCCGAGAACAAACAATGAGGCTGAGTACGAAGCTTTGTGTCACGACCCGAGATTTGGCACGTGACGGCCCATAAAGTACGCAACGTCTACAGGCGTAACGCAATTTAAGAAAGCCAAAACCCAGAAATCTAAACCATCAAAAATAGTAAATGATAAGAAATATTGTTTAAACTTTTGAAAATCACAAGTATAAATTCTTTAAGTCCAATGTACTTTCTTAAAAATTTTGGCAGCACCTCCTTTGTAAAAACTAGCCCCAAAAATGGGTACATACAAAGATAAAAGTAAAGCATTCCTAACGGGAGAAAATCCACGCCAAATGGCGGAAAACAACCACCACAAGAAAATATACGATGCCGTAGCGAAGAAATAAAAGACGATATAAATAAAAGTGAATAAAAGACATCCAAAGTCATAATAATACACAATATCGTCCTCACATCTCGTCTCTAAGTCAAAACATGATAATGGTAGATGGAGAGTACAAGGTACAAGATAACAATAAACAACAACGGATAGCCGCAAAACCCACCTATAGCAAAACCGTGCACAGTCAGCCGAAACGGTATCTGCAGCAAATGATGATACGAGAGATGAAAAGCTTGTCGCGACTGCCCTGGGGAACCACCTGCAAACACTGTGGCACAACGGGGGTGAGTTGCCAACTCGTGAATAGTAAAAAATATATGCAGGTAATCGCAAGTATGCACGTACAGCACGAATCTAAAACATGCAAGCTGATAGCAATACGATGGCAGTATGTATGTGCAATAGTCATGAAAAGTACTCTAGCAGGTACTACAATACATGAAACAATAAATGACAATATGTATATGCAATAATCATGAAAAGTACTCTAGCAGGTACTACTAATACATGAAGCAATGCATATAAAATAAATAATGAGTATGGAATAACATATATCATCTCCACGGAATCCTAACCTTGTGGTAGGACCAACGTCCATCAAGACAATCTAAATCCCAAGTTCCCCAAATCAGCCCCCAAATTGGTTCTCATATCCTGTAAGTCTCATATATATCCTGAGTGTCAAATATAAAGTATATCTCATATATCCCGAATGTACAACATCAAGTAGATCTCACATATCCTGTATGTACAATATCAGTATATCGCACATATCCTGTATGTACAATATCAGTATATCTCACATATCCTGTAGGTACAATATCAGTATATCCCACATATCCTGTATGTACAATATTAGTATCAAGTAAGTTTCATATAAGGTGAGTGTCTAACATCGACACCTAAAACATCATGAAACAAGTGTCAAGTATCGACACAGAAATACTGATCTATCAGGTGCTGGCTGTCACCACGACTGGCCCTGATAGGTATGTATCATACGCTATCCGAAAACTCGAGTGCCTAGCTTTGACCCTCGAAATTCGACGTATCTGTACGCACATGACCCCGGTCGGTATCCCCACGATAACCGCCGTGTCAGAAGTACTGTCACCGGTAGATACTTGCCCGCCTTCCAGGCTCATCGCCTATCATCTACGATCATCTTGCCGAGGGGAACCGTACCGGGCCCCACCATGTACCCACACACGGCCCACTACTCCTCGCATGGGGTATATATAAGCTCAGAACCGAGAAATCTCATGGTGGCTGCAGAAATATCATATCAAGAGAAACCGGGTTCTTCAAATAATGTATAATTTCATGAAACCACCACGGTCCTCAAATCCAGAAAACATCAAGTAAAGAATAAAATACTTGCATCAAACATTGTGATGATATATTATAAAGACCTGTATACATATATATTAGCGTCCCACTCCATTAATATATAAATATATATATATATATATATATACATATACATATATATAACAGCGTCCCATTCCACTATTATATATACTTAGGAAATAAATATCAGAGAACATCGTATGAAAATCATATAACAATGCGGAATCCAAGAAATATAATATATGCAACATGAAACAGTAATATGAGCATATAAAAGAAAAATCGCTATTTAACTGCAACAAGTTATTAAATATATCATGCGGTTCCCGATTTCTCCGAAATCAGATGCAACAGCATATACAGGTGAACATGTAGCTATAACAAAGTATTCGTAACCATGTCGGTATAGCAAGATATGTGTGTCCATATGTAAGTATGTATGATGTAAAAGTAACTGTAGCAAGGTATGTGTCTATACCTATCCATAAGGATGTAATACCCTGCAGGTATATGTATGTATGTATGCAAGATGTACATGTAGCTATATCTTATATGTGTATATACCTATCACTAATGGTATACTACCACATAGGTATATGGGTAATTAGCATGTAAGCATGCTGAGGCATATGTGTAACCATGTAGGTATACAGGTATGCTATATGTCATATGCACAATGAAAATAAGGATCATGTCTCAATGTCCCTAAGTAACACAATATCACATATGTATAGGTGTTGTGCGTGTCATGGCAACTATTGACGGTGTGAGTGGCATACAATCAGTGCTCGTACAACATGAATCTTCAATAATAGTATTGTATCTCATTAATACTATGTCCGAATGCAATAGGTAAATGAGATATGCAACTAAGATACACAAGCACAAACGAGTCCATATACTAAACACTATAGGTCAAGTTACTTAATCAAGCCCAGACGCATAACGTCATGCGGGCGATTCCCCTGTAGATGTTAAATCTACTCATCACATTCCTGGCTAAGTAAAGTCAACCACACGTTTTCCACTCTTCGCAGCGTCCGAAGTCCCCGCCTGCGATCCTGAACACATATAACAATAAAGCAAGCGTATATAAGAAATCGACCAATAATACGTACAACTACGTTTGACCGACACACCAACTCCAAATATACTCCCAAGTGTTCGTTTTAGTGGCTAACGCGCGTAGCGACATTACGAAACGAACTCAAGAGCAAAACCTATACAAAGACACGAACGACATCGGCACGACCCTAGCTAGGAATGCAAAGCGACACAACTACCAAGTCTAGACGCTGATCGTACCGATCGCGCATTCAAGACACAATAATAAACGTGGAATAAATATAATTAATTTCGCAACGTCAAAAGAAACCCACGTCTAAAATATCCGTAAATCTAGTAAGCAACATTTATCATTTTAGAACAAAACTACAAGTTTTACCAAAACTAGAATTTACAAACATCTTCAAATAGCAAGGTTAAACCACTTATACCTTTACTAAAATTTTAGATTTCACTAATTAGGATTAGCAAAAGTTTAGTTTGTTAATTAGCTTAATTATCCGATTAGGAAAATATCATTTAACAAATTAGCAACTTGATTAAGTTTTCATTTGTCTTAACTTATCACTTAACCATTTCACTAATCAAAACCCTAATTTGATCATCAAAATGATATCTTGAATTTCTAAATATTAATTTAAAAGTTTAAATTAAACATCTAATTATGCTAATTAAAGGTATTAAGCAACAAAAAGAGATTAGGGTTAAGGTTTTACACCTTCAATGAACACAACTTGAAACAAGAACAATCCATACTTTAGCCTCCAAAATCCTCACTAGAATGAAGATTCAAGCATGATTGAAGAAGAAGAATGATGGGTTTGATTTATATTTGAATTTGTATGAATTTATTTGGATTTTTCATCATTTTTTTGAAGTAAAATGAGAAGAAATAAAGCAAATATGATCAAGGATAGCAAGGGATGAAGTGGTTTCGGCCAAGGAGAGGGAGCTAGGGTGTTGTGGAATTTTGGAGAAAATTCTAGAAGAAATTTACAATAATTGCATAATAAAACAAAATGCTTTATGTTTTCATTATCTTTTCTTTTAAAAAAATCATTTAATTCCACAAAAATCAAGATATTTTGGAGAGAAGGTTCTAAACATAATTCTAGTGATTAGTTTAGCATAAAACCACAATAGTAGTAATTAACCCACAAAAAAAATAATTACCACTAATAAAATGCACAAATAAAGCATTAAAATAATATTTTAATTAGGGAAAAATTCTATGTGAACCAAAACTTTCCATTGACCCCCAAAGTTCGCGCACTAGTTTTATTCTAGCTAAACTAGGTGCTGTGAAGTCGATAGAGAAGTTTGATCACAATCGGGTTAAAACGGAAAACACCGACTATTTTACCCTAAAACGGAAAAATTCGCAAAACGATTTCTAAAACGTTACAATCTTCCCCCTTAAAGAAATTCGGTCCCCGAATTTAAAATTCATCTACGCGTACCTTCAAAGAGATGAGTACAAAACTCCCAAATCTCGCTCGCAGCCTGCCAAGTGATCACCTCACTATACGGCTACGCCAAAGAACCCTTACAGATGGCAAGACCCTTGACCGATGTTTCTCCACCTGCCGAGCCATTAACACACTTGGCTGCCGGTGAATGAAAAGATCGCGTCCCAATTAAATGGTCTGGTGC
The DNA here is from genome assembly GCA_030015575.1 of Agapanthus africanus. Classification (NCBI taxonomy): domain Eukaryota; kingdom Viridiplantae; phylum Streptophyta; class Magnoliopsida; order Asparagales; family Amaryllidaceae; genus Agapanthus; species Agapanthus africanus. The sequence goes on from JASDDO010000024.1 coordinate 891,595,072, forward strand.
TGAATCATGTGAGAAAGGTCATGAAGGTATTTGCAAAGTATCGACACAAGGAATACGGGGTGAATACTCAAAAATTTGGGCGGAATTCCCATATTATAGGCAACGGTACTAACTCACTTCAAGGATCTCAAAAGGACCTACAATTTTTGGACTAAGCTTCCCAAAACTCAACACGCCATTTCATCGAAAAAATCTGTAGGAATACATGATCTCCCACTGCGAACTCAAGTCTGCGACCACCACGGTCGGCAAAAGACTTCTGTCTGCACTGCGCTACACTCATCCTGACCTGAACCAATTGGATCTTCTCCGACGTCTCTAGATTAGCTGGAGTCCAAAAATCCTACTCTCGCGGAGTCGGAAAAACAGACTGACGATCGACACAACCTACCAAACAAAACCTAAGGTTGCCAATTGGAATGTCTAATGATAACTGCTATCGAAGGAGAATCCTAACAATGTCAAGTGACGATCCCAACTGCCAACAACAATTAGTACGTACGCACAAGCATATCCTCCAGAGTCTGTATAGTCCGTTCTATCTAACCATCAGCCAACGGGTGGAACGCGGAGCTAAAGATCAACCAGTACCCAAGGCTTCCTGAAGCTTCTGCCCAAGACGGCAAGCGAACAGGGTGCCTCCATTGGATACAACAAATGAAGGAACTTCGTGCAAACAAACCAACTTAACGAAGAACAACAGAGCAACTGAGTATAACCGGACAACAAACACCCAAATGGAGTCACACCCTATCTAGACTTGGGTAGACACCACAACGAAAATTCATTGAGATCTGCCTCCATTCCTAATCTGGAACGGTTAAAGGTTGCAACTCTCCAGCCGGTCTTAAATGCTCAACCTTAGCACGCAACAAGTCAGACACCTCGAAACGAAACCCGAAACTCCACTCATCATCCCTGCCCACCATAACTAACTCTCAAGTCACGTTACATCTTGGTGGCACTTGGGATGAACACAGAAAGCTGACTGATGTGCCTGCTTTGGGACCCCGCGTCTCTACCTATCAGTATCAGGTACAACCAACGAGTCCGGAACGTAGCACGCCCTGGTCATAAATCAAGAACTCCGAATCTTTACCCGGCCGAACATGCTCAGAATCTCAGACAAACGAACATCGGCGGGCTGTGCCTCGCGAAACGATTAAGGAAAAGTGGACGAGCACGGACATGAGCAAGCTGTCCCCTCAGTAGAGGCGAACTTAAGCTATACTCCACGATCGCACAAAAACTGTAAATCTACAGAAGATTGTCTCAACAATCAAAACCCGCTGCAGGAAGATGTACATTAAGCTCTGGTGGTCCGTGAAAATCTGGCACGACTTTCCACACAAGTAGTGTCCCCAATCTTCAACGCAAAACCACCGCGGCCGTCTCCAGATCATGAGTGGGATAATCCTGCTCATACTCCCTCCAACTGTCGGGAAGCATGGGCGATAACTCAATAGTGCCACATCAGTACACAATTGAGCCCCACTCGCGAAACATCACAGTGAACAACAAAGTCGCCCGAACCAGCAAGTAAAGAAAGAACTGATGCAGTTGTCAACCGAATCTCCAACTACTGAAAACTCTGCACACATGCCTCAGTCTAAGAAAAAGGAACTCCCTTCCTGGTCAACCCGGTCAACGATGCAGCGCTACACAAGCAAACTTGCACGAAATGGTGGTAAAACCGGCTAAGCCCAAAAAGCTGCGGACCTCAGTCCCTGCTACAAGTCTGGGACAAAGCTATACGGCCTCAATCTCCCTCGGGTCCGTACGAAAACCGTCTCCTGTAACCACATGACCTTAGGAAGTCAACACAATCAAGTCTGTAGGAACACTCCGAGAATTTAGTAACCGCTGGGGCTCTCCCAATGTCTGCAAAACAAATCCTCAAGTGCTACTCAAGTTCCTCACGACACCTTGGAATAGACCAGAATGTCATCAATACATAACAATCAACTGGTCGAGGAACGACCTGAAGGAACCTGGTTCATCGTATCCACAAATGTTGCTAGGACATTGGTGAGTCCAACGACACTACCAAAATCAAATTGCCCGTAGCGCACACAAAGCAGTTTTCGGAATGTCCTCACTCCGAACCCGCAACAAATGATGACCTGATCCCAAAAAAAAACTTAGAAAAGCATGTCTCACACTCTGGAGCTGATCGAACAAATCGTTAAGGCGAGGTAAAGGATACCTATCCACACCTTAACTCGATTTAATTGACGACCAATCGATACACAACCTCAAACTGTCGTCCTTCTCTTGACGAACAGGATAGGAGCTCCCCAAAGCGAAACACTTGGACGTACAAGTCCCCCAACAAACAACTCTGCAACTGATCCTTAAGCTCCCTAAGCTCTGCCGGCTCATCTGGAACAACGTCGGAAACTCTTGCACGAAAAGAATCCGGTCCAACAACTCATTGTAGCTCCGGTATCACGAATGAAATCCAAGAATCCTCGACATCTTCTCCTCAAAATCCGACTAGCGAAAAAGGCTGTATTCAAGCTGTGAGAGGCGGCACCACGGTCCCCCTACACAATAAGAACTGACTCACCGGGAAAACAAGACCTGACAGTTTTCTCGCGGTAGTCCACAGACGCATAGCACGTAGCTAACCAGTCCGTGCCCAGGAGAACGTCAAATCCAACATCTCTAGAAGGATCAAGAGACGGACGAATCTTTATCTCCTAACCGATTGGTACACGACTGAAATACGTGTCGTGCAACAAAAGAATCGCTGACAGAAATTAACACAACAAACGGCTGATCTAGCATACACAACTCTTAGCCCAACTAAGGCATAAAGTGTGTAAAACAACAAGTGTATAGATCCCGAACAAAACAAACCTACGAATCAAAAGAACATGCAATTTAGAATACCTGAAAACTCTGCACTGGACGCCCACGCGTCCCGAGGAGTAGAAGTAAACCCTTGCGTCTGCCCTCTACCCGCAACTGGCCGAACTCTTCCTCTACCAACAAGTCCCCTCTGAACCTGAGTCTGACGCGGCGCCAAGGAACAATGTCTGACGAAGTGTTGAAGGCTCCCGCATCGAAAACATCCATACGATGGCTGCTGACCCTCCTGGGGATGAGAGCTGAACGACTGACCTCATCCCAAGCCCTTGCTACTCCCGCGACGTGTACGAAACCTATCACGGCGACTGAACCTCTGTCTCTGGGCCGATACACCTGTACGAGCCCTCCTCTGTCCTCGAACTCCCAAAGTCTCGGAAAGACGCTCCTCGTCAAATAGGGCTGCGTCCACTGGTGCTGTGTAAGTACCACAATGCAGTGCTGATCGCAAGGAAAAACTGGGTAACATGGGTGGCGACCTCCTGTCGCTGCGCTCGAATGGCCTCAACCAAAGACCTCATCATCTGGCGCAAGTCCTGCATATCTGCCACAAGCCTAGCTAGATGATATGTCGAAGGCGGATCCATCTGCTTCGGTGCAATGGGTGTACCATCCTGGTCAGTCCTCGTCCCAAACGAGTCAACCCTGACCTCGGCTCTCGCTGCATCACTTTGTGTCCCCATAGTCATCGGCGGCATAAGGCTATAAATGGAAAAAGGATTCAATATGAACGCGGAAATCGAATCACAAGGATATGTATCATCAAGGAAGGAATTTCAAGCAATTAGTACTTAGGTCACTTTAGGAGGAGTACCGTGATAGTGAGTATGCCGCAGACATGCACACACTACGTTACTCTGCTTAAGCTACCTACTCCATCATACCAAGGTCATCCTACACTCCGAAAGGTAAAACCTAGCGCTCTGATACCAACTTTGTCACGACCCGAAATTTGGCACGTGACGGCCCTTAAACTACGCAACGTCTGCAGGCGTCACGCAATTTAAGAAAGCCAAAACCCAGAAATCTAAACCATCAAAAGTAGTAAATGATAAGAAACATTGTTTAAACTTTTGAAAATCTCAAGTATAAATTCTTTTAGTCCAATTTACTTTCTTAAAAATTTTGGCAGCACCTCCTTTGTAAAAACTAGCCCCAAAAATGGGTACATATAAAGATAAAAGTAAAGCATCCCTAAAGGGAGAAAATCCACGCCAAACGACGGAAAACAACCACCACAAGAAAATATACGACGCCGTAGCGAAAAAATAAAAGACGATATAAATAAAAGTGAATAAAAGACATCCAAAGTCACAAACAATACATAATATCGTCCTTACATCTCATCTCTAAGTCAAAACATGATAATGGTAGATGGAGAGTACAAGGTACAAGATAATAATAAACAACAATGGATAGCCACAAAACGCACCTATAGCAAAACCGTGCACAGTCAACCGAAGCGGTATCTGCAGCAAAAGATGATAGAGAGATGAAAAACCTGCCGCGACTGCCCTGGGGAACCACCTGCAAACACTGTGGCACAACGGGGGTGAGTTGCCAACTCGTGAATAGTAAAAAACATATGTAGGTAATCGCAAGTATGCACGTACAGCGCGAATCTAAAACATGCAAGTTGATAGCAATAAGATGGCAGTATGTATGTGCAATAGTCATGAAAAATAGTATAGCAGGTACTACAATACATGAAGCAATAAATGACAATATGTATATGCAATAGTCATGAAAATTACTCTAGCAGGTACTACTAATACATGAAGCAATGCATATAAAATAAATGAGGAGTATGGAATAAAATATGTCATCTCCACGGAATCCTGACCTTGTGGTAGGACCAACGTCCATCAAGACAATCTAAATTCCAAGTTCCTCAAATCAGCCCCCAAATTGGCTCTCATATCCTGTAAGTCTCATATATATCCTGAGTGTCAAATATAAAGTATATCTCATATATCCCGAATATACAACATTAAGTAGATCTCACATATCTTGTATGTACAATATCAGTATATCCCACATATCCTATATGTACAATATCAGTATATCTCACATATCCTGTAGGTACAATATCAGTATATCCCACATATCCTGTATATACAATATCAGTATCAAGTAAGTTTCATATAAAGTGAGTGTCTAACATCGACACCTAAAACATCATGAAACAAGTGTCAAGCATCGACACAGAAATACTGATCTATCAGGTGCTGTCACCACGACTGGCCCTGATAGGTACGTATCATACGCTATCCGAAAACTCGAGTGCCTAGCTCTGACCCTCGAAATTCGACGTATCTGTACGCACATGACCCCGGTCGGTATCCTCACGATAACCGCCGTGTCAGAAGTACTGTCACCGGTAGGTACTTGCCCGCCTTCCAGGCTCATCGCCTATCATCTGCGATCATCTTGCCGAGGGGAACCGTACCGGTCCCCACCATGTACCCACACACGGCCCACTACTTCTCCTCGCATGGGGTATATATAAGCTCAGAACCGAGAAATCTCATGGTGGCTGCAGAAATATCATATCAAGAGAAACCGGGTTTTTCAAATAATGCATAATTTCATGAAACTACCACGGTCCTCAAATAAAGAAAACATCAAGTAAAGAATAAAATACTTGCATCAAACATTGTGATGATATATTATAAAAACCTGTATACATATATATTAGCGTCCCACTCTACTAATATATATATATATATATATATATGCATATATAACAGCGTCCTATTCTACTGTTATATATACTTAGGAAATAAACATCAGAGAACATCGTATGAAAATCATATAACAATGCGGAATCCAAGAAATATAATATATGCAACATGAAACAATAATATGAGCATATAAAAGAAAAACCACTATTTAACTGTAACAAGTTATTAAATATATCATGCGGTTCCTGATTTCTCCGAAATCAGATGCAACATCATATACAGGTGAACATGTAGCTATAACAAGGTATGTGTAACATTGCCGGTATAGCAAGATATGTGTGTCCATATGTAAGTATGTATGATGTAAAAGTAACTGTAGCAAGGTATGTGTCTATACCTAATCATAAGGATGTAATACCTTCCAGGTATATGTATGCAAGATGTACATGTAGCTATGTCTCATATGTGTATATACCTATCACTAATGGTACACTACCACATAGGTATATGGGTAACTAGCATGTCGAGGCATGTGTGTAAGCATGTAGGTATACAGGTATGCTATATGTCATATGCACAATGAAAATAAGGATCATGTCTCAATGTCCTTAAGCAACACAATATCACATATGTATAGGTGCTGTGCGTGTCATGGCAACTATTGACGGTGTGAATGGCATACAATCAGTGCTCGTGCAACATGAACCGTCAATAATAGTGTTGTATCTCATTAATACTATGTCCGAATGCAATAGGTAAATGGGATATGCAATTAAGATACACAAGCACAAATGAGTCCATATAATAAACACTATAGGTCAAGTCAGTTAATCAAGCCCAGACGCATAACGCCATGCGAGCGATTCCCCTGTAGATGTTAAATCTACTCACCACACTCCTGGCTAAGTAAAGCCAACCACACGCTTTGCCCTCTTCGCAGCGTCCGAAGTCCCCGCCTGCGATCCTGAACACATATAACAATAAAGCAAGCGTATATAAGAAATCGACCAATAATACGTACAACTACGTTTGACTGACACACCAACTCCAAATATACTCCCAAGTGTTCGTTTTAGTGGTTAACACGCGTAGCGACATTATGAAACGAACTCAAGAGCAAAAGCTACACAAAAACACGAACGACATCGGCACGACCCTAGCTAGGAACGCAAAGCGACACACCTACCAAGCCTAGACCTTGATCGTACAGATCGAGCATTCAAAACACAATAACAAACGTGGAATAAATATAATTAACGTCGCCACGTCAAAAGAAACCTATGTCTAAAATATCCGTAAATCTAGTAAGCAACATTTATCATTTTAGCACAAAACTATAAGTTTTACCAAAACTAGAATTTACAAACATCTTCAAATAGCAAGGTTAAACCAGTTATACCTTTACTAAAATTTTAGATTTCACTAATTAGGATTAGCAAAAATTTAGTTTGTTAATTAGCTTAATTATCCAATTAGGAAAATATCATGTAACAAATTAGCAACTTGATTAAGTTTTCATTTGCCTTAACTTATCACTTAACCATTCCACTAATCAAAACCCTAATTTGATCATCAAAATGATATCTTGAATTTCTAAATATTAATTTAAAAGTTTAAATTAAACATCTAATTAAACTAATTAAAGGTATTAATCAACAAAAAGATATTAGGGTTAAGATTTTATACCTTCAAAGAACACAACTTGAAACAAGAACAATCCACACTTTAGCCTCCAAAATCCTCATTAGGATGAAGTTCCAAGCATGATTGAAGAAGAAGAATGATGGGTTTGATTTATATTTGAATTTGTATGAATTTATTTGGATTTTCATCATTTTTTTGAAGTAAAATGAGAAGAAATGAAGCAAATATGATCAAGGACAGCAAGGGATGAAGTGGTTTCGGCCAAGGAGAGGGAGCTAGGGTGTTGTGGAATTTTGGAGAAAATTCTAGAAGAAATTTACAATAATTGCATAATAAAACAAAATGCTTTATGTTTTCATTATCTTTTCTTTTAAAAAAATCATTTAATTCCACAAAAATCAAGATATTTTGGAGAGAAGGTTTTAAACATAATTCTAGTGATTAGTTTAGCATAAAACCATATTAGTAGTAATTAACCCACAAAAAAATAATTACCACTAATAAATTGCACAAATAAAGCATTAAAATAATATTTTAATTAGGGAAAAATTCTATATGAACCAAAACTTCTCATTGACCCCCAAAGTTACCGCACTAGGTTTATTCTAGCTAAACTAAGTGCCGTGAAGTCTATACAGAAGTTTGATCACAATCGGGTTAAAACGGAAAACACCGACTATTTTACCCTAAAACGGAAAATTCGCAAAACGATTTCTAAAACGTTACACTTTGATAGCAGGACTTGAGATGGCTGTCGACATGGGAATCGAAAATCTCCTCATATATGGAGACTCCCAGCTGGTCGTTAACCAAGTAAATGACGACTATCAGACGTGCAAACCGGAGTTGGTAAAATATGGCGAAAGAGTGCAGCAACTGCTGACTCAAATCCCCTCCTACAATCTAGAAAGCATACCACGGGCAGAAAATAGCAAGGCGGATGCATTAGCCAAGGTCGCTAAAGAACTGGACGACGAAGACCTCGATGACGTAAGGATCATTATGCAAAGCCGCCGAATTCTCACGCCAGCAGAAATATCTCCGAAATCGTCTGTAAGGAAGGAAGCGACCAAACAAGCAGCCTTCCAAATAGAGGACGAAGAAGAGGCTACGGATTGGAGAGAAGTCTTCATAGACTACTTCAAATCTCATCAAACGCCTAAAGATGCGTCATCAAGACATCAGCTCATGAAACGAGCTCTGTCTTTCGCCTTCGTCAATGATACTCTATATAAGAGATCATTTGACTGTCTATGGCTAAGATGCCTGGGACCAAACGAAGCAAGGAGAGTCGTCCAAGAAACTTATGATGGACTCTGCGGTTCTCACCAAGATAGGCTAAAGATCAAGCTAAAGATCAAGCGAATGGGTTACTATTGGCCCACAATGATTCAGGACTGCCTTGAATATGCAAAGCAGTGTCACTCGTGTCAGATTCACGGGGATTTCATCCATCAGCATCCAAATCCTCTACACCCAACAGTGGCTAGCTGGCCGTTCGAAATGTCGGGAACCGATATAATTGGGCCCATCAAACCTGCGTCATCCAAAGGACATCGGTTCATACTGGCAACAACTGATTACTTCTCTAAGTGGGCAGAGGCAGTACCGCCAAGGGAAGTGAAGACGGAGAACATCCTCCATTTCTTTAGGACACATGTTATCTATTGGTTCGGCACTCTGTGACGGATTATCTTGGATAATAGGCCAGCCTAAAGAAGCCATAAGATCAGCATCTTCGCACAACAGCACAATATAGACCGGAGATACTCTTCAGTCTATAATCCCTGAGCTAACGGTCTAGCTGAAGCTTTCAACAAGACCTTGACGAATATCATAAAGAAAACGGTGTCCAGAAATAAAAAGGATTGGCACGAGAGACTGCATGAAGCTCTCTAGGCGTATCGAACCACGTTCAAAACGGCCACGAATACAATACCATACGCGTTGGTATTCGGCACAGAAGCGGTACTCCCCTTGGAAATAGAACTACCCTCTCTACGAGTGGCGGTTCGTTATGAACCGACGAATAAAGAAAAAGCTCATCTTCGGCTTGAGGAGCTCGATACCCTCGATGAAAATCGTCTTATGGCGCAGCAAAACCTGGAAGCTTACAAAGCAAGGATGACGCGCTCATACCAAAGACTAACCAGGCCGAGAACATTCTGCCAAGGCGAACTCGTACTAGTTGTCAAACGACCAATGATCCCCAATCAAGCCAAACAGTGGAAATTCGAGCCGACCTATGAGGGCCCATACATCATAGACAAGCTCTACCAAGGACCCTTCCGGCCAATAAACGGGCGATTCCTTAAGAAGTACTACGCTTCACGAGTCACGATTCAGGTCAATGATAGACGATGACGCTTGTGTCCGCTCGCTATCTTCTTAAGTCAAAACTCTAAAAGTAGTATCCAACAGAATCTCCATCCGAAACATAGAAACAACAGACTGAATGTCCCTAAACTAACAACGGACCGTAATTTCCGTAAACTAAAACTTCGCCTCCAAAACGACGATCATGGACCGAAATGTCCCTAAACTAGTACTCCACCCCAAACATGGCAATATATTTTCCTGGGATCTGTGTTGCAATCAAAGCTCCCACGGCGAAGACTGCACATCCAAAAAAACGGTATGTCCACAAGCGAAATGGGCACGGATGAAAACCCGAAAGGGCGTCGTGAGTAAAAACAGCAGAGCTACCGGCGAGCTTGTGAAAACCTGAAAGGGCGTAATCTCGTTAAAAAAGGAGGGTATGTCCACAAGCTAAATAGGTACGGATGAAAACCCGAAAGGGCTCCATGAGTAAAAACAGCAGGGTTACCGGCGAGTTTGTGAAAACCCGAAAGAGCGCAATCTCGTTAAAATAAAAACACCTGCAAGGTCCTCTCGACCTTGTGAGGAGAAAACACCTGCGTGAGATCCTTACGACTCATAAGGGAGTAACACACTTAGGGATCCCCACGATTCCTAAGGAGAAATTACACTTACGAGATCCCCACGACTCGTAAGGAGAATTCCCCCTATGAGACCCTCACGGGTCATAGGATTCAAAAGACTTAAGATACAGGGACCTGAACCTGTTCTTAAGTCATCACACTCCCCAAGATGTTCTACAGGCGGTCAATATTGGCTCTTGTATACAATCCACGGCCACAAATAAACGATTTCCCCCACCAAGTTCCACCAATGACGAGGAATGTCCTTATATGGTGAACAACACTTATAAGTTCTCACGCCTTCTAAGGAGAATTTACATCTGCGAGATCCTCATGACTCGTAGGGAGAAATAACTTTGTGAGACCTTTACGGCTCATAAAGTCAAAAAAGTCTCAGTCGACAGGATCCTAACCCTGTTTGTTAAGCCATATTTGTTCGAATCAACAACGGCAAATGATGATTCACTCCTGGCAACATTCCAGTTGTAGCGATGCTGATGCCTAGATTAGTATCAAATTCTCAAATCCTTTCAAGGCAAATGATGATTCGCTCCTGGAAACATTCCAGTCGTATCGATGCTGATACCTAGATTGGTATCAAATTCTCAAGTCCTTTCACGGCAAATGATGATTCGCTCCTGACAATATTCCAGTTGCAGCGATGCTGATGCTAAGATTGGTATCAGATCTCAAGTTCCATACTCGCAATAAAAAAATCAGTGAGCAGAAAATGCATATGAAATAGCCGAAATGATGGGGAAACTCGCAATAAAAATCAGCGAGCAAAATATATGCATATAAAAACAGCCGAAATGTTTGGGCAACTTGCAATAAAAAACATCGAGTAAAAAGAAAAGAATAGCCGAAATGATTGGGCACCGTGATAAAAAAGCCGAAATGATTGGGCAATCGCGACTTTCGTGATATAAAAAGCTGAAATGATAGAGCATCGCGGAAAAAAAATGAATGAAACTTTTGCCCTACAGGTGAGTCTACATCAACCCCTGTATACAATCCATGGACACAAATGAAAAGGGAACCACATTTTCCCACCAGGCCCCGTCAAAGGGAGAGCCGAGTCTCGATGGTTCATGAACAACCTAGAGACCATCTCAACACCCATCTCGCTACAGCAGACGCAGTGTCACCAACGGCTTTTCTTCTCACTCCAACAGGACGCAGACGCGATGTCAATAAAACGGAGCTATGGCAAAATCCCTAGTTCCAAATCTCGACGGTTCACAGACAACCTAGAGATCAACAACGATGTTTTTTCTCACTCCAACAGCATGTAGACGCGACGTCAATAAAACGGAGCCATGGCAAAGTCCCTAGTTCCAAATCTCGACGGTTCACAGACAGCCTAGAGATCAACAACAACGTTTCTTCTCACTCCAACAGGATGCAGACACGACGTCAATAAAACGGAGCCATGGCAAAGTCCCTAGTTTCAAATTTCGACGGTTCATAAATAGCCTAGAGATCAACAACAACATTTTTTCTCACTCCAACAGGATGCAGATGCAACGTCAACACAACGGAGCCATGGCAAAGTCCCTAGTTTCAAGCCTCGACGGTTCACCAACAACCTAGAGACTACCTCGGAGATATGGCAAAGTCCCTAGTTCCAAGTCTCGACGGTTCAGCAACAACCTAGAGACTACCTCGGAGCCATGGCAAAATCCCTAGTTCCAGGTCCCGACGGTTCACAAACAACCTAGAGACCATCTCGACGTCCGTCTCGATACAACAGACGCAATGTCACCCTGGCGTTCCTTCTCAACTCCAGCAGGATGCAGATGCAACGTCAACAACCGACCCCAGGATCAAAACTTGGAGCCATGGCAAAGTCCCTAGTTCCAAATCTCGACGGTTCACCAACAACCTAGAGACTATCTCGGAGCCATGGCAAAATTCTTAGTTCTAAGCCTCGACGGTTCACAGACAATCTAGAGACAATCTCGACATTCGTCTCGTTACAGCAGACACAATGTCAACAAATGAAGCAAAGGAAAATCCCTAGCTTCAAGGGCTTAACGGCAACTCAAATAAAACCTGAAAGACTATCGGAGATCATCCCATACCAGTGCGGAGTGGTTATGACTCATCGGGGCTCCCAAACTGAGCCTAAACTCAAGTAAAAAGCGACATGGAAAATCCCTAACGCTTGCTCTTCCGACGGTAATATAACCTGGGAGATTATTTGAAGACGTCTTATCCAGCCCCCGAAGGGATTAGAAGCACGACAGTCGTGGGGCTACTCGAACAGCAAGGCTGCATATCGGGGAATGCATCAGCCAACGCGACGGTACCACGGAAAAAAACCCTAGTACCACAAAACCTAACGGACTTCTGTCGTAAAGAGCAGGGGTTATAATGTTAGGATATTCTTGCGAGAACTTCTCGACTCATCTTGACTCGTAGGGAAAACAATGTTCCTGCGAGAACTTCTCGACTCGTCTCGACTTGTAGGGAAAAACATCTTCATGAAACCTTCACGGCTCATGAAGGTGAAAAGCCTTAGTAAACGGGGATATTAACCTGTTTCCTAAGCACTGTGGCCCTACAAGCAGGTCCAAACTGACTCTTGTATATTATCCACGGGCCATATTCTCCAAAGTCGAATATCGACAAGGAGGAGAAAAAACCACTTACGAGCCCTCTCGACTTGTAAGGGGGAAAATTCTCTTATGAGATCCTTACGACTCACGGAGGCGATGAACACTTAGAAATCCTCACGATTTCTAGGGACAATATGCACCTATGAGACCCTCTCGACTTGTAGGGAGAAAAAACCCTCTTGAGACCCTTACGGCTCATGAAAATGAAAAAATTCTTAGGCTACAAGGACCCTAAACTTGTCTCCTAAGCCATCAATTTTATAGCCAAGTATAACTCTGCACTACTTCACCCACGTACATACTTACGTGGGCAAAGTAGTGGGGGGCATTTGTTCCCGCCAAAATTTTCGGCCAAGAGCTATTTGTTCCCTTATAATCCTTATAAAAAAGGGAGAAAAGAAAGAAGAAAAGAATTCACGGTTGGACATCACGTGTTAAACATGTGAGCGCTTATATGCAAAGCATATAAGCGCTGAAACCAAATGACAAGGGCCAAACAGGCCTCACATGCTAAACATATGAGCGCTCATATGTAAAGCATATGAGCACTGAAAATAAACTAAATAAAATAACTAAGGGCCAAATAGGCCTCACGTACTAAACACGTGAGCGCTCATACGCAAAGCATATGAGCGCTGAAAATAAACTAAATTAAACAACTAATGGCTAAACAAGCCTCGCGTGCTAAACACGTAAGCGCTCATATATAAAGGATATGAGCGGTGAAAATAAACAGGCTAAAACCCACACTAGGGGTCACGTGTTAAACACGTGAGTTCTACTCACATGCAAAGCATGTGAGCCCCCCAATTTAAAATGCTCCAATTAAAATTAAATTCTATTTGGGAAATATTTTTCCTGATCTTTATAATATGGAAAGATCTTTCTCTAACAGAGAATCCTGGATTTAAAATTCAATAGTGATAAAATATCACCAATTAAATCATCTGATAGGATTAAATTCTATATGGGAAATATTTTCCTGATCTTCCTCAAACTAGAAAGATCTTCTCTGTTAAACAGAGGACCTTTGGATCAAAAATCCAACGGTGATCATCTGGTAGAATAAAATTCTATCATAGGAAAATATTTTCCTAATCTTGTTAAACTAACAAAATATTCATATGATAAGAATAAAATTCTATGTTAAACTAACGAGATATCCATATGATAGAATTAAATTCTATATTAAGAAAATAAAATTCTAATCTTGTTAAAACTAACAAGATATTCATAATCTTGTTAAACAAACAAGAAATCTTCTCTGTTACACAGAGAGCTTTTGGATTAAAAATTCAACGGTGAATAAAATTCACCGATTGATCTAAAATATCAAGGAATCAATCATGATCTCTCAATGAGGAATTCTCTTAACAAATTGATTCTTGTTCTTCTCGTATAAATAGGAGCGAGGAGAGGAGGAGACACACACAGAGAGTGAGAGAGGAAGAAAAATACAAAAAGAATTTAATTCTCTAAACGAAGGAGACCACCCCATAAGTTTTCCAAAAAGCTCCCACAAAAACAAAAGAGAATTTAATTCTCAAACAAAGGGTTTAACCCTTCAAAAAAAGAACTTTGTTCTTCCTCTGGTTGAGATCTGTAGAAGCAGATTTCCCCACAAGTTGAGAATTTAATTCTCATCGGAGAGATTCTGTTATGCAGATTCAAAATTTAGGGGAAAGAACTAAGTTCAAAGAATTTAATTCTTACAAAAGTATATAGAAATTTAATTCCTTTGATAAAACTAGGGTTTAACCCTGTAAAAAGAATTTAATTCTTATAAAAAAAGAGACTTGAAATTCTTTAAACTCAGATCCCAACATCGTTGATATGAGATCAAAATCTTCATGCACATAGAAGGAAAGACTGGCGATTCATTAGTGTTCAACACTATAAAGAAACCTCATGTGTTTCTCCACGTTAGCACCTCTGATGAACAAAAAAGAATGGTTGAGATCAAATCACGTGTTTCACACGCGAGCATTTAAAAAGAACAAGAAGTGCATCCTAAGGTAGTCACGTGTTTCTCACGTGAGCACCTCTGATGAACAAAAAAGAATGGCTGAGACCGAGTAACGTGTTTCACACGCGAGCATTTAAGAAGAACAAGAAGTGCCTCCTAGGATAGTCACGTATTTTCCACGCAACCCCCAATCAAGTGCATAGCACTTATATGAAAAAGGGAATAGACCCAAAAACAGCGCTCACATTTTCAGGGCGTCTCACGTGTTTGTACGTGAGCACCACAGGAACCAAGTGTTTAGCACTTATATGAAAGAGGGAATAAAACCCAGAAAACAGCTCCCCACTTTGGAGCGCCTCACGTGTTCACACGTGAGCGCCTCCAAAGTTTAGTGTTTAACACTAATCTACTGCCTCACGTGTGATACATGTGAGTGCTGCATATATGAGTGCTTAGCACTGGGGGGTGACTATGGAAACCCAGACCTAGCCTAAATTATCCAAGTTTTCTGAGGCCAAAACCTCTTTGATCTCCAATCAATCGATCCCCCCATGCTCATGTCTTCCTAAACTGATCCTAGTCCCAAACACGACTAATGATCTTCCGACGGATATTCATCCCACATCTCCTCTCAATCTGGAAATTGGTTCAAGAGTATATCTTTCCACATCTCTGATATATGTCGTTGTAATTTTTCAACCTCTTCAGAGAGGTGGCGGGTCCCGATAACCAACTGCTCTTCGGTGCATCAAACCACACCCCAAGCTGGGTGTCTCCCATATCATCGTTGCTCATCCCGACACGTAATAAATACACGTGTGCGCAAGATGATCTACGGACCGTAACGTCCTTAAACTAAACTCTATGGACCGTAATGTCCTCAAACTACTAAGGACCGTAACATCCTTAAACTAAAGCCTCACCTTAAAAAATGGTGATCTACAAACCGAAATGTCCTCAAACTACAATGTTGTCTACAAGAAGGTGACAACGGACCGTAACGTCCTTAAACTAAAACCTCACCTCACCTCAAAAAAGGGTGATCTACAGACCGAAATTGTAGAGTGTTTTTCATCACCCCATTGAGATGGGTATGCGCGCATGCTTGTCAGGCGCATTACAGATTCCTCCTGCTTAGGGTAGGCTGGGGTTTATTGATTGTGGGGATCCAAGTCTCCGGCAGCCGCGGACTAAGTTGCCGTTAATTACCCTTCGCCTTTGGAGCTCGAGAACCTCCGATTGATGGGTCGACAGGTCATGCGAACTTAATGTGCAGTGTTGTGTTTTGAAGGGGTTCTAGATATATCGAGGTCCCCGCAGAGTTTTTACGGGGGTCCTTCTGCCCGGATAGCGGGCTGGGGGTCAAGGGGGCTAGCAGCCCCCTTGTAGGGTGCCGGGCAGCGTCCCGTTAGAAATTTTTTGCTAACAGGTAGTGTCGTAAGTGTGGAGTGTATGTAAAAAATGGGGGGAAATGGTGTCCAAAGAACGCGTGAGCGCCAACGCTTGGGCGCTTGGGTTAGCGCTAGGCGTTTGGGCGCCAGCGCCTCACGTCTCGGCACGTGGGCACTTGGGCGCTAGCGCTTTAGGCGCTCGGGCGCTAGCGCTTTGGGCGCTAGCGAATGGGGGGGATTTTACCCCAAAATAGGAGTTAAGCTCCAAAACGAGGATTTTGAGTGGAGTTAAACTCTAAAAGATCTGGCTTAGGAGTTAAACTCCTTTGAGGATTTGGGTCTTGGAGTTAAACTCCCAAAAAATCTTCAGAGGCTCTTCTCTCCTGAGTCTTGGATCTTCTCTTGACTGAGATTTTGTCCAAAGTTAGATTTTTGGAGATGGGTCTCCTTCTTCCTCCTCTTGATCGGCTGGATCTTAGAGAAAAGGGGGTGAGACTTAAAAGTCTCCCCTTTTGGAGATCTAATGGAAGATCTGAGCTCCCCTTCGTGGGGTTTGTGGTGAAAAACTATTTAGTTTTTGAAAAGGAAAAGTAAAACTCTTGATTTAATTCAAAGGAAAGGAGAAGGTTTAGAACCTTGAGGAAGGAGAAGAAGTAGGCACAAACCCTAGAGTTTTTTTAGAGAAATGAAAAGTCTATTTTATTCATCATCATGTTGCCTTATATAGAATTACACATTTACATATAGCCCCTTGGGCTTTACAAAATGGTATTTTGCCTATCCCATGTCTCATGTGCTATTTTTTTTGCACATAAGCCATGGGCTTTACAAAAATTTGGCTTTATGCCCATTTTCCTTACACCCATGCACAAAAAATTATATCAAAATTATTTGTTACATGATTTTTATTTTGGCATGGGGAGGCCGGCCGCGGGGCTCGACTTGGACATAGTCCCACTTGCTTGAGCTTCGGCCCGCCTGGCTTGGGGTTAACCTTGATTTTGACTTGGTCAACTGGGGTGCAAATTTTGACCCTAATAAAATGCCCCCATCAATAAATGCACACCACATATGTGGATCGTGTGCATGAAATTTATGGATCTTCTTTCGCGTGGAGGCGACTTGCTTTGGTTCCCACTTTTTAGGATGCACTGCCCTTTTTACGACATGGTCGGTCGACGTTTGCGTCTTCGAGGCGGAATGTCCGTGGTAGATATTTCCCTGGCCCGGAGCGATTTGGTTCCCGTTTTGTAGGAAGCCTGCACTGCCCTTTTTACGACATGGACGGTCGACGCTTGACGCGTCTCTGGGACGGAGTGTCCATGGCAGACGTTTTCCTGGCCCGGAGCGATTTGGTTCCCGATTTGTGGGAAGCCTGCACTGCCATTTTTACGACATGGACGGTCGACGCTTGACGCGTCTCCGGGACGGAGTGTCCATAGCAGACATTTCCCTGGCCCGGAGCGATTTGGTTCCCGATTTGTAGGAAGCCCGCACTGCCCTTTTTACGACATGGACGGTCGACGCTTAACGCGTCTCCGGGACGGAGTGTCCGTGGTAGACGTTTCCTGGCCTGGATTGATTTGGTTCCCGATTTGTGGGAAGACTGCACTGCCCTTTTTATGACATGGACGGTTGACGCTTGACGCATCTCCGGGATGAAGTGTCCGTGGCAGACGTTTCCCTGGCCCGGAGCGATTTGGTTCCCGATTTGTGGGAAGCCTGCACTGCCCTTTTTACGACATGGACGGTCGACGGCACTGAGTGTCGCTGGTTGTTCAACTTTTCCCCAGCACGGAGTGTCGCTGATCGACTTGTCCTCGGCGTGGAGTGTCGCTGATAGACTTTTCCCCGGCGCGGAGTGTCGCTGATGTTCGACTTGTCCCCGGTACGGAGTGTCGCTGATGTTCGACCTGTCCCCGTCACGGAGTGTCGCTGATGTTCGACTTATCCTCGGCATGGAGTGTCGCTGATCGACTTATCCCCGGCACGGAGTGTCGCTGATGTTCGACTTGTCCCCGGCACAGAGTGTCACTGATGTTCGACTTGTCCTCGGCACGGAGTGTCGCTGTTCGACTTGTCCTCGGCACGGAGTGTCGCTGATTGACTTTTCCCCGGCACGGAGTATCGCTGGTCGACTTGTCCCCGGCACGGAGTGTCGCTGATCGACTTATCCCCGGTACGGAGTGGCGCTGATCGACTTATCCCCGGCACGGAGTGTCGCTGGTTGATTCCGAGTCGAAGCATAATTTCAACAGGGAAGGCAGATACGCCGAGGCAAAGCATGATTCGACACGGGGTATATTCTGGGACAAATCATGATTCCACCGCAGAGGTTGTTGGTTTGATTTGGGTTGGCATTATCATCGCTATACTGGAATATGGTACCAAAAGCGAATCATCATTTGCCATGAGAGGATTTTTTTTTGTCGGCATCTGCATTGCTGCACTGGAATAATGCTAGGTGCAACTCGTTATTTGCTCCAGGAGCATTTGGGAATTGGTGGCTTAGGAGACAGGTTTAGATCCCTACCACCTAAGGCTTTTCAATTTTATGGGCCGTAAGGGTCCCATAAAAGCATTTTCTCTCTACGAGTCGAAAGGATCTCGTAGGTGTATTTTCTCCTTAGGAGTCGTGGGGACCCCTAAGCGTGTCGCTCCTTTGTGAGTCGTAAGGATCTCATGTGGGAATTTTCTCCTTACAAAGTCGAGAGGACTTTGCGAGTGCATTTCATCTCTTTTTCACGAGTTTGCTTCCTTTCGGGTTTTCACAAACCCGCCGGCAGTCCTGCTGTTTTTACTTACGGAGCCCTTTCGGGTTTTCATTCGTGCCCATTTTGCTTGTGGACATACCTTTTTTTTCATCGCTGGTGGGACTTCGAGGGTGGTCTTTCCGGTAAGACTTGGGAGTGATGGGGGTCGTTTACGCCCATGGATTGTATACGGTTTTGCAGGATGTATAATCCAGACCGTAGGGCCAGAAAAATTTCGGGACTTTGTCGGCGTCTGCATCGCTGTACTGGAATATGGTACCAGGAGCGACTTATCATCCACCGTTGGGGTATGAGATTTGGAATTTGGTTGGCGTCTGTATCGCTGCACTGGAATATGGTACCAGGAGCGACTCATCATTCACCACATGGGGATTTGGATTCTGGCCGGCGTCTGCATCGCTGCACTGGAATATGGTGCCAGGAGCGACTCATCATTCGCCATTGCACATTGGAAAGCGATGGCTTAGGAGACAGGTTTACATCCCTATTGCCTAAAGCTTTTCAATTTTATGGGCCGTAAGGGTCCCATAAAAGAATTTTCTCCCTACGAGTCGTAAGGATCCCGTAGGTGCATTTTCTCCTCAGGAGTCGAGAGGACCCCCAAGTGTGTTTTTCCTTTGTGAGTCATAAGGATCCCACGAAGGTGTTTTCTTACGAGTTGTAAGGTTCTCGCAAGTTTGTTCTCCTTATGTATCGTGAGGACACATGAGTGGATTTCCCTCATTCCCAGTTTAATGACTTAGGGGTCCTCTGTTTCCAGTTTAACGACTTAGAGGTCATCTGTTCCCAGTTTAAGGACTTAGGGGTCTACTGTTCCCAGTTTAACGACTTAGGGGTCATCTGTTCCCAGTTTAACAACTTAGCGATCATCTGTTTCCAGTTTAACGACTTGGTGGTCATCTGTTTCCAGTTTAACGACTTAGCGGTCATCTGTTCCCAGTTTAAAGACTTAGGGGTCTATTGTGCCCAGTTTAACGACTTAGCGGTCATCTATTTCCAATTTAAAGACTTAGGGTTCTATTGTGCCTGGTTTAACGACTTAGCGGTCATATGTTTCCAGTTTAAAGACTTAGGGGTCCATTGGATCAATTTGGAATTTCGGGATAGGGTCCGGCATCAGCGTTGCTAACACTGAAGCACATATGCCAGGAGCAATTCATTATTTGCCTTTACCCGTTGGGGAGCGATGGCTTAGGAGACAGGTTTGGGTCCCTATCACCTAAGACTTTTCAATTTTATGGGCCGTAAGGGTCCCATAAAAGCATTTTCTCCCTACGAGTCGTAAGGATCCCGTAGGTGCACTTTGTCCTTAGGAGTCGTAAGGACCCCCAAGTGTGTTTTTTCTTTGTGATTCGTAAGGATCCCACGAAGGTGTTTTCTTACGAGTCAAGAGGATCTCGCAAGTTTTGTTCTCCTCATGTATCTTGAGGCCACATGAGTGGATTTCCCTTGTTCCCAGTTTAACGACTTAGGGGTCATCTGTTTCTAGTTTAACGACTTAGAGGTCTATCTTGCCCAGTTAACGACTTAGCGGTCATCTGTTTCCAGTTTAATGACTTAGCGGTCATCTGTTCTCAGTTTAAAGACTTAGGGGTCTATTGTGCCCAGTTTAACGACTTAGCGGTCATCTGTTCCCAGTTTAAAGACTTAGGGGTCTATCGGATCGAAAGCTAAGAATTTTAGGGTAGGGGTCGGCATCAGCGTTGCTAACACTGAAGCATATGTGCCAGGAGCAATTCATCATTTGCCTTTCCCTATTGGGGAGTGATGGCTTAGGAGACAGGTTTAGATCCCTATCACCTAAGGCTTTTCAATTTTATGGGCCGTAAGGGTCCCATAAAAGCATTTTCTCCCTACGAGTCGAAAAGATCTCGTAGGTGTACTTTCTCCTTAGGAGTCGTGGGGACTCCCAAGTGTGTTTTTCCTTTGTGAGTCGTAAGGATCCCACAAAGGTTTGTTCTCCTCATGTATCGTGATGACACATGAGTGGGTCTTCCCAAATGGAGCATAATTCCGCGGGCGGAGACCAGCCGCGTAACTGGTGGTTGCGATGGGGTATGGGATGATTAGAATTATTTGAGCCCGTGGATTGTATACGGTGGTCAACTTAGGGACCAACCGTAGGGCTGGAAGAATTTTGGGAAATTGAATTTTGGTTGGCGTCTGCATCGCTGTACTGGAATATGGTACCATGAGCGACTCATCATTCGCCATTTGAGAGTTTAGGTTTTGGACAGCGTCTGCATCGCTGCACTAGAATATAGTACCGGGAGCGACTCATCATTCGCCGTTTTGGGATTTGGAATTTGGTTGGCGTCTGCATCGCTACACTGGAATATGGTACCAGGAGTGACTCATCATTCGCCGTTGGGGTATGGGATTTGGAATTTGGTTGGCGTCTGCATCGCTGCACTGGAATATGGTACCAGGAGCGACTCATCATTCGCCATTAGGATTTGGAATTTGGTTGGCATCGCTACACTGGAATATGGTACCAGGAGCGACTCATCATTCGCCTTTTTTTTACCGCGATTGCTCTATCATTTCAGCTTTTCTTATCGCGAAGGTCACGATTGCCCTATCATTTCAGCTATTTATTAGCAGTTGCCCCATCATTTCGGCTTTTTATTTATATACATATATATACATATATATATTTTTTTATTTACATATTTTTACATCCCCAGTTTAACGACTTAGAGGTCGACTGTTCCCAGTTTAATGACGTGGTGGTCAGCGGTTCCTAGTTTAAAGACTTAGAGGTCTATCATTCCCAGTTTAACGACGTGGTGGTCAACGATTCCCAGTATAAAGACTTAGAGGTCTATCATTCCCAGTTTAATGACGTGGTGGTCAGCATGCTTATCCCAGCTCCTTGAACTTTGATCTTGGCGGAGTTGTGTTGATGACCGTAGCTCTGTGGCTTGTCGGTACATCTGACGACTGTGGGGCTTTCCCAAGTTTGTATTGGTTCTCCACCCAATCTTTGAAGATATAACAGTCTTCGATGGTATGACTCACCATTCTATGATATGGGCAGTATATGGGATTGCCGGTCATATTCATTTCATGTGGCCTCTTCGGAACAGGTAGTTGCAGACCGTTGTTCAAGGTGTCCGCGAATATTTTGTGGACTTCATCCCTCCTGAAGGAGTATATCTTCTTCTTTCTCTCCAATGGAGTAGGTGCCTTTACCGATGCTGGTCCTTGAGGCCTATCAGTCTTTGGTTCGCCCTTTTTAGATAATGGCACATGTCTGAGAGAATCAGATTCCCGAAGGGCTCCGGTCTCCATTTGTATGAAATCGGCGGTCGTAACTTGGCTATTTGCTAATGCGCCTTTAGACAGTTCTATCTCTCCCGTCTTGTATTGCTTTTCGACCCAATCTTTAAAGACGAAGCAGTCCTCAATGGCATGACCTATCACTCTGTGATAGGGGCAATATTTTGGGTCGTCGGTCATATTCGCTTCTTACGGCCTCTTTGATTCTGGCAGTTGTAGACCGTTTCTTAGGGCGTCCTTGAATATCTTGTGGACTTTGTCCCTTTTGAAGGAATAGACCTTATCCAGTTTCTCTTTCAGAGGCGATTCCCCTTCGGTGTATGTATCGGAGGGACTGGAGGCTGATCGCGGCCGTTTTTCGTGAAGGTGCTCCGCTCTTAGGCTGAAAGGGGTATCGGTTGGCTGCCTCCGGGTATCAATCCCTGGCTTATGAACCAAAATTTGATTCTGCTGGAATTGCAATCAGGCGACTTGGGTCGCGAGATCTGCCACAACGTTTGCCAATTCGTCGACCTTAGACTGTACCTTGGCTAACTTCTCATCCCTGTCCTGAAGCTGCTTCTGAAGCCATCGGAATAATACTTGTTCTGTAGTTCCAGTTATGACAACCGGTTCATCCTTATTGCCTGAGCTCAATTCCGCAGGAACCCCAGGCTCTTTTGGCTTATCGGCCTGAGCGAGCTCTTCGTCATTTAGACCGAGTTGACGTTGGGTAGCGTCCACCGTATCATCACCCTGGCTGTGAAGCATATGAGGGTTCGTTTCTTCATGTCCGACCATGTAGACAGTGTGGACCGCATATCCAGCCGTCTCTTTATCTTTGTCGGGGTAACCCCGTTCTTGGAGCCTCATGAAGCTCAGCCTAGTATGAGCCCTAGCCCTTTTGTTGGATCTGTATCTGAGCCTTTTCTTCCTTAGTTTCTTGATTTTGAGGGCTTGGCAGTTATCCGTTTTCTATGAAGCCACCATGAGTCGATTGATAGGGAGCTTAAAGAAGATACCCGATCGGGCAGTTATCGTGGGTACCGCTGGAGCTTTCCCGAGATGCCTCGTTGCTTCGTTGACATTGATGGACTTGCCCCCAGCTGGAGCGATGGAGGGTCGTTTGGAAACGGATTTGTGCTTGGGCAGAGGTGCCCTCGCAACCATGACATTCGGCCTTTTCCCTTTTGAGACCGGTTTGTCTGTTACCAGAGCTTGAGGAGCTGGGACGACGTTAGCTGACACGAACATAATAGAGCCAAATGGTAGTGGCGGCTCCTCCCCTTGTCGCCCAAGACTGGCCGAGAGGACCGTCCTTGCGTCCATCTTCATCGTGTAGGAGATGGGAGCTGTGTCGAGAGCTGAGCTGATCCTTGGAGACATCTTTGCTGCGTTCGAAGATTGCAATTAGAGAACGTTAACCTGCACAAAAAAACATGATTTTAGTACAGGCGATTGATATGCATATTAATTGAGTTCGCATGAATGCTTAACCCGAAATATGGGAGGAAAGATAAGTCCTACCGGGCGTGCCAGAATCTGTAGGGTGTTTTTCGTCACCCCATTGAGATCGGAACGCACGCACGCTTCTCAGGCGCATTACAGATTCCCCCTGCCTAGGGTAGGCTGGGGTTTATTGATTGGTGGGATCCAAATCTCCGGCAGCTGCGGACTAAGCTGCCGTTAATTACCCTTTGCCTTTGGAGCGCGAGAACCTCCGATTGATGGGTCAAACATGTCATGCGAACTCAACGTGCAGTGTTGTGTTTTGAAGGGGTTCTGGATATATCGGGGGGGCCCGCAGAGTTTTTACGGGGGTCCCGCTACCCAGATAGCGGGCTAGGGGTCAAGGGGGCTAGCAGCCCCCTTGCGGGGTGCGGGGCAGCGCCCCGTTAGAAATTTTTTTTCTAACAGGGACAGTGTTGTTAGTGTAGAGTGTGTGTAAAAAATAGGGGGAAAATGGTGTCCGCAGGACGCGTTAGCGTTAGGCGCTTGGGCACTTGGGTTAGCGCTAGGCGCTTGGGTGCTGGCACCTCACGTGCCCGGCACATGGGCGCTCGGGCGCTAGCGCCTCACGTGCCCGGCACATGGGCGCTCGGGTGCTAGCGCTCTGGGCACTAGCGCCTCACGTGCCCGGCACGTGGGCGCTCAGGCGCTAGCGCCTCACGTGCCCGGCACGTGGGAACTCGGGCACTAGTGCTTTAGGAGCTCGGGCGCTAGTGAAAGGAGGGGATTTTACCCCAGAAATAGGAGTTAAACTCCAAAACGAGGATTTTGAGTGGAGTTAAACTCCAAAAGATATGAATTAGGAGTTAAACTCTTTTGAGGATTTGGGTCTTGGAGTTGAACTCCCTAAAAATCTTCAGAGGTTCTTCTCTCTTGAGTCTTGGATCTTCTCTTGACTTGGATTTTGTCCAAAGTTGGATTTTTAGAGATGGGTCTCCTTCTTCCTCCTCTTGATCGGCTGGATCTTAGAGAAAATGGTCGAGACTTAAAAGTCTCCTCTTTTTGAGATCTAATGGAATATCTGAGCTCCCATTTGTGGGTTTTGTTGTGGAAAACTATTTAGTTTTTTAAAAGGAAGAGAAAAACTCTTGATTTAATTCAAAGGAAAGGAGAAGGTTTAGAACCTTGAGGAAGGAGAAGAAGGAGGCACAAACCCAAGAGTTCTTTTTAGAGAAATGAAAAGTCTATTTTATTCATCATCATGTTGCCTTATATAGGCTTACACATTTACATATAGCCCATTGGGCTTTACAAAATGGCATTTTGCCTATCCCATGTCTCATGTGCTATTTTTTTTTGCACATAAGCTATGGGCATTATAAAATTTTGGCTTTATGCCCATTTTGCTTACATTCATGCACAAAAAATTACATCAAAATTATTTGTTACATGATTTTTATTTTGGCATGGGAGGCTGGCCGTGGGGCTCGACTTGGGCATGGGCCCACTTGCTTGGGTTTGGGCTCGCCTGGTTTAGGGTTGACCTTGACCTTGACCTTGACTTAGTCAACTGGGGTGCAAATTTTGACCCCAACAGAAATGTCCTCAAAATACAACGTTATCTCCAAGATGGTGACAACGAACCATAACGTCCTTAAACTAAACTCTACAGACCGTAACGTTCTTAAACTAAACTCTACGGACCGTAACGTCCTCAAACTACTACGGACCGTAACATCCTCAAACTAAACTCTCACCTCAAAAATGGTAATCTACGGACCGCAACGTCTTTAAACTAAAACAATGGAGCCCAAATGCTCTTTTGTTGGATCTGAATGAATCTAAAACCCCGTTAAGTAGATCTTAGTCTCAATTTGGACTAACGTATCCTTAACTAAAATTTAAGCCAATCTTAATCTCAAACGAGATCAACAATGCTTAAATCAACCCAAACCTAAATCTAAGATATACGGATTTGGACTAATCCACGACATACGGGTGATAACATAAATTAGTCTCTATATACAATCCACGGGCAACAAAAAATAAAACAAACACACATGACACGAAGTGAACCTCTGGAGCTGGAGAAAGTGGTTATCGCGATGCGGTAACGTAATTAACTGCAGGGGCTTGCGCCTGTAGGGAAGAGCGTCCCTACAATCAAAAACCCCTCGCAAACGAGAAGGAATCTGACGAAGTCTACTACAACGTTCACATCCATCCAAACCTCCGATACACGGTGCAATAAATCAACTTGGCATGTTTGGAGAGGTGGACAGATAAATCCAAATAGCATCTGCCCCCAAATTCAGGCAAGACGATCCATCCCGATTTGTCTCCGTTTTCGGCGGTAAACACTACCCTACTGGAACAAGTTAAGCATCTTCTTCAAGCTTCCGTACTGGTCAACAAATTTAGTGCGTCATTTTCTGGACGTCATACACATAGCGAAGGAAGTATCCGAGCACATACTCAACTTGCTTTTTTATAAAGACAGAAAATCAAAAGAAAACCTCCGTGCTCGGATGGATCTTCAGGACCGGGAAATTAGAAGTGAATTATGCTGAGAGGTTCGGCCGGTATATGGGGGATGAGAGCCGCCTCGTGAAGAAGTATTCACTTCACGTTGAGTGGGGCGATCAGCACCGGCGCTCATTTGCCCTCTTCTGGGATCAGGCTCGGGTATTAATATATATTTTCATTTGACTTATCCAATATATTTATTATTGTTTAACACTTGCAATTTAAATACATTTTTTTGTATTTGCAGTTGGATTACGACTTTCAGCCTGTACCCGACCCTGATCACCCTAAGAGAGTGCTCGATCTTCACGCTCTGTAAAATGGCCTGATGAAGAACATGCAATCAAGGTCTGATACAATAGGAACGAGCTGAAGATCGACCGCTATTCCCTATGGATGGCGACCCCGAGGCAGAGAGAGCGGCTCTCCTATATATTCCGGCCTTTACAAGAGTCGACGTAGATACATGGCCTCTCTTGTGCCAATATTTTGACTCTCAGCGCAAACAGGTATGTAACTTAAATGTAATTCATTGTTTAGTATATAATTTATTTTTTTGTGTTGCTTAATTAGAAAACTAAATCTGAATGTGTTGTGCAGAAACATGCCGATCAAAATAAAGAGAATAGGAAGTCGATGAAAAGGGGTCTCCCCACCTATACAGGTGGCTCGAGGAACATTACTCGTGCCATGGAGGCAACGGTAAATTAAAATAGATCTATTTTAATATAATGTAATATTAAGAGTTATTTTATAATATATATAAAATTTTTGCGAATTGCAGAGAGCTCAGACCCTGGCACAGGGTGGTACACCGAGCGTGCTGACCGCGTATCTTGCCGTCCACGGCACCTCGACAGATCCCACCATGGGCGAGCTTCGATTCCCCGACACTGCTACCCAGGAGTATTGCGAAAGTGTTAATATTTATTCCAACAAGTTTGAAATTTTTGTTTTGAAAAGTTCAAATTTAAATGATATACTTATATTTTAATGGTTAATGTGGGTGTAGAAGCGGGTGGTGGAGTAGGCGGAGTCATCGGGGATCGATTTTACTGGACATACCGATCCGATGCTGCTGACCCCAGTCCTAGACGCCACACACGGATGGCACTACGGAGGTTGGGAGAGAGGCTGAGGACCGGGTCCTAGCAGGGCCCATATGAGGTTGGACTCCACTCCGGCGGTTATTTCCCCTACCCCCCGTGAGTGACGTCTAGAGCATGATGTTGCCGCCTTGAAGACCACCGTCGAGGAGTTGAAGGAGATGGTATGTATACTACTTAATAGGAAAATATTACATCACATTATAGATAGTAACATATGCAATATTAGTAGCCTGAGCTTATTTGGTTGTAGACTTAGTATTGATTAATCATACTTACATAAAACTATCTAATTAAAATAAACTACGGCTTTCCAAACTAAATACCCAAACGAGGCCTCAGTCCCTAAGTATTCTTAGATTGGAGTTTCGCAATAACCTGATAATGATACGAACTCGACTAAACTCTAATACACCGTTCTTACTCGTTTATTACACACAAAATTTAACAGATGCGATAGGCTACTTCGGATGCGGCTCCACATGCATCTCCTTTGGCTGCGGCTCCGCAAGCCACTACCTCGGCTGCGGTTGCACAGACCACTCCTGCAGCTCCACAGCCCGCTCAGACTCCTGCACAGTCCGCTCCTTCATTAGTCGAGTTTTTGACGACTCAAGGCTGCATTGAGGATCAGATGCGCCAGATTACGGCGATTATCAGAGGTGGAGGAGCTAGACCGAGCTAGGTAGCTTTATTTATATTTTTGAGGATGTATGTACTTATCTGATACATATTGTATAAATTTTGGACGATATTGGTGGTTGTTTGTTTGTTCACGATGATTTAGTTTGATATCGTATTCTGTTTGTTTATTTCTTTTATATATTATGCGTGAGATGTTGGTTATGAATATTTCTGTATTTGGTTATATGATGTATATATTATTGTGCAAAGGGCGGGGGAAAAACAGGAAGCCCTTTTTTTTTATATAAAAACCCCTTGATATTTTGTCATTATGGATTAATCCGTAGGGCCATCTGTTGCACCTACGAATTAACCCGTAGGTGCAAAGTTTGCCCCTACACAGTTCGCCGTAGGGACAAAATATTAGGATACCTGATATTTTGTTCCTATGGACTCAGTAACGGGGGGTAAAACTTGCCCCTATGAATTTATCCGTAGGGGCATTCATTCGGATCTACGGATGTATCCGTAGGGGCATTTAGTAGGCCCTACGGATAATGCCGCAGGGGCAAGTAATTTATTTTATAAAACAATAAATTAAATAAATATTATGTCCATACGGAGTAATTCGTAGGGGTACCTATCCCTACGGAGTAAGGCGTAGGGGCAATTATTACTCCGTAGAGGCATGTTCAGGGCGAAGACTTGCACCTGCGGCCTTTGCACCTACGGGCTAATTTCGCGTCCCTATGGCTATATCCGTAGAGGCAGTGGTTTGCCCCTACGGATAAATCCGTAGGAGCAATCCATTATTGTAGTAGTGCTTGTGTAAGGAAGAGTTCCTACCTGCTTACATATCTTTGTTAAATGTGTGCCCTGCTCACTTCGTGTACCCCGTAACACTTATACTTCATGCCTGAAATAGTCAAGAAAGATAGACACATCCATCCCAGATGATAAAGAAAGAAAGCAACACACCATCAATTTTAAAATATGCATCTATAAAGTCGTCACCCATAATAATAATATCAAATACAAGTGTAAGGTCTATCAATCTATTTAAACTGCAACATGTCATCCAAGACGAAATCCAAACGCACGTAGCGTTACTCAGCTATTTCCTTTGTCATTAGATCCCCGATCATCTGTCATGCCCCGCTTCCCAGAATACGGGCAGAGGATGTGCTGCTACGTATTTACTCTGAAATAAATACGCTAAGCGTATCTAAGCAATATAAAAGAAAAATACACAAGAGACAATAGGTATAATGGAACAACAACTTTATTTATTTACATTCTTTTTACAATACATGGAAAAGTAAATACATCTGAATGAAAGCCATGCCTAAACAGTGGCATAACAGAAATGAAAAGTACTGAAATAAAATGTGTACAATGAATCTAAAGTTCTGGGTCATAGGCTAGCTGATCCAAGTCCTCCCTGGTGGGCTCGATCTCCTGAGTGTCCAGATCACCTGACAACATTCCAAAGAAGAAAGAGAAGGAATGTCGTCAGCGAACAATTGCTCGGTAAGTCCCAAAGATAAGGGAGAAGTAGAATAGACAGAGAGAGAAAGTAGCTTTTCAAAGTTATATTTAGAGTTAACGCTGTTGTTTGTAGCTTGGTACAGAAGGATGCCAGTGTATACGAGAGGAGTCTCTATATGCCAGAGACTAAAGGCAAATGGAAGTACAAGGCTCCGTTATACAACCCGGAACAACGGCAATTGGATTCAGGTTAGGTGTCTTAAATCTTGCAGTCTCGTGCCACTTCTAATACCTTCCGTACCAATCTACCCCTTAAACCCCGCGATGTCTTTATTGTATTGTTTGTATTGTATTGCAACTTGTATTGTCTTGTAATATAGATTGTATAATTGGATGACTTGCCGAATCCATGATATCAGTAAATGGATGTAACTGGAGAATCATGGATGTAACTGGAGAATCATGTAAATGGAAGTATATCCATGGTTCGGTTCAGTCAATATAGATTGAATAGTTTGAACATATTGAATATATGCATTCATGGATTTATATTGAATTGTAGTATTGTAGATTGCACTTGAATCATGTTCAAGTCAGATTATTTGTAATGAGACTCAATCTGAGTCAGACAAATATAAAAGAAATTGAATCCTGAATTAGGTTTTGATATTATCGTAACCGCTGCACATGGGCGGCAGGATTTGTGTCTTTTTTAAAGACGATTACCGTATTGATAACACCGTTTGTTAAGTTGTATAGCTTAAATAGGCAAGCACCCACTTCTCCAGCTCCCCGAGGCTCAAGAGATTGGTCCCGCTTAAAGCTATATTTATTAGGGTCCTTAGGGTAATTTATAGAACTTGAGGGGGTTTTCTGTAAAAATACTTTTGTATAATTTTCAAAATACACCCGAAGTGTTTAATTATCATCTTTAGAGTTTTCATTGATATATATTTTATCATTGTCACAATTCTAGTGATTAAAACCTATTTTCATAATATAGGGTATTTATTTGTAATATTGAACTTGTATGGAATTGCATGGTGTTTTCATGTAAAATGATTCTTATGATTTAGAAAAGTAGGAATATCACAAAATAGATATTTTGATGATATATATATATATATATATATATTTATATAAAAAATAAATTTAATATATTATATTTCTAAAAATCTCATTTTCTTAAGATATTTGTATTTTTAAATCTCTCGAGACCGAATGCTCTTTGTGGAGATCTGCATCTCGCACTACTAAGCCCTAGGATGTGCGATAATCCACACCATCCCGAACGGGTTCCCAATGGATTGTAGCGGCGCTTTGCAAAGATTTGTAAAAAATACGTAATCTTGTAGAAAACGGTTTTTATAAGTTAAAGGTAGTTTTGTGTAAACGGTATTTCCCGAATCTATATTTCCCAAAAAGGTATCGTGCTATATTGCATATGAGTGTTGTGAAGAGGTAGGTCATTACCTCGTGATCTATCTAAAGGTATAGCAACATTAATGATGTTTGAAAGTCGAAACTATACTACATGGTATTTTATTGAAAAAGAGCGGTAAAAGTTATAAAATGAAATATTTTGCTATGAAACTTATTCATCATGTTTTGTTAATGATTAATAGTCAAGATGTAAGAGTTTAATATGGCTGTGTTAAGGAAAATTGAACTTTATAAAGAAAACCGAATCGGAAGTCGGATTTAACTCCGCTTCCGTCGGGTTTTAGTAAAAGAAGTTTTAAGAATAGATTAGAGAAGAGGGAGGTGGGACTTATGGGTTTAGAGTCAAGAGAAGAGAGAGAGGAAGCGGTAGGAGGCGCCGGTGCGTCGTTTCATCGCCGGGAGCTCCTAGGGTCGTCGTCGGAATTTCGCCAGAGCTTCACCCTTTGCTAACTCTAATTGCACACTTAAATTCTAGAGAGTTTTCTTGAGAGTTTTGGACAGAATTGTGAGTGAGGGGTGTGTGTTTAGGGGTGGTATTTATAGGGTAAAACTAGAGTTAGGGTATGCGAAAGGGCGTGAAGAAAAAATGTATTAAATTGTATTGAAAATTGGATTTATTGAGATTTTAAAGGGCTCTGTTAATGTGCAGGATTTTTGAAGTGTACAGGGGAGTTAAGAATACAAAAAGTCACAACTTTCATGTTGACAACTCGGCGATTCGACCGAGTTCTGCCGGTGGCGGCGACCGAGTCGGCCGAGTCGCCGGCTGAGTCATGGCGAGTCGGGCCGGGGTCGACTGCCACATGTCCCTCGTCAATTCTTCTACCCCCTGGGCCAGTTTGTTTTATATATGAAGTGGGGTTTTTATGAGTTATGCACGTGTAGACCCTTGGACTTCTAAAAATTTAAAAGAAAATAATATTAAAAATAATGTGGGGGATGGGATTTGAACTCTGGTGCTTTTGTTCAGCAGTGCAAGGTCTTACCAATGAGCTACAAGCTCCTTCATGCTATTAAAAAGCAAAACAAACTTATAACTTGTGCTTAGGTAAAAATACCCCTTTCTGTATTTTTTTTGAAAAAATTGTCCAGAAAGTTGTACAGAAAGTTTAGGGTTGTTATATCGTCTGACCTGAAGGAAGACACTATGGTTTAGACCACCTTCTCATGCCACTAACTCCTTGATGAAGTGTTGTTAGATCTGTAAGTGCTTCAATTTCCCATATATATGGGATCGTTTAAGTATGCTATCGTTGACCTGATGTCACGATAGGGAAAAACTATGTTTCCCTTGCGTACAGAATCACGCGCAGACTTTTGAAGAATCACTTTAGCCTGGCAGCCTCTTCGGTGCTACTGAGGTAGCCGTATATTCTACCTCTATGGTGAAAAAGCTACACAACCTACTTTTCGCTATTCCGAGTGATGACCTTGCCATTATGCAAGAAAGCACGTGCGGATGCGAATGTATGCGTACCCAGATAGATGGCCATGTCGGCATTTATATGTCTACATAATTGCGAACCTGATCCCTCATAGCACAAGATATATTGGGTCGTCCCACATCACTGCCTGAAAATCCTCGTCATTTCATCTCAACAAGCAGACCCTAATACTAAGTCCAATTGGTAAGGGTTATATGTCTGGTCAAATACACACTATGCATATATTTGACTACTAACTATGCAAAATGGAACCCACAAAATCTGTCTCTCTTCGTCAAGAGTTTTATAGCAAAGATCAAGGCTAAAAACATGTCCATTAGTGACTGGAGTAATAAATTGGAGAGTGATCGTGCAGGCTGAACTGTTTTAAGACATATCTCATGTAAGTCTCTGAAGACAAACATGATATGCTCTTGAAACAGCTCCTCATGGATCCAATTCCCAAGCATAAACTCAACATCTTATATATGTCCTTTATAGCGAGATTAGCCACTCCAAGTGGCATTCATTGTCTCCAAGTCATTTTTGGTCATCTCAATTTCATTCACAACAAGATTTCTAAATTTGTAGTTATCGTATTCAATCATTTTCAGTCCATATCCGATATAGATTGATGACGTCAAACCGACAACTGCTTGGCTAAGTGTTTCAAGCATAAATGGACTCTCCAAGTCGACTCGAGTCATGTTGGCTTTGAAATCCATAGGCTGATCTCCCAGATCTCCTTATCCAAATCTCCATCGAGAAAATAATCTAAGTCCCCAGGACTTGTTCAAGATCTTTATGTATGATGATTTATTAAGGAAGGTGAAATAAACGCAATCATCACCCCAGGTGAAAAGTGTCTATTCGTTGTCCACCTACACTAGGTGAATCCCTTCATCAACAAGTATGAATTGTATCTCTCTACAATATCCTCCTTCTTTCGCAAGACTTTGAAAAACCCAGTTTTTATCAGCAGTCTTGCGTCCGGTAGAATAATTGACCAAATCCCTGACTTGATCCTTTAACGTTGACTATTGTACCTCTTCCATTGTCGTTATTCACTCTTTCGCAGTAGACCCAGAAATAGCGTCCTCAAATGACTTGGGTTCCACAACCAATGCGAAATTACCATAGACATCTCCCCTTCGATATCGAAACGTCGTCAGGGTGTTAATCCATAACACTATCTACAAGTCTTTTGAGAATCCGTGATTGGTTCCAAGCCATCAACGGAAACATCTCTCCCATTTTCGCCAGCCGCTGAAAGAACTAATTTCTTCTACACCATTAACCGACTAGGAGTCTCCTCAATCTCATAGAATCCTAAATCCTGACATACTTCTGCCTTTTGCGAAAATTTCCTCCCCAAGGAAATTGTTCGTTGTTTCCTCCCTGAGGTAATCAAGGTTGCACTACCAAATGTCAATCACAGTCTTATCACATACTCATGAACATAAGTGAGCTCTCAGGTCTCCCGTTCGTCCACTACTCATAAAGTGTTGACTATACTGTCTTTGAAGAGCACATGATCAAGAACATAAGCCACTGTCAATAACGCATCTCCCAAATAATATGTAAGATTAGCCCTTGCCATCATGTTCTTTATCATATCTAGCGGTTCTCTAATTCTCCTTTATACAACACCATTTTGTTGCAGAGTTTACAATATCATCAGCTGTCTGACGACTCCTTTTTCTTCATTCAGTTTCCTGAATTGCTAAAATAAATACTCATGGTTTGCTTACAGTTTACAGAAATGCTCCGTAAAACACGCACAATCATGTTTGCATGAGTTGAATCTTCACTTCACTGACACAACGTTTGATACAAATCAACGCTTCAGTTCCGTGTGAGACTAATAGCCATATCGAGTAATTATTAATGAAGGTGTTGAACTAGGAAATTCTACTATGTGTCTTCACATATATTGGTCCGTATTTATCGGAGTGAATTATCTGCAACGGATATCCAAATGGTTTTCCTTTGGTAGTTTTGCCTCCAAGGAAACTCTCACAAATAGATGGTTTGATTTTGGTTAAAATGCCAACTAATCCACCCCAGATGGTTAAATCATCTCATCTACCTGTTGACCTAATATACTATGCCACTCATGACATTCATAGAAAGGTCAATTTTCAAAACCATAAGAAACCCAGAAGACAGATTATCCCATTAAGCTAACCAAATACCGTAAACCGAAACTATAACTGACAGGAAAATGATGTATGGATAGTTATTTATATCCCCGATGCAAAATAGACTCATATGTTCTCGACACATGATTTTCTTCCACAAACTTTTCTGCTCATAGTAGAAGGCCTTGCTTCCAATCTGTACCCTGACGAGTGGAGCGGTTTAAATTTCCACAGTCAAAAGTTTGGACTTATTATTTTCATTACTGCCAGCGCATTTCTCCATGTCAGATCGCTTAAGTTGTAGGCACGTTATATCTGTTTTCTTAACTCGATTGAACTCTTCTTATGTTAGGACACCTGCCCTTACACACTATTGACCTTATTAACATTTTAGCAACGCTCTTGGATCTATCACCCCCGGTGATTAAACCTTAAGCCTCGGTTACTCAAATATACTAGCAAACGTCATCACATTCATTTTCTGTAAAATTAACTGCCTCATAGATCGAGCAGAAAATATTTAACCGCATACTGCTATCGCTCTATAGTCTAACTGGAGCATCAATCTTCAGATCTCGGATCGATGAAGATATAACTGTAACATTTTGAAAATTATAAATATTATTTTATAATATAAATATTGATATTACAGGTTTTTACAAAAATAATACTGAGTATGGATTTGGGTTTTCCGTATTGGTATCCGTATGTGTATTTATTTTTGGATATTGAAAAATGTGAGATATTTTGAAAATAATAAGTTTTATATTATGAAAGAAATGGGATTTTTAGGTTTAAGTTAGTTTCTTAGTTTGGAGAGAGAGAAAGAGAGGGGAATATAATAAGATTATACCCTCATCCATCCTAACATAATATCTCATATATTATGTTGACTTTCTCACTCTTCCTCTCATAACATTCTCTACACAAAATATCTTCATATTACAAAATATCTCAAATCCTCACAACCCTTCTCCAAAACCCTAGCCTCCCTTCACATTCAACCATGGATCTTGCCAAATCCCTTCACTAGATCCCTCAAGGCCTCAAGCTTGGCATTTACCTCTTCAAAGATCCCAACATAGACATCCATAGAGCTTGGATTCCTCTTCTCTTCACTTAAGGAGGTAAAAATCTTATTTTTTCTAAGTTTTATCATGTCATATTGTCACGACCCAAGTTTGGATGTGACCGGCACTTAGATTGTATCATATATAAAGATATTCACACAGTCCAAGTAAGACGAAAACCAAGATCAAAATCCTTTTTGCGGAATTCTTTATATAGAAAAATTTAGTTTTTAAGTAAAAATCACATGTTATGAAGTTAAAATATTAAACAAGTATAAGGTGTTAAGTTTGGTTGCATCCCTAGTTGGGATCAACAATATCAACAGCGGAAAATAAAATCTCAATACATAGGACATCAACACGAATCTCAGACATAAAGAAAAGAAACCACAATTTATAGAACTAAACGATCTTAACTGTCAATAATATACATATCATCTCTCACTCTAAGTCATATACAGGTCTGATGGAGATTTTCTAGATACAAAATAAAATACCAAAAGAGAAGATTACTACATATGTAAGCCACCTATCAAAAGATATAATAAAGCTGCAAAAGTAGATCTGCACTGCAGCTAACCGTCCACTCTACCCCTGCAAGGAACTGTGGCACAACGGTGGTGAGTTGCCAACTCAGTGAATATAACTAATATATAACGGTTAATAATATAAATATGACGATCATACTAACTGAGATGTGAACAAGTATAATGTATGATTATATATGAAAATCAAGAATCTATAATATGAATCTCATAGTCCAAAATGAAATCTCATCATTTATTCCCAATAAAATTCATTTCCCCGTGTCCATCATCGACACAAAACTTCCATTTCTCACAGGCATCATTCCTCGAATGATCCTGAAATCAACAATACCAGTCGTTATCCTCTAGATATACACCGTATTTTTACCACTATCTCCGATATCGAGTAACCTCGCTTGGCTCCCCCGCCTCAATGCGGCTATCCTGCCCCTCGGTCTCGACCGGGTCCACCATGTATCCAACTGTATATCTCCCCCACTCAGTATGGATAACGTAAAATCCGCGACCGTATATCTCCCCCACTCGGTCCGGAATAAAACCAAATCATAAAACATCTCATGGTGGACATGACACATCAATCATAAAATCACTGGATTTATGTAATAGTATTCAAAACTCAAAACCATAAATCCTCAAAAATACATTTACCTCTTATATCAACATGAAATACGCAGATACTAACATGATATTAATGATGCAATTTACTACTATTATTGGTATGTAAGATACGATATGAATCATTTTAATAAGAATTGTGCTAAGTGTAAAAGTGACATAGTAATATCGACGAGATGCGTGTAACATATAATACGTGCACGTGGCATGACTTGTCGATACTTGTGTAGTGTTCTAGCAACTAAACAAGTATATATGAATGATAAATGCATATTGTCAATTTGGCATAACAAAATAAAGCATTAAGTTAAATAAAACTACGGACGTATCACGTCATCTTTACATAATTCCCCGGTAGATGTTTAGTCTACTCACCGGAAAATATGAATCTATTCAGGAATTGCCAATCCTTTCCCTTTCCTCGCTGCCTCCGCAAATCCCATATTCGAATCTAATATCACACTTTAATTTATATAAGTAAACGGCTACTCCGACATGACGGAAATGAAAAACACCCGTTCCCACGTACTAGTTATATTGTACACGACTATATCGAGCTAACACTTAACCTTACTGGATTTTAACCCTAACCTGCATCGCTATAGATTTAAATCGCGATGCGTTTTAATCGTGTCGTATTTGGTGTTTTAAGATATATTTTCCGATATACGCTTCCAGATTCTATTTTCAGTAAAACTAATTTATTTAAACAATACCAAAATGGCCAAAATGATCTACTGAAACCTACACAATCACCCAAAACACCCTAGCTACCCACAAATCTAGCGACGCCGGATTTCCTCTTTTGGTCGCCGGCCCAAATCCGAGCCCTCTGGTTCGTGATCCTATGGTTTGCTTTAGGTATTACATACATCAGTTTAGCACTGTTTTGTTAAGTTTATTATCTTCCAAACAATAGCAGATTTCAACATAGCCTATAATTAACTAAAATACGATATTATGGAACCCTTTTTAATTCGAACTTAATTAGCTACAGAATTTAAACCCCTACTGTGCTTAAGAATTTTACCTACTAAAAGTTGTTGGAATAACCCCTCCAAGATGCAAGCCCTTGTCCTAGCTTGATGGTGAAGAAAACCTAGAACATAGCTTCCTTCATCTTCTTCTTCTTTTGTTCTTTCTTGCTCTCTTTATTTATTTATTTTTTGTTTTGATTTCAGAAATTTTCAGATTTTAATTTTTGTAATAGATCTGAACATATCCTATATATGAGAAGAAGGAAGGGTGAGGTGGTAGAAGGAGGTGTCAAGGGTTGAAGAGTGCTCATTTCATGCAAGGAGGAGGTGTGAGATGAGTGTGTGCATGCAAGCAAGAGGTGTGCTTGCATTATCCTTTAATTTTTGTTTTAATTTACAATAAAATTTTGAGCTAAATGTTTTCTATCACTTTTTCATTTACACCCCTAACAATTTTCCATTTGCACGAAAAATCCTAAACTTAATCTAAAACCCCCTCACAACTTAGTTTATTATAAAACACACATTTTATTAAAATGAAGCTAAAATTATCACTAAAACCCTTATAACTTATTTATATTGCATACTAAAATTTTTATTTAAATTGTTTTACATAGAACTTATGAAACTTGACTTATTTGTTTTTAACAACTTTGCGATATATCATATTATTATTAAATTAATTAATTTTATTTATTTCTAAATTTTCAGAATGCTACACATATTATGTTATCTTGGGGTTTCTTGAGTAAAGTCACTCTCTTGATGGATTAAGTCTTAGAATGGGTGAGTTTTGTGATAATTCACTTGTAGTAGAGAGGTATGTTGGGTTTTGTTGGTAGCCACTACTTGTTTGAGTGTGTTAGAGATATTTTGATGCATGGAGATTAAGTTTTAGAAGTGTTTTAAAGTTTTAAAAACTAGGAATTTAAGGAGTTTTCATGTTCAAATGAATTCCGGTGCTATTTGGGTTATTTGTAAAATAAAAGAATAGTGTTTTTGAGCTATTTGGATAACTTGGAGACCACTGTAGGAGCATAATCCCCCAATTCAATGGCCAGGCCGAAAATAAAGGCCATATTGAATATTTTGGCGGCCAAGTTTTTGGGTTTGGTGTCAGGGTTTGGGTGGTAGCATGCACACTTAGTAATTAGGCCACCGGTATATCTCTTTTTCACCCAGATTGCCTGTGTCAAAATCTGGAAGCACTCTTGCTAAGTTTTTGATGATGTTTTATGGGTTTTAAACTTGGTTTTTGTATTTCTATATCAACGTTCATACGTCGACGTCGGGGATATTTTGTCGTATTTAGTACACGCTAACCATAGGTTCTAACCTGTGAACGCGTAACTCGTTGCGTCGTTTTTTATTTGGATATTTATACGGTTGTGTTATGGTTTCAATTGTAGGTTCGATCATGAGAGCTTCCGAGACGGTGAGGAAGGGAGAGGCGGTCGTAGGTTTCGACTAGCTCGAGACGTCTGTGAGTTTATCTATATCTATAGAGGAAGTCGGGTGGATGGCGTATATCATCCCCATAACTAATTAACTAGAATATTTATATTATATACCTAGGTTATAATGTTGTGTTAGAAACTTAGTCTATAACTAAATTAGTATATAGTTCATAACTAGTAGGCTATATATATGTATGTATGTGTGTGTGTGTGTGTGTGTGTGTGTGATTAATTGTTATATGCGTACGCGACTATAGATCTGTATGATATTGATTGGTTACTTGATGGACATCGTACGATGGGGATTCCATACTAGATGTGATGATGATAGATTGTCGAATACAGCCGATATTTATTGACTCGCAGAGTCTTGTTAAATCCCTATTGGGATATTATGATTATTAGAGCTATACTCTTTTAAAAACTAACGATTCATTTCCTACTTTAAATGATAATGTCAAGGATGCGCTGCTAATTTCAAACGAATATCTATCTTAATAATACCGCAGCTTCCTTATTTCCAAAACAACGTTTCGTTCTATTTTAAACTAGAACCGTATAGCTCGTAAGTATGTAACTATGTTTAACGCTTGTTCACGTTATGATTATTTTACGCTCGCGTTTCGATTCCTTAGCATATATTCTATGCTTATATGAATACACTGATAGAACACTACACAACTACCAATAGTTGCTATGTTGCACAAATCATAGACTCTCATGTTACACTACACATCATTGGTACTGCCATGACATTATAGGATTACCACATTTGATAGTCTTGATGTTGTTATATGAATGCGGTGATCGATATATCCATGTATAGAAAACTTGCACCACTATTAATGATTGCCATGCTACACGATCACAGACATGTATACTATACTATACATCATTAGTATTGACATGACATAGTAGACACTGTCATGATTTTCGTGTTCTAGTTATCCATGCTAGTATGCATAATACCTGCTGATTTTGATATACGAATACCAATGCCATGGATATTCGTATATGTTTGTTTCCAACTATGGCAAAAATGAATTATGGATTTTGTTCTTCGGAACTTGATATTTTCATGGATTTGAGAAGCCGCGATATGATTTATTAAACTTGTGAATGTTTTCAAAGTGCGGTTGTCTCCTGAATTTGATGATGATACGTCCACCCTGAGTTTTCTGTGTATTGGGTTTTGGTGATATCCGAGAATCGAGTTGGGGATGTAGTATGATTACGGATATCGGGTGGACGGGTTTTGGTGGTATCCGGGAATCGCATTGGGGATGTAGTACGATTACGAATACATGAATGATCACGATGGATATCCGGATGATACTGACCGGGGATAGTATTTGGACATAGCGGTTATCCGGGGATACCGACCGGTGTGAGAAAGTGAGGGCCGATCCAAGGGACAGTGCCTAGTGAAACACATGAGATTTATGTGTCGATGATTGACAAGGTTTTATAATGATGTTATCAGTGATGTGTTTCTTATGTTGATGATAAACACGGATTTAGTGTTTTATGCTATACTAGCCAAACAGGACTGGTCCAAGAGACAGTATCTGAACTATTATTTTCATATATCGATATATATTAAGAGGTTTCCAAATGAGCTATAATCTCATTATTTTCAACGTGTCTATGACGACACAAGAATTTTTCAAACGGAAACCCTCTTAAAATCATTTCTAAAAAGCGAGACGTATACTTTAAACAAAATGCATATATTGCTTCTTAAATCAACGTCCGCTACTTATGCCGTGATGTACGTATCATAGTCAATTTTGAAAGGATTTTACATACATCTTTCGGCGACTTCATAGGCTTATACATGGATGCATGCTATATATATATGATATGATGTATCTCCATGCTTCCACGATTTATTGGGATGCACTTATAATACTTATGTAGTATATGTATGTTATTTCATATTGTGTCGTATTATACTGTATGACCTAGGTAGATCGTTATGCATTTCGATTTCTAACTTGTGATATATTTTTATTCACGAGTTGGCAACTCACCCCTGTTGTGTCTTGGTTTCTTGCAGGATCGACCACTAGGACTAGTAGCGGTTTGCCGGCACACTTCTTCTTCGGGTGATTTCTTTTGGTAGGTGGGTTATGTAGTCTCATCGTAACCGTCTCTTATTATGTATATTCTTTTGGATCTAGTTAAAAAATCCATCGACCAAAACTTGTATATTTCTGGACTTTGAAGCGAGACTTAGATGTGTATATTTTGGGTTTTGTACTCGTGTGGAGTCGACTTTATATTGGATTTGTTTATATTTTGCTTGCTATCCTTCGTCTTAAGTGTCGTATTTTAACTGCGTGGCTGCTCCGCCGTTTAGACGTGGAAACTAGCTTCCGTTGGGAACGCTTATTATATTCTATGTTTGTATGTGGTTTTACTCAAAATTTACAAAGGAGGCGCTGCCCGATTTTTTTAAATGACAAAAATGTTTTCAATTAAACCTTACATATACTTTCTGAATAAACTTGATTTCATTTAGTAACAGTTTCAAAACTTCACCCCACTATTTTCTTATAAAAGGGTTTAGATTTCTGGTTTTTGGGTTACTTGGGTTACGGTGAAGTCCTATAGATTTCATGTGATTCAAATGCCGGTCACGTGCCTTTTCCGGGTCGTGACAATAACTCTTAAGTGTATCCACATTACGTGGTTCGACTCCTTACATGAAAATAAGGTCAACCCGAGAAATAATATAACGTTGCCACGTCGCATAGATTAGCCCATAATCATCGCACAGCTTATCTCTTAGCACATAGATACCCTATAACTACCGCTCAGTATAAACTGTGAGTGCTCAGTAATAAATCCTATGAGCACTAATGATATCGCTCTTCATCACGTCCAACGCGTAAAGCGATCCTAGATGCGCTAATCCTCCGAAGATTGCTGCATCTCGATGGTGCTGCGTCATGTAGCCCCGCTACATCGCTGCCACGTTGTTGTCACTAGCGTCCAAGTCTTTCAGCTTATTTAAGTAAACTGATATTTATATTTTATTATGTTTTCGTCATTAACCATCTCATCCTCGGGGATACTGACGATATCTTGATTTTATTATGGATGCGTTAAGACTATCGGTATTCACTGGAGTATTGTTCTTTCCTAAAGATTGCTTTGTCTTCATTCCATCTTAACAACAATAATAAAGCTACATGCCGAAAAAAGAAGAAGAAGGCCTATGGCCCCAACCATATCCTTCAAAACTATAAAATTTAAAATTTTGTTAAAATGATTGAATAACGGATTATAGATTTCCTAGAAACGGAGTAAATCGGGTAGTTGAATCTAAACTCCCGTCTCCTCTCTAAATCTCCCACTTGAAATTTTTCAGATTTTAACTAATAAATGTTGTATGCATCTTTATTTATTAGGCATGCGATGCGCATCACAAATGCAACAACCAATCTAACAAATTTCACTTTACATTAAACTAGGCTGTTTAATTTTGTCCGTTTTATTAGGATTTTCGTTTTTCCGTGAAATTGGTACGCGCCCCAGGCGTTCCCACTGGAACAAGTACTCATCAAATCTTCAAGATTTTATGTGAGAATAAAATTTTGAAACTTTTGGTGAGAAATAAAATTTTCGGAAAAAATATAACTCTCAGAATTAAAAGTAAAAAAAACCCTCAACTAACCCAAAAAGTTTTGGGAAATCCAAAAAAATAATAAAAACTCATAAAATAATTTTTCTTGGTTCACTACTACAGTAATCGCTTGCCTCTACGGATTTAGCCGTAGGGGCAAACCACTGCCCCTATAGATATATCCGTAGGGACATAAAATTACACCGTAGGTCCAAAGGTCGCAGGTGCAAGTCTTCGTCTTGAACATGCCCTTACGGAGTAATAATTGCCCCTACACCTTACTCCGTAGGGACATTTATCCCTATGGATTACTCCGTAGGGACATAATCTTTATTTAATCTATTAGTTTATAAAATAAAATACGTGTACCTACGAAATTATTCGTAGGGCCTGATAAATACCCATACGGATTTATCCGTAGGGCCTGATAAATGCCCGTACGGATTAATTCATAGGGGCAAGTTTTACCCATGTTACTGAGTCCATAGGGACAAAATATCAGATATCCTGATATTTTGTCCCTACGGCAAAATGTGTAGCGGCAAACCTTGCACCTACGGATTAATCCGTAGGTGCAACAGTTGCACCTGCAGATTAATCCGTAAGGACAAAATATCAGGGTTATTTTAAAAAGGGGCTTCCCGTTTTCCCCCCGCCCTGTGCAGAAATATTCATAATCAACATCTCACGCATAATATATAAAAGAAATAAACAAACAGAATACGATATCAATCTAAATCATCGTGAACAAGAAAACAACCACCAATATCGTCCAAAATATATACAATATGTATCAGATAAGTACATACATCCTCAAAAATATAAATAAAGGTACCCTAGCTTGGTCCAGCTCCTCCACCTCTGAAAATCGCCGTAATCCGGCGCATCTGCTCCTCGGTGCAACTCTGGGTCGTCAAAAACTCGACTAATGAAGGAGCGGACTGTGCAGGAGTCTGAGCGGGCTATGGAGCTGTAGGAGTGGTCTGCGCAACCGCAGCCGAGGTAGTGGCTTGCGGAGCCGCAGCCGAAAGAGGTGCATATGGAGCCACAGCCGAAATAGCCTGCCGAATCTGTAAAATTTTATGTGCAATAAACGAGTAAGAACAGTGTATTAGATTTTAGTCGAATTCGTATCATTATCAGATTATTGTGAAACCCCATTCTAAGAATACTTAGGGACTTAGGCCTACTTTGGGTATCTAGTTTGGAAAACCGTAGTTTATTTTAATTAGATAGTTTTATATATGTATGATTAATCAAAACTAAGTCTACAACCAAATAAGCTCAGACTAATATTGAATATGTTACTATCTATAATGTGATATAATATTTTACTATTAAGTAATATACGTACCAACATCTCCTTCAACATCTCGACGATGGTCTTCAAGGCGGCAACATCATGCTCTAGATGTCGCTCACGGGGAGGGGGGTAGGGGAAGTAACCGCCGGAGTGGAGACCAACCTCATATGGGCCCTGCTAGGACCCAGTCCCCGGCCTCTCTCCCAACCTCCATGGTGCCCTCCGTGTGCGGCGTCTAGGACTGGGGTCAGTAGTATTGGATCGGTCTATCCACTAAAATCGATCCCTGATTCCTCTGCCTGCTCCACCACCCGCTCCTACACCCACATTAACCATTAAAATATAAGTATATCATTTAAATTTGAACTTATCAAAATAAAATTTTCATTCGAATTAGAATAAATATTAATACTTACGCAATACTCTTGGGTAGCGGTGTCGGGGAATCGAAGCTCGCCCGTGGCGGGATCTGTCAAGGTGCAGTGGATGGCAAGATACGCGGTCAACACGTTCGGTGTACCACCCT
This sequence comes from Agapanthus africanus, assembly GCA_030015575.1. Taxonomy (NCBI): domain Eukaryota; kingdom Viridiplantae; phylum Streptophyta; class Magnoliopsida; order Asparagales; family Amaryllidaceae; genus Agapanthus; species Agapanthus africanus. The sequence goes on from JASDDO010000024.1 coordinate 891,639,554, forward strand.
GCGCCAGGGTCTGATCTCTCTGCAATTCGCCAAAAATTTACATATATTATAAAATAACTCTTAATATTGCATTATATCAAAATAGATCTATTGTAATTTACCGATACCTCCATGGCACGAGTAATGTTCCTCGAGCTACCTGTATAAGTGGGACGACCCCTCTTCGCCGACTTTCTATTCTCCTTATTTTGATCGGCCTATTTCTGCACAACACAATAAGATTTAGTTTTCTAATTAAGCAACACAAAAAAATAAATTATATACTAAATAATGAATTACATTTAAATTACAAACCTGTTTGTGCTCAGGGTCGTAATATTGGTATAAGAGAGGCCATATATCTACGTCGACTCTGGCAAAGGCAGGAGAATGTAGGAGAGCCGCTCTCTTTGCCTCGGGGGTCGCCAGCCATACCAAATAGCAATTGATCTTCAGCTCTTTCCTATTGTATCGGACCTTAGATTGCATATTCTTCATCAGGCCCAGGTACAGAGCGTGAAGATCGAGCACTCTCTCAGGGTGATCAGGGTCGGGTACAGGCTGAAAGTCGTAATCCAACTACAAATACAAAAAATAATGTATTTAAATTACAAGTGTTAAATAACAATGAATTTATTGGATAAGCCAAATGAAAATATATATTAATACCCGAGCCTGATCCCAGAAGAGGGCAAATGAGCGCCGGTGTTGATCGCCCCACTCAACGTGAAGTGGATACTTCTTTTGGATGCGGCTTTCACCCGCCATATATTGGCCGAACCGCTCGGCATAATCGCTAGTATAGCGATAATCATGGGTAAAGAAAAGGGGGAATGGTGCCTCCCCCTAGCTCTATCGGGCCTCAGCCTGTTGGACTGAATCGGCCCTCGAGTCCCCCTCTCGGGATGGGGCTGCCCTGCATCTACAAGAACTACTAAGACAAGCAATATTAAGACAAAACGATATTAAGAAATCAAGGATTAACGAAAATTGAAGTGCGATATATACCTCCGGTGACAGCAGCACGAGCCTGGGCCCGGGCAGCAGCACGAGCGGGACGATAGTTCCTCCGGTGTAGAACAACTGGTGATCTGGACGTTGACGCATCCCCTCCAACTAGAAAATAAACATTGACGATAAAATTACATGAAATTCATATTTATTTTTAGAGGATATGTAAAATGAATAAATATTTTATATTTATTCATACTAACCTGCATACTGAGCGGAGGGTACGGAAGTGGCGAGAGTGGCCTCTGCGCCAGATGTGGTTGCACCATCTATAATTAGACAATTAAAAATAGATTATATAAGTAATTACAAAAAGAATGTGTATATCTATAATATAACATTCTAAATCAATATGCATGCAATATAGAATATATAAACATACCCGCAGGTGCGGTGGTGACTTCTGCTCAAAAAGTGGAGACATCACCTACAGCTAGACAATCAAAAAATGATTATCTAAGTAAGAGCGAAACGAATGCATGTATATTTATGTTATAACATTCTAAATCAATATGCATGCACTAAATGATATATAAACATACCTGCAGGTACGGTAGTGGCATCCGCCTCTGATGTGGACCCACCACCAACAGCTAGACAATTAAACATTGACTATATAAGTAATTTTAAAAAAAATATGCGTGTATATCTATAATATTACATTCAAAATGAATATGCATGTAATATACCTGGAGGTGTGGCAAAGTCTATACGGAAGGAGTCATCCGAAGGGGATACCGATTGGGGTGCAAGACCAGCCCTCTGGAGCTCCCTACGCAGCTCCCCGGACGGCAGAACCGCTTTGCCTCTGCCTCTGCCGCGGCTGGTGCTCCTGCTACCCCTCGCTGCTCCGGGCGTTGTCATCAGACCTAGATAAGAGTATGATCATTACATATGCATGCAATATATGTATGGATCTTAGAAATATGAAGTAATAATATAATATTACTGATAACATTTTCGTTTCGTAGACGTATTAGACATATCTACTTGGATTTCATCATCGATATCATTTCTAACCCACGTAACTTCACGATCAGCCGAAGACAACCCGTCTTTTGAAACAGACGGTCGGAGAACTCTATGTCTTCTCATTTTCTCATCCTCATCGTTGTCCTCCATTCGATCCTCGAATTTTGGGACATCGTAAACATCCATGGGTTTCCAATGGCATACGACACTCCATCCTGAATGCTTCAAGCACTGTGAGTAGTATACTTGGAATGCTTGATTCGGAAAGATAAATGGATCGTCTTGACCATAAAATCGAAGTGTGTTCACACTAGTCAATTCATATTCATCTTTCCAAGTCCTGAGATTGTTTCTCCACTTATCCGTATCGGTTCGTGTATCGTACCAAATACACTGAAATATATAAAATGGTTCTGATCGTCCGGGATATTGGATGCTAAGTATGCAATTTAAATATCTATAATAAATCACACCATCCGATCCTACCGTCGCAATCCCACTATTCTGAGTGGTTCGAGATATTTCTATGTCCTTAACTTCAAATTTGTATCAAAGGATACCGAATCCTTTATAATATGCAACCTCCATACTAGGAAACTGAGCTAAATATCTTGAATATCTCTCTAATGATGCAAACAAGTTCGAATCGTGGATCTGACAAAACAAATTTTACGGTAAATATATAATGATATAAGTTTAGATTAAGACTGGTAGCAATAATATGTTATGCGAACAACTTACATGATCTGCAACCCAATCGCAAAAATTATCCTGATGATATTTTTCCAATCGTTCATCATTCCAATCAGGATACCCCTCACGTACCTCATCAATATGAATTCTGTTCTCAACAATAAATTATGACATTAATATTATATCATTTCATACATACACAAACATAAATATAACAATTAATCCAAAATAAACTTACTCTCTAATTTCTTCAAGACATACGCTATTGAGGAGGATAAACCGATATATCTTGTTGATAAATATAGTGTCTACTCTCTTATAATCAGCTTTACCATATGGCCCATCCTGAATTCTCCGAGGCCGGTTAAGTTTCGTCTCAATGTTCTCGTCCAGATAGCGGGAACAAAATGTGGTTATTTCATCTAGAAGATAACCTTGCATGATAGAACCCTATGGTCGATTTCTATTGCGTATATACTTTTTTAGAGTGTAGAGGTACCTAAACAAAAATATGTTAAATAAATAATTACTGGTATATAGGACAACAATAATTTTACAAATTACGTGAAACGAAAAATTCCACGTACCTTTCGACGGGATATATCCATCGATATTGTATCGGTCCGGCAAACTTAGCCTCGGTTGCAAGATGAACCATTAGGTGTATTATAATATCGAAGAATGACGGTGGGAAAATACGCTCAAGCTTGCAAAGTATCAATGAAAAAGAATTTTCTAGATTCTCCAGCATCACAGCATCCAAGATTTTAGCGCACAATTCTCTAAAAACAACAACAAAGGTCATTGATTACTAGACCAACTGATTCGGAAAGGGAAGTCCTGAGGGTTAATGGGAGAACGTGCTCCATAATAACATGGTGATCATGAATTTTCAGCCTATCGATCTTGCCTTTCACAATTTTTATCTTCTTGCTAAATGATCCTAAGAAACCTGTGGGAACTTTCAAATCATGCAACACTTGCAGGAACTTTTTATTCTCCGGTTGTGACATATGATATGCAGCATTGGGAAGTACAAACTTTTCTGGTTTACCCGCTATCGGTTTAGGATGCAATTAACTTCTAATTTCCCAGTACTGAAAATCCATCCGAGCACGGAGGTTGTCTTTCGATTTTCCGTCTTTATAAAGAAGGAAGTTGAGTATGTGCTCGGATACTCCCTTCTCTATATGCATGACGTCCAGACAATGATGCACTAAATTTGTTGACCAGTACGGAAGCTCATAGAAAATGCTTAACTTGTTCCAATATGGTGATTTGACCTGTTTTGCTGGATCTACCCCGAAGGTCACATTATTATAACCATCCCACTGAGCAATCACGTCCACTCTGGGCAATGAGGCTGGAAGCCCAAGAAGCTCCTGATGACCATTAAAGTGAGCATCGTCTAACCTGTATGGATGGTCTAGTGGCAGGAAACGCCGATGACCACAATAACAAACCTTCCTGATAAAATTCAACCATTTCGATGTTGTATATTGATGGCAATAAGGGCATACTTTGAGACCATGTACAGACCAACCTGATAGCATTCCATATGCAGGAAAGTCATTAATTTTCCATATTAAAGACGCACCCATTGTGCAGGTTGTATCTGTGTTTGCATCGTATGTCTCTACACCATCAATGAATAAAGATTTTAACTCATCGATCAGAGGTCAGAGATAGACGTCGATATTGTTTTTCGGTGAGTTTGGTCCGTCTATAAGAAGAGGCATCATAAAGTAGGATTGATCCATAACCAACCAAGGCGATAGATTATAAACTATCATTACAACGGGCCATGTGCTGTGGCTTCCAGCTATATAGTTGAATGGACAGAAGCCATCACTAGCGAGTCCGAGCCTGACATTGCGAGGATCACTACTGAATATTTCGTGCCTCCTATCGAAATCCTTCCATACCGGTGAATCTCTTGGATGACTCATTTTTCCTTCTTCGCTTAGAGAAGCACGATGATGCCAAATTTTTGCCTCGACTGTTTTCTTGCACCTGAATAGCCTCTGCAGTCTTTGTGTTATGGGAAAGTATCGTGCTATCTTAACAGATATACCGGGCTTCTTATCGGTCTTTCGACTTATACCTGGCCTCTCCACATGTTAAACACTCTTTCAAATCTGAATTCTCTTTCCGGTACAACACGCAATCTTTGGAAAATGCATGAATCTTCTCACACTTCAGACCAATCAGACATCATCTTTTGGGTTTCGTACCAGCTGTCGGGCACGTTATTTCCCGGGGGCATAGAATTTTTCAGGAACTTCAGAATCATCATGAATGACTTGTTTTTCCATCCATCACTACTACAATAAGGGGTTGCCCCTACGGCTACAGGAATCCGTAGAGGTAACTTTTTATTATCCCTACAGATTAATTCGTAGGGCAAGATGGTTGTCTGTACGGTGCCCTACGGATTAATTTAAAAATATTAAAATGTAATCTTTTATTTGGCCGTACGGAGCCGCAAAAGAAGGCCCTACGGATTAATCCGTAAGGGCATCAATGGGTTATTTATAAAAAAAATAGAGCCCAGAAATTTCCTCATCGTTCCCAAAATTTCCCAACTCCCTCTCGTCACCGATCTCCCGCACGCGCCTCCTCGCCACCACACCCGTGCGCGCCTCCTCGTCGCCGGTACACCATCGTTGACTTTCTCGTCACCGGTACACCATCGCTCGCGTCGTCGACTGTGTCTCGTCGACAGTGGAATCTCCGGCCTCCTCCACCTCGTCGACAGTAGAATCGCCGGCCTAAGGTGAGTTAATTTCAATTTTTAACTTATAATTATGCTTTTATTTGTGTTATTGTTGATTTTAGGGTTACTACTAAGGCTTAGAGTTAGGGTTCGGTCTAGGGTTTGGGCTAGGGTTCGGTTAATTAGGTAGGGTTAGAGTTCGGTTTAGGGTTAGGGTTAGGGTTCGGTTTAGGGTTAGGGTTTCGGTGAGGGTTAATTAGGTAGGGTTAGGGTTAGTTAGGGTTAGTTAGGTAAAATTGGGTTGGTAGGGTTAGGGTTACTTAGATTAATTAGGGTTAATTTTGGTTTGGGCTAGAGTTAATTTGGGTTAGGGTTTGGGTGATGATTAGGGTTAGGTTGATTTGGGTTAGGGTTTGGGCTAGGCTTAATTTGGGTTAATTAGGTAAAATAGAGTGTATTTGTGTTAGGGTATTGATTAGGGTTTATTTTGGGTTGATTAGGGTTAATTTAGGTTAGGGTGATGATTAGGGTTAATTTGGGTTAATTAGGTTAATGTGGGTTAATTAGGTTAATTTAGGTTAATTTTGGGTTAATTAGGGATAATTTGAGTTAGGGTGATGATTACGGTTTAATATTGGGTTAATTAGGGATAATTTGGGTTAATTAGGGTTAGGGTTTATGGTACACTAATTCCTTCAGTAGGATACTCGATGATAACGTAAACGCACAACTTTACCGTAAACTTAACTCTTCATATAAGAACTTAGTTTTTCCTCTGGTTGAGATTTGCAGAAGCAAATCTCCCCACAAGTTGAGAATTTAATTCTCATCGAGGAGATTTTGTTCTGCAGATTCAAAACTTAGGGGAAAAGAACTAAGTTATAAAGAAATAACATGAATATATGGGAATTTAATTCTTCCAAAAATTAGGGTTAGGGTTTAGGATGCACCAGTTCTTTCAGTAGGATACTCGATGATAACGTAAACGCACAACTTTATCGTAAACTTAACCCTTTATATAAGAACTTAGTTCTTCCTCTGGTTGAGATTTGCAGAAGCAAATCTCCCCATAAGTTGAGAATTTAATTCTCATCGGGAAGATTTTGTTCTGCAGATTCTAAACTTAGGGAAGAACAACTAAGTTAAAAAGAAATAACAGGAACTTATGGGAATTTAATTCCTCCAAAAATTAGGGTTAGGGTTTAGGGTGCACTAGTTCCTTCAGTAGGATACTCGATGATAACGTAAACGCATAACTTTACCGTAAACTTAACCCTTCATATAAGAACTTAGTTCTTCCTCTGGTTGAGATTTACAGAAGCAAATCTCACCACAAGTTGAGAATTTAATTCTCATCGGGGAGATTTTTTTCTGCAGATTCAAAACTTAGGGGAAAAGAACTAAATTAAAAAGAAATAATAGGGACATATGGGAATTTAATTCCTCCAAAAATTAGGGTTAGGGTTTAGGGTGCACTAGTTCCTTCAGTAGGATACTCGATGATAACGTAAACATATTACTTTACCGTAAACTTAACCCATCATATAAGAAATTAGTTCTTCCTCTGGTTGAGATTTGCAGAAGCAAATCTCCCCACAAGTTGAGAATTTAATTCTCATCGGGGAGATTATGTTCTGTAGATTCAAAACTTAGGGGAAAATAACTAAGTTAAAAAAAATAACATGGACATATGGGAATTTAATTCCTCCAAAAATTAGGGTTAGGGTTTAGAGTGCATTAGTTCCTTCAGTAGGATACTCGATGATAACGTAAACGCACAACTTTACCGTAAACTTAACCCTTCATATAAGAACTTAGTTTTTCCTCTGGTTGAGATTTAAAGAAGCAAATCTCTCCACAAGTTGAGAATTTAATTCTCATCGGGGAGATTTTGTTCTGCAGATTCAAAACTTAGGGGAAAAGAACTAACTTAAAAAGAAATAACAGGAACATATGAGAATTTAATTTCTCTAAAAATTAGGGTTTAACCTTTTATAAAGAATTTACTTATTCAAAAAAATGATGATTTTTTCTTTTCAACCCTACACAAAGCACATACACAATAACAACCCTAAACTTAAGCGAAATTATAAATTGAAACACAGATACACAAAATACAACTCATACTTGGGTATCTACAAATCTAACTTTGTTTATCGATAATTTATTCTTTTCAACGACAAACTTGTATCTACGGATTTTCTTCTTTGTCAGTAACCATCTCATTCTTAGATTTCTCAATATAGTCATCAGAACCTACAATTTATATGTTATACAGTCTAATATGGCCTATAAGTACATCAGAGTTAAGGACTGGATGTACGTGGATTGGCAACAATATATGCAACCTAAGTTTGTTGCGGGAGTTGCTGTTTTCATTAAATTTGCACGCGCAGATAATAAGATCGTGTTAGAGATGATTCTCTTCCCGTGCTATAGATGTGGGAATAAGTACTGACAGAAAGTAGAATTCGTAGAGGTTTCTATCGTTAAACATGGTTTTACAAGTCTTTATGCGAGTTAGTATGAATAAATATAAAATATTTATTCATTTTACATATCCTCTAAGAATAAACATGAATTTCATGGAAATTTAGCGTCAATGTTTATTTTCTAGTTGGATGGGATGCGTCCACATCCGGGTCACCGGCTGTTCCTCACCGGAGGAACTATCGTCCCGCTCGTGCTGATGCACGGGCCCAGGCTCGTGCTGCTATCGCCGGAGGTATATATCGCACTTCAATTTTTGTTAAACCTTGATTTCCTAATACCACTTTGTCTTAATATTGATTGTCTTGATATTTCTTGTAGATGCAGGGCAGCCTCATCCCGATAGGGGGACTCGAGGGCAGAATCAGTCCCACAAGATGAGGCCCGACAGAGTTAGGGGGTAGCATTCCCCCTCTTCTTTACCCCCGATTATCGCTATACCGGAGATTATGCCGAGAGGTTCGGCCGGTATATGGGGGATGAGAGCCGTCCCGTGAAGAAGTATCCATTTCACGTTGAGTGGGGCGATCAGCACCGGTGCTCATTTGCCCTCTTCTGGGATTAGGCTCGGGTATTAATATATATTTTTATTTGACTTATCCAATATATTTATTGTTATTTAACACTTGCAATTTAAATACATTGTTTTTTTGTATTTTCAGTTGCATTACGACTTTCAGTCTGTACCCGACCCTGATCACCCTGAGAGAGTGCTCGATCTTCACGCTCTGTACAATGGCCTGATGAAGAACATGCAATCAAAGGTCCGATACAATAGGAACGAGCTGAAGATCGAATGCTATTCCCTGTGGATGGCGACCCCCGAGGTAGAGAGAGCGGCTCTCCTATATACTCCGGCCTTTGCGAGAGTCGACGTAGATACACGGCCTCTCTTGTGCCAATATTTTGACTCTCAGCGCAAATAGATTTGTAATTTAAATGTAATTCATTGTTTAGTATATAACTTATTTTTTTGTGTTACTTAATTAGAAAACTAAATCTGAATGTGTTGTGCAGAAACATGCCGATCAAAATAAAGAGAATAGGAAGTCGGCGAAGAGGGGTCGCCCCACCTATACAGGTGGCTTGAGGAACATTACTCGTGCCATAGAGGCATCGTTAAATTACAATAGATCTATTTTGATATAATGTAATATTAAGAGTTATTTTATAATATATGTAAATTTTTTGCGAATTGCAGAGAGCTCAGACCCTGGCGCAAGGTGGTACACCGAGCGTGCTGACCGCGTATCTTGCCGTCCACGGCACCTCAACAGATCCCGCCACGGGCGAGCTTCGATTCCCCGACACCGCTATCCAGGAGTATTGCGTAAGTGTTAATATTTATTCCAACAAGTTTGAAATTTTTGTTTTGAAAAGTTCAAATTTAAATGATATACTTATATTTTAATGGTTAATATGGGTGTAGGAGTGGGTGGTGGAGCAAGCGGAGTCATCGGGGATCAATTTTACTGGACAGACCGATCTGATGCTACTGACCCCAGTCCTAAACGCTGCATATGGAGAGCACCACGGAGGTTAGGAGAGAGGCCGGGGACTGGTCCTAGCAGGGACCATAAAAGGTTGGCTCCACTCTGGCGGTTACTTTCCCTATCCCCGTGAATGACGTCTAGAGCATGATGTTGCTGCCTTGAAGACCGTCGTCGAGGAGTTGAAGGAGATGGCATGTATACTACTTAATAGGAAAATATTATATCACGTTATAGATAGTAACATATGCAATATTAGTAGCCTGAGCTTATTTGGTTGTAGACTTAGCTTTGATTAATCATACTTACATAAAACTATCTAATTAAAATAAACTACGGCTTTCCAAACTAGATACCCAAACGAGGCCTAAGTCCCTAAGTATTCTTAGATTGGGGTTTCGCAATAACCTGATAATGATACGAACTCGACTAAAATCTAATACACCACTCTTACTCGTTTATTACACACAAAATTTAATAGATGCGACAAGCTAGTTCGGTTACGGCTCCACATGCATCTCCTTCGGCTGCAGCTCCGCAAGCCACTACCTCGGCTGCGGTTGCGCAGACCACTCCTACAGCTCCACAGCTCGCTCAGACTCCCTCACAGTCCGCTCTTTCTTTAGTCGAGTTTTTGACGACTCAGGGCTGCACCGAGGATCAGATTAGCCAGATTACGGCGATTATCAGAAGTGGAGGAGCTGAACCGAGCTAGGGTAGCATTATTTATATTTTTGAGGATGTATGTACTTATCTGATACATATTGTATAAATTTTGGACGATATTAGTGGTTGTTTGTTTGTTCACGATGATTTAGTTTGATATCGTATTCTATTTGTTTATTTCTTTTATATATTATGCGTGAGGTGTTGGTTATGAATATTTCTGTATTTGGTTATATGATGTATATATTATTGTGCACAGGATGGGGAAAAAACATGAAGCCCTTTTTTTATAAAACCCCCCCTGATATTTTGTCCCTACGGATTAATCCGTAGGGCCATCTGTTGCACCTACGGATTAATCCGTAGGTGCAAAGTTTGCCCCTACACAGTTCGCCGTAGGGACAAAATATTATCCTGATATTTTGTCCCTATGGACTCAGTAACAGGGGGTAAAACTTGTCCCTACGCATTTATCTGTAGGGGCATTCATCCAGACCTACAGATGTATCCGTAGGGGCATTTAGTAGACCCTACAGATAATGCCGTAGGGGCAAGTAATTTATTTTATAAAACAATAAATTAAATAAATATTATGTCTCTACGGAGTAATCCGTAGGGGTAACTGTCCCTACGGAGTAAGGCGTAGGGGCAATTATTACTCCGTAGGGATATGTTCAGGACGAAAACTTGCACCTGCGGCCTCTGCACCTACGGGGTAATTTCATGTCCCTATGGCTATATCTGTAGCGGCAGTTGTTTGCCCCTACGGCTAAGTCCGTAGGAGCAACCCATTATTATAGTAGTGCATTTATGCACTTAATACGGAAAAGTTGGGCGAACCATGATAGGGTGGAATACTTTGCATTCTCATAAATTGGTCTTCTAGTATCATTCATGAACTTTTCATATTTATCCACACGTGGTCCTTGACAGGAAGGAATGTAATCTTCGGTAGGAATACTATCACCGAGGGCATGCTCTACCATATCCTCCATTTCTTCTCCTGGAAAGAAGTTATTGTCTTCTTCTTTTTCTGCCGCATTACTGTCTTCTCCTTCTTCTTCTGTCGTATTACCGTCTTCTTCTTGTCCTTCCCCGTGATATATCCAAGTTGTATAAAGTCTAGTAAAACCATGTTTAACGATGTGAACCTCTACGATTTCTACCTTCTGTCAGAACTTATTCCCGCATCTATCGTACGGATAGAGAATCTTCTCTAACACGATCTTATTATGTGCGCGTGCAAATTCAATGAAAGCAGCAACCCCAGTGACAAACTTAGATTGCATGCGTTGTTGCCAATCCACGTACATCCAGTCCTTAACTCTGATGTACTCATGGGCCATGTTAGACTGTATAACATATACATTGTAAGTTATGTTGACTATATTGAGAAATCTAAGAACGAGATGATTACTGACAAAAAAGAAAATCTGTAGAGGCAAGTTTGTCGTTGAAAAGAATAAATTATCGATTAACAAAGTTAGATTTGAAGATACCCAAGTATGAGTTGTATTCTGTGTATGTGTGTTTCAATTTATGATTTCGTTTAGGTGTAGGGTTGTTAGTGTGTATGTGCTTTGTGTGTGCATTTGTTGTGTATTTGTGTTGTATGTGTGTGTTTCGGCTGTCGGGGATAAGACTTCTATCCCATTAAGAATGTATAGAGCAGACACCCATTCGCTTGTGTTTTCATTCGTTTCGAGTAAATTTCGGCAGCATCTCCCCGCTGTTCTCCGAGTACACTGTAATGCTGTGAAACAATATTGAAATGAACATCTAATCTATCTTTGTACACGGAGAACCAGCGGAAAAGTACCGACGAAATAACTCGAAACGAATGAAAACACAAGTGAATGCAGGTGTTTGCTTTATACATTCCTAACATGTCCACACTTGAACAATCTATCAGTTATCATACGATTGAATCTTCTCGTCACATAGACTACACGACGGTTGTTAATACCGAACTATACCGTTCGATATTTAACAACCTTCGTATAGTTCTATGTCATGACGAACATCGAACGTATGTTAACCGATAGACAGGGACTAAGTCGCGCTTTGATTTTCACATATGAGTATCGATGAGAATATGAAAGTTTCGTATTATTATCGAGTATCATATACTGGTTTTAACTTGAACATTTAACTTGAATAGGTTTTACATTTACGTTTCGATTTTAAGGGTTTGAAGTTTTTAGTTTAAGGTAAAGTTTTCTTACGTTTACGTTATTATCGAGTATCCTACTGAAGAAACTAGTGCACCCTAAACCCTAACCCTAATTAACCCAAATTAATCTTATTAATCCAAATTAACCCTAATCATCACCCTAACTCAAATTATCCCTAATTAACCCAAAATTAAGCTAATTAAACCCAAATTAACCATATTTTACTTAATCAACCCAAATTAACCCTAACCCTAATTCTAATCATCACCCAAACCCAAATTAACCCTATTTTACCTAATTAACAGAAATTAACCCTAATCCTAACCCTAATCATCACCCAAACCCTAACCCAAATTAACCTTACCCCAAAACAAAATTAACCCTAATTAATCTAATTAATTCTGACCCTGACCTTAATCATCACCAACCCTATTTTACCTAATTAACCCAAATTAATCCTAACCCTAACCCTAATCATCACCCAAACCCTAACCCTAACCCTATTTTACCTAATTAACCCTAACCCTAACTCAAATTAACCTCCAATTAACCCGGCCCTATAATCCTAACCCTAACCCTAACATCAACAACAATAACACCATAAACAACAAAATTATAAATTAAATTCCAAATTAACTCACCTCTGCCAAAGACCGGCCGACGAGTAATGTTCCTCGAGGAGATGGAGAGCAAGAACTCAATAAGGTGGAGGAGGCCGGGAAGATGGAGCTCGAAAAGATGGAGACGGCGACGAGGACGATTGGCGGCAACGAGAAACTCCACGACGAGCTTGATCGACGGCGATGGAGGAGGAACACGGTGACGAGAAAGTCGGCGACAAGAGTGGGGTGGTGACGAGGGGCGAGGAATTTTGGGGGGGCGCGGGTTGGTGGGAAATTGTGGGTTTTGGAGGACGGTGGGAAATTATTTAGCTTTATTTTTTTTTAAATTGCCCTTTTTGGCCTCTATGAATTAATCTGTAAGGTATTCTTTTGCGGCATCGTAGGACCTAATAAAGAGATTGCATTTTAATATTTTTAAATTTATTTATGTCTCTACGGAGTAAACTGTAGGGGTAATAAAAAGTAGCCCGTACGAATGCCTTTATATGTAGGGACAAGCTCTCATTGTATTAGTGGTTTTGTGGAATTTTTTGGATTTTTTCTGAAAGTTTTGGAAATAATTTTTTTATTATTATTAAAATAAGCTTCGGCCCAAGTCCAGCTCGATCCCAACACACCTGAGCCCGGCTCGGGTTCTGTTGTTTTTTTTATATAATTATTTTTTTCTGAAATAAGGAGGAAATATTATATAGAGTTCAAGAATCTCTAATTTTGAAAAACAAAACATAAATTTTGAATTATTTTTTGAAACAACGCTCAAGATAATTAAAATCTTCATACTATGACTCAAGATAGCAAATAGATGGTAAATGAAATAAGTTGAGAGTTTTTTTCTTGTATTGAAAGAATAATATAGATGTTTTAAAGAATTTTATATCAAATCAAGATCTGCTTTTTAACGGTAATAACAGAAGATATTATATTGTTTAAAGAACGGAGAAAAATTATGAGTTTTTCCTTACTAGTTTTCATTTTTTTTCTTTTCTTTTCTTTTCTTTTATTTTTCCTCTTTTGGATTTTGATCGCGCAGGTTTCAGTATGATAAGTAAATTGAAAATGTTGCTTTATCCAGTAATTATTACCAATTTTCTACCATTGCATGAATTAAACTGACAGTTGAAATTTCTAACAATCAATTACAATCTAATACAAATTCCAATTACATGAGAAAGAAAGAAAAGAAAACATGACAGCAATTCTATATTTCTATGTTTAGTCAAAACAAAGATTTATACTTCTATTCTTACTCAATTATATCATTAACAATCCATAGCATTACCCCGGAACAATCCACATGAAATGTCGGTAAAGTATTACATAAAGTCCGTGTATACAAAATTTTAAAAACCAAAACATAAATTTCGAATCTCTTTCTCGCACCACTTGCTAGCTAATTATTATATGATAAAGATATTGTCACCATAATTAAGTAGAATATTTCTTTTATAATACTAATGTGTTTCCATCATAAATAAAGTATTACAATAAATGCGATGTGGATGCTTATCTCTACCCTAATACTCCTGCTACTACGTGAACATAGCTTGGATTAGATATAGGAATATTAGTATAAATAGACATGTTAATAGATCCTAATTATTTCCACATCCTATAACTCAAGCTCTCTCCACAACCAAAAAAGAAGTTACAGATGAACTCTAGTTGGTTCAAATCCTTGAAAGAACAAGGATGCCTCTTCTTGGAAATGCATCCTATGATCTTTCTATTAGTAGCCACTTTGCTTTTTCTTTTCCTCCATATGTTCTACAGCTATCAAAATAGAAGTAAATTTATAGTGAACTGGCCTGTCATGGGCATGCTTCCCACGTTTGTTGCTAATCACCACCGTCTTCTAGACCACGTGACCAACATTCTTGAAGATCTTGGATGCACCTTCAGGTTAAAAGGCCCGTTGTTCTCTGGAATGGACTTCTTGGTCACTTGTCATCCCGAAAACGCCAAGCACATGTTCAATACCCATTTCTCCAACTACTCAAAGGGCAATGAGTTTATGGAGATATGCGACGTCCTCGGGGATGGAATCGTTACTGCTCAGGGTGACTCATGGATTTTTCAAAGAAGAATGGCTCATGCTCATATGAGTCATCGACGATTTCAACATTCGGTAGGTGATTGCACTAGAGACAAGATGGCTGCAGTGCTCCTTCCTCTTCTGAACCATATGGCAAAATTTGATAAGGTGGTTGATTTGAGCGATGTCTTAATGAGATTTACATATGATACCACTTGTGCTTTGGTTCTTGGTAATGATCCTGGTTGTCTTAGTTTAGAGTTTCTTAGTGTTCCTTTTGCTGAGGCAACACACCATTTTGAAAATGTCATATCCTTTCGGCACATAGTTCCAATGACTTGGTGGAAGTTGCTGAGGTGGATGCGGGTGGGGAAAGAGAAGAAAACTACAGAAGCCATACAAGTGATAGATCAATTCGTAACCAGATGTATTCAAGAGAAAAGAGAGAGTTTGGAGATCAACAAAGAAAGCAACTTCATGAAGGAAAGACCAATCGATCTTCTGACGTCGTATATGGATCTGTCCGCGGCGGATGCAGGACAGTGTTCAAAATTTTTCCAATCCACTGAAAAGTTTCTTCGAGACACGGTGGTTACATTACTCGCTGCAGGTAAAGATACTACAGGAGCTGCACTTGTTTGGTTCTTTTGGCTAATTACCAATAACGCAAAGGCTGAGAAAAAGATTCTTGAAGAATTAAGAAAGCTCCGACCAAGTATTGATTCTAAGAAAATAACAATATTTGATTACGAGGAGATAGAGAAAATGACTTACTTGCATGCAGCCTTATGCGAAACCCTGAGACTTTATCCGCCATCCCCTTTCAGTCATAATGAAGCTTTAAAAGACGATGTATTGCCAAGTGGTCACATAATTAAAGTTGGCACACGAATCATTTTTTGTGCGTATGCTACGGGGAGGATGGAGGGGATATGGGGGAAAGACTGCTTGGAGTTTAAGCCAGAAAGGTGGATTACAGAGAACGGAACATTGAGACCAGAGCCATCATACAAATTTATCGCTTTTCATTCCGGACCAAGGTCGTGTGTAGGTAAAAGCATGGCATTCACTCAAATAAAAATGGTGGTCGCTGCCATACTATACAACTTTCAAATTCAGGTTGTTGAAGGACATGTAGCTGAACCTCAGATTTCCGCCATCTGCGGAATAAAGAATGGTCTGCCAGCTAAATTGAAGAAGAGAGAATTAATATAGAGCATACTTATGGTTCATGATGAATTAGATGAAATTTGTGCTGATTGTTGTACTTATATATAAAATAAAATCTGAAAGAAAAACTTGTATGTGTGCTGTAATCTTTATGAGTCCAATTTAGAAATTATATAAATATATTTTATATATAGCTTATGCTTTATATGTTTTTTCTTTCTTTTTGATTTCAATGCAACATTTAATTATTTTGGTTAAGTATTATAATCAAATCTTCCTTAGTAAATTATGCAATTAGTGATTGATAACGGTCCATGTCACTGTATCAAAACTCCAAAACTATAAAGCAGTGTTCTAAAAAGCGGACTAGACGGAAGTGGTGCGACACCGCTCCGCTTCAGTCCTAGACAGCTTAATTAAGCGGTTTAAGCGTTTAAGCAGGCCAAACCAGCTTAATGTCATAAAAATTAGTCATTTTTTCACTACTACAAATATGGGTTGCCCCTACGGATAAATCCGTAGGGGCAAGAAAATAAGCTGTAGGTGCAAACGCCATAAGTGCAAGTCGCAGCCTTGAACATGCCCCTACGGTCAAAAACTTGCCCCTACGGAGTACTGTGTAGCTTCAGTTGTCCCTACGGATTAGGCTGTATGGACAAAAAATTTATTTAATTTATGATTTTATAAAATAAATTAGGTGTCCCTATGGACTTATCCGTAGGGCCAAGTAGTTGTCCCTACGGATAAGTGTGTAGGGACAAAATATCAGGCATCCTGATATTTTGACCCTACGGATACTTGTATAGGGGCATTTGTTTGCCTCTACGGATATATCCGTAGGGGCAAGCATAACCCCTAATACTGAGATCATAGGAGCAAAATATCAGGTATCCTGATATTTTGCCCCTACGGATAAATCTGTAGGTATATTGTTGGGCCCTACGGATTAATCCGTAGAGGCAATGGTGGGCTCTACGGTGAAATCCGTATGTACATATTATCAGGGTTTTTTTTAAAAAAAGAGCTGCCTATTTTTTTCTCGCCCTGTGCACAATAATATATACATCATATATAAAATTAATCATCACGTAGAACATATATCGCAGTATTCATAATCACATCTCACGCATAATATACAAAAGAAATCAACAAGCAGAATATGATATCAATATAAACACGCAAACACCACAATATCAATATCGTCCAAA
Organism: Agapanthus africanus; assembly: GCA_030015575.1. Lineage (NCBI taxonomy): Eukaryota > Viridiplantae > Streptophyta > Magnoliopsida > Asparagales > Amaryllidaceae > Agapanthus > Agapanthus africanus. The sequence continues at coordinate 891,656,778 of JASDDO010000024.1, forward strand.
ATGTAGTACAATATGTATCATATAAATAAATATATGTTTAAAAAATAAGAATCAAAAAGCTACCTTAACTCGGTCCAGCTCCACCTCTGATAAACGCCATAATCTGGTGCGCCTGCTCCTCGGATATATCCTGAGTCAATAAATCATGCAATGCGGAGCGTGCGGGAGTCTGAGCGGGCTGTGGAGCTGGCGATGTGGTCTGCGCAGCCTCTGTCGAGGTAGTGGCTTATGGAGCCGCGGCTGCGGGAGTCTGAGCGGACAGTGGAGCTATATGAGCTGTCAGCGGAACCGCAGCCGATGTAGTGGCTTGCGGAGCCGCAGCCGAAGGAGATGCATGTGGAGGCTCGGCCGATGTACCCTGTCGCGTCTGGACCCACGTGTGTAATAAGCGAGTAAGAACTGTGTATTATTCGAATTCGTATCATTATCAAGTTATTTCGAAACCCCAATCTATGTATACTTAGGGACTTAGGCCTCGTTTGGATATCTAGTTTGGAAAACCGTAGTTTATTTTAATTAGATATGTATGTATGATTAATCAAAGCTAAGTCTACAACCAAATAAGCTCAGGCTACGTACTAATATTGGATATGTTGTTATCTATAATATGACATAATATTTTACTATTAAGTAGTATACATACCAACATCTCCTTCAACTCCTGAACGGTGGGCTTTAAGCTCTCCAGTTCCTGCTGGAAACGTCGCTCACTGGAGACGGAGGAAGTAACCACCAGGGTGGAGTCCAACCTCATATGGGCCCTGCTAGGGCCCAGTCCCCGGCCTCTCTCCCAACCTCCGTGGTGCTCTCCATGTGCGGCGTCCAGGACTGGGGTCAGCAGCATCGGATCGTTCTGTCCAGTAAAATCAATCCCCGATGCCTCGGCCTTGGCTGTTTTCTTGCACCTTAATAGCTTCTGTAGCCTCTGTGTTATGGGAAAGTGTCGTGCTACCTTGACAGGTATATCAGGCTTCTTACCATAATCTTTCAGCTTATACCTGGTCTCTCCGCATGTTGGACACTCTTTCAAATCTGAATTCTCTTTCCGGTACAACACGCAATTTTTAAGACATACTTGAATCTTCTCGCACTTCAGACCCAGATCAGACATCATCTTCTGGGCTTCGTACCAGCTGTCGGGCACGTTATTTCCCGGGGGCATAGAATCTTTCAAGAACGAAAGAAGTATTGTGAATGACTTGTTGCTCCATCCATTTAGGCACTTAATCTGAAAAAGTTGGACGAACCATGAGAGGGTGGAATACTTTGCATTCTCATAAATTGGTTTTCTAGCATCATTCATGAAATTTTTATATTTATCCGCATGCGATTCTTGACCGGAAAGAATGTTATCTTCGGTACGAATAGATTCACCTAGGGCAGCCTCCACCATATCCTCCATTTCTTCTGATGGAAATAAATTACCGTCTTCTTCTTCTACCGCATTACCGTCTTCTCCTTCTGCCGCATTACCGTCTTCTCCTTCTTCTCCTGCCGCATTATCGTGTTCTCCTTCTTCTTCTGCCGCATTACTGCATTCTTCTCCTTCCCCGTGATATTTCCAACTTGTATAAAGTCTAGTAAAACCATATTTTACGATATGAAGCTCTGCCAATTCTACCTTCTGCCAGTACTTATTGCCACATCTATCGCACGGGCAGAGAATCTTCTCTATCACGATCTTATTATGTGCGCGTGCAAATTCAATAAAAGCAGCAACTCCTGCGACAAACTTAGGTTGCATACGTTGTTACCAATCCACATACATCCAGTCCTTAACTTTGACGTACTCATGGGCAATGTTAGACTGTATAACATATAAATTGTAGGTTATGGTGACTATATTGAGAAATCTAAGAACGTGATAGTTACTGACAAAGGAGAAAATCCGTATATATGCTTTGTGTGTGCGTTTGTCGTTGAAAAGAATAAATTATCAAACGTATGTTAACCGATAGACGGGGACTAAGTGGCGCTTTTAGTTTCATATATGAGTATCGATGAGAATATGAAAGTTTCATATTATCATCGAGTATCATATATTGGTTTTAACTTGAATATCTTGAATCACTCTCTAATGATGCGTTTGTTGTGTATTCTTGTTGTATGTGTGTGTTTCGGTTGTCGGGGGTAAGGCTTCTATCCCATTAAGAATGTATAGAGCGAACACCCATTCGCTTGTGCTTTCAACCGTTTCGAGTAAATTTTGGCAGCACCTCCCCGCTGTTCTCCGAGTACACTGTAATAGAATAGATAATCATTTCAAAGCTGTGAAACAACGTTGAAATGAACATCTAATCTATCTTTGTACACGGAGAACCGGCGGAAAGGTACCGACGAAATATCTCGAAACGGATGAAAACACAAGTGAATGAAGGTGTTTGCTTTATACATTCCTAACTTGTCCACACGGGACAAATATATCGGTTATCATACGATTGAATCTTCTCGTCACATAGACTATATGACGATTGTTAGTATTGAGCTATACCGTCCGATATTTAACAACCTTCGTATAGTTCTATGCCACGACGAACATCGAACGTATGTTAACCGATAGACAGGGACTAAGTGGCGCTTTTAGTTTCATATATGAGTATCGATAAGAATATGAAAGTTTCATATTATCATCGAGTATCATATATTGGTTTTAACTTGAATTTCTTGAATCACTCTCTAATGATGCGTTTGTTGTGTATTCTTGTTGTATGTGTGTGTTTCGGCTGTCAGGGGTAAGGCTTCTATCGGTTATCATACGATTGAATTTTCTCGTCACATTGACTATACGAAGTATTTAAATAAAATATAAAGTAACTGATATAACATGATTTTAAACTTATGAAATAATACTTGCTTAGTTACTTGCAAGTTGCAACTTGAGAATAAGATATACGAAGAATTGAGCATTAAAGAACTAAGATGCATATTTTAGTAGTTACTTGCCGCAACCCCTAAGTTAAGTAGTTTTTGAGAATTAAGACCCTTTTAAGCATACTTTGGATAGACTGTCACAAACAGTAGGGCATATTCAAAAAACCATATTGAAGGCAGGGTAATTTAGCCCTTTCTTTAAAAAATAAAATAAAAATATGGAATGATTAATCTTTGCCTCCATGAATACTTACATATAGAAATACATATTCATTACCATGGAAAATGCTTTTAGATATATTATTGAATTGGCCATTAAATCCATTTGATAGATACTGGCAGCTATATAGTTCAGTACTCCCCATGCATTCTCAAGGAAAATGCTTTATTACAATAAGAATGATGATGAGTGTTTGTATACTTTATCGAGTCATTTGCATGATAGACCCTAGTAGTAAAATGGAGTAATGAAAATTTGAGGCCAATTTCAAATGAACATAGACAAGGACAGTTGAAAATATTTGTTCAATTAATTGAACAAGATGCATCTTTAACAACTGAATGGAAGAAAATAATCTATGTAGTTCACCCCTAATTGTTGTATAAAAAAAACTTTGTTGTCATTCTCGTCATCGTTGTTGTATGCATTTGAGTGTCAAACTATAGGAAATCAGTAGATTAAAATTAGTTTAAAAAATGCACGATTGTAGTTTCATGTAAATTCTGATTATTGGTTTCTTGTTCAATTAATTTTCAAGAACACCTTCCACAAAACACTCCCTCCCCAACCCCAACCCCAACCGCAACCCTAACCCTAACCCGGCCTTAACCCTAGCCCCAGCCCCAGCCAAACCCCAACCCCAACCCTAACCCTAACCCCAGCCCCAGCCCGAGCCCCAGCCCCAGCTGAACCCTAACCCTAACCCTAACCCCAGCCCCAACCGCAACCCCAGCCCCAGCCACAACCCTAACCCTAACGCTAACCCCAACCGATGCCTAACCCCAACCCTCATCGGTACCCAAACCATGAACCCTAGCCCTAAAATAATCAAAAATTTATTTAATTGAAGATTTACTAACCTGTGCGGTGGAGGAGACGATCGATCGGTGGCGACGACGAAACGGAGGCGACGACGAAAACGGCGACGAGGAAGAACGGCGACGAGAACGGCGGTGGCGACGACGAGAACGGCGATCGGCGGGAGAGATTTGGGGATTTTGGGTTCGCGCGCGAGAGATTATCGAGAGAGATAATCAGCGAAGGCGATCTGTGCCTTTTTAATTAAATCCCTATTTAGATGCCCCTACGGATTAGTCCGTAGGTCTTTGGTTTGCAGCTCCGTAGGGGCAAACAACAATTTACGATTTAATATTTTTAAATTAATACGTCAGGACCGTAGGAGCAACCGTATGGCCCTACGGACTAATCCGTAGGGCCAAAAAAAATCTGCCCCTATGGATTTCATTATCCGTAGGGGAAACCCCCTATTGTAATAGTGTTTAAGCATTACGGATCGAGTTTGTTCTCTTTTCATCATACCTGACTCAAACCAATACTTAATAAACATTACACGCAGAGATATCCACCCCCATACTCAATAAATTTAATATTAAATTATTAATATGTTACTAGTTATTATGCTGAAATATTTTTATATTACTGCTTCTATAGTTGAAATTGCAATATATGATATTTTCTATGTTGAAGTGTCAATATATTGCTTAAATTTTAATATGTTATTGAGATTAGTTTAAATTTAAATAGTTAGTTATTATAAATAGAATTAAGATAAATCTCTTATTTAAATATAGATTTAGATAAGAGAAAATATTCTTATAGATAAATCTTTTGTTTAAATATAAATTCATATTTAAATTTAAATAAGAGATAATATTCCATTAGATAAGGATAAAGGAAGTTTGTGTTAATCCTAATCTAATTGGGAAATGGTTTATTCTATGCTATAAATAGAAAGGTGCTCGCATTAAGGAAAAATATCAACTTGATTATAAGATTCAAGGGAGGCGAGAGACGACTCCATAAGAGATGAAGACGGTCATTAAGGGATAGTTTTGATCATAAAGTTTAAGCGAGAAAAAACGGCGGCTCCATAAAGGATCAAAACAATCATAAGAAGAATTTGTAGAAGAAGGAGATCTCGTTGGAGATTATAAGTAGAGGGTTTTTTGTAATCTGTAAGGTATTCTTTTACTTAAATTCTAATAAAGTTCTCCCCCTTTCCTCCTAATCTATTGTATTATTAAATTATCGCGGTTTGCATTTGGTGTTTTTCGTCTATAAAGGGATCTAGATTTATAAATCCGTAAGGTTTTTCGCTGCGTTGCCAATTGGTTCTGTAGTAACAACTGGTATCAGAGCTATGTTTTGTAGTTTTGCAATTTAAATTTATGGTGAGTGATGACGCTTAGTCCGCTCCCCATCTTCTTAGACTGTGATTCTATTGATAGTAGTTCGTAAGAATTCGAGAGAAAGGTTTTTTTTTGGAAGTAATGATGACGGACAACAAGGTAAATAGCAAAAAGTTTGAGATGGAGAAATTTAATGGAAAACAAAACTTCTCGATGTAACAGAGAAGGGTAAAAGCACTTGTGGTGAAGGAAAAGTTGTTTAAGGCACTTGGGGGTGGTAAACCTACCACCATGACAGATGACGCATGAGCAGAGATGGATCTGAAAGAATAATCCATGATAGAACTTTGTTTGGTGAATAACATGATATATAACTTTATGAAGAAGACTTCTACGGCAAGTTTGTTGTTGAAACTAGAGAGCTTGTATATGACAAAGTCGTTGTCAAACAGGTTGTACCTAAAGAAGCAATTTTACGGATTACGCATGAAGGAATGGACTCTTATTCACGACAACCTAAATAGATTCAACAAGATAGTAAGTGATTTTCTATGTCTTGAAGTCAAGATAGAGGAGGAGGACCAAGTGTTTTTTCTCTTATCTTCACTTCCAAATTCATATGAACACTTGGTGACAATGATCCTTTATGGGAAGGAGACTCTCGAGATGGAGAAGGTTACAGCGACACTTCTAACTAATGAGATTATGAAGAAATCAAATCTATCGAAGAAGTCATCAGGGTTGTTCGCCGGTGAAACAGGAAGATAAAAAATAGAGACGGATGCAAGAGCATAAGGGGAAATCCAAATTATCCGGGAAAGAGAGTGGACCGTGCTTCTTTTACAAACAGTTAGGGCATCTGAAGAAGCAATGTTAAAAATATAAACAGTGGTTGGAGAAGAAGAGTAAAGGTGCCGACACAAAGGGTTCGGATCAAGCCGGTGTTACGACTGAAGCAGAAGAAGAAGATCCATGTGATGTACCCTCCGTACACACCGAGAAGGAAGATTTTGATACTTGGATCCTTTATTCCGAATGTTCATACCATATGTGCCTGAAGAAGGAGCTGTTCGACAACTATAAAGAGTACAATGGCAGCAGTGTTCTCATTGGGATCAATATGGCATGCAAGGCTATTGGCATAGGGAACATCAAAGTCTGCATGTTTGATAGGGTGGTGCGAATGCTTGTGAATGTGTGTCACGTTCTAGAACTAAAGAAGAACCATATTTCTATTGAAGCATTGGATGCAGCAGGATGCAAGTTCTGTTCACCGACGGAAACAGAGACGAACCGGGATGGATCGTCTTGCCTGAATCTGGGGGCAGATGCTATTTGGATTTATCCGTCCACCTCTCCGAAGATACCAAGTTGATTTATGGCACCGTATATTGGAGGTTTAGACGGATACGGCCGTTGTAGCGGACTTTATCAGATTCCCCCTCGTTTGTGAGGGGTTTTTGATTGTGTGGACGCACTTCCCTACAGACGCAATCCCCTGCAGTTAATTACGTTACCGCATTGCGATAACCACTTTCTCCTGCTCCGGAAGTTTACTTCGTATCGTGTGTGTTTTTGTTTGTTTAGGTTGCCCGTGGATTGTATACGGAGACTAGTTTCTGTCGTCGCCCGTAGGGCGCGGATCAGTCCAAATTCGTATATTTTAGATTTGGATTTGGTTTATTTAAGGACCGTTATCTGGTTTGAGATTAAGATCGACTTAAACATATGAGCATTTGGGCCCAATTATTTTAGTTTAAGGATATCGCGGTCCATTACCGCCGTGTTTGGGGCAGATATTAGTTTAAGGACATTTCGGTCCATTATCGCCGTGTTTGGGGACGAAGATTAGATTAAGGACATTTCGGTCCAACATTCCCATTTTGGGGAAATGCATTAGTTTAGGAACGTTTCGGTCCGTTATCGCCATGTTTGAGGCAAGGTTCTGATGTGTGCACGTCAATTTGAAAGTGCATCAAAGTATGACGAAAGGAATTGTTGGTTGTCGGGACCCGCCACCTCTCTGAAGACGTTGAGAAATTACAATGACATATATCAGAGGTGTAGAAGGATGTACCTTTGAACCAAATCCCGTATTTGAGGCAAAAAGGGGTTGTGGTGGACCTAAGAATCGTTAGTCATATTTGAGACTAAGATTACCTTAGGAGATACGAGATGAATATCATTTTGGATATCATCAAGGAGGGATTATTAATCATGTTTGAGACTAAGAGCGGCTCAATAATGTTTTTAAGGATCATTTTTACTTAAGATCTATCAAAAGAGCATTTGGGCTCAGCTGCAAGAAACATCGGAGGCTTAGCCAATTTGGGCTTAGTTTGCCTACTCTTATTCAAAAAGTGCTAAGCACTTATTTGGGCTCTATCTGTTCAGCCCTTTTCTTTTTATGAAAAAGTGCTAAGCACGTATTTGACGCTCTGACACTCACATGGGTGTCATGTGAAGCATTTGATTATGGGTGCCGCCCAATGAGCGCTGCCACTTTGGCTGTTTATAGAGTGCTGGGCATTTTTCTCTCTTTTCTTCTTTTTTGATGGCGCCCACGTGAGGAGCACATGATGAAAGTCTACCTTAACACCACCATGAGGTTCTAGAGGTATCAAGCATGCCATATTTTAATTTTTACTAGGTGCTAAGTTAGACTAACAAGATCATTACTAGAATTTTAGGGTTGGTCTTTGTGATGTGATTAACTCAAGAGAAGAAAAGAGCATACAACCTTTGGAGTTTGAGTCCTTCTCTTCAATAACTCCGGATTGAAGTCCACGCGACTCTACTAGGCTTGTCTTCGAGTTGAATGAACCCCCTTTGTGATCTTCCCCAGCCAAACGAATCCGATCACAGCTCAGCTAACCCTTAGTCCATCAAGCCTCAAAGCAACACCCTTAGTCAAATTGCTAACTAATCTAATGTGGATGGTGAAGTAGCGGATGTTAAAAGCTCACAAGATTGTGTCAAAGCTTCATGATTCACATCTCATGTGAGGGTGAAACTTGAACCATGACATCTGAGGAGGAAGATGAAGCTAGAGAGCAACCATGGGAGCAACTCAAGAAAAATGGCTAAGTGTTGAGAATGAGATTAAAATGAATGGCTACTCTTGACCCCCACTCATTCAAGCATTGAATTTTGCAATATAAAATTGCAACCATGCTTGAATAGCGAGTCAAGATGAATAATCTATGAATAAACCCCATGCTTGCAACCATGCTCTCATTTTCCACCTCTTTTCTATTTTTCTCAAAAATAGAAAATCAAGTCATGCTACATATATATACTTATATATATATCACACACACACACACACACACACACACACACACACACACACACATATAAGAAAATATTTAGTGAGCTAATGATATTAGTTAAGATACAATTATATCAAATATAATATATATATATATATATTACATTATTAAATCAACACTTGATTTAATAATCCGGTTATATCACATATGACCGACTAATATCATTTATCTGTATATTACATTATCAAATCAACACTTAATTCGACAATCCGGTTATATCACATATAACCGAACCGATAACAGATAACTGGCAGATTACAATACGGTATCACATACACGTATTTAATCAAGCCCACACACATATCACATATGTGTCCTACTTCGTTTCGCTTGGACCAGGAAACTTTTGTGTGAGACTCTAAAGACTCGTCAATACGCCAGCAGTAGGTGATGATCACATCAGTCACCTACAAGTCGTCAGCGGTACTAGCTGGACGTAACGGCTACCCGGGTATTGAGCGATATGAAGATCAACAAGCAAGCTCGTCCATACTCTCCATGAAGCCTATCAGTAACACTACCGTACAGTCCGGTCTCTTTGTCTGATATGTCGCATATCATGTCTAGGGGTGGTAAATGCCAGCCTCCGGTAACGTGATAAGTCATGCCGATGTCTGGCCTATAACGATTCGAGAAACTACTGATAACACTTATTAGTAAATCTCGGCAGCATCCCTGGCCAGGGACTTCCAGTTATAACCAATCGAGCATAGCGCAACATCAACCCCCAATACCTGGAGAGACGAAACCCCTCCTATCGCTCATTGCCTCCATGTGACTCGGGATTGTACCCAAAATCCACCTGTTTACACGACTCCTTTGAGCCGTGATAGGGAGGAAATCAAAGCACGGTGGGAGCCATACAAGACTCTATGACGATCTCGGGTCTACAGACTAACCTGTACCAATGTTACCAGAGAACTGCTACCTGACGATAGGTATAATACCACATAGGGGTCCTCGGCGAGTCTTGTTCGGTGTACCCATTCTCCAATGAGCACCTGTGTACAATCTTTGATGTCACACACCAATGGTTGTGGGATCAACCATCGCTCTCTAAGGGACAAGAAACGTACACACTAGTCTACTCTGGAATATCGATGCCCTAGTCTCGATATTCCCACGACTAGAAACTGATTAAAGGATGTACTTGTAGACCATGGCCCCACTAGTATGATCTCATCATAATCCTGGTAGTCAAGTACATATCTGAAGGGCTTTATCAACATGTGAGAGCATGACAGTAAAGAATACCAGTCAATATGTTAAGATAAAGAGTAACCAGATAGCATACTATCATGTCGAGCAAGAAAGTCATCTATATATATGTCCAAGCATCCACTATATCATCAATAATGGCCTCTAGGACATACATATTACTAACAATCTCCCACTTGCACTAAGGCCAGTTGTTGTAGTATCCCATACTCAACGTCCCAAAAGTCTCTCGAATAGCATCTGGGGGATGGCCTCGTTGGGTGGATCCGCTGTGTTATCCTCTGTGTCAACTCTTCTGATCCCGATCTTCCGGAGATCAACTATCTCCCTGATCAGGTGATACTGTCTAAGAATATGTCTGGATCGCTGACGGGACCGGGGTTCCTAGGCGAAAGCCAGCTCCATTGTCATCACAATACATAGGTATTGGATGCCCAATGGTAGAAACCTAGTTTATCTCATAAACTCTATTCATCCAGACAAGCTCTTTGGCAGTATCGTTGGTAGCGATGCAATTAGCCTCTATCAACGAGTTTGCTATGGTATATAGATTGGAACCCTTCCAACATATGTCCCTCCACTAAGGGTGAAGACAAAACCCGAGACTGACTTTCAGTCGTCCTTATCACTCCGGAAGCTCGAATCGGTAAAGGACTCCATATGGAGTTCACCGTTACCATACACCAAGAACATCTCTTTAGTCATTCTCAAGCACTTAAGAATGTTCTTCAGCTGTTCAGTGGTTTTCCTAAAGATCTTTTCGATACTTATTCACTACACCTAGTGAGTAAGCTACATCTGATCTGGTACACAACATCGCATACATTATTGACCCGTGTGCCAAGGCACTTGTATGCGAGCCCTCTCCAAATCAGTGTCGAGAGACGTCTCTTTGGAGAGAGTGATTTCTGAACAAGCGGGTACATTACCACGCTTAGAATCATCCATATTAAACCCTTTTAGCATGGTGTCTATGTACCTGGATTGGGACAATGCCAAATCCATTTAGATTTATCTCTATAGATCTATATCCCTAGGATGTAAGAGACATCAGTTAGATCTTTCATGGAGAACCTGTGTGATAAGACGTGCTTGACCGAGTGCAGCATAGGAACACCCTTTCCTATCAAGAGCATGTCATCCGCGTACAATACGAGGAAGACAACCATACTATCAACAACCCTCTTATTTATACATGGTTCATCTACCTTTTTGATGAAGTCAAACTCTTTGACAGCTTTATTAAAACAGATGTTCCATCTCCGCGATGCCTGCTTTAACCCGTAGATGGATTTAAGCAGTTTGCACATGCTTCCGCTGCTCCCACTATCTACGAAGCTCTCTGGCAGTGTCATATACACGCTCTCTTCTAAATCACTATTTAGAAAAGCTGTTTTGACGTGCAGTTTGCCAGATATCATAGTCATGGTATGCAGCAATGGCAAGTAGGATCCTGATGGACTTAAGCTTAACGATAAGTCTATATTTGAAAGTCTCAACTTTTCCATCTCAGATCGCATAGCATCCAGCCATTTCACATAGTCTCCACTTGTGATGGCCTGCTCGAAACTAGTTGGGTCATCATCTCCATGATGCAATCCTCGCTCCCACCGTCTAAGAGAAAACCGTAGTATCTCTCAGGTGGATGAGGAACCCTACTAGATCTGCGGAATAGCTTCAGTTCGTCAGGGACTATTGAATCCTTCGGTTCCAACAAATCTTCAGTTATAGTTTGTGTTTGCTGGAACTACTTCTAGTTCTACCTTATCGCTACTAATTTCTTCCACAATAAATTCCTTTTCCAAAAAGGTGGTATGTTGAGAAACAAAACATCTTTTTTGTCTCGGTGTGGTAGAAGATATACCATCGCGAATGGTTGGGATATCCTTCAAACTTGTACAGAACTGACCTTATCTCGAGCTTGTCCGGATTTTGCTTTTCAACATAACCTGGACAACCCCATATCTTAACTCGTTTAAGAGATGGTCTCTTCCCATTCCATATCTCATGTGGAGTAGTAAGCAACGGATTTGATCGGAACTCTATTCAATAGGTATGCATCTTCTCAAGTGCATGTCCTTGAAAGGAAATAGGCAATTCAGCAGTACTCATCATAGAGCGCACCATATCTCATAGGGTGCGATTCCTCCACCCCGATATACCGTTATGCTGTGGTTTATACGGAGGAGTAAACTGGGAGAGAATCTCATTCTCTTTTAAATAGTCTCGGAATTCCATGCCCCAGTATTCTTTTCCCCGATCATATCGAAGGACTTGAATACCTTTACCCATCTGGTTCTCAACTTCGTACTTAGATTCCTTGAAATTCTCAAAAGATTCAGATTTTGTGTTTCAACAAGAACATATGTCCGTATCTTGAGAGAATATCGGTGAATGTAATAAAGTATGTGGAACTAACCCTGGAATGTGTAGACATAGGACCGCATACATCACCATGTATCTGTCCAAGAGTTCAGTAGCTCTTTCTCCGTTTCCAGTAAACGGAGATTTGGTCACCCAGTCTTTGAGACATAACTGGCAAGTTTCATAAGATGTAAATTCGAACGGATTCAAATATTCATCCTTATGGAACTTCAGCTAGTCATGTTTCATCGACATGACCTAGTCTACAATGCCACAAGAAGACTTCGTTCATTTCTGAACTGTTCCTCTTGTGTGTGTACGTTTAGAACTGTAGTTTAATTCAGAACGTGTATACTATTATACAACATACCTTACCCAATCAACACTTGATTTAGGAAAATATTCACAATATTTATTGGTACGAAATAACAGTCACTAAGAATCAATGTATTACCAGTTGGTAACACCAGGTGATTTCTGCCAACTGCTTTGGCTGCAACAATTGCACCATTCTCTACTACTAGAGACATATCGCCCTTTCCCAGTTCTCCACCAGTCTATAGCCCATGTAACAAATTACATGTGTAGGATCCTGATCCGGTATCCCATACCCAGGACGTAGAGGTAACTGAGAAACAGTTCTTCGTAACAAACACACCCGAAGACAATGCATCAACATGCTTTTTCTTCGTTTGGGTGGCGTGGGAATCCGAATATTCCCTTATTCCTTGCTCAGACATATGACAATCATAAGATAGAGAGGAACCTAGCCCAGTATAATAAGTAGGTTCGGTTAATACATCCATATTATTTTCTTGATTAAGGCCTGACATGATCGCTACCTGGAGAGAGAGAGAGAAGAAAACACTTAGCGTATACTCTTGCAAGATTAGATTGGTTATTATCTTATCTAATCAGGATGGCTCCCACTGGTTTTATCAAATCTTCCTTCAAACCCTAAAAGGTAAGACTAATAAGGATTAATTACACCCTACAAGTTCGCCAATCTTTCAGTCAGGCCAGTGTCGGTATTTTGAGGGAGGTTCCCTGTGCTTTCGCACGGACCTAATTAAAATAAACCTCGTTTTTCCAGGGGCGTAACCCCGTTAACACCTTTCTAGACACCTACTTGATTAGCTAATTGTAAAGTGCAAAACTCTCCCAGGAGTAACTCTTACTCGCAGTGGGTATCGGGATCCAACTATCATATAGAAGGTATGAAATCTCATTGCAAATTTCAGTACTTGAAATTCCCGATAATATTTTGCCCCTAGCGTCCTACGACCTTGACAAAGATTAACAAACCATAGTGCGCTAGTCAAGTTCAACCCGCCATTTCATGATTGAATTAAACCCACCCGCACGACCCTTGATAGAGATCAACAAGGTCATACGACTACCCTAATCCAATCGCATCACATGCTTTGCAGATAAGCACTAATCAGTTACCGCACACTACATCTTGACAGAGGTCAACAAACGCAGCACGAATACTAAATAGTACTTATCTGAAATGACGGAGGGCTACGCAGGTTTTTAAGAAAACCATGAGCGTAATGAACTTGATATCGTTGTAGAATCTAGTGATTTTGAAAAGGAGTGTTTTTTAGGCTTTTACTAGTTTCTCTAAAGAGGTCACTTCTGGTGAAGGGATCTCGGCACTTTCCTCATTGAATGAGGTGCATGATATTCAAGAATACCACTATGCAAAGCAAGAACTAAAAAAGCAATCAAAAAACAAGACCGAGTGGGTTGTAGCATTTGCTGGTTTTGCTAAAGAGGTCACTCCCGGTGAAGGGATCTCGGCTCTTTCCTCATCGAATGAGGTGCTGGATATTCATCAAGGAATACCACTATGTAAAGTAAGAACTAGAGCTACCCTTTTAGAAAATTTGAATTTACAACATCTGTTGGTTTCTTTCTTTTCATTAATCACATTAATGAAGTCCCATCATTTAATGTTTCCTAAACATCACAGAAAAATGAAACGAAAATAGAACGTACGCTTATGCCATCCGCATTCGTCATGGAGCCCCGTCATGCATCATTAGGTTACTTAACTACCGGCAGAGCGGGGGCTAGACTAGTACGGGTGCAAAACATAAGCAACGTTTATTATATATCATATATATAATATTACATTCGTCTCACGCAGTTATATGATTAACATCACAGAATCAAGCAGCAGAAGCAACATATGAAATATTGGATATACTAGGATGTCCATGTTTTAAATTTAGCCAATAATGTAAAACACGGATTCCACAGTCGTGATGAATAGCCAAACCCACATCCCTAGACCCCTACGAAAGTGGCAAGTAATCCTACCAATTCTAGAGTTAGGAAACTCGGTCTCAACTTCTTGAGATGGTCTCCCACTGGACTCTAGAACCCGGTTACTTGTGCTCCCCGTCTTGGGTCTATTCTAATGCAGAAAAGTAAATAATATATAACAGTGGTGACATCATCCTCAACCCGGAAGTGGCACAATAAAAGAATATTACATACAGATTTTACATGAATGAAATAAAAACCCTCATCTCACATAAACCTCCCGGCTATTCTTTCACGACGATCCAATAAATCATATCAATAGCAACACATGATATCACATATCATCAACGTAAGCAAATATGCGTATCTCTAAAACTCGTTGACATATAGCAACGAGATTGGGATACCCCACATATTACACTTACTGTCGCAAAAAAGAAACAGAAAACTACAATAATTAGAATTCGCTATTTCTTTAGACATCATAAACCCGGAATATCTCATATTCCGGATTTCATGCCTAACTTATAAAACTTGCATTTTAGTCTCAAATTGAAAACTCTTTTCAATTGGTTGTCGGATAATTCAACAAGATTCTCGACTTAGTGATCACGTACAATACGCAATTGCGACGGAGTTTTGATCCAAATCAAAACTGCGTGGTAATCGATCAATTGAGACTAAACGGTTAGCTTTACAATGTACTAACTAGTTTTTACAAAACTAATTAATCCGGATTCTAATAATTGTATCACACACATCACAAAGCTTGTAAAGTAACTGCGACATTAGAATTCAGCACGCAATTAGCAAACTAAACCAATTTTTCCAACACTTGAAAAATCCAGTGAACTAAAGTTCCAAAACCGATTGTTTTAAGCCAATCCGGGAGTCGAAACGAACTCGAAATCCGCCCGAATCTTCGCGGGGGCGAAGATCCCAAAGTTAAATATCGAACAGAGGGCCTAAAGAGGGTACCTCACCCCCGAGCCACGAGGTGGACAGGGGGTGAGGCAGACCCGAAACTGCCTATGGTGGGGCAGTTTCGAGTCCCCACCGCCAAGACCACCTTATGGTGGTCTTGGGAAGTAGGCCCAGCCGTTCGGTCCCCTCCGGGTGTCCCCGGGGTGCGCACGCTCTACCCCGTGGCTTCTTGGTTCAAACCGTGAGCCCGTGGGGTGTGCAAACAACTCAAAATATCAATTTCGAAACTGTTTTTATCGGTTCGAGAAAATACAACCCGCCGAAAACACCTTCTGGTCTCTCAGCAGCTACGTTTTACGCATGCCCTCTCACGAGGACTACAACCCGCCGAAACACCTTCCAGTCTCTGGACACCTTGAGAGTAAGAGCCTATGCTTCGCCACACTGTCACACAATGAGAACCCCCATAGGTCGACATCCAATGCCTAGTAGCTCTGATACCATAAAAGTCTACCTTAACACCACCATGAGGTTCTAGAGGCATTAAGCATGCCACATTTTAATTTTTACTAGGTGCTAAGTTAGACTAACAAGATCATTACTAGAAATTTAGGGTTAGTCTTTGTGATGTGATTAACTCAAGAGAAGAAAAGAGCATACAACCTTTGGAGTTCGACTTCTTCTCTTTAATAGCTCCGGGTTGAAGTCCACGCGACTACTAGACTCGTCATCGAGTTGAACGAACCTCCTTCGTGATCTTCGCACCAAAGACGATCCACCCGAAGTCCACAAGCTCAAGCAAACCCTTCACTGTGAAAGCAACACTCCACATCAAATTGCTAATCTAATGTGTGATGGTGAAGTAGGGGATGTTAAAAGCTCACAAGATTGTATTCAAGCTTCATGATTCACATCTCATGTGAGGGTTGAAGCTTGAACCATGACATTTGAGGAGGAAGATGAAGCTAGAGAGAAACCATGAGAGCAACTCAAGAAAAATGGCTAAGTGTTGAGAATGAGACTAGAATGAATGCTACTCTTGACCCCCACTCATTCAAGCATGGAATTTTGCAATATAAAATTGCAACCATACTTGAATAGTGAGTCAAGATGAATAAACTATGAATAAACCCCATGCTTGCAATCATGCTCTCATTTTCCACCTCTTTTCTATTTTTCTCAAAAATAGAAAATCAAGCCATGCTACATATATATATATATATATATATATACATACATATAAGAAAATATTTAGTGAGCTAATGATATTAGTTAAACTGGTCGAGGAACGGCCTTAAAATCCGGTTCATCAGATCCATGAACGTTGCTGGCGTATTGGTGAGTCCGAACGATATCACCAGAAACTCATAATGCCCATAGCGCGTACGAAAAGCAGTCTTCGGAATGTCATCATTCCGAACCAGCAACTGATGATAACCCGAACACAAATCAATCTTAGAAAAATGTTTCGCACCCTGGAGCTGATCAAATAAATTGACAATGCGAGGTAAAGGATACCTATTCCGCACCGTAACTCGGTTCAATTGACGATAATCCACACACAACCTTAAACTGTCGTCCTTCTTCTTGACGAACAGAACAGGAGCTCCCCACGGCGAAACACTCGGACGCATAAGTCCCCTATCAAGCAACTCTTGCAACTGATCTTTAAGCTCTCTAAGCTCTGCCGGAGCCATCCGATAAGGCGGTATAGAAATAGGCCCCGCGCCGGGAATTAGATCAATGCAAAACTCAATATCGCGCTCTGGCGGCAACCCAGGTAACTCATCGGGAAAAACGTCGGGAAACTCTCGCATGGTAGGAACCCGGTCCAACGACTCCACTGTGTCTCCGGTATCATGAATGAAAGCCAAGAATCCCCAACATCCCCTCCTCAAAAGCCGACTAGCGCAAAGGACAAAAATCAAACTGTGAGGGGCGGCACCACGGTCCCCCTGCACAACAAACACTGACTCGCCGGGAAAACAAAACCTAACTGTCTTCTCGCGGCAGTCCACGGACGCGTAGCAAGTAGCTAACCAGTCCATGCCCAGCAGAACGTCGAAGTCCAACATCTTAAGAAGGATGAAGTCGACAGACAGATCTCTATCTCCTATACGGACAGCACACGACCGGAATACGTATCGCGCAACAAACGACTCTCCAACATAAGTAGTCACGACAAGCGGCTGATCTAGCAAACACGACTCTCGGCCTAACCCCGGCATGAAGTGCGTAGAAATATACGAATGCGTAGATACCGGATCAAAAAGAACATGTGCATCAAAAGAACATACAGAAAGGATACTTGAAACCACTGCATTGGACGCCTGCGCGTCCTGATGAGTCAATGCAAACACCCGAGCCTGCCCTCTACCTGCAACTGGCTGTCCTCTGCCTCGGCCACCTCGTCCTCTCGGCACAAAACCACCACGACCACGACCTCTCTGAGCGGAAGTCTGACGCGGCGCAACAACAGGCATAAGAGGCAACGCTCTCTGAGGCGGAGAAGGTGGTAAGATAACCTGCGGTACAGCTGCCTTGCCCTCAAGTATCTCAGTACAATCTCGAACCCAATGATATAAACTCCCGCACCGGTAGCATCCAGATGAAGTCCGCTGACCCTCCTGGGGATAAGAGCTAAATAACTGGCCTGGTCTCGAGCCTCCACTACCCCCAGTACCTGTACGGAATCTATCACGGCGCCTAAATGTCTGTCTCTGTGCTGGCACACCAGTACGAGCCCTCTTCGGTTCCAGAACAACCGACGACTCAGAAAGACGCTCCTCCACCAATAGGGCTGCGTCCACCGCTGCAGCATACGTGTCACAATGTTGAATGTTTATGGCTAGGAACAGCTGGGTAAGCAGGCCTCGAACAAACCTCTTCACCCTCATCTCCTCAGTCACTACCAAGTACGGAGCATACACAGACAGCTCGGTAAACAGTACATCGTACTCAGCCACCGTCATCCCCGGAGTCTGGCGTAACGACTTGAATCTGCGCGCTCGCGCATCCCTGACACTCGGTGGAAGAAAATGGACGAGAAACATCGTCACAAACTCAGCCCAGGTCATAGGAGCAAGACCTGCGGCTCTGCCCCTCTCCAAAGACTCACACCACTTCTGGGCCAGACCCTCCAGACGGAAGCTCGCGAACTCCACCCATCTCTCGTCGGAGCATCAGAGCGAACGACAAATCCTGGCCATCCGGTCGATAAACAACTGCGGATCCTCAACAGTATCTGTGGCAGTGAAAACCGGAGGCCTCAGCCTCATGAACTCTGTCAGTGACACGGTGATAACCTCCGGAGCTGTAGCTACGACTGAGTAGATACCATCACGGCCCCCGCAACGGGTGGAACAACCGCCTTCCCCTGCGCTTGAATGGCCTCAACTAAAGACCCCATCATCTGGCGCAAGTTCTGCATACCAGCCCCAAACATAGCAATGTGCTCCGGTACAACAGGCGCACCGCCTTGGTCAGTCCTCGCCTCAGGCGAGTCAACTCTGATCTCGGCTCTCACGGCCGCTCTCTGTGCCCTCGTAGTCTTCGGTGGCATATAGGCTGGAAATTGAAACAAGATTCGATAAGGACACAGAAATCGAATCACAAGGATGTACAAATCACAGGAGGATTTTCAATCAATAAGTCCTAAGGTCACTTAGGCGGAGTACCGTGTCGTAAGTATGCCGCGGAACATACACACGCTACGTTATTCTGCTTAAGCTACCTACTCCATCATACCAAGGTCATCCTACTCTCCGAAAGGTAAAACCTAGCGCTCCGATACCAACTTTGTCATGACCCAAAAGTTAGGCCCGTAACCGACACTTAAACTACGTAACGTCAACAGGCGTACGCAACTTAAGTAAGCCGAAACCCAGAAATCTAAACCACCCAAAACTGGATAAGCGGAGAAAAACATAGTATAAAACATTCGGAAAATCTCAAGTAAAATCTTTAACTTTAGTTTTCTTTCTTGAAAATTTCGGCAGCACCTCCTTTGTAAAAACTAGCCCCGAAAACGGGTACAACATAGAATATAAATAAAGCATCCCAAACGGGAGCAACTCACGCCCAACGGCGGAGACAACTACCATAAGCATATATACGACGCCGTAGTGAAGAAATATAAAGGAAAACTGCATAAAGAAGTAAAACTTTACAACAAGACCGGCTCCCACGAGCACGGCACCCAAAGTCACCAAAATATATACAACACCGAATCCTCACAACTCGTCTCTAAGTCAATATACAAGAAGTGGTAGATGGAGAATACTAGATCCAACAAAAAGATATCCAATGTACATAAACGGATAACCGCAAACCCACCTAAAAGCAAAGGCCTCAAAGCCAATCATAGCGGTATCCGCAAAAATAGAGATAATAAGACGTCCTGCCGCGACTACTCTGAGGGTAAGCCCTGCAAAACACTGTGGCATAACGGGGTGAGTTGCCAACTCGTGAATAATAATTAACATCATACTGTAATCGCAAGTATGCACGAACAGCAATAAATCTATCATATATAATCAGATAGCATAAGTATGGCAATATGAATATGCAATAGTCATGTAAAGGTACATCATCAGGGTACTACAACTACATGAAGCAATGCATCAAAATAATCCTGAGTGGGTGGGATGATATAATAAAACCTCATGCAAAATCATCAGCATGAAAAAACCCCAGTGTCCCTCACTGACACATCAAATCCCAAAATCCTCAGGCACCGCATCCTCAGATCGGCCCTCATATCCCGTTAGTCTCATGAAACCTGAGTGTCAAATACCGACACCCGAAAACTCATGAAAACATATACATGTACGTATATATATGTGTGTGTGTGTGTGTGTACGAGGATATCAACCACGTATGTCCATCGACGATACGTAAAAATCATGGAAACCACACCGACACTCGAAACATCATGAAACCCGTGTCTAGTATCGACACGTAAATCCTCGTATAATAGGCTCCGTCTGCGGGATCGGCCCGCGGGCTCCGGCAGAACAGGTCAGCCTAAATCCATCTCATGACTCCGTTCGGTATCCTCCAGATAACCGCCGAGTCCAAATACTGTCACCGGTAGGCAGTGCACATCCCCTGCCAGGCTCATTGGCTAATCTATCGACATACCTTTCTTGCCCCGGGATACCATTCCGGGCTCCACCATGTACCCGCATACGGCCCACTACACTCCTCACATCGGGTATATATCACAAATCTCAGAACCGAGAAATCTCATGGTGGACGCACTGAAATATTATATCACGAGAAACCGGGTTTTCAAATAATACCTAAAATTTCTTGAAATACCCCCACGGTTCTCAAATCCATAAATCACATGAAATCTATATCTCAATGCGTAAATCCATGAAAACTGATATATGCAACATAAAACAGCAATATGAGCATATCAAGGGAAAACCGCTCTTTTAAATAAATCCAGCTTTTAAAATATATCATGCGGTTCCCAAATCCTCCGAAATCAAGTGCAGCATCATATGAGGTATACATGTAACTGTAGTAAGGTATAAGTATCTACATGTAAGCAAGTATGTATGATGCATTCCATAAGCAAAATAGTACAATAATCAACGTCTCAATGTCACATGTCAATACAATACCACTTAGGGGTATATGCAGCTATAGCAAAATGTGTGGGTGTACCTGACAATATGTATGCATGATGTACATGTAACTATAACAAGGTATACGTGAAATGGAATAAGAGTCACTATCTCAATTATCCCTATCCAATGCAATATCACGTATATATGTGGGTTGTGCATGTCATGGCAATTACCGACAGTGTAGGTGTAGCATACCAATTAGTGCTCGTGCAACATGAACCGTCAGTAAGGTGTTGTGTCCAAAAGGTATAATTCAAGGTACAACAGGTAATACAATGCAATGACGTTCATATACAATCAACTCATATGCGAATAACATGCAGCTATCATATCATAATCTAGCCCTGACGCATAACGCCATACGGGCGATTTCCCCGTAGATGTTAAATCTACTCACCGATGATCTCGAGCTACTAAAATCCGACCACCAGCTTCTCTTTATTCGCAGCGTCCGAAGTCCCCGCTTGCGATCCTAAAATTTCACAAACGCATCATATAAGCTAAATATCCTACGCCGACACAAAAATAACGAAACGCAAGGATAACGCCCAGAAAATTACACTGCGCACCTAGCGCACCAAACGCGCACGACATCGGCAAAAACCCTAGCTAGGGTCGCTAAACTACGCAACCACCAAATCTAGACTCCGATCGTACCGATCGCGCACCCACAACACTATTAAATACGAGGAAGGTAATATAAATAATCTCGCAACGACCAATCGAACCCACGTCCAAAATTCACCAAAACCTAGTAAGCAACTTATCGCATAATTTTGCACAAGTCTAAAGCTAACACAATTCTAGCGATTACAAATATCTTAAAGCAGCTTAACTAAGTTATCCAAACCACTTCCATAATTTTAAACTCACCCAATTATGTTTTAGTAAAACCTAGTTTACTAATAATCTTAATTAGACAGATTAGGAATTAAACAATTTCCATTCTTCCACTAGAATAAGTTTTCCTAATCTTCAATTAACAATTAACCCTTTAATCAAGTTAAACCCTAACTTGAACTTCATTAAAATTATCATGAATGAATTAAACATGAGTTTAAAGCTATATTAATCAATTAATTAGCTAGCTAAGTGATTTAATACAACAATTTAAAGGTTTGAGTTTGAAATTATACCTTTTCAAGAACACACAAAAGCAACAAGATTCACCATTTTCTTCCTCCAAAAATGATGTTTTTCTTGAAGATCCAAGCTAGTTTAGTGAAGAAGAATGATGGGTTAAGTTTTGTTTATGAGTTTGTGGATTTATTTTAGGATTTTTAATGAATTTAGAGAGCTTGAAGATGATGAAATGGGCTAAGGAAAAAAAATGGGCAGATTTGGGGGGCTCGGCCAAATCAAGTGGGGGGGTTGTGTACATGTGAAAAAAATTCTAGCACAAATCAATAAATGCTCATTAATGCTAAAATGCCACCTTTTCTTTCTTTTTTTTAAAATAAATCCTTTTGCCACAAAATATCTAGATATTTGATGAATGGTTTTGTTTAACTTAAACTTGATTAGTTTAGCAATGATTCAAATTAGAAGTAATTAACCCAACCCAAAATGTAATTACCACTAATTAAGTGCATAAATAACACATTAAAATAATTTTTTAATTAGGG
This sequence comes from Agapanthus africanus, assembly GCA_030015575.1. Lineage (NCBI taxonomy): Eukaryota > Viridiplantae > Streptophyta > Magnoliopsida > Asparagales > Amaryllidaceae > Agapanthus > Agapanthus africanus. The sequence goes on from JASDDO010000024.1 coordinate 891,679,395, forward strand.
AAAAATTCTATATGAACCAAAACTTTCAATTGACCCCCAAAGCCCGCGCACTAGCACTATTCTAATTAAACTAGGCGCAGTCAAGTCTGTACAGAGATTTGATCACAATCAGGTTAAAACGGAAAAAACCGACTATTTTATCCTAAAACGGAAAAATTCGCATAACGATTCCTAAAACGTTACAATTTGGCGGACGTTGGTCACTTTGTATATTTTTGTGCAAAATGCACTTATGCCAAATTTAGCTAGTTGCAGCACTTGTCACTATTGTGGTGCACATAGTCACTTTGTATATTTTTGTGAGTTGAAAAGAAATATATCTTTATATCCCAATTTGAAATGGGTCCCAAAAAAAACCCTATAAACCCAAGAATGTTTGAATACTAAAATATACACCCACATCTTTTTTTGTAGGAATTGAGAATTTAAAACCAGAAAGATTTTGGAAAAGGTAAGCATAACTATGCGGGTACAACAAAGTACATACTCTAATACAATGAGAACATTATTTAACATAAGTGGGGGGGGGTTGTAATAGTTATTTTTTAAAAAAATTGTGATCTTTTAGGTTTTTCTTTTCATTTTATTTTAGATTTTCGAACATAAAAGAGAGGAAGAGATTTAGGAAAACCAAGAAAATTAGATGTTTTAGATTAAAGCTTGTAATACGTGGTCATGAGTTGTTGTAACAAGGGTTATGATCAGTCATATTTATTGCACATTTTTACGGTCATTTCTCTATTTTTATTAATTACTAAATGGTGTTATTTGTAATTTAAAAACATATGTGGGTTTATGTGTAAAAAGATTTTATCATATGTTTCATATCTTATAAGTAATATAATTGGGAGTATTATGTTGAATATCTTATTCAAATAAATGTTCATGTGATTCTTAATCATTAAGAAAAATAATTGCAACCATATCTTTTAACAATTATTTATATGTTGCTTAAATATTAAGTAATTTAATCGTGAGCAAAAATTGGTTGGAATATTTTCTCTAATGCAATAAATACTACTAATAATTTGATTTAAAATATTATTCAGGTATTAAAGTAACAAATCAATTCAAGACTGCAAATAGGATCAAGAGATCTAAATCAAATTAATTGCAACAATTAAAGCTGCCAAGTTTGGGACCAGATTGAAAATTCACGCAGCTGCAGAGAAATGAAAATATTTTAAAGAAATTATTATCTGGAAGACCTTCTAAAATCGCGATGAAAACACAAAAAGAAATTTGAGACCTAAAGCCACAAAAACACGGCGGTTCAGCGGCGGAAGAAGCACAACTCGCGGCGGATCAGCGGCCGAATGCGGGCCGTTCGATCTAGGTTTTTTGGGCATGATCGTCTTTTCACATGCGTTTATATGAGCTTTAGGGTTTCGTCTTTCAGAATTTATAAATAGCAGTGAGAGTATCGAATAAAAAGACATCTAGGGTTTAATGTTTAAGTTTTAGAATTTTATTTAGTTATGGTTTCTTTTTTATTTCTTTAACCATTCAAATTCTGTTTGAAACTTCAAGTTATGAATAAAAGGTAGATTTATTTTATTTCTTGTCTCTTTTACTTTCTGCAATTTTATTTTCCGCACTTTAATTCCTTGCAACTTTATTTTATTGCTCTTTAATTATTTAGATCATAAATTTGATGATTTTCTTTATGGGTTTTATTTTTCCCCTTCTTCTTTCTGAATGTTTTCAAGGCAATGATACTCAAAGACGCTCCTTGCTTTCATGAGGGCCCTAGTAGTTTGCCTTGTCTCGCCTATTCATTCTTCTTCTCTTTTCTTTTCATTTCAATTGGTTTCAATGAGCGAGTAATTTCTTACTCTTTAGGGTTTGGAGGAGAGGGTAGTTTGATTGATGGAAAATTACTTTAAATTCTTTTTATGATTTTAATTTTTTTATAAATTTTAATCAAAAGGAATCTTAACCCTCTTATTTAGGCGCACCCTCAATTCATGAAAGTTGCGACCTTGATTTGAGTTTAGTTAAGATTGCTTTAATTGAAAACTTTAACATAATAACGATCAAAGGAGGGACAATGGTAAATAGAGAGAATTCCTAGTTAGCATCCTAATCCGCATTCACTGTTATTCCTCTAGTATAAATTAATTAAAAAGATAAAAAGAACGTTTTTATAGGGAAAAAAACATCTTTTAACCTACCCAATAGGAAAAACCCTGCAAAGCTCTTCTCTTATAAAATTTCCAAAGCTCTTTAGTATAAAATGACGAAAATCAAACCTTTCTTCTATTAACTCGTCTAAAACATAATAATTAATTCTCCATCTCCCTGTGAATGACCCATACTCACTATCGACTAGCTATTTGCGACACCGTTATTGATTGCGGTATTTAGGACATTTTAAAACTCAATTTTTCATATTAATCAGGTTACTAAGATGAAGAAATCACTAGTCTGTGGATAGAAATAAGTCTGAAAAATAGTCCATATTCTTGAGTCCAAATTTCTAAACGTTGATACACTACTATATACACATACACACACCTTGAAACTTGGGTTAGTAGAAGAAATCTTGAAATACTCTTGTCTAGAATGCCTTAATATGAAGGAAAAATATAAATTTCAATAAAAGATAAATGTCACGAAAAAAAGAAAAAATTAATATCACAAAAAATGACTGTCTTGCAATCGTCAAGGTAGCATATGTTTTAGAATAAAGCTAGTAATACATGGTCATGAGCTGTTGTTCCAAGGGTTAGTAAGATGAAGGGGTCACTAGTCTACGGATAGAAATAAATCTGAAAGATAGTCTCTATTCTTGAGTCCAAATTTCTGAACGTTGATACCCTATTATATGCACATACACACACCTTGAAGTTTGGGTTAGTAGAAGAGACCTTGAAATTATCTTGTCTAGAATGCCTCGGTATGAAAGAAAAATATAAATTTCAACAAAAGATAAATGTCATGAGAAAAAAAGAAGAAAAAAATAATATCACGAAAAAATTGAACACTGTTTTGCAATCGTCAAGACAGTATAAAAAAATTTAGCGATGGTGCTTTATCACCTAGTAATTTAGACCAACTGGTTTGGAATCATTTGTTGCACCTTAGGTGTTGCAAGATTAGAATATTGCTAGTTACGCCTTAATAAGTGAGCACATTCATTAATCGGTCGGTTAGTGTCTCAAGAAATATTAACGGTCGCATGAAAGTTGTATGAGCAACTCCATCAAAAATGTCACCAACTAAAAAGTACTAAGGACCATGGGCAAGAGTATGATAGTTTGAATTGAATTCTCTGAGTATAGGGGTGTCCTTTACACACACGTAGGGGTATACAATCAATATTTGGAGGGGAGATAGGGAGGATGACTAGGACGATATTTTATTGAGGGAGGATGTGATTTCCGCCTTCTTTTTGAGACTATTAAGATAGGGCTCATGAGAACAGAAAATCTAGTGTAGTTCGAAACCCTCATTTTCAAGTTTTTTCTTTTATACGTTCCTATCTTAGTATTTAGTTTACACTTTCCTATTTCTGTTTCCTTTATTTTCTTCTATAGGAGTAGAACTAGTTTAGTTAGATTTTAGTTGATAGAGTTAGATGTTAGTTTAATTTAGTTGAAACCCCATATTTGCTCGAGAATTAGCCAAAAATAAGTGCGGGGGTATTTGATTGGTATAATTTATTGTACATTTTTATATCATATTTATCGTTTACATTTCATATTTTATGCTATTTTTGGTGTTCTTGTCATTTAATACAGATTACAGGACTTAATTGCAAAAGACGGAAAAGTGCGCTAAAATGAAGATCACGTGCGTGGAATGTACTTCATGGAGATAATCAGAAAAACTGAAGAGCAATTATCACAATTGAAATAAATTTTGGGAATCTCAACACAAAATTACAGAAAACGCAACAAACTGCTTACGTGCGTGCATTGGAAATCAATTAGGAGCCAAATCAAAAACCGAGAATCAATTAGAAGTTTTGGAACAAACTCAGGAAATCTAGAGATTAAAACAAATATTATGGAAGAAACCAAAATATCCTAGGTGCAAAAGTTCGACCGAAATGGGTATTAATGTGGATTTGGCCGAAATTTGAAGGAATCAAGACTTGGGATTTTTGCGAGATTTAAGATTTTCTGGTTATTTTGTATAGTTTGTTCCAATTCTCCCGAATTATTACATAAACTCCTGTATAGATTAGGGTTTCATGATCTCTTCTATAGGCTTCTAATTAATGTTTTCAAGTTGATGAGATCAAGTCTATTGTAAGTTCTTTTAATTATGAATAAAGACTTACTTTTCTCTTATAAACATGAGTAACTAATCCTTTTCTAGGGTTTTGTTTGCATTTATTTTATGGTTGGGTATTCTTTTATATCTTCTTTTCTATACTTTTATGATAAATATCTTGTGATTTATTTATCCTCTTTGTAGTTTTTCATCAAATAAACTACTCTCATAATGAAAGTTGATGCTTAAAATAAGATTAGGAAAGGGTGATAATACCAATAATCTAATTAGGTTAAGTAAAGTTTGACAAACTAGAAACTTAATTAGGGAAGGTAAGAAAATAATTTTATCACAAGATATTCAATCTAGGTAGTTAAAAGATATCTAGATTAATCGATCAGATAATAAATGTATATTACCTACAAATATTTATTGAAAATTAAAACTAGGTTATTTCTAATTAACTAGAACTAGGGTTTTAATATGTTACTAGATACTTTCATATAATCGATAGGCTGTGTTTAATTATTAATATAACATATATTTTTATATCATTAATAGATAACATATTAAAACTAGATTAGAAAAGAAGATAAATTATTTAAACTAACCATCAAAATAAAACAAATAAAACCCCTAGATTTTTCTCTCTCTTGAAAAACCAACTTTTATTTTATTTTGCACTTTTAAATTTTAGATATTAAAAAACAACTACTTTTGCTACTTAGTTAAAATTAATTAAATTCACGCCTCTTCGTGGGAACGATTCTCAAGTACAACTGCGATATAGCTGTATAATTGTGGTTTAATTTGGAGACATAAAATCTTCATCATTCCCCTTTCTTATAAATACCCATTTCCAAGGTGAAAAGGAGATTCTTCTTCCAAGACTTCCTATATTTTTCTTGAAGATTTTTTCTCCAATCTTCTTCCAATCGGGTACCCCCATAACCGAGCTAAGACTATGTGAGAACTTAGGGTCAAGTTCTCCTCCTCCTCATGCCTCCATGGCTGTCACGCCCCGCTTCCAAGTGGACGAAAACGGTGACGTGGTAGGCCGCAACGTATTTACTATGAAATAAATACGTTAAGCGTAATTAAGCAATATATAAAAATGAACAAGAATAACAAGAGTAATAAAATAAATAGCAACTTTATTTACATTCAACTTTACTTACAACTGTTTTGGAAATAAAAAGATACAATGATATAAAGCAATGCCTAAATAATGGCATACTGAAAGTAAGTGCAGAGAAACTAGTAGTCCGGCTAAACAGTAAGCTGGTCCAAGTCCTCCTGGCTCGGCTCGATCTCCTCAGGGTCGGTCCTCCTGACGAACATTCCAAAAAAAGAAATAGAAAGGAATGTCGTCAGCGAACTAGCGCTCGATAAGTCCCTAAAGGAGAAAGGGAAATACAGTTTGTAATGTGAAATGCACAGGTAAGTTGTATATGATCATTCACTGTTGTAAGGTAGTTATTCTAACGTAATTATTTGTAGCTTGATAAAAAAAGGTATTCATGTATACGAGAGGAGTCCATCTTACCCCGTGGACTATGGTAACATGTAGTACAAGGTCCCGTCAAAACCCACGGGACAACGACACGAGAATTCATGTAGGTGTTTTTTAAGTGACCTCTTGTGCCACGATGTACGTTCCGTACCAATCTACCCCTTTATCCCCGCGTGTTGTATTGTATAGATTAAAATGATAAGTTTTGACCGAATCCATGGATATAAAATGTTCAAGTTCATATTCAGGATGTAATCATGTGTTCAAGTAGTCATGTCGAGTTCATGTCAGGTTATAACCATGATTCGGTCAAGTCGAGTCATGTATGCAAGTTTGAGTTTGATATTGAATTCAATTATTCATGTTCAAGTATTCAAGTTCTTGTTTGATTTTGGATTCAGGTTTGAGTTTGGACTCAGATTGAGTCAGTCATTTGTAAACGGGTTTAACTCTTGAATTTCTTAGGTTCGGGAGTCATCGGCAACTGCTGCACATGGACGACAGGATTTGTCTTTTTCCAAGACAATTGTCATTGATAACTCCGTTAAGTTGTCTACCTTAAATAAGTAAGCACTCGCTTTCTCCGGCTCACTGGGGCTCAAGAGAATTGATCCCGCTTAAACCTATATTTACTAAAGTCCTTAAATATTGTTTTATATATCTCGAGGGGGTTTTATGAAAAAAATAGTTTAGTATAGTTAAAAAGTAAACCTCGAGGGTGATTTTTATTATTTAGGGTTTTCATGAGTATGTATTTTAAGTATTGGGGTATTTTAATGATAAACATTTAGCATTTGAAAGTTTATGGTATTTTATTGAAAAACTTGTCCTTTTTGGTATCTTAATAGTATTTTATTGGTATTTGTTAATCTTTCATTTTTAGAAAAATTTAGGTTTATTATATTTTTAAAATATGGATTTATAATTTTATATATATATTTTTTAAATTAATTTTATTTAGAAAATTCGTATTTCTTAAAAACGTATTCGTTTCCTTTCGAGATCGAATGCTCCGTGAGGAGGTATGCATCTCGCTCTACTATCCTCAGGACGTACGATAATCCACACCATCTATTAGCGGTTCCCCTAACGAGAGTTGTAGATGCATAATTGCAAAGAAATATGAAATACCATTTTAAAAGAAACCCGGTTTTTAAATTATGTGGTATTTTATTGTAAATACTATTCTACGAAACAAAAATACATACAAAAAAGTATCGTTCTATGAAACCAAAGTGTACGTGTGAAGTAGGTCGTTACCCCGTGAAGTTTTTCCTAAAGGTATAGTTTTAACGAAAACGAAAAGAAGTGATATCATGATCGGAATCTTGTATCACAATCGGAGACGATACAAACATATACTCCATGTAATCTCACAATCTCCTGCATGAGTTCATAGGTATCAAATATACTACATCTTGAAGGTTTAAATCTTATTTTAGATTTATGCTTACCTTCATGTACTTCTTTGCTAATGTCTCGGTTGACTGGCCAACTCTAAATGGAATAAAGTGAACCGACTTGGTGAGTCGATCCACAATAACCCATATTGCGTCGGTACCCTTCGTACTATGAGGAAGGGCAGTCATGAAGTCCATGGTAATGTGCTGCTATTTCCATTCTGGGATTGGTAACGGCTGAAGTAGAACAGCGGTTCTGTGATGTTCAGTCTTTACTTGCTGACACACCAAACACTTTGCTACGCTTCTAGCTACTTCTCGCTTCATCCTATGCCACCAGTAGTGTTACCGTAGATCCTTGTACATTTTTGTACCACCGGAGTGTACTGAGTACGGAGAGTTGTGAGCTTCTTTCATCAACTCTTCTCGAACAGGGCTGATTGGTACACATAATTGACTTCTATATCGTAAAGATCCATCTTCGTGGATGACGAAACCAATTCGAAATCCACTTTCTACTTGTTCTCGGATCTTTTGTAGTTTGGCAGCATTTGCTTGAGCTGCCTTGATCTGATTTACAAGAGTGGATTAGACTTGTAAGTTCATCAAATATGAAGCGTTACCTGGCATGACTACTTCAATCTCCAATCCGTGCAATTATTGATGTAGCTTCCACTGAGCGGTGAGGTTCATTGCTAATGGCTGGCGACTAAGTGCATCAGGAACTACGTTCACCTTCCCAGGATGATACTGTAGGTTGATGTCGAAGTCCGCCATGAGTTCTAGCCATCTTCTCCGCCGCATGTTTAATTCCTTCTGAGTAAATACATATTTCAGACTCTTGTGGTCAGTGTATATATCTACTTGTTCTCCCAGAAGATAGTGACGCCAAATCTTAAGTGCGAAGATAACAGCTGCCAATTCTAGATCATGTATTAGATAGTTGTGCTCATGAACCTTCAGTTGTCTTGATGCAAAAGCTACAACCTTTCTATGCTGGTGTAGAACACATCCTAATCCTTTACCGAACGCATCACAATGCACAACGAATCCTCCAGATTGATCCGGTATTATAAGGATAGGAGCAGAAGTTAATCTTGACTTGAGTTCTACAAAAGCTTTTTCACATGCTTCTGACCACACGAATGCTTCGTCTTTACGTGTGAGCTTGGTCAGGGGTGCTGCAATCTTTGAGAATCCTTCAATGAATCGTCGGTAGTTTCTTGCTAATCCCAAGAAACTTCATATATTTTTCACCGTCTTTGGTGTAGGCCACTCGCTGACAGCTGACACCTTAACTGGATCTACAGAGATTCCTTCGCCTGAAATGATATGTCCAAGAAATCCGACTTGATCTAACCAAAATTCACACTTGCTATCATTGGCGTAAAGCTGATGTTGTTGCAATATCTCCAGGACAATCCGTAAGTGCCCGGCGTGTTCTTTCCAATTTTTTGAATTCACCAGGATGTCGTCGATGAAGATGACAACGAACTTGTCTAAGTACTCTCGGAAAACTTGGTCCATCAGGTTCATAAAGATGGTAGGTGTATTGGTCGCTCCAAATGGCATTACGAGATATTCATAATAACCATAACAAGTCCTAAACACCGTCTTCGGAATGTCGGACTCTTTGACCTTCACCTGATGATAACCCGAACGAAGATCTAGTTTCGAAAATACACAAGACCCGCTTAGCTGATCGAAAAGATCATCGATGCGCGGTAGTGGATACTTTTTCTTTATTGTCACTTCGTTCAGAGCTCGATAATCCACACACATCCTGTAAGAACCTTCTTTCTTCTTCACTAGTAACACCGGAGATCCCCAACTTGAAGTACTGAGTCGGATCCAACCTTTCTTCAGCGGTTCATCCAACTAAATGTGGATCTCCTTCAATCCTTCCGGACTTAACCGATATGGAGCTTTGATTATAGGTTGCACACCAGGTTGTAAATCAATACTAAACTCAAGAGCTCGATCGGGAAGAAAACCTGATATGTCTTCAGGGAACACATCCTCGAACTCTCGAACTACCTCAAGCTTTTCTTCTTCTGCCGGTAGAGAGAACACTTCCGCATTCTTCGGTTTAGCACTGTACCTTCCTGGCTCCAAAGTTCTATCTCTACTTTTGAAATAGAAGACTGGGTGATCTAGTATCTCAAATACTACCCTCCTTTGACGGCAGTCAATAGTAGCATAGAATACCCCCAGCCAATTCATCCCCAACACAACATCGAAATTTGGGATGTCCAGTACTTTAAAATTTGTGTAGAATTCTCGTCCGCAAACTACAACTGGATACTGATCATACCCCATAGTTGCTTTCAAGACTCCATTCCCGGAACTGACATTCCAGCTTGAAATGAGTGGCTTCATGGGAATCAAGTGCGTTCTCATGAATCATTACGACATGAAGCAGTGTGATGCACCAGTGTCGAAAAGTGCGAGTGTAAGAAGGGTAGATACTAGTATAGTACCTAAGTTGTGTGAATTTAGGTTTAGATATAGGAAAAATATAGTGATATACAAGGATTTGAAAAGATTTGAAAGGATTGGGAATTACCAGTGATGACTTGGCATGTGGCTTCGGCCTCCTCGACCGTCATTGTAAAAGCCTGACTTCTTGGTACATTCCTCCTTGCTGGAGGCACATTCCTCGGTCCTTGGGGTGCGTTGCTCTGCCCATGAGGCACGTTTCTCTGTGCCTAATGGAATTGGCGATGAAGTTGTGCAGGTAGTCCATGTGGAGCTGGTGCATGAAGAGCTAAGCGGGGTGCAGGAGCCTGAATGGCTGCCCTCTACGGGACTGTGATTGTGGGTCTGGGTGCTGGTGCTATGTTAAAACTGTATGGGCATGCTCCTGTGGAGTGAGTAGATGCGCCACAAACCAAACACAGGCCATTTGCACGGCTGTAGTCCCTCGCTAAGTGTCCAGTTCTCTTTCAGTAGAAACATAAATCTGGACTGGACCGGTTAAATGATCCTCCCGGTCTCCTAGGTGCAAAGGTCAGCCTAGAAGAGACTCCTCCTAACATCTGTGCGGCAGGGCGCTTGATTCCAGCTGTTTGGGGCTTACCCTTCTTCTTTACCACAGCTTCATAACGGCGAGCTGCCTTTAGTGCGAGTTCATGAGTCGGGTAATCGCCTATGGCTAATGCCGCCTGAATCTCCGGGTCTAAGCCCTATTGGAATCGTCTAGCTCGAATCTCATTAGTCGGAATCAAATGTGCCGCAAACCTGATAAGATGTGAGGTCGGGATAGTGATGTGTTTTAACGGAACAGTATTTGATACGAATTATTTATCTGCTAAGCATGATGAATTCGGCATCATATTCATCCACCGATTTTACCTACATAGAACCTTGTTGTAGGTAGATGAACTGCTGCTCCATGTCAAAATGGGCAGTCTCAGGGAAGTACTTCGCATCGAACAGATCGCGAAACGTCTTCCACTCAATAGTTTGGGTGAGACGGCTTTCCTCAGCCTTCCACCAGACTCTGTCATTATCAGTCAGTTGCAATTTAGCAACTCTTACCTAGGCAATATCTAACACTTGAAGTGCTGCCAGATCATCTTCGATCGTTTGAGCCCATTCTTCTGCCTCAAGTGGGCTCTCTTTCCCCGAGAAATGTTTTGGGTGTCGTGCCCAAAATTGCTGGACTCCGGGTGCCTCGGCTTCAGGGCGGTGCATGAGGATAGCAGTCTGCTGCTGCTGACCCTCCAAAAGGTTCTTGGTAGCCTCAAGCAGTACTGTTTGCTTATTGATAGTGTCACGCCCCGCTTCCCAGAGTACGCTAAAATGGGCACGTGACATAGCCAACCATGCTACCTGTGGGTAGGAAGTATCTATCCATAGTCACATTACGGTTGTAGAGATATCAAGAACAAAATAAAACTATCTAAAACATGTCCATAATCCAAGATCACATGAGTCAAGAATAAATAAATGCGGAAGCGAAAGATCCAATACAAAATAACTGGAATGTATGTCCCATAATGCGGGCTCACATCAGGAATGAAATGCAGTAAAGAAAAGCTAACTACTGCTAACACTCACAGCTCAGCCTGTCGGCTGAAGTACTCCTGCTCGGGCTGCGACAGCGGTACAGAATCTGGGCCATGCAAAACCCAGACGTCAGCGCGTCAAGTCATCAAGTAATAACATAACAAACAGGCAATGAGAGTATAAACATGAATAAAGCAAGGGTAACAATAATATGAATCAGAGCAGTGCAGGGTAGTGTACAGTGGGTAAACTGGACTGTTCTATCAGGTTCTCTGTTCTAAAGTCTTTGAAATCAAATTGATGAATTATCGATGTAACTCAATAGTATCCCGTGCATGCTCGGGACCACGATCTAAGACTCTCGGGCTGAAACCGAGACGTGCCGCTAGGCACTAACAGGGAAAGGATAAAGACCAATGATGTCAGCAGCATCGTCACGAGGCGGGCCTGGCCTCTAAAACTAATCAGTACAAGTAGTGAACCGTTGAGTTACAAGTCAGGTTTCACCTTTGATTTCTCCATACCCCCAAGTTATATATGTAAGTCAAGTCAAGTATCCCGAAATCAAGAAACTAATGCCAACACAGGATCAGGTAAACAGGTTTTTCTGGATAGACAACAGGAATGGTCCATGAGGACTACATGTCAGGTTTGTTGGTATTAGACACAAGATCAGGTAACGGGTCAGGTCATGGTACATCAGGTCAAGTCAAGCAGTATACGGTACCATGTCGGGTAGATCAATATATATGTAGCAAGTCAGGTCAAGATTTAAACAATATCATGGGTGTGCTCACAATCAGTTATACAAGCAAGGATGGTTATCATCAACATGATATAAGCAATGAATTAAGCAATAGGCAGATTTACTCAAATTGCAGTACAGTTATCAGTTGTGTCACAGAGATGATTTCAATGTTATGCGAATACAGTATGACAAATTATGGCCTTTTAATCATGTTAACAAGTTTAAGAACTTTAGAGGTGCAATGATTTATATAAAGGTTCAATACAGCTATTACAGGTTAAAATGCACACGAGTGTCCAAATGGAACAAAACTATAGAGATAAATGCCATAAGCTATGTCAATATTAAAAATGTGATTAAACAGGTAAATGTGGTTATTAGGTTCAATTGCAAACTGTAGGTTCCAAGTTTGAAAGATAAAATAATATATAACAATATTGTACATGAAAATGAGAAATGATAGTACCAAAGTTAAATTTACAGGTTTAGGGTGTCATTAATATGTATGTAAATATTGTTTAGCATGTAGCAAGGGGTACTTGCCTCGACGGGTCGTGAACCGGGAATACGGAACGATAAACGTCGGTGGGGAAACTCATGATGGTCGCACGGTTCACGGAATGAACCCAAACGACGAACAGTGAAGCCACACGGGTCGGGGTACTACGCTGGAACGTTGGGACACGTCGTCGGCACTGCCGGATTCAGGCGAGACACAAAACAGTAAACGATCAAGAGTTGCAACAAGAAAGAAAAGAAAATAAAGAAGAAGGGAAAGATGATGGAGAAGGTGATGCTCATGAGGATGTGTGTGAAGGGTGGCGACGGTCGACCACGTCGACGAACTCCGGCGGACCTCCTGCAGGGGACAACGGCGACCAAGAACTGTGAAGAAAATGAAAGAAAAAGAAGGAAGGAGAAGAAGGAGAGGAGGGGAAACGATGCTCACTGAGTGCGCACGAAGGTTGGGGACACGGGGACGAGGCCACCGGCGGCGACTCCGGCGGCGCAGACGTGTGCAGGGAGGTGCAGGATGGCCGCGGTGCAGGTGCAGGGCGCACGGGGTTGATGAGGGGGAAGGAGGGTGCAGTGGAGATGACGAGGGCGATGGCGGGAAGCGACGACGAGGTGATCGTCGGTAGCAGGTACAGGAGCAGGGTGAGGGGCTAGGGCTCGCGATGGGTTTCAGCGGCTGAAGGAGAAATGGAAATAGGAGGGAGAAAGGGATTTTTTTAAATATAGGAGAGAGAAAGAGAGAGAGAGGGATACGGGGGGGGAGAGAGAGAAATAGAGAGAGGGGCCCACGAGTAAAAGAGAGAGGTGATTGGCTGGGATAGAAATGTGTGGGTTTAGGAAATTTAACAAAAGATTTTAATTGAAACGGAAAAATATAGTATAAGGTTTAAAATATTTCGACGGTTTTAAAAATATTTAAAATTTGGGATTTCGGCGCAAAGTAAAACATTTCTAAATCGCGCCCGGGTCAGGTCCAAAAATTTGAAATTGAAATAATAGAATTTTAGGCGGGATCCAAAAGTGAAAATGAAGTATTTTACAATCAAAAAGCATACCCCCAAAACGGACACACGTACGTGCGCGTAGCCGTCCAAACTCGCCCGTTTTACTGAACGGGACGAGAACATGATGCACGGACGGTACAACAGGGTTAGGGGTATCAAGTAGGCCAAGATGAATATTTTTAATTTTATTTTAGAAGCCATAAATTGTTATATGCAGAATTGAATTGACGGGGTAAAATTACAACAAGTAACAATCAAGCAAGATAAATGAAATAAGTGCCACACTACGCTTAAACGGTAACTGAAATTAGTAGCATTGGGCTCGGGTGTTACATTATACCCAACTACAAAAAGAATTTCGTCCTCGAAATTCCAAGAACACAAAGATAGATAACTACAAGAAAAGATGAGGAAACTTCTGCCGGATTTCATCTTCTCGTTCCCAAGTGGACTCTCCATGCGAGCGATTACCCCAAGAAACAAGCACAAGAGGGATCACCTTGTTCTTAAGAACATTTTCCCTTCGATCCACAATTTCAATCGGTCGCTCCTCAAAAGTCAAGTCTTCTCGTACTGTTAGCTCCGAATGATCCAATACGTGCGTTTCATCTCGAACATACCTTCGTAGTTGAGATACGTGAAACACATCGTGCACCTTCGCCAAGGACTGTGGTAACGCCAAACGATACGCTACCTTACCAACACGCTCAAAGATCTCAAAGGGGTCCAACGAATCGAGGACTAAGCTTTCCTCGACTTCCAAAACGAATTACCCTTCTAGTCGGTGATATCTTCAAGAATACCAAATCACCCACGATGAACTCTAGAGGTCTTCTTGACGTGTCTGCCCAACTCTTCTGTCGGTCTTGTGCTGCCTTTATATGATTTCTGATAGTGTTAACCTTCTCAACTGTCTGCACAACCAAATCTGGTCCCAATAATCTTCGTTCACCGACATCGTCCCAACAAACAGGTGAACGGCATTTACGACCATACAAAGCTTCAAATGGAGCCATCTGGATAGTTGCCTGAAAACTATTGTTGTAAGAAAATTCCACCAAATGCAGATGATCCTCCCAAGAACCCTTGAAGTCCAACATGCATGCTCTCAACATATCCTCAAGAGTTTGGATCGTCCTCTCCGACTGACCATCAGTTTGAGGATGATAAGCTGTGCTAAACTTCAATCGAGTCCCCAAACTTTCCTGTAAACTCTGCCAAAAGTGTGATAAGAACCGAGTGTCCCGATCGGACACGATGCTCACCGGTACTCCATGCAATCTTACAATCTCTTGCATGTACCGCTCCGCCAAAGTCTCTGTTGATTGACCAACCCGGAAAGGAATGAAGTGAGCTGCCTTGGTCAACCGATCAACAATCACCCATACAGCATTGTTGCCTTTTGGACTCCGTGGTAGAGCCGTCACGAAATCCATGGTTATATGTTCCCATTTCCACTGAGGAATCGAAAGTGGTTGCAATAAACCAGCAACCCTTTGATGTTCAGCCTTAACTTGCTGACACACCAAGCACTTTGCCACAAAGCGAGCAATCTCCCGTTTCATGCCTTCCTACCAGAAATGCTGTCGAATATCTCGGTACATCTTTGTGCCTCCTGGATGTACAGAATAAGCTGAACTCTGTGCCTCCTTCATAAGCTCTTCACGAATATCTCCCTTTGGCACACACAAACGGGTACCATACCTCAACGAACCATCTTTGTGGATCAATGAATCGGTTCGTAGTCCGGCTTCAACCTGTCCTCGAAACTTTTGCAGTCTAGGATCCTGCGATTGTGCTGCTTTAATATTCTCGATCAACGATGACTGTACTTGCAGCTGCATCAACTGTCCCGTAGAATGCGGTAGCACAACCTCCAAGTCAAATCTTCGAAAATCTGCAACGATCTCCTTCTGCGTAGTTAACACCTGAATTGCTGGTAACCGACTAAGCACATCCGGCACGACATTAACCTTCCTCGGATGGTACTTAAGATCAAGATCGTAGTCAGCCATCAGCTCCAACCATCTACGTTGCCTCATATTAAGCTCCTTCTGTGTGAACACATACTTCAAGCTCTTATGATCAGTAAAAACTTCGACCCTTTCGCCCAAAAGGTAGTGTCTCCAAATCTTCAAAGCGAAAATCACAGCCGCAAGTTCCAAGTCATGAGTTGGATAGTTCTTCTCATGGGTCTTCAACTGTCTTGATGCGTACGCTACAACCTTCCCATGCTGCATCAAAACTCACCCCAATCCTTTCCCAGATGCGTCGCTGTGAGTCACCAATTCTCCGGAATTGTCCGGCACGGTCAGAATAGGGGCGGTTACCAATTTCTGCTTCAACGTCTCGAAAGCTAACGCACACTTATCCGTCCATACAAAAGGTACCTCCTTACGCGTAAGCTTGGTCAACGGCTCTGCCAGAAGAGCAAAGTTCTCCACAAATCTCCTGTAATATCCGGCGAGTCCAAGAAAACTTCTTATCTCCGCAACATACTTTGGAATCGGCCAATCACGAACTGCTGCAATCTTTTCTGGATCGACGGCAATTCCATCGCCAGACACAACATGCCCCAAAAACTTTACTTCCTCCAGCCAAAACTCACACTTACTCATCTTCGCATATAACTTCTCTTGTCTCAACGTTTGTAGTGCGATCTTCAAATGCTCAGCATGCTCTTCAAAACTCTTCGAGTAAACCAGAATATCGTCAATGAAAACCACAATAAACTGATCCAAGAACGGTGAAAAGATTCGGTTCATCAAGTCCATGAATACTGCCAGCGCATTCGTTACTCCAAAGGGTATCACTAAGTACTCGTAATGTCCATACCGAGTTAGGAACGCCGTCTTGCAAATATCTTCTGTTTTCACTCGGACCTGATGATATCCGGATCGCAAATCCAGCTTCGAGAATACCCTCGCGCCACTAAGCTGCTCGAAAAGTTCGCCAATGCGAGGGATCGGGTACTTGTTCTTAATAGTCACCCGGTTTAATTCCCGATAGTCGATGCACATCCTTCTTGTGCCATCCTTCTTCTTTACTAGAAGAACTGGAGCTCCCCAAGGCGAGTTACTGCTTCGAATCCAACCCTTCTCAAGCAATTCAGCAACCTGTTTCTTGACTTCTTCCAACTCTACTGGTGCCATTGGATAATACGCTTTGGATACTGGCGCTGCACCAGGGATAAGATCAATTGCGAACTCCACGTCTCGCTTCGGCGGTAATCCCGATATATCTTCAAATACGTCCATAAAATCACGAACAACAACCGGCTCTCCACTTTTATCAACTTCCATCGATGCAAGAATATCATTTGTCGGCCTAGCCCTAAACTCGACTGGCCCGACAGAACTGCTTCCTCTAGTGAAGGTAAACTTGGGATGTCCGGGAATCTGGAAAATTACTTTCTTTGCCCTACAATCAATATGAGCGTGGAAAGTGCCAAGAAAATCCATTCCCAAGACGACCTCGTAGCTGCCCGTATCAATCACCAAGAAATCTGCAAAAAGCTCCCGTCCGCACACAACAACTATACAATCTTTACATTCCCTACTAGCTATGATTTTCCCATTCCCAGTATGTATGTCCCGGAAACTAGACAGGGTCGTGTATCCAATCGAGTGTGTAGTTATAAACTTGGATGACATAAAACAATGGGATGCACCAGAATCAAATAACGCTAATGCGGGAAAACCATGAACGAGTAGAGTACTTGAAACAACTTCTCCTGACGCTTTAGCTTCTTCTGCTGTCAAGGTAAAAGCTCGAGCCTGATTAGGTCCTTGAGTCAGCTGTTTCTGTCCTTGGAACGGTCTCTGCGGAGGCTTCTGAATATCATCCCTTGTACGAAGCTTCGACGGACAAGCACTAACGGCGTGATCTGCCGCTCCACACACAAAACAGAGTCCCAGCCTCCTTCGACAATCCTTTCGCACATGTCCGTGTACATGACAGTAGTTACAAATCATGCTCCTTTTCCGATCAACCACAATTGTTTTCTTCATTGGTGCTATGCTGCGTCTGTTCACCGGAACACTTTTACGTACGGATGTTTGGTTCAGTGCAGACGCCGGTTTCAGCTCGGTCTGTCTCTTTAGATTCTCCAGCATTCCCCTTATCACTCTACGCATGGCGGCTTTGTCCACACGTCTTTGGTACATCTTCAAATTCTTACCGGCCATATTCCTGAAATCAAAATACCCAACATTAGCATGATGATAGATTCAAAATATAGATCAAGGCTAGAACTCCAAGATACTTAAATAGAGTGCCGTATTGTAACTATGCCGCGGTATCATAGCCACAATTACATAACTCCACCCAAGTCGCCTAAGTCCTAGAGATAACAAGGAATCAGGTTTCGAGTCGATATGCAAAGGAAGTTTGCACATCGTAAAAGATATAATCAGGAAGAATGTGATTCAAGAATGGAAAAACGGCAAGGTGGCAGGACATGTTTCCTAAACACGGGTATTCTGATTCGTGTATTGGGTACAATACCCAACTACAAAAGAATCAACCCGACTATCCTATGGCTCTGATACCAAAAGAACCATGTCACGCCCCGCTTCCCAGAGTACGCTAAAATGGGCACGTGACATAGCCAACCATGCTACCTGTGGGTAGGAAGTATCCATCCACAGTCACATTACGGTTGTAGAGATATCAAGAACAAAATAAAACTATCTAAAACATGTCCATAATCCAAGATCACATGAGTCAAGAATAAATAAATGCGGAAGCGAAAGATCCAATACAAAATAACTGGAATGTATGTCCCATAATGCGGGCTCACATCAGGAATGAAATGCAGTAAAGAAAAGCTAACTGCTGCTAACACTCACAGCTCAGCCTGTCGGCTGAAGTACTCCTGCTCGGGCTGCGACGGCGGTACAGAATCTGGGCCATACAAAACCCAGACGTCAGCGCGTCAAGTCATCAAGTAATAACATAACAAACAGGCAATGCGAATATAAACATGAATAAAGCAAGGGTAACAATAATATGAATCAGAGCAGTGCAGGGTAGTGTCCAGTGGGTAAACTGGACTGTTCTATCAGGTTCTCTGTTCTAAAGTCTTTGAAATCAAATTGATGAATCATCGATGTAACTCAATAGTATCCCGTGCATGCCCGGGACCACGGTCTAAGACTCTCGGGCTGAAACCGAGACGTGCCGCTAGGCACTAACAGGGAAAGGATAAAGACCAACGATGTCAGCAGCATCGTCACGAGGCGGGCCTGGCCTCTAAAACTGATCAGTACAAGTAGTGAACTGTTGAGTTACAAGTCAGCTTTCACCTTTGATTTCCCCATACCCCCAAGTTATATGTGTAAGTCAAGTCAGATATCCCGAAATCAAGAAACTAATGCCAACACAGGATCAGGTAAACAGGTTTTTCTGGATAGACAACAGGAACGGTCCATGAGGACTACATGTCAGGTTTGTTGGCATTAGACACAAGATCAGGTAACGGGTCAGGTCATGGTACATCAGGTCAAGTCAAGCAGTATACGGTACCATGTCAGGTAGATCAATATATATGTAGCAAGTCAGGTCAAGATGTAAACAATATCATGGGTGTGCTCACAATCAATTATACAAGCAAGCATGGTTATCATCAACATGATATAAGCAATGAATTAAGCAATAGGCAGATTTACTCAAATTGCAGTACAGTTATCAGTTGTGTCACATAGATGATTTCAATGTTATGCGAATGCAGTATGACAAATTATGGCCTTTTAATCATGTTAAAAAGTTTAAGAACTTTAGAGGTGCAATGATTTATATAAAGGTTCAATACAGCTATTACAGGTTAAAATGCACACGAGTGTCCAAATGGAACAAAACTATAGAGATAAATGCCATAAGCTATGTCAATATTAAAAATGTGATTAAACAGGTAAATGTGGTTTTTGGGTTCAATTGCAAACTGTAGGTTCCAAGTTTGAAAGATAAAATGATATATAACAATATTGTACATGAAAATGAGAAATGATCGTACCAAAGTTAAATTTACAGGTTTAGGGTGTCAGTAATATGTATGTAAATATTGTTTAGCATGTAGCAAGGGGTACTTGCCTCGACGGGTCGTGAACCGGGAATACGGAATGATAAACGTCGGCGGGGAAACTCGCGACGGTCGCACGGTTCACGGAATGAACCCAAACGACGGACAGTGAAGCCACACGGGTCAGGGTACTACGCTGGAATGTTGGGACACGTCGTCGGCACGACCGGATTCCGGCGAGACACAAAACAGTAAACGATCAAGAGTTGCAACAAGAAAGAAAAGAAAATGAAGAAGAAGGGAAAGATGATGGAGAAGGTGATGCTCACGAGGATCTGTGTGAAGGGTGGCGACGGTCGACCACATCGACGAACTCCGGCGGACCTCCTGCAGGGGACAACGGCGACCAAGAACTGTGAAGAAAATGAAAGAAAAAGAAGGAAAGAGAAGAAGGAGAGGAGGGGAAGCGATGCTCACTGAGTGCGCACGAAGGTTGGGGACACGGGGACGAGGCCACCGGCGGCGACTCCGGCGGCGCAGACGTGTGCAGGGAGGTGCAGGGTGGCCGCGGTGCAGGTGCAGGGTGCACGAGGTTGATGAGGGGGAAGGAGGGTGCAGTGGAGATGACGAGGGCGATGGCGGGAGGTGGCGACGAGGTGATCGTCGGTAGCAGGTGCAGGAGCGGGGTGAGGGAGCTAGGGCTCGGGATAGGTTTCAGCGGCTGAAGGAGAAATGGAAAGAGGAGGGAGAAAGGGATTTTTTTAAATATAGTGGAGAGAGAGAGAGAGAGAGAGGGATACGGGGGGGGGGAGAGAGAGAGATAGAGAGAGGGGCCCACGAGTAAAAGAGAGAGGTGATTGGCTGGGATAGAAATGTGTGGGTTTAGGAAATTTAACAAAAGATTTTAATTGAAACGGAAAAATATAGTATAAGGTTTAAAATATTTCGACGGTTTAAAAATATTAAAAATTTGGGATTTCGGCGCAAAATAAAACATTTACAAATCGCGCCCGGGTCGGGTCCAAAAATTTGAAATTGAAATAATAGAATTTTAGGCAGGATCCAAAAGTGAAAATGAAGTATTTTACAATCAAAAAGTATACCCCCAAAACGGACACACGTACGTACGCGTAGCCGTCCAAACTCGCCCGTTTCACTGAACGGGACGAGAACACGATACACGGACGCTACAATAGGGTTAGGGGTGTCAAGTAGGCCAAGATGAATATTTTTAATTTTATTTTAGATGCCATAAATTGTTATATGCAGAATTGAATTGACGGGGTAAAATTACAACAAGTAACAATCAAGCAAGATAAATGAAATAAGTGCCACACTACGCTCAAACGGTAACTGAAATTAGTAGCATTGGGCTCGGGTGTTACAGATAGGAGCTATAACGGTAGGTGGTGGTGGTAGAGTAAGCGGTGGAGTATTGTCGTTGACGTTCGTGCTGGTGTTGCTGGGAGAATCCATTACCTTGATAGAAAAGGAATGGTTAGGATAGATTCAAGAAATTTGGAATGTAAGGAATGTATAGTTACTGATTCTTATAATTCTTATAATATATTGCTTAAGACTTCATGCAGAACTGGCATGTATGGGCCGTTAACAAAACATGTCATACCCCGCTTCCCAGTAGACGGAAACGGTGACGTGGCAGGCCGCAACGTATTTATTATGAAATAAATACGTTAAGCGTAATTAAGCAATATATAAAAATGAACAAGAATGACAAGAGTAATAAAATAAACAGCAACTTTATTTACATTCAACTTTACTTACAGCTGTTTTGGAAATAAAAAGATACAATGATATAAAGCAAAGTCTAAACAATGGCATACTGAAAGTAAATGCAGAGGAACTAGTAGTCAGGCTGAGCGGTAAGCTGGTCTATGTCCTCCTGGCTCGGCTCGATCTCCTCAGGGTCCGGTCCTTTTGACGAACATTCCAAAGAAAGAAATAGAAATGAATGTCGTCAGCGAACTAGCGCTCGGTAAGTCCCAAAAGGAGAAAGGGAAATACAATATGTAATGTGAAATACACAGGTAAGTTGTATATGATCATTCACTATTGTAAGGTAGTTATTCTAACGTGGTTATTTGTAGCTTGATAAATAATGTATTCATATATAAAGAGGGGTCCATCTTACCCCGTGGACTATGGTAACATATAGTATAGGCCCCGTCATAACCCACGGGACAACGACACGAGAATTCATGTAGGTGTATTTTAAGTTATCTCTCGTGCCACGATATACGTTCCGTACCAATCTACCTCTTTATCCCCGCGTGTTGTATTGTATAGATTAAGATTATAAGTCTTGGCCGAATCCATGGATATAAAATGTTCAAGTTCATATTCAGAATGTAATCATGTGTTTAAGTAGTCATGTCGAGTTCATGTCAGATTATAACCATGGTTCGGTCAAGTCGAGTCATGTATGTAAGTTTGAGTTTGATATTGAATTCGATTGTTCATGTTCATGTTCAAGTATTCAAGTTCTTGTTTGATTTTGGATTCAGGTTTGAGTTTGGACTCAGATTGAGTCAGGCATTTGTAAACGGGTTTAACTCTTGAATTTCTTAGGTTTGGGAGTTATCGGCAACTGCTGCACATGGACGGCAGGATTTGTGTATTTTTCTAAGACAATTGACATTGATAACTTCGTTAAGTTGTCTACATTAAATAGGCAAGCACTCACTTTTTCCGGCTCCTTGGGGCTCAAAAGAATTGGTCCCGCTTAAATTTATATTTACTAAAGTCCTTAAATATTGTTTTATATATCTCGACGGGTTTTTATGAAAAAATAGTTTAGTATAGTTAAAAAGTAAATCTCGGGGGTGATCTGTATTATTTAGGGTTTTCATGAGCATGTATTTTAAGTATTGGGGTATTTTAATGATAAACACTTAGCATTTGAAAGTTTATGGTATTTTATTGAAAAACTTGTTCTTTTTGGTATCTTAGTAGCATTTTATTCGTATTTTTTAATCTTTCATTTTTAGAAAAATATAGGTTTATTATATTTTGAAAATATGGATTTATAATTTTATATAATTTTTTTAAAATTATTCTTATTTAGAAAATTCGTATTTCTTGAATAACCTATTCGTTTCCTTTCGAGATTGAATGCTCCGTGAGGAGGTCCGCATCTCGCTCTACTATTCTCAGAATGTGCGATAATCCGCACCATCCATTAGCGGGTCCCGTAACGAGGGTTGTAGATGCAAATTGCAAAGAAATATGAAATATCGTTTTAAAAGAAACTCGGTTTTTAAATTATGTGGTATTTTATTGTAAATACTATTCTATGAAACAAAAATACATACAAAAAGGTATCATGCTATGAAACCAAAGTGTACGTATGGGATGGGTCGTTATCCCGTGAAGTTTTTCCTAAAAGTATAGTTTTAACGAAAACGAAAAGAAGTGATAATAAAGTTCAAGATATTTTAATGAAAAAGTTCAATTATGGTTGTTTCGCATAAGATTCTTGGTTAAACATGATTCTAAACATTAGTATTTAAGGTTACAAGTATTGTGTAAAAATTAGATTGATCAACATACAAAGGAAAAAGGAGTTTCAAGCGTTTAGGAAAAGAATATCGGTAGTAACTCCACTTTACCGATATAGGTTTAAAGATGAAATTCAATGAAGAGAAAGAGAGTTTGGGAGGGACTTACGGTTTGAATATATTAAGAAGAGGTTAAGGAAGAGTGGATGAACTTCGTGGTGTCGCGGGAGCTCCAGAATCGGCTTCAATTTTCGATGGAAGAAACTTGCCCGCTAACTCCACTTTACTCCACTTGCACTTAGCAACTTTTGAGAGAGTTTTTGCTAGAATTTTCAGAATGGTGAAGGGCTGGGGCATGGGGTGATATTCATAGTGGAGAATTAGGATTTGGGAGTTAAAAATGTGGATTAAAAAACATTAAAATGATGTTAATTGGTGAATTGAAGGGTCTTTGTTTGATTGTAGGAAAATCAAACAGTGCAGAGAAGTTAATAGGAGCTGAAGAGACATGTGTGCAAGGCACGGATCAATTCGGAGCAGATCCGACCGTCCCCGTCGGCCTATTGGGCATATCCGCCGGTCGATCTTGAGGCAAATGCCTCGAGATTCGTGCCAACAGTTTAATTCAGTATTTATACCATTTCCACATGTTTGATTTTTCTGAACTCTTCATTCCCCTGTGTATTGCACGTGCAACCTTTTGGGCTTCCAAAAAGTTAAAAAGAAAAATAATTGTGTTTGATAGGAATCAAACACATAGGCCACGTCACAGTAGTGCAAAGGTTTTACCAGTGATCTACAAGTGGTTTCTTGCTTTTATTTAACAAAAGTGACTTATAACTCAAACTCAGGCTGTAATACTGTTTTCTTGTACATTAACAGAAAAATTTCCGTACAGAAATTTCAGAGTCGTTACAATGGCCGAAGAGGACCTCTTTAAGAACTTTAACAAGTTCTTTGCCAAGTGTATTCCTTGTGACCCTCTTTAGATTCCACAGTAGAGAATAAAGAAATTTTTTAACATGGTGATAACCTTATGTGGTAGCACAAGAAAATGTGACATGAGAATTCTCTGTCACTCTGCATGGTCACGGAGGAAAACGTTGTGTCTCAAACTTGAAAATAGGAAAATCCCCATTTTTCTCATATGAACTGAAAATGGACACAAAAAAACTTTATTTTCTATTAACAAAATCTTAGAAAAGAGAAAACTCTATTCTCTACATATAAAACTTAGAAATAGGAAGCAACCCTATTTCCTTATAAGTTTAAAATGGAACATGAAAGAAATTCAATGTTCATTAAAAAAAAAATAACCAAAATCGGCCTTAATACCAAGTTTTTGTGCTAAAAAGCACTCACGGATACCCTAAAAGGAGGTATCCGCCCTAGCGTGTTCATGTTGATACCCCAAAATTGGGTATCCGCTGAGCACACGGTGAGCGAAAACACTAAATAGGGTTCTTGCTTCACTTGCATGTGACTGGGTCCTACTTGAAGTATCCACCCATGCCTTGCACACAGCTGGGACCCATTTGGGGTATCCGCCCATGCCCCTTAATGTCACAATTGAAACTAAACCCCCTCATACTTCGACTATTTACTAAAAATTCAGAATTTTTGAGTGTTAGCCCTGCTCCACTATGCAATTCAAGATTGTTGAGCGTTGTAATCAAAAATTTGTATAAGAAAACAATGTAACACGATAATTCTAAATAAAAGACTGGACTTTTGTGTTATATCGCTTTTACAGGTACATTTTTTAGAGAAAATTATTTCCGGGTCCAATTTGGAGAAGCGACTTATTTTTAATCCCACGTATTTCTAAAATCGTCAAAAACCCCAATACTATGAAAGTACGAAAGATTGAAGCCAAAATGAGTTCTGCGTGTAATAATTAGGATATTTTTTAGAAATCCTAAATTTACCCTTATTGTTATATGACGAAGTATTTTCTAAAATATATGTATAATAAAAGGGAGATCTCGTGCTCGTTCTTTTCTTCTCCTTCACTGTTTCTCTGTCTTCATCCTCTTCAAATCGCAAAAGGATCCCTTGTTCGAGCTTAGTCCCAAATAATTTTAGACTCCAGAATTTATAAATGAGATGACCGTCATTTTGATAAAATTCCTTTCTATTCAAAATGCTAGTCATTTGATTTCAAAATCCAAATGTAATACATTTAATAGTGGATGTTAACCAGTACTCAACCGGCAGAGGTTCGATGGACACCGATCGATGGAGGTGGATGACCGGTGGCGGTGTCGGTGACTAGGATGGTCGGCCGGCGGTCGGAGGCGACGATGATGGCGGCGATTAGAGATGGCGGTGGGCGACGGCAACGATGGTGGCAACGAACGGGGACGATGACGGTCGATGATGGCGAACGGTCGGCGAGCAGGGATGGGCAGCGGTCGGTTGGCTAAGGTAGTGAGGACGGTCGGCCGACGGCGACGGTGGGGATGGTTGATGTCCGGTTAGTGTTGGTGGCGATCGATGGCGGCGGTGCCCAGTGTGACGGTTATCTAGATTTTGATCTATTATGTATACTATGGCATTTTAGAAAACCTAGGAATACATGGTTATTTGAAAATTGATTAGTTTTTTCATTTTTGTACTATTATTTCAATAATGAATTCTAAAATCCAAATTCTCGCATTTTAAAAGACTAGTTTCGACTAACATTATTAAACAAATTCTGATTTTAAATGACTTAGGACTGAGATGGATTTTCAAATTCCGGAATTGTATTTTCAAATTACTTGAGACTAACATCCCCTAATGGAAAAATTAAATGCAGATTAAAGTTTGACCCCCAAATCCAATCTTCATTCTCAAATTGTATTTTTTCGTTCCTAATTTTCGGTAACTCTAACCTTAGCCTTGGTTTCTATAGTCGGAGCTTGAGCCCGCAAAGATTTTGATTATCTTATAAATAATAGCATAATGAACATTAATCATATTTGGCATACCGTGGGCAGTACCAAATCTAACAAGGAAACCTTTTCTTTAGGAAATTAAAGCACGGTCCTCATTTTTTCCGTAAAGAATCCCGTTTTCTAATTAATTTTCAATTAAATATCTTCCACACTTACACATCAATCAATTGGGAATTAGGAAGAAGACTTAAAACGATAGGGCCACAAAAAATTCGGAGTGCATCCGTCCAAGTAAAAAATATAAATTAATTTTCAATTTTTGCAATAATAAATCAATCATATATATTCACAATAATAACATAGATGTGAAATAATGATAGGTTTTTATGAGTTAAAATGACTTTTTCTCTCGAAAATCGAAAATATGACACTTGGGCTTTTTCCTTTGAAGAATCGATAAAGAAGATGGGGGAGGGAAAATATTAGAGCTAGTAATAAAGGGAAACGAGAAAACGCCAGAAATTTTGACGTATCCAGTCGATACCATATCCTAATATTTATTAGAATCGTAAAAGGGTATTATTGGTAATATATACATCAATATGTATACAAATAAGAATACGTAGGGATTTGGTTTTAAAAGCATTTCAATAGCGTATTTTGGGTTTTTCTGTTTTATGATCTTGGAACTTTTGGGTATAAAAATAAAACCCTCCCCCAAACATGGCCGGGAAACAATTTTCCTTTTTTTTTTATGATCTCTCTTGATGTGATTCAGACCAACTCAATAAAGTATCCTATCCAGGCTTAGCCTAAGATAATACGGTGTAATTACGTGCTTGTGCTTATCAGAAATCTCGAAACGCACGACTATCTGATCAAACTTTCAAAAAACTTTCAAAAACATATAAAACTTTGTTTTGTTCTATTTCTACATATTTTAACTGTTTGCTCTTTTAACGGTTGTTTTAAAGGATAAAGTGGGGTTTGTTCTTGGATGAGGCGGATCAGATCCAAACGTAAAAAAAATTCTGTTTGTAAAAGCTGATAGTACTTTGATGGAGGGAAAAAAAAATGTTTGTAAAAGCTTTTAGTACTTTGATGAAGGAAAAAATGGATTTGCACAGAACGACAATTAATAGATAGCTCTACAGTCTAACAAGACGCGGATTTAACATGGAAAAAATCAGGGTGTAATATGGAAAAGAGAACAGCCCTTCTCTTAACTCGTAGCTGTCGCTAGGGTTTGAAATAAGAAAACCTCAAATCCCCGCGACTAGGGTTTTACCTTCATCTTCAGCCTTCGAGAGCTGAGAAATCGAAGGGATATTCGATTCAATGGCGTTCTCATTCTCTTCGCCTTCACCTCTTTTCCAAAACCCCCAAACTCAGCAGCAGCAATTGTTTCAGCAGAGCTCCCCTTTCCTCTCTTTCAACCTACAGCAGCAGCAGCAGCAGCAGCCACAATTTCAATTTCAATTTCAACCTCAGCATCAGCAGCAGCAGCAGCAGCCACAATTTCAATTTCAATTTCAATTTCAAGCACAGCAGCAGCAGCCGCAGATGTATCTATTTACTGTGGATAAATCGCCAGCAAGCTATAACACGAAGTGGGCCGATCTCCATCCCGATTCTCAAAAAATTCTTCTTCAAATTGAGTATGTCTTCTTCTTCTTTCAAATTAGCGACTTTTTCTTGCTTTTTGGTTACTGTGACCTAAAAACGAAGAAATTGCTTCCATATTTTAGCGTTAATTCAAGTATGATTCCAGGATTGAGAGAAAAACAGAGGAAGATCATAAAGATTGGTTCTTGTTATATGTCATGTTCTGAAAAAGTAGGAATTACTTTAACCTGTCAACAACATGTAGTGCTATTGTCAAACTGATAAGGCCCTGTTTGGGAATGGAGTTAAGTTCTCTAAACTTGGGAATGGAGTCAAGTTCTCTAAATTGTAGTTTCATAAAGTTGGCAAAACCAAACTCCAAAATCCTAACTTTGCCTTGTTTGGCTACCATTTGAGTTGAGATAATTGCAGTTATTTTGGCCCAAATATTGAGATAACTGCTGTTATCTCAACTCCAATCTGATCAAAGTTTTGTAAATTCCATTTTTGGAGTTTGGGCTTGCAAACCACAATTTGCATCTCCCTACCTCCACACAAAAATAAACTATGGTATTCCCAACACCATAGCCAAACAGGGCCAAAGAGGCAATGCTTGCCTAAAAACCGCAGATCACTATGGGTAATGGCGTGGAGGTATGTTGTCACTAAATCTTGGCTATCCATTAGGACCGGGTCTCACATAATGAGGTAAAAAACTCAAGAGTCTAAATTAATGTGTGAGGGTTGCAGGAAATAGTAATGGCTAGTTTTTTATCCTCTAATACTACTGTTTTGTTTCTCTTAGTTGTACCAACTAGGACTAGGTTGGATGTTCTTATCCTTAAACAAAGGGGCGAAAGAAAGATTGCTCACGGGCTTTCACGATGGGTCAGTAAATTTAAATAACCACGGTCTCAAGACACTAAACAACAATGACAACGGTATACTTTTGTCCCATATTTTTGGTGTAGGCTACTTTATTGACAATTTATGGTTTCCAAAGTGCTATAAAAAATTTAATACAAAACTTCAAAGTTAGTAATAAGTAATGTGCTTATGGTATGGGTGGATGTAAGTTATTTAAACGGCTTGTCCCAATTAATTTTTTAGGTGTCTATAAAGGCAAGAGAAACTTGATTGTTCTTAGTAAGGAATGCATATATTTGACTAGAAAAGAAATTGAAATTTTTAAGAGCGGGATAAATTCTCTAACTTGCATCCAAATTATACTATTAAGTTCTATACAATCGTAACACGAAAATTTATAAAAATAATTGAATTGTCAATAGTCATGCTTATCAAATCTATACTCTATAAATGCTAAATAAGATGGTAGCCTAATGAGGTTAGGATCAGATCAGTTTGATTTAGATTCACTTTGAATCTCTTTTAGGCCAAAGATAGAATTAGATTCTTTTTACTTATTGTAGCCAAAACATGTGTAGACCTAATTTTTCTCAACCCTACTTTCTAATATCATGCCATAGCTACCAAAGAAAACCCATTAACAATTTATATAAGGAATATTTTGATACATGTCACATGCAAGGAAATTTACTCCATATCTAATAGAGAAACCAGTTCCATATGTAAATGTAGATTATTCTTAGGAATACGACGAATACGTATATCAAAATCCCAGTTTGTAGCAATGTGACAACTGTCATTTAACTAGTAAGATCATTTCATTGTAATGTATGTGGCTGTGTATGTGCAACTTGTATACATATACTTTACTGTGGAAAAGTAATGTTTGGAAGATTAGTATGTAAAATTTACACATAATTATTGAGAACATATCATTGTTCACAGAGGTGGAAAATAAAATGTCAACCCAAAAGAGGCAAGAACTAATATACTGGGTATGAAGCCCTCACTAAAATTGCACTTGAAACTATAATTTTTGGACTATAGTCCCTAAAGGATAGGACCAACAATAATAAGCTTAATTTAATTTTAATTTTAATATAAATACAACAATATCAGGGTGTCGTATTCAATCTTGTCCAACTAAAAGAGGAAAATAAATGTAAAATGGAAGAGAGAAAAGGCAGCTTAATAAATTATACTCAGTCAATTGATTTGTGCCGCATTGTTCTAGAATAAATCTGTACAACAATGATTATGTTCTTTTCAATTTCCTAAGTGAGTATTCCTTTTGTAGCACTATTTATTTGAACACTGACATCCTACTATGCTGGTTCCTCATAATGAGGAACCTGGATGTAGGAAGGAATGGACTTGTTAGTATTTATCATTTTCGCATCGACTAGCTGTCTATATGGAAAAAGAGAATAAAGCATATATTTTTCAGTCGTCAACACTTTGACTCTCAAATTTGACACCTGTTATGATTATTGTACCGCGGACGAATCTTTAAATGTATCATGTATCTATTAGATGCCTTTTTTGTTGTCTCATTGTTATCTTTTCCTATTGGACAAGTGAGATTTAGATATTTCTCTTGGCTTTTAAGCACTTAACCTGCAAAGTCTTCCATAATATAGGGAGAAGATTTTAGAGTACAAGGATGAGAGCCAAAGGCTAGATCAGTGTAGCCGACTTTATGATTCATCAATATCAAATGACAACTTTGAGCTTGTTTCGAATCATATCATACATGTTCAGCTTATGAAACCCTAAACTTTTCCTAGGATGTGGCAATGAAATGATTCATTTATTATTTTAACACCCACTATTTAGACCATCAGCTTAATATTCTTCTTTTGCACAACTTAGCCATTACTAACATATTTATTTTACTTCTGCAATATTGTATAACCTTCTATGTCAGTGAGTCTGCCAAGTTTTATATTCTGAGTTACCTTTCTCTTAGAGCTTTACCTTAGCATAGAAGTTTATTTAGAAAATATAGCTCTATTCTTTTTAGGACGGGGTTTATTTGAACTTCTATACAATAGGGGTGTTATGAGAATTTTGAGGACATGGTAATTTGAGTTTATTATTGCTATTGCAAGTTGAGGCTCTTGTTTGGAGGAGTCAACCACACCTCTACTTCTATTTCTTTGCAAGTGATTTGTGATTTCTCTTGTGGGTTTCTTTAGATCTAAAGCAATCAAGTAATGTGATTGATGTTCCCAAAACACTCCCGCATACCTAGAAAGTGTTTAAATGTGTTTTTGAGAAGAAAGCATGTTTTTCGGTTTATTGATTAATGATCATGGATGCCACGGGCAAATTCTATTGAGATGCTGTGTTCTGGGTTAGGCAACTACTGGGATCTTTGGTTTTCGAAATCATCTTAGAATTTTTGAAGAATTTAAAACACTCCATTCTATATTTAAAAAAAATAATATTTTAATGAATTGCAAAAGCTGTTACTCGAGCAAGTAAAATCACTTGGTTTCTGTTAGCCTTTTGCTCATCTGAGCATTAAATGCTTTCTAAGACATGAATTTCAAGTCTACCTTTATCTATTGATTCCCTTTTGTGGATGGGAATGTTTATTGATATTATTCTGTACTTTCATCTAGAGAATAATGCAATTGATCCCAAAAGCCTGAATTCGTGCTTTGGAATGTGGCCAATTGTGATTTCAAAGGTTCACTTGTTCATCTTGGACATATTTGTACATGAAATCAAAGATTGAAATAAGAAAGCCAGACATTTTGAATGTTAGTTTTGGGGGGCCCAAGGATACTTATTGGGTTTTATTTGTTTCTTCTTCTTCAATTTTCTCTTACTTGTGTGCGTTTGTGCATGTGGAGGGAAGAATTAGAGGGTTGGTTTGTGCATGTGGAGGGGAGAATTAGAGGGTTGGTCCAAGGTTCAGAAGCACATCTGGTTCAAGCTCATTTCTTTTTCCAGATCTGTACTGATTTTCTTTGCTTGGGTTTGATGGAAAATAAATAAAGAAAAAAGTAGTGTTAAATAGGAGGAAGGAGAATATATGCAAAAGAAAAATATGCTCCAGTGTAGTCAACCATTATGGGGAAGCCTGGTATTCACTAGTGTAGCATTTTCATGTTTTGCGACGCAATCTAGTCTTTTCCATATATTTTGTAAATGTTTTTACATTCCAAGTTAACCATACTGATCATGACTCTAGCTCTTTACTCCATCTTCTAGTTCTAGCACCCCATCCCCACCTCACTTGTCATTGCATTGGACATGCAACAAATGTTTGTGGATAGCAGCAAATTATTGTTGCGTCTTCATAGTAAATCATCACCACATCCCTCAACACTGAACCAACTAGTGGATTCACCGACATATAATCTGGAAGGCTCATTTCATAGAAATCCGACAACGTTTATAAGTTTAACTGTTGGTTACCTATAGCAACCATCCTCTATTTGGGCCTAGTGCTGAACACAGCCAAAGTTGGTTATCTAGAAATGAACATTGCAGCAGTTTTGGAAATCTTGGATTAGCATGCCCTTGTCAATGCTAAGGCTGCTGGCATTTAGGTAGGTTGTGATATTGAAATGTTTATTAGTTTAGTACGGTATTGTTATCACATTCTAGTGATTTTACTTTGTGATGTAGGGTTTAAGTTATTTCATTTTTCATTCTTTAAACTTCTTTGCTATGGGTTTTCATTTATCTGGATAAACATGGTTCCTAGTAAAATCCCACTTATTAATACTGCTGCTGCTGCTACCATTTTTACTGTTAAATCCTTGTGGATGATTGGGTCTTGTCAACTTAACTGTTAAAAATATAATTAGTTATTATATATTAGTTATGAGTATATTTAGTTAGTAGATGTTAGTTATGAATATATTCTGTTATTAGATTGAGAGGTGATCTATAACTCTCTATATTTAGATTTGTATGGACTTTTGTTTAATTATGCCAATAAATTATTTTCTATTGATTCTTTTCATGGTATCAAAGCTTTGAAAAGAATTGAGAGCAAAACCCTAATTTCCCAAACCCTAACCCTAATTTCCCGAGCAGCTAACCCTTCCTTTGCCCTTGCCGTCGACGCTCTCGCTGCCCCTCACACCAGCACCACGTCGCACTAGATCCGCACCAGCACCACGTCGCATCGGATCCGCACCAGCACTAGCACCATGTCGCATCGGATCAGCACCACCACGTCACACCAGATTTGCACCAGCACCACGTCGCACCAGCATTTGCACCCAGCAGCAGCCTTTACAGCTGCAGCCTCCATGGACGTCGCCGCCCTTTGCTTATAGACTGCCTTCTCCAATGATGTTGCTTTCATGCCAATTTCATCCCTCTCGAACCCTAGTCCTAGCCCTCGCCAATAGCCGCATGCAACATTTGTCTCTGCACCTCTTGGTTAATGACGATGATCTATTCGATCATCTTATTCTGACTTCTATACGTTTGTACTCGTTTGGGTGCTCGACAACTTTATTCTCACGCTCTTGCGATTTATTTCTGTGCCATTCATCATGGGTTCTGATTCGGTCTTAATTACTGCTCGTAGTCGTCCCTCTATTACTGCTCGTGGGCCGTGGTTTTAGTAGATGTGGCTGTGGCCGTCTTTATTGTGCTTATTGCGGCGGCACTAACCATCATGAAGACTGTTGGGAGAAGCATGGCTATCCTGATGATACACCTACAGCTCGCCAGACATTCATACCGGTTGCTACTGACCGACCTTCCTCTTCCGCCGAACATTTACCTTTATCCAGTGCTGAGTGGGGCCAGTTACGTCGTCTCCTCTCTTCTGTAACTCCTGCCAACATTTCTACTCCGTCAGGTATATCGTTCATTTCTCATTCTAATCCGCGTCGTTGATTCCGGCGCTTCACATCACATGTTCCGTACATGTCCCGTGATGGATCATCTGATCCTTCTAGTCCTCACAAGTTTATTTCTATGACTGATAGTAATACCACACGTCTCTGGCTCTGCTGATTTATGACTTCATCTTTACACCTGAAAAATGCTTTAATTATGCCATCTTTAAAACAAAATCCGCTTTCTATTCGTCAGCTTACAAATGATTCTAACTGCTCCGTAACATAACGAAGGAGCGAATTGGCGGGAGGCATGAACAGAATGGACTGTACTACGTTGATCATATTCCCAGTACGTCTGCGGCTGTTTACTATTCAGTGGCATTGGAGACTTGGTCACCTCTCTCTTCTTTACATACTATGTTTTCTTCTTTTATTTTATCAGAATTCAGTTGTGAATCATGTATTCTTGGTAAACACCATCGCTTCTCTTTTCCTCCAGTTAATAAAATACATTTACCTTTTGCTTTAGTTTACTCCGATATTTGAGCTTCCTTTAAATTTCCTAGTGTGTTTGGTTATAAATATTTTCTGACCTTTATCGATCATTCACGTATGATTTGGTTGTATTTTCTGCGGAATAGGTCTGATCTTTTGTCTACCTTTAAAATCTTCGTAGTTGAGATTAGTAATCAATTTGGTGTTCTGGTAAAAGTTCTTCGTTCAGATAATACTAAGAAGTATATTAGCGCGGAGTTTACTGCATTTTGTCAGACCAATGGTATATTGCGTCAAACTTCATGCTCGTATACTCAGCAAAATGGGATTGCTGAACGGAAGAACCGACATTTGCTTGAGGTACCGCGTTCTCTCATTATGCTTATGCATGTCCCTAAACGATTGTGGAATTTTGCAGTCTTAGCTGCTTGTTTTTATCATAGTCACATAATTCGCGAATTATTCGCCGAATTCGCGAATAATTCGCGAATTTTTGATCAGACGAATTAATCTCCGAATTAATCGCCATTGCCGAACTGGCTGAATAATTCGCGAATTATTCCCGAATTATGTGAAAAAACAGCGAATAATTCAAAAAACATCAAATAATTCACAAAATCAAAACCTAGCGTCTCATATATTAATTTATTGCTCAAAATCCTTCCCGAACATTTTCCGAACACTTACCGAATCTTTCCCGAATATCTGCCGATTTTTTCCGAATAGTTCTCCGAATCTGAATTTTCGACCTCGCCGAATTATTCCCGAACGACGAATTTGTGACTATGGTTTTTATACCAATCACATGCCTTCTCCGGTCCTAGACAACCAGTCCCCTTTCTCTATTTTGTTTTCACAGGGCTATTAGGAATATATTCACCGATTATATAGAAGAAAAAACGACGGATGAAAGAAACAATCACAAATAATGGACTCAGGATTTATAGTGGTTCAACAATTTGCCTAGTCCATATTGCCGCATTAGTTTTCTTATTCTCTTTTTATAAGATACAATATTATAATTCTTTTCACTCGCCGCAAACTTGCAGTAATCACTCTCTAAGTCTGCACACCTGCAGAGATTTTTTTTGCCTTGTTTTTTTTGTTCCGTGTTTGTGATAATATTATGAACACAAATATATAGAAGGAGAGAGAGTTAGACATGGCTCATTCCTAATTTGAAAAGCCATCCATCTTTTGGTTCATGTGATGTTGAAACATCACAATCTTTGAATTAGGTAGCCTCCTTATCCTCTTCTTTATTTTTGTTTCCCTGCTTAATAATTGTTTGTCATTTTCTCTTTCCTAAGCATGTAGCCTCCAGACATCATCTCTCTTCATTTTCAAAGAGAGACATCCAAGAAATTCAATGCATGTATTATTTTCAACAAACGTTCCTTTCGCATTAAGTTCTCTTTCAACAAACGTCCCTTTCACATTTTTAGTTTCTCTACATGCGGCCGCCTTGCCACCCGCGTGCGCAGATTATACGTACGTCAGCGCATGCGTTAGTTTCCTGGCCTCGGGACGGACTTTTTTTGGGCTGATTTAAAATAAGGCCTTTTCGGGCTGCTTAATAGTTTTAAGTCATTTTTTACAATCACCATCTTGACTTAATAACTAGTGAATGTCAACACTTTCTTGAAATCTTGAAATGCCGTTTTCGTTGTCCCGGACTTTAACAATCTATTAGGCAAATCAAGTTAAAAGATTTTTACCGTAATCTTGTATTTTTCCAAAAAAATACTTTCTAGTGTGGTACTTCCTCATTATTAACCGTGGAGGTCAATTAAGGCATTGCACAGTCTCAGTTTCTCATAGGTGACAACCTTGGTAAACATATCTGCCGGATTCTTTGATTCAGGAATCTTTTCTAATGTCAATGTCCCACTATCTACAAGCTTACAGATAAAATGATATCTCAACTAGATGTGCTTTGTTCTTGAATGAAATATTGGATTCTTTGCAAGATGAATAGCACTCTGACTGTCACTGAAAAGAATATTGTTGTCTTACTTTTTGCCCAACTTTTTCAGAAAACTCTTCAACCAAATCGTCTCTTTTAGGACTCTAGATATAACCATATACTCTGCTTCAGTGGTTGATAAAGCTATACTTTTCTGAAGTTTAGATATCCAACTTACAGCCGTACCATCCAAAGTGATCACACAACATGTTGTACTCTTCCGGCCATCCAAGTCACCATCTAAATCTGCATCGGTGAATCCCTGCAAAGTCACACTGCTTTTCTTGAACTGAAGTGTCATACCTGAGGAGCTTTTGAGATATTGTAGAAACCACTTCACAGCTTCCCAAAGAACCCTTTCAGGATTTGCTATGTATCTGCTTACTACTCCTACTGCATGTGTTATGTCAGGTCTGGTACAAACCATAGCATACATCAAACTTCCAACCGCTGAGGCGTATGAAACTTTTTCAATATTTTTCTGCTCTTCATCTGTCTTGGGCAACTGCTTCTTGGTAAGTTTGAATTGACTTTCCAAAGTGTGCTTCTAGGCTTTGCATCATGAAGATTGAACTTTCTCGGCACCTCTATGTACTTCTCTTGGAATAACTCCAGAGTTTCTTCTGCTCTATCTCTGGTGATTCTCATCCCAAGTATTTGCTTTGATGGTCCTAAGTTCATCTTAAATTTTTTTGACAATTGTATCTTTAGCTTGTTGATTTCCTTCATGCTAGATCCTGCAACAAGCATGCGATCCACATATAAAAGCAAAATAATATAGGAGTCATCAAAATTCTTGAAGTAACCCATTTCACTTCTAATGGAACCATTGTCACACATGAAGTTATCAAACTTCTTGTACCACTGCCTGAAAGCTTGTTTCAAGCCATACAAACTCTTCTTTAAACTACATACAAGATTTTCTTTACCAGGAACTTGAAAACCTTCTAGTTGCACCATGTATATGTTCTCATCTAAATCACCATGAAGAAAAGCCGTTTTCACGTCTAGTTGCTTTAGATGCCAATTTTCAGCAGCAACAATACTTAGCACTATTCTGATAGTAGTTAATTTGATTACAGGAGAGAAATTCGGTGTAGTCAATACCTTTCTTCTGCTGAAAACCCTTTACTACTAACCTTGCTTTGTATCTCGTGCTACCATCATTCTCTTCTTTGATACGGTAAACCCATTTGTTATGCAAAGCTTTCTTTCTTTCTAGTAACTGAGTTGGTACCTATGTTCTGTTTTTCTCTAGAGAATCCATTTCATCTTTCATGGTAAACTCCCACTTGACACAATCTTTCACCTACATTGCTTCAAAATATTCGGGTTCATCAGCATTAGTCAACAATAAATAATGTAAGGATGGAGATTACCGTTGTGTGGGTCTAGACACCCTTTCCGATCTCCTTACAACCACTTGTGGAGGGGTTGGTTCATGTTCTACTTCATGTTCTATTGTAGTGTTTTCAGGATTTTCTTGAGATCTCATAGTTACATCACTATCTGTGATCACTTCTAACATGGCCCTTTCACTTTTTTCTGGTTGTTTTTCTGAACTATTAGATCCTGCTATAAGTTTATCTTTTTACAATACATTTTCATTAAAAGTTAGATCCTTGTGTCTTATGATTTTTCTATTTTGATCATTCCAAAATCGATAACCAAAATAATCAGAACCATAACCAATGAAATAACACTTTCTTGCCTTAAGATCAATCTTCTCTTCTATCAGAATTTATTTGTACATATGAAACACCGCCAAAAACTCTCAAATGAGAAAGATTTGCCTCATTCCCAGTCCATGCCTCTTATGGTATCGGGAAACCCAACGGAACTGAAGGTCCTCGATTTATTAAGTAAGCTGCTGTGTTGACTGCATCTGCCCAAAAATGCTTTGGCAACCCTGAATGTAGCCTCATGCTTCTAGCACGCTCATTCAAGGTTCTGTTCATTCTTTCAGCGACACCATTCTGTTCTGGAGCTTCCGGAATCGTTTTTATCATCGTGATTCCGTTTTCTGCACAAAATATCTTGAACTCCATACTGTCATACTCACCATCATTGTCACATTTCAGACATTTAACTTTTAGACCAGTCTGATTTTCAACTTCAGCTTTCCACCTTTTAAAAGTAGCAGACACATCAGAGTTATTTTTCAAAAAATAAACTCATACCTTTCCAGTGGAATCGTCAATGAAGATGATATAATAGCGAAAGCCTTCAAGAGACTGAACGTGGCTGGCCTTCATATATCTGTATGTACCAGCTCCAACTTATCTTTCTTTAGTGGTCTTCCAACTTTTGAGAAACTAACTCTTTTCTGCTTGCCATAGACGCAATCCTTGCACAAGCCGATATCGACAGTTTTTAATTCAGATAGTCGTCCCTTTGATGTTAGCAATTTCATTCCTTTCTCGCTCATGTGCCCGAGCCTTTGATGCCACGGTTTAGAATCGCCACCACCTTTGGCCACTGCCACTGTGTCTTTATTCTGCAGTCATATACAAAGTTCCCAACTTAATGTCCCTTGCTACGACCATAGCACCTTTGGAGATCTTCCAAGCACCATTTCTAAAAATTGTTGTATATCTCATGTTGACTAGATGACTCATGGAGATAAGATTTCTCTTCAGGTCAGGAACATATCTGACATTCTGCAACTTCCACTGGGTTCCATTAGTAGTCTTTATGTGAACATCACCTTTCCCGGTGATCTTTAAAGTTTCATCATCACGCAAATAAACCTTTCCGAACTTTCCAGCAGTGAAGTTGTGCAATAAGTCTTTGCACGGAGTTGAGTGAAACGAAACACCGTAGTCTAGAATTCAGGACTCAATAGGACTGTCAATGCTACAGATAACAGCATCATGGATCTCTTCAGTAGCAACATTTGAAGAAGTAGACGCTTCTTCCTGGTGATCATTTTTCTGGTATTTTTGAAACTTCTTGTTCTTTGGTTTTGTACAATCATTGGAGAAGTGGCCCTGAATACCACAATTCCAGCAGTTGATATCTTTGCGAGGTTTTGATTTACTCCTTCCTTTGGACTTAAGATATGCCATTACTCGGTCTATGTACTCGTTGAAAACTCCTTCCTCTGCTTTGGATACTCAAAGCAGACCCCGAAGATTCTCTTGACTCTCTCCTGCGAATATCTTCGCTGAGAATCAAATCTCGGATTTCATCGAAATACACAAAAGAGGATAAAAGAAGTATACCGGTCTCCGCGAGAGCACGTAGCTTCGCTTCTCGAAAAACTCGCTGGGATTCCCGGAGAGTTTTCTCAAGATGGCTCCATCGGTATCAGCTTGAGATGCTTGGAGAGCTGCCGAGAGGGCGACATCCTCTTCTTCAATCGAAGCGGGTGGTTTAGGTAACTCTCCACTGACCAAAGCTACATTTGTGCCATACTGGGAGATACCTTCATGTAGGTCAACCCCAGAATCAAACGCGGGAGCATCTTCATCCTGACCAAACAATGCGTCAACGGAAAACATAGATTTCTTCTTTCGAGAGCCTGAAGTAATGCTTGTCGAAGCATCTTTCTTTCCTTTGGGCTCCTTTCGTCTGACGGTACCTAGTTTAAAGGAACCGTATAGGGAATGTGCCTTAGTGATTGGTTTGGACACCACGACAGTTGTCAAAGTACCACCGATGGGTTAGGGTTCAGATGCCCTCGAAAGGGACTGTCAGAACACACCCTCTCTTTAGCGGGCGACCGGGAAAAATTGACCCTAGCCTTAAAGTAACTACAAACTCCTGTCCCGGCACCGGGTCATGACGATCAACAAGAAGCCTAATCTCGTTCTGAATGGTGGCAGTCATAGAATAACCATACCATTTCGTATAGGAGGACAAAGCACTCGGCGAATGACCTGGGTTGGCAACGGTAAAGCGAGAACGGGTGTTCAATCGCATGAAGTGATGTGCAGTGTCCTTTGTTGACTCCTGTGATGGATTAAACGCGATGAGAAAGGCTTCGGTAGGGATACCTTGAACATAACCAAACTGTCATGCAAAGCGATGAGGATTATAATTCATATGAAAGATGGTCGTGTTTCGCCTGCAGACAAAACAACCAGGCCTAATGGAATAGAAGAATCCCATGACTTGCTTGGCTTGCAAGGTTAATGTCCTATCCTTTATATCATCATACAAAAGTTCACCAGTATGTGGCACCGCAGAGATGGCCTTATCAATGAAAGTTAGGTTCTTGACGCTATGTGGGCGGAGGGGAAGACTCCTAATGATCCGTCACGACATGGTCGCAACAGCTTTGATCGGCCACATCAACCTCAGGAACGGGTTCGCATCGTAGATCGGAGGACGCTTATGTTCGTTGAACGCACCTAACACGTGCATCGCAATCCATGAGGCGTAATAATGGAGAGGGAAGGGGCATTTGTCTTTCCCCAGGATGATCCATGTTGGCAGCCCTGCAATGCTAATGGCCAATTGCGTGCCATGAACTATCCGGTGAGTGGGATAGAAAACCGATGGGTGCATGAGCCGGCCATGAGTGGGCATTATGAACCAGCTCAACCATACGTTAAAGAAGCCAAGGAGGATCTGCTATCTATTCCCGGGACGGTGATATCCTCGAGACTGGCAAAAGATTTGTGTGGAGTAAAAAAGTGCTCCAACGCTGTAGCATCTTCTGGAGACGGATATGTAGAGAGCCCGAAGGGATTCTGAACAAATTCTGGAGTTTACTTCGATAAAGCACTTGGATTCATAAACTCCTTAATAAACCTATCAAAGTCCACTCCCTTCCCTTGGGACGCCACATGTAGCTTCTCATATATCTGCAGTACGTTACAGAATCTAGGAAATTTATGCTCGATGACGTTCGTGGTCATTAGGTCTCCGGCCGGCGACTGGGTAGCAAAGATGTATTCATCTAGAGGTAGTAACTCTTCATAGCGTTCGCAGTGATGGGTAACCCAGAGAGTTTCCGAAACTGACAAAGAAATTGATACTTCTCGGTCTGACATCATAAATGTGTTGGTCTCGGTGTTCCATTCTACCAGTGCTTTAATCCCACCAAGCATGGAGCTTGGAATAGCAGAATAGGGATGCGTATACGGCGGAATAAATGCTCGTCCTTATTAGCAGTGGCTTCTCGGCGGCCAGGATGTAGCGAGCCCAAGTGGTATAGCCACGCAAGAATCGCGGCATCATGCCGATATGAAAAGCTTTTCCCCACAGACGGGACTCCCTTTGGCATATCCGACGCGCTAAAGTATCTACGATCATCAACGTCGAGACTGATTCCCTCGACGGTTGAAGCATTTCGTGAGCGGTCCAGGCAGGAAATTCCTTCGCATAGGCAATTGGTGGAGTGGCCTCTAATAGATTGAAGGGACTAGAAGGGACGTTTGCACGCACGTGAAGCTGGAGCGTCCTTCAATAATCTGGTTGTACCAATCAGACCACAGACGTAGGTATTCGAGATTCGGGTCATACGCCTGAATCAGCTTGCAGGCTTCTATAACAGTATGCTTGTGAGCAAGCGTATGCGGTAAACAAGTGTACATGAAGCGAGTCAATGGAGCTATTGTACTTGAAAGGAAAGAACAAAAGAATGTCAACTAAAAGCATTGTAAGTTCGACGATGTGGAGTTTCTAGCTTCAAAGCTAAGAGACCCTACTGGGTCAAGAAGTTTAAACTTGACCCCATTTAAAAATTGGCACAAAAACATATGCTCTATAGAAAATAAAATGTTTTTCTATAGAACTTAAGTTATAAAGTCCCAAAACAGGGAAGGGCAAAAGGCGCCAGAGCTTAAGCAATGAAAGTCCCAAAATGGGTATTTAAATATAACAAAATAAAGTTCTTAAGATTAAGCTTAGAAAAACCTAAAATGGGTATTTAAAGTAAACTGAACTTAAGTTCTAAAAAGTTCTAAGTTTTTACCAAAGTTTGATGTGACGTTTAAGAAAAATTTGACAAGACCTTATTTTGATGTAGTAAGTAAAAATTGAAGCTTAAGCTTTTAGAAGGTTTAGAGCTTGAGCTCTAAGAAAAAAACTTCAGTTTTCGAAGGAAAGGAAAAAATGAGAAGGCGCATATTTTCGTGAGCTTAAGATATATATAGGGATGTGGGGTAGGTTGAAATTCCCCGGATCTCAAGAAAAATCCAACGACTCGTATCCTGACATCATGGCCTCACGTGCAATGCACGTGAGCGCCATCGTGGGGGGCATTTGTTCTTGCCAAAATTCTTGGCTCAGAACTTAAGTTCAAAACCTTGGCGCTACATCACGTGCCGCCCATGCTTCTTGGCGCAAGCAACGCTAGATGTTCTTTGGCGCTGCACAGCGTGCGAAGCACATGGTGTCAATGCCATAGTGGTACATAGAGCGCCAATGATCTGTCTAGCGCTACACTACGTGCAAGGCACATAGCGCAAGTGCTAAATCTTTGAAGCGCATGCTTCGGTATAATTTAAGTTGTATTTGGGAAAATATTTCATCTTTCTTAAAACAGAAAGATTTTTCTTGTTATCAGGAGATAATTTTAATATTTTTCTAAAACAAGAAAAATATTAATCCTTTTAACATAGGCCTTTGAATCAAAGATCCAATGGGCTTAAGCACCTCGGTTGATCTTAAGATCAATTTGAGAGACTCCATATGAGATTCTCTCACTTGCCTAACAATTTCCCTCTTATAAATAGGAGAGGGGTGGAGGCATCCATATAGAGATCCCTATAAGCTTTGAGAAAATAGAGACTCAAGCCTCATTCTTTTCCTTCCTTCGAAAAACCCTAGGTAAGGAGATCAATCTCCATTAAAAAAGAAGGTTAACCTTAAAAAAATCTTAAGTTCTTCCTCTGGATGATAGATTCTCAAGTCAAATCTTCTTGATGAGAACTCAAGCTCTCATAAAGGAATTTTCGATCTTAAGATCTAGGATTTCCTTCATTGAAACGATGACAAAATATCAAAATCCTAGTGATCCTCATAAAAAATGATAAAGTTTAAACTTCAGAAGACCCCAAATTCTCAACAAGGAACATAGATAAAAATCCGAGATCATAAAAAGTTGATCTTGGTGATTGTTAATGACCAAAAGACCATTAGCAGAAGCTTAAACTTCATAAAACTTGAGTTTCAAAGAAAATAGAGATTAATCTCTGAAAACGCTAACCGCTGCTCCATACGCTGCACACGTGGTGACAGCGCCGGAAAGAGGATATGCCATGTAGGCATGCACCACTTGATATGCACGTGGGCATGCGTCAAGCCGACAAGTCGCGCCAAACATGCTAGCACCAGAACCCATGCGCCAAGCAGACAAGCCGCGCCAAACATGCTAGTGCCAAAACCCATGCCCCACATGATATGCACGTGGGTTGCGCCAATATATCATGCGCCAAACTTCATACAGACCGACCCCTAGCCCAAATTGGTTAAGTGTTGATCTTAAGATCATTTGAGCACATATGTTCACAATATCTAAGTTGATCTTAGTCTAAAACAACACTTATGATTCTTAGATAAACTCAAGTATCTCCTGAACTGACGGATCTCATCGGTATGAAAAATGTGACCTAAGTTCATTCCCGTTTGTAAACTAAGATACCAATGTAGACCCAAAACTCCAAAATCTAATATGTACGGATTTGGAATACTCTGCGCTCTACGAGCGACGACATAAATTAGTCTCTGTATACAATCGAAGGGCAACCCAAAATAAACTAAAACACGACACATGAAGAAATAGACCTGGAGTGCAGAAAGTTATCGTCGTGATAACGTAATTAACTGCAGGGGCTTGCGCCCGCAGGAAAAAGCGTCCCCACAATCCATAAACCTATCATCCGTGAGAGAATCTGAAGTCATTACATCGGTCGCATCTGTCCAAATCTCAGATATACGGTGCTATAAATCAACTTGGTATTTTTGGAGAGATGGATGGATCAAACCTATGCATCTGCCCCCAGATTCAGGCTAAACGCGCTTCCCGCACCTCAGTCCGGTTTCCGGCGGTAAACATCTCTCTTCCCTGCTTTGAAGAATTTTCTTCCAGCTGTCCCTTACCAGAATATTATTATTGCTTGTACTTTTCTCGAGTAGAATAGGTTCAAATATTTTGCTCTAAATTATATACATCAGAATATGCTTTCTAGTTTGAACTGTGGACTATTCCCGAAATTCTCTTTATGGGCCATTTTGAAGGGGATTGCTAAAAAAACCATATTCGAACACCATTAGATGCATATTATTATCCGCTAACTGTTTCATTTCTATACTCTTTGCATTTTTTAACTTCTCATTCGCATATATATTGGTCCTCATCTGATTAAGTTGACAGCCAAGTGTTAATTTGACTTTTCAGGAACTGGGAGTAACCAGTACTGCTATGGAGAGAGAGAGAGTTTCAGTGAAAGAATTGATGACGGAAGTTAAAAATATG
Source organism: Agapanthus africanus (assembly GCA_030015575.1). Lineage (NCBI taxonomy): Eukaryota > Viridiplantae > Streptophyta > Magnoliopsida > Asparagales > Amaryllidaceae > Agapanthus > Agapanthus africanus. Next base: position 891,723,402 of record JASDDO010000024.1, read on the forward strand.
ATGTGGAACACAGAAATTGCTATACGGTCATATATGATGCTTAGGCCAAGGTTGCTTCATCAAAATGCGTCTGCTACGTCAAATAGTGTCTCAACAAGTCAACCTTTTGGCTCAAATCCTAGCATGTCCAATCAACCAAATAGTTCACCTATGCCACTTAATGATTTCTATTCTGGGCTTCCAAAAAGATCCTCTCCTTTCATGGAGCATACGATTTCCAGATTTGAGAAATACCTCACTGAATGCTGCCAATGGATTGAAGAATTGGAACAGATGGTACTTACGGATACAGATAAAACCTCATCAAACTCTGGATCGCTGCTGTTACAGTCTCTACCTAACGTTATGTCAAATGTGCATGATTTCTTTGTTCATGTTGCAGCTAAGGTATCTTCAGCACGAAGACTCAATATTTCTGGTAGTGCAATGCCATCTCATATATTGTGTTTGATCTGGCCATATCCTTCATGCTGCACACTACCTGATAGAACGAGTGTTTCTTATGACAGAACATATTTCTACAATTTTTTATGCATAAGTTACCTACATATATTTCACTCTGATGCTCCATCAAGAAAATATTATTAGGTTTAGTTGAGAATATATTATTCCCTGAATATCCTGATTTTCTCTTCCACTGCACTGGGTATTTTAATTCTCAATAACCCATTAGTGTTTTAATTTCAATTTCAGGTAAGAAATATATCTTCTCTTTTAAAATGTTTTGTTGCAGTTGAGAAATTTTTGGGTGGCGTAGTTTCATTTTCAGGCAAGAAACACAATTGTTCATCTGTTTGTTATGATCGATATTTTCTTCCCTGAATGCATCATATATTTTTTGGCTGTGTTGTAGGAACACCCCCCCCCCCCCCCATTGTTGCCTATAGCATTAAACAACCTCAACTTTTAACAGCCCCCACATTTGAAAGGCTTTTAGTATCTCTATATCTAATTATACATGTTCCTTGCTTGTAATCTTCCGTCACTTTTTCCTTCCAAAAATACCTCTAGATCATAAAAAGGAAACTTTGATTCATAGAGATGTAACTAGAGACGGACGCGAGGTGTAACTACTGAATAAAAGTGGCAGAGATGGAAATACTAGCGCATGTTTAAAAAAAAATTGGTGTGGATGTGTGAGGTGGAATGAAGCATGTGTTGTTTTCTTAAATTTAGGACTCTTTCCTGCTATACGGGCAAAACTAAAGGGTTTCCTGCAATTTAGCCTTTATGTTATGCTGAGTATCCCAGTCTACTCGATTCCCTTGGCGTCTGATATAGTGGGTTTGTCTGTTTCTTACAGTTAAATTTGGATTTATTGAACCTGCAACTTTATTTTTTTTTAATATAGGTAGAGAGCCTTCACCAATACATCGAGTCCATGAAAACAGCATATCTAGCCGATCAAAGGCGCCGTGGTGAAGGGAACGACCCATTTCTCGAGGCTGATAGGAGAGAAACCGCAAAACAAGAAGCCGCTGCTCGAAGAGTCCATCCAACTTTGCATTTACCCGCAAATCCTTCACAACCAGCAACTCAAGGCGCAGGAATGCTTGCCAGCTCGGCAGCGCCCATATCAAATACCCAACAACAATCTTTAGGAGGAGCTTCTGCGAGTAGTGGGCTTTCAATGTTTAGTACACCAGTTGCTCCCGGCTCAACCTCCTCGCTCTTTTCTACTCCCTCAACATCTGCTCCATCTTCTACTCTATTTGGCACACCAGCGTTTTCACCCCAGTCAACACCTTTTGGTACTTCTTCAACTTCTCTATTTGGATCTGCTCAGACTCCTTCGCTATTTGGATCCAGCTCTTCTTTTGGCTCCACCCCGGCTGGTGGGAGTTCGCTCTTTTCAACTCCAACGCTCAGTCCAGGTATGCTGTATATTCAATCATGTGATTTAAAAGAGGAATGGGGCCTAAAGTGTCACTATAGGATGCACCCTAGAGTGACGCTGATGAGGCAATATCTCAGCGGTGTGCCATCAAATTAAGCGATGTGGCATAAAGTGGATTCAATAATCAATATTAGAGATGTCATATCACTTTAAATAATAAGTATTATACGATATGATGTTACCCTATCACTGTGTTGTAGGGTGCATCCTACAGTGACCCTTTAGAACCTATCTCCTCTGTTTAATATATTGGATGAGTTTCATATTGCAGATGAGAAAACATATTATGGGTTATGGGTTTGTTGAAATGTTTTCTTACAATGGTGGTTAAAAAGAAAAGTTAAGGGTCACCAGACTTGCAATGGTGATTTAAATCTATTACTCCCTCTGTTCACAATTATTTGTCCTTTTAAGAAGTTTTTTTTTGTCCTAAATTACTTGTCTTTTTATGATATAGAGGTGGATGGTAGAATTTCTCACTACATTTGTTACTTTGTTTTGTAAAATATCTAAACGAACCTTATTGGTGCTAGGTTCCAAAGAAAATTTAAGAAGATAACATTCATTTAATATGAGGGTAAGTTAGGAAAATTTATTAGCATGACAATATTATAATCTCTTTCAAATAGACTTTAAATCATATCTTAATTGCCGTGTAAAAGTTTAAAAGGACAAGTAATTGTGAACGGAGAGAGAAGTTTTTTTTCCGGATGATGGACACTCTCGATTTTGATCTCGACGACCTAAAATACAGATACACTTTCTATCATGTGATTTTGATCCCTATTTGCCTGCTGATATATGGGTATACAGTTATTGTCAACAGCCATAAATCTTGCAATCATCCAATGCAAGGGCGAAGAGAATGGAACTTAACATTATGGTATGACTATGTTAGGCCATGGAGGTCCAAAAGTGTGAAGAGTTGAACTTTTAGCACCATTATAGGAAAATATCGTGCATTGCCGTTTCATATTCTGTTTCATTGTGAATGCTGGTTGAAAGAGTTTGAAGATGCATTGCTCCACATCATGGAAGTTATAAATTTAGTTTATGAACCTGGCTGCGTCACCAAATGCCTGTCCGAGCCTCTTGTCCGATTGTTCCTTTTGGGTGGCACCAAAATCTATGTTACTCGGAACGCGGAATGTTTAATGGGAACGTGGAATGCTACTTGTCATAGAATGTTGTATAATAGGGATAGTTTTCTTCGAAACGCTTACATAGAACGGCAAACGTAGCTTTAGATAAACATGGACGTAGCTCTAGAACATGGAGTTTTTTTTTGGATTTTTTTGTATGTGTGCGCTTGGTATGTATTATATACTAAGTTACTGACATATATAATTTAATATTTTTGCTATCTATTCAAGTTCTTGAAAAAAAAACGATTTTTTCCCGGTATGTGTATCAACGCAAAGCAAATTTTATGCCCATTTAAGTTGAGTTCTTAATGGGTTAGATGGGAATGATGATTCTTGCAATTTGGATCCTTAGTGCTCCCAATTTGGGAACAACCGTTCCAAATAGCAAATAGCTAATAGTTTAGTGATTTATGGCAACACAGAACAAAATTCAGGACTATTACAATAAATTTTACATTTGTGTTCCTTCCTTGCAAGGTTAAATTTCAACTCGAGTCGCTGTCTCAACTCTAATAACTTATGTAGAACATTTAGTAGGATTTCTGTGGGTTTTAAAAGCTTTCTTTATATTTTGTGTACAAACTTCTCATCACGAAGTACTTCATTTCAAAATAGACCAAATAACTGCCAGGTCTTACACAACTCATCGACATTTATTGATGAAGAGAGTAGATCCAAAATTAAAGACTCAATTGCAAACCCATGTCAAGAGTTTAATTCTTATAAGAGGGATATCAAATAACTTGAATGGTTCTTTGCACTAAACAACTAAACTAATCAAGGGCTAATTGTTGATGCATGTTATTTCGGTTTCCTATAATTATGCATACCAACTCTAGATAAATGGCAGAGAACATATTATATGCGAAACCTGCTGCCTATACGATGTCATCCAAATCTAAACACATTCATTTTTCCAACTTTAGGTGCTGCGACAGGTTCAGGGGCTAGCTTTGGTGCTGCATCTGTAAGTTATACACCACTGCTTATCAAATCCTTTTCCAATCATCTTTTAGCTATTTCTCCTATCGAACCTGAACCATGCTTACCGATTTACTTTTCCTCCCCCTCCCCCCCCCCCCCCCATCCCCACCCTTTCTTTTCGCAGAAGTCCTCCAGACCCAAATCCCGAACTACTCGAAGATAAATGGTATTTATTGGATTATAGCATATCTCAAGGGCATCATATGGCTAATTACTATGTCAGTGATGAGGCGGTTATGACTTGGGACTCCATAATGTTGCATTGCATAATCCAGGGAGGCATTTCTGGTTCTTGTAACTTATTATTTATTTATTTTACTTTCTTCAGTCTTTTTTTTTCCTCCCATTAGAATTGAAAATGTAATCATGGAATAATCTTCTAACTTTGTATGCATGCCTATTTACCTGTCTTATCGGTCTTATAACTTTCGAGTTAGTAGTGAGATACTGGGAACAGTATCCTTCCAAGTCTTTAGTTTTCTGCTGGGGGTTGGCTAATGTATTCTTTTTCTTTCACTAATCAGTGTATCAAACGCTAATGGGTTATTCTATACCCCTTGGTTTTGTGTCGAGTCATCATAATTTTCGTAGTTTTTTTTGTAATTGTATTTGCTTTAATCGCTGTATTTTCTTGGTTGCCAGCATTCAAACTTAAGTTGTCTGAAAAGCATTACAGATCTTATATAACAACTGTCGTAAGAAAATCTTTTCTTCAAAATTGGTTTCATACATGTTGATAGATCTTTTACTAAAGTTCTTGAAGCATCTCCTCAAACATATATGCGCATTTATCTTAAGTTCCAAAAAATTAAATGTTTTTATTCATGCATTAACATATTGATAATAACTAGGATTTTCAACAGCAAGTAATCAACTTTTTATCATTCTTTGCGTACTAGTTCAACATTGATGCCAAGGGACAAAATCCTGAGCAACATCGAGAGGTATATATATGGGTAAAATCATGTAAAATTTTATCGGCATAAACAAGTAACGGTGAAAAAGTTTTACTTGCATGTGTTGTGGCTAATCCTTAATCCCTTGGTGTGCACTGATACACAAATATAAAGGAGACTAACTGATCAATTTAACTATAAGCTCTTGTAACATTTCAGGATTAAAATAAATATGTATGAATCAGTTCAGGATTAAAATAAGTATTTCTCATATAAGCATATTACAGTATCAAGTCTTATCAATGACATTGCATGTGCATCTCACATGCAAAAAAATTGATAGTATATATGACTGAACATGTAACCTCCATGACGATCGGCTTCGTAGGGTTTGGACTTTTCATCTTCAATCTTCTCGTTCTTCTTTGTTGAAGCATCATTACACGAAAAGCTTTCTAGTCCGGTTCGTAATTCTTGAAGGTTTACTCCATTATCCACCAGGATGCTTGTTACTCCCATTTCAGACACCTGGTAAAAATAGTAAATCAAGTCAAACAGCACGAGGCGCTGAGATGCCAATAAAACAAAATATAAATAGTAAACAAGTTCATTTCAGTAAATTTAACAGCTGACTTTTGGGCAACATATATGTGGTCTCAGCCCACATATGCTGCTTTAACATTCACTTTGACAACTAAACTTGGCCCCAAGAGAATCTCTTTGCTCGCATGATTGAAGGTCAATGAATATTTTTCCTTTGTTGCTTTTTTTTTTGTAGTTGCACATAAATTGTTCAAACAAATTCTTTTAAACCCATAAATTATATGAAGTGTTAACCAGTTTAACCATTAAATATATTGAAAAAGAACCTATAAGTTTACATATCCAAAAATGGAGTGGAGGGAAGCTCACATGCATGTACATGAGTATATATATCTTCTACTATTTTTGTCTTCCATTTCTGCTATAAATTTGAAAAATTTTGTCTGAGAAAAATGAATTGCAGAGCCTAGTTATGAGTTTTTTTTTTGTTTTTTTGTTCTCTGCTTTTTTTTCCCCTGTTTTCCTTCACTTAGTAAAACTTCGATTTTTGGGGGGATAAGCAAGGGGTGGGGATTGCGCGGAGAATAGGAATATAAAATTTTAGGGTTTTTGTACTAAAAAAAAGCCCCCCCCCCCTCATAATTCACTAATTACTTTATTAAAAAAAACCATACTTCGTATTTACTTAAATGACCCTCATACATTTATATTGCACTAACCCACTCACCCCCAAAATAAGACTAAAAAGATAAAGTCTTTTTGGTATCTTCCATTCGCTGGCTAAAAGTGAGTGTTGGGATAGGGTCTCAAAACCCCCGGCCTCTTTTCTTCACCCAAAATTCTCAATTTTCCCCCCTAAATTGGTTTAAGGGTTAGATTTTCGATCAAAAATCTTTCAAATTGATCTTGGAAACCGGCTTGTCTTCCTTAATGTTCTCCAACAACGAGCTTGTCTAGAACCGTTGTCTCTTTAATTGCAAGCTTCGAGTTAGTAAGTAACCTCATTCGAAATGAGAGTGATTCTTTAATTGTTTTAAATCTCAATCTGCAACTAAGCAATGATATGAGTTCTTTTTGTGAGAAAGAAATACATATCTAAAACCTAGAAGGTAAGAGAGCAGTTCAAACTCAAGCTCCATCTCTCTAACAAGACGTTAACATTGAATGGAAAACTAGCGATGGGTTTTTAGTGCAATTTAAATGTATGGGTGTTGAATATAGGTGCCCTGAAGGCAATTATTAGAATTGTATATGGACCTATCTAGGATAAAACAGTCTTACTCGACATGATAGTATGTTATCTAGTTTGTTTTTATCAATCATATGTATGTGTTTTACTTGTTATTACGTATCGCTAATACATGTTGATAAAGCTCAAATGATCTTTGCTTGACTACCAAGATTATGATGCAAATCATACTGATGGAGCTTGGATAGTCCATAAGCAAATCCTTAAATGTTCCTAGTCGTGGAGTATCAACACTGGGCATCGGTGCTCTTGAGTAGACTAGTGTATACGTTTTCTGACCCGATTGGAGGGCGATAGCCGGTCCCACAGCTATCAGTGTTTGACACTGAGAATTGTATACATTGAATTCTAGATGACACTATACCTATTGTCAGATAACAGTTCTCCTAGATGACACTATACCTATTGTCAGATAACAGTTCTCACCGAACGGACTCACAGAGAACTCCTAGATGACACTATACCTATTGTCAGATAACAGTTCTCTGGTGACAAGAATACAGGTTAGTCTTTTGACATGAGATTGCCACAGTGTCTCATGTGTGTTCTCATTGTACTTTGATTAATACCCTACCACGGTTTTAAAGAGCCGTGCAAACAGGTTTTAATTGGGTACATTCCCGAAGTACATGGAGGCGGTGAGGGGTCGAAAGGATTCGTCTCTCCCGATATAGGGAGTTGATGTCGCACTGTAGATCGGCTATAACCATAAGTCCCTGTCCATGGTGGTTGAGATGAACTGACAAGGGTTGTCAGTTGTATCTCAGGTGGTTATGAGTCTTTAGATCTGCATGACTTATCGAGTTACTGGAGTCTGACAGATTTCATCCCCAAGACCCGTATGCGACACTCTTTGACGAAGAGACCGGACTGTACGGTAATTGTAACTGATAGATTTTATAAGATACGGACGAGTTTGCTTGTCGACCTCTTTCGACAGGTACCAAGGAAGCTGTTACGTACAACTAGTGCCACTGACGTGCTTGTGAGTTATGCATTTTATCCAGTAACTCATGGCCAGCATATTATCGAGTCTTTAGAATCTCACACAAAGGGTTTTTCGATTCTACTGAAATGATGTAGAGTGCGTACGGCGGTACATGCAGATATTCGGTTAAACGTGTGTATGTGATAACACGTGTATTAATCGGACGGATGATAATACTGACCGGCTTATGATAAAACCGGGTCATTAAATCAAGTATTGATTTAATGATATTATTTATATATGATGATGCATATATAAACTAGTATTATTATTTCATTCTTATTATCTCTCTATTTTAATATGTAACGTGTGCATGTTACAGGCCATGTACATATTATTAATATGTATAATGTTTTATACATTAATATTTCTTATTCTCATTTTTCTCTTTATGCATGTCTTAAAATGAGGTGGAAGCTTACATGCTTGCCACTCTCATTCTAATGACAAGTGTATGTAAAAGAAAGAGTGGGAGTGGGTGATATGAGAGCAATTAGAGGTAATTCTCTCATATCGATCATAAACTTTCTCTCTCATCTATCTAGAGAAAAAATAGAGAAGAGAGGAAAAATAAAGAGTGAAGAGAGTGATCCAAAAATCCTATATCCTCTCTAATTTTCATGTCTAGCAAATTTGAGTGAGTTGCTTTAAGTTATTGAAGTCAAGCTAGCTAAAAGAGCTCTCAAGTGGATCATCTTTGACATAGGAAATCAACGAGCAAGCTCGTTCCGGAGGAATCGAATCTGGCCGGAGTCTACAGCGATCGTACAAAGGTTGTCTATTCGATTAACTCCTTTTATGTAGCAAATAGTTATTGTTTTTATGCATGGATCTTTTAAGGACTTTTTAGCTTGTGTGAGTTTTTATAAAAATCGTTGTTTTTCATTCCGCAAAGGTCTGCTTGAATAGTGACCAGCACAAAAGTTCTCAACAATGATATCGGAGTCGGTCCACGCACAAAAACAGTTTAGACGAAACGATAATCTCGATATCAAAATTTTCACCGAAAAAGGTTTTGTTTTTATCAAGTCGCCGCAGATTTTTTTCTAAAACTCTGAAAATTATTTGGGGTATTTTCTTATGTTGATAAAAGCTTTAAATTGATGTGGCCAAAACCTGGGGACCAAAGCTTTAGCTCTGGCCGCCCGAAGCCTCTCCCAAACCGTCCTAGACGGCCCCACTGTGGAGTTTTGCCTCTAGATTTTTGCAATGTCTTGATATCTCTGAACTTGATTTTTGGTATATATCAAAATTGCCCAAGTTTTAGTTTTTGTTCTCTGTGTGTTGTTTGGGCACTTCAGGAAAGTTTTGATTAAAATTATCGCATCATTTATAGTTTACGGATTAGAATATGTGTTGGTAAACGTCGCCGAATTGGTGTGTGACTAATTCGACGGGGTTACACATTAGCTTTTATGATGTTGGTGTGATATTGAATGGATTGATTTGGATCGTCGTGACGAATAGCCCCTCATGTGTTGTGAATGTACAAGATATTTATATGTAATTCATGTATTCGATTCAATGTAATTCATTCAATTCAATGTAAATGTATATTCTTTTATTTGGGAAGCGATCGGGTTGAGATCGACGTTGCCGTCATATGTATATTTTACATTTGAGGTTTACCCGTGGAGAAACGCTCGGGCCACCGGATCTTAGAATGCGCTAGATGGCCGCTTCAAGAAGTTAAGGGCCGGGTCGGCTCGTTCTACGATTGGCGGATGGCTCACCACGCTTATAGAGGTATAGCTTAGACCCGTGAAGGAGTGCTCGAGTCGCCAGATTTTAGAAAGCAACGGGTGGCCCCATCATGATGTTGAGGCTGGGTTTCCTCATTTATAGGATTGGCGGGTGGCTCGTTGTGCTTGGAGCGGTCATGGTTTCGGTTATAAAGGGATATTCGTATGATCATGGAATGTCGTGTTTCGTTGGCGACTCGGAATTCCTAATATATCTATTATTCCATTTTATTGTTGTTTCTAGCATACCTATGATGTATGTGTGTGTGTGTATATATTATGAATAAATGTTTCTATATGTTTTACATTCGCGCAAGCCCTGCGTCCGCACTGTCGTAAGTTAAGTAATCTTACGGTGAAGACCCGATGCCTCATGGCGAATGCGAATGGCATAAAGAAACATTCTTTTTGGTTTCTTCTGCTGTGCTAGATGGTAAATGATGGGATTGCATAATATGTTTAATGCACAGAAAACAAACCTAAAAATGATGTTATAGAAACCAACTTTTCAAAGAAATATTATAGCCATATTCTTATACATTGCATAGAGGTGTCCAATTAGGAATATCCTGCACCTCAGTCCATGAGGAAAGAGCCTGATCCCTTCACGGGAAATTCGACTTTTAAGCAAAAGTTTATGTTAACTGTAAAGTTGTTTTCAAAACCACTCAGATTCCTACAACGATATCAAGTTCATTACGTTAAAGGTTTTCTTCAAAACCAGTCATAGCCCTCTGTCATTTCAGATAATTAAAGTACTTAGTATTCGTGTTACGTTTGTTGACATTTACCAAGGCATAGTGTACGGTAGCTAAGTGATGATTGTCTGTTGTATGAGATGTGATTGGTTAAGACAGTTGTACGACTTTGTTGACCTTTGCCAAGGATCGTACGGGAGGGATCTAAATCAATCACGAAATGACGGATTGAAATTTACTAGCGACTTATGATTTGTTGACATTTACCAAGATCATAAGCAGTTAGGGGTAAAAACCATATTGGGAGTTTCAAGTGTTGAAACTTGCAATGAGATTGCATATTTTCTATATGATAGTTGGATCTCGATTCCCACTATGAGTAAGAGTTACTTCCGGAAGATTTTCACTTCATAAATTAGCTAACCTATTAGGTATCGAAAAAGGTGTTTACGAGGTTATGCCTCTAAAAAACGTGGTTATTTAACTTAGTCCGTGCGAAAGCATGAGAAGCCTCCCTCGGAATACTTGCACTGGCATGGCTGACGGATTAGCGAATGTCACGACCCGAAGGTATGGAACGTGACTGACACTTAAATTACGAAACGTCTAGAGGCGTAACGTAACCTAAGTAAGCGAAAACTCAGAAATCTAAACCATTTAAAAAGAGAGTGAAGAAATACTTATTTAAAAGTTAACATATAAATTCACTTTGAAAGTCGTAGTAAGCATTTTTAAAAGCATCAAGTCTTTCCCAAAAATTTCGGCAGAGTTTCCTTTGTAAATACTGGCCCCAAACAGGTACAAACAGGAATATACATAAGTAATGAATAAAGGCATCCCCAAGCGGGAGCTAGCTCTTCGCTAATTGGCGGAAACAACCATGCAAGCAATACCAATATACAACGTCGAAGGCGAGGATCAAAACTCAGAAAGAAAACCAACATCCTCAAAAAAATCAGAGAAGAATCATAATAATATAAGCGCGCGACTCTAAGGTCGAAAGAATAACAACTGGTTTTCTAAGTCTATCAAATAATATAAGTCTGGTTGATGGAGTTTACTAGATACGACTGAAATAAATAAAAGTACAACGGTGGTCACGATGCAAGTGAACCCACCTACCCAAGCAATCACCCGGAAAGAAGTGGTGTGCCAGCAAAGCCGCCAAGGAAACCTGTACGGCAAAGCTGCAAGAAAACTGTGGCACAACGGGGGTGAGTTGCCAACTCGTGAGTAGAAGACATCACCGAGAAGAAATTGCATGTATGACTCTCTCCTAGATCATACAATAAAAAAATACACCATACTACAACAAGGGTGACAGCATATCATAAGTGTGATATCAAAGTACTCGTGTCCGTGTCATAAGTAATAATATATCGATGCGTGACATATACTAATGCACCATCCAACGGTGTCCAGCAACGACACACAAATCATGATAAAACCCGAGTGCCCAGCACCGACACTCAAAACATCACAAAGTCTGTGTCCGACAGCGACACATAATACTCAAATCTCGGGCTCCGTCAGTCCGGATCGGCCCATCACATCAAACCTCTCGACTACGTCGGTAACCTTCGGATATCCGCCGCGCACGACATCACCGGTAGGTAGTCCGTCACTGCCAGGCTCATCGTCATCCCCACAAAAACACTCTCGTCCCAGGATACCATACCGGGTCCACCATGTACCCGAGGCGGTTCCTCCTCCTCGAATCAGGTCTCGACGACCAACAAAAACCAGGAAAACTCATGGTGGACGACACATACATCATATCACGAGAAAACCGCAACTTGCATTTTAAAATGATAATGAGTTTATAAAATCCCTGCGGTTTTCCCCAAATCCAGAAATCTCATGGAAAATCCGAAATCCCAAACTCGCGAGTCAATAAACAGTGGATTACCGGCATAAAACCCCATAATATTGCATGACAAATGAATATATACATGCGTGAGTATCTAAGTAAAGAATGCAATATCTAAACTAGCATAATAATGATATATTGGAACTATCAGCTAGCAAGTTATATCAATGAAGTAATATTCTCTAAAGTGTACATGACATGGAAATTACCGATGATGATGTGTGTGAGCCGGCAAGCAAGTGTACGTAGAACATACGCATTATCGGTAATGGTGCTGGTATCCTGACAACAGGGGTTCATAATAACTAAAGAAAACACATTTATAAGCATGCAATGCGATGAGAACAGCATGATTATACGGAAAATGATGTAGTAACCGCAACATTGAAGAATATACCTATCCAATATACGAGTCATACAGTTTTTGGTGTTTGAAATAGCACGAATCGTGGTTTTAGAAAAATAGGTCTACGGGGTCTTTGAGAAAAGATACGTCTTTTGAAAAATCCGTAGTATCTCTCGGACTGTCTTTAAAAATACCCACGATTCGATAGTTTTGAAAATAAGTATGGCTCGAGCCCAGTCTATCGTCTACCTAAACAACTACAGGACTAAACTAAGAGACTAGTCGAAAGGGTAAGAAAATCCACGTAAGTCCGAGTTGATATATCTAGTAGTCGGCGATCCCGCCTCAATAGCGTCACGTACGGTAAAATACATAGTACGGCATCCTCAAGTCAAGAGTGCAGATTAATCATCATACCTATACCTCGTACGGTAAAATCTCTCATACGGCATCCCAAAATCGGGCTACGGGTCAAATATCACATATATCTCATTATCCATATGATATCATTATCGTAAAATCATGAATTAGGGGTACCGTTCTAAAGTCTGGTACATTCCAATATCATCAAACATATATTCTCGTGTGTATGAAAACACATCGCCCATCGATCCACTATAACATCATGTCGTAAATCATATCACGACCCAATCACATATCACAATCTCACGGCATCATGCCCGATCATATCGGCTCATCTCCAAGTATCATATACTGGGCTCATCATCCGTGTATACGTATTTGTGTGTGTGTGTGTGTGTGTATACCAACGCATCCACACACACACACATATATATATACATACATATAAACATATACACCCAATCATATCACGTGTGTGCATGTGTGTGTGTCAATCTTTACTCTAGGGTTTCGCGACTAAGAAACTAAACTAAAAGCACTTTTTTCCAATTACACTAAATCCAACCCATGGTCTCCTAAAGCCTTCTTGCTAAGTATTCACGTCTCACTATAACACATATGTATATATCATATACGTATCCTACCCTACGAAATTGCGGGGGTGCTATACGCCATCCATCCGACTTCCATCATAGATATACATCTACTCATCTTCAACCTCGCTTGCCGAAGTAGACAACGCCACGCTCTCCCTTGTTGTCTGAAATCCACGTGGAGGTCCCTACATATAAACACATAGCATCGTAAACAAGAATCGCATACGGAAATTAAAACGGCACACGAAACCTACATAGGTTAAAACCTATGGTCTACGCGTGCAAGAACAATCATAAAACCCTCGTTGTCGATGTACAAACGTCCAACGATCGAATCCACAGTTCGAATACAAAAAACAAGTTATTGAAAACCACGAAACTCAAAAACAACCACTCAGAAATCTAGCTCCAGATTTTGACTCAGATAAAAAGAGGCTAAACAAACAATACAGGGAATAGATCATCAAGGAGGTGAGCTACTGCCAAAACCCTACACCAAAGCCCACATTTGGCCCGGCGAGATTTCATATATATTTGATGTCTCCGGTTTTTCTACGGTGAAATGGTTTCGTATTTTGGTGGTGGTCTCCTATAATTCTATCTAGGTTAATAGTGTTGCTTATTTTTCTAGTAAAGGTCTCAGGTCACTGCAGATTTCCTGTAGTCCACAAAATATCCACAAAACCGACATTTGAAATATCTAACTCAAGTTTTAGGGTTTAGTCACTGGTTTGATCTAGATTTTTAACACTAAAGGGGGTTTTAGTCACCAATTACACTCAAAAGCACCATCACAACTCATTGAAATCCTCAAATCCTCATCTTGGAATTTTCAAGATCACTAAAGCTCACTTAATCAATTCTAAACTAAAATAGAAGCTTAAGGAACTCAATTACTACACTAATGGTGAAAGAAATACCTCATTTGGCAACTCAAGAATTTTCTTGAGTTGCCCCAAGTGCTCAAAATCTTAACTTGTTTGGTCCACCATGCTTGTAGGGAGTTTGTGCACAATTTTTGTGAAGATGTTAAGGAGTTTAGTGGTGGTTTTAGGGGTGGCCGTGTGTGGTAGTGGAGGTGGAGGGAGTTGAAGGAGGAGGAGAAGGAAAATAGAGAGGATGAAGAAGAAGAATAATGAGCCATGGTTAGAAAATGAAACCCTCCCTCTCTCTCTTTCCCTCTCCCATGCCATGCCCACTCCCCTTTGTCCCCATTATACAAATATCTCCAATTTCTTCTTTTCTCCTTTTTTTGAAACCAAAGACATTTTTAAAGACAAAGCCATGATTAGAATAAAATGTAACAAGTTGTGTAACATGACATGGTGCATGTCATAAGCATAAACAAATTAATACCAAATTAGTAAACACTAATCGAGTTTAGTAAATAACCCATTTAAAATTAATTGTTTAATAGCTCATCAAATGTCCAAATCACATAAATACCTTCAAAACTAATAATTTATATTAATTTTCCAAACTATCGGTATATAGCTATACCCTTTCATTAAAACCAATCCCTGTACTTAATAATATTCCTGAAATTTATTATTTTAATTATTTAAGTTCTAAAATAGTATTTTATTTTCTGAAGTGTTACAGCGAACTTGTGAGTTGTACATGATCTTGGCTAGTTTTCCTGTTAGGGTTTGAAAGAAGATTTGATGAAATAGTGAGAGCCATCCTGATAAATTAATAAACTAATCTAATCTTGCAAGAAAGTGCACGTTGAGTGTTTCTTTTCTCTCTACTGACAGCGATCATAACCGACCTTAAACTAAAACTCGTAAAACCAAGTTAAACCGAACCTTCTTAAAATCATTGGGTTTGGAATGTCATAATTGCCCAATTTCATTTCAAAGTCGCATTTGTCCTTGTCCCTACTACTTCCCTTTTATTTTCTCATGAACCCTCTATGTCAGACACAAAAATCCATATTTCTTGGATGACCATCTCGTATAGTTGCATACAAACTCGAAGAAATTGTTTCAGTCCGAGAATTACCACTGGTTGAGAGCTGTATATTGATATAATTTGATTGTCTCTTCTATTCACCTTCTCTCAAATTGAGAGCTCCTTCAAGAATACACCGGATATCCTTATTGGATAGTATTTTTCCCAACCCAAAAGCTAAAAGGTAAGAAAAAAGAAAAACAACTAGCCTAAGTTCAGTGTACAAAAGATAAGACGTAGACACATATAAAGGGGTTGCAGTTAAAGGAAAGGAAATTGCAACTACTGTCATAAGCCTGGGCAGTGGAAGAGGCGGTACTAGGAATACCCGGCCACCCTCTAGAAGCATGATAATGCTTCATCCTTAAGTGTATTTTATTAGAAATTGTTTCTCAATGAATTCTGACTCCAAGATATGTGGATACCAGATTAGAATTCCACATCTGTAAGGTGTTACAGATGCTGAGAAAAAATAGAGTATTGGAAAAGAGTGATTTGATCCCCAAAGTCGGAAATCGGAGCAAAATTTGCTATTTGGGGATATCTGGTTTTGCCTAGTAGCAAAATTTTGGTTTTGAATAACTGTTGTTATGCACCAACTTTTAAAACTGATATATCTGTATCTTTATTTAATAAGGAATGATATAAATTTTAAAAATTATGTTCTAAACATTTACCTTCATCAAATGTTGGATGGGTAAGATACATAGAATAACGGTATAGATATTCTTAACAAAAACACAATTATCAACTTACAACACACGGAATTTGAGTTAGTAAACTCTTAGGACTTATACATAGTAATGTATGTGGTCCGGTGTCCTTACGGATAAAGGGTTGGTACTCTTACTTCATTCAGTTTACATATGAATTATCTGGTTTTGGACATGCGTTCTTGTTGAAATACAACGTCCGAACCTATTGAGAAGTTCATGGTGTAAAAGAATAAGGTAGAGAACCAGACGTTGGAAGTATCAAGATTTTTCGATATGATCAAGAATGTGGATACTTAAGCTCGGTATTCCGTAGTTATCTAATTGGGAATTTGATTCTCTCATCTTACTCCTCCGTTTATACTATAGTACTATGGATTATCGGAGAGGAGGATACACGTTCTATGGGATATGGTGCGCTCTTATGAGGAGTATTGCCGAGTTGCTTTTTTCATTTAGAGAAATGCACTGGAAGTTGTTGCATACCAATTAAATTAGGTTCTATCTAAATTAGTGCCTAAGATTCTGTATGTGATATAGAATGAGACCGTATCTTAAAAGTTGTTAAGATATAGAGTTATCTGCTTTATGTTGAAAGCAGAATACAGACAAACTCAAGGCACGTTTCAGAAAAAATTTGTGGGTTATCCCAAGCATACATAAAGGTTTAACTTCTACCATTTTTCAAGATCAAAAGTTATTTTGCTCTTAACTCATCGTCTTTTTAGAAAAGGAATTTTTTGCAAAAGAAATTAATCGGAGTATGAAGAACTGGAAGTAATTCCATGAACACAAATGATTACTGAAAATTTAGTAGAACCTAAATATTCAATTGGCCCTGACAAATCTTAACCACTCTGTTAATTTAGTAGGTGCCCTCAGTCATCCAAGAGATACTACGGTTTCCTCGTAAACGGCGACAGAAAGGTTTGCATCATAATTGATGATGACCCTACCAGTTATCAGCAGACCATAAGAAATAGTGACTTCCGACAGATGACTGGATATCCAAGTTGGACTCTATGCACTCCAACATAGTATAGACTTTGTTGGATGCTCCTGCACGAGTAAAACACATTAGGAGCATATAGATCTTCCAAAAGAAGATCGATACTGATGGAAAGGTATTAACCTAATAAAGCTAGACCTATAGCGAAATATTTTCGTCAAATACCCGGTATGGATTGTGATGAAACATTTTCTTCAGTGTCTACGCTAAAATTCATTCGGATATTATTTGTCACTGCTATTCTACATAACTATAAGATCTAGCAGGTGAACGTCTATAACGTCTTTCTAAATAGATATTTAGAATTGCACATATATAACTCTGCCAGAGGTCCTTGTAGTCGGTCGGAGCAGCGGAAAAATGGACAAATAGCTCAAGTCCATTTATGGACTAGAACAGGCGTCACGAAGATGGATCATCTACTTTGATATTACAGTCAAAGTGTTTGACTTCATCAAAACGGTTGATGAACCTGGTATATGTAAGAAGGATGCATGGAATATTTTCACATTTCTCATATTGTATGTGGATGACATCCTCCTGATAGAAAATGATATTCCTATACTACAATTCGGTCAAACTATAGTCGTCTCATGTGTTTCTCCATATATAGGATCTAGATAATATATCAATCATTCTAGGGAATGGATCTATAGAGATAGATCTAGAAGGATTTAGGGATGGTCCCAAACCGGGTATTTTGACACCATTCTAAAAGAGGTTTAGAATAGACTGTTAGTTATATGTATGCCCTAGAGGCCATTATTATACATGTGATGTATATTATAGTGGATGCTTGGACATATATAGGGAGGACTTTTTTGCTCGACATGATAGTATGCTATCTGGTTGCTCTTTATCTTAACATGTACACGTATTGTCTCTCTATTACATATTGATAAAGCCCTTAGGATGAGTACTTGACTACCAGGATTATGATGCAGATCATACTAGCGGGGCAAGGGTAGTCGGTAAGTACATCCTTCAATTATTCCTAGTCGTGGGAGTATTGAGACGGGGCATCGATATTCCAGAGTAGACTAGCGTATACGCTTCTTGACCCATATGATGGGCGATGGATGATCCCACATCCATTGGTGTTTGACATCAAAGAAGGTATGCGGGTGCTCAATGGAGACTGGGTACACTGAACGGATTCGCCGAGAACTCCAAGATGGTACTATACCTCACGTCAGATAGCAGTTCTCTGGTGACACTGGTACAGGTTAGTCTGTCGACCCGAGATCGTCATAGAGTCTTGTGTGATTCCCACTGTGCTTTGATTTCCACCTTACCACGTTCAAGAGATCGTGCAAAAAGGTGGTTTTTGGGTACAGTCCCGAATCACATGGAGGCAATGAGCGATAGGAGGGGATTTCGTCTCTCCCGGTATTGGGGGTTGATGTTGCGCAATGCTTGATTGGCCATAACAGGAAATCCCTGGCCAGGGTTGCTGAGATCTACTGGTAAGTGTTATCAGTACTTTCTTGAACAGTTATGGGCCTCACATCGGCCTGACTTATCAGTCTTTTGGGGTCTGACGTTTACCATCCCCAGGCTGAGATATGCGACATATCATACGAAGAGACCGGACTGTACGGTAGTGTTACTTATTGGATTCGCAGGAGTATGAGCAGGCTTGCTTGTTGATCTTCTGATCGCTCAAGACCCGGGTAGCCGTTACGTCCAGCTAGTACCGCTGACGGCTTGTGGGTGACTGATATGATCATCACCTACTGCCGGCGTATTGATGAGTCTTTAGAGTCCTACAGAGAGGTTTCCTGGCTCAGGCGAAACGAAGTAGGAGCACATATGTGATATGTGCGGGACCGAGATTAATGCGCGTATGTGATACCGTATTCCATTCTCGCGATATGTGATATCGATCGGTTATATGTGATATAGCCGGGTTATCGGATCAAGTGTTGATTCGATAACTTGATACATATGATATTGGTCGGTTATATATGATATAGCCGGATTATTAAATCAAGTGTTGATTTAATAATTTAATGTATAATTATATATTTGATATATTAATTTACATTAACTAATATTTGCTCACTTAAGCATTTCTTTTTCTCACTTATGTGTGTACACTTAATATATATGTGATATATATTATTGTGTCATGCTTGTTACTACATACTACTGTAGGGTGTTTTTCGTCACCCCATTGAGATGGAAATACGCGCGCGCTGGTCAGGCGCATTACAGATTCCCCCTGCCTAGGGTAGGCTGGGGTTTATTGATTGTGGGGATCCGAATCTCCGGCAGCCGCGGACTAAGCTGCCGTTAATTACCCCTCACATTTGGAGCGAGAGAACCTCCGATTGACGGGTTAAACTGGTCATGCGAACTCAATGTGCAGTGTCGTGTTTTGAAGGTGTTTTGGATGTATCGGGGGCCCCGCAGAGTTCTAACGAAGGACAGTGTCGTGGAGTATATGTGTGTGTATATGTATACATACATACATATATATATATATAAAGGAGGAGAAAAGGGCGCCCAAAAGATGCGTGGGTGCCAGCGCCTAGCACGCAGGCGCAGGGCGCTGAGCGCGAACGCCGGGCACTAGCGCTCTGAGCGCTGGGCGCACACGTGCCTGGCACTTGGGCGCTAGCGCTGGACGCACCACGTGCTCGGCACGTAGGCGCTAGCACTATGAGAGCACCATGTGCTTGGCACATGGGCGCAGGCGCTTTGGGCGCCGACGGGAAAGGGGACTTTGTCCCTGCACCAGAAGCTATGCTTCAGAAAGAAAATATTTATTATTTTGTGTGTGTGTGTGTATTCTTGAGGAGTTGAACTCCTAAGATATTTTGGAGCTGATGAAAGGGGTTCTTCTTTGCAGCCCTGGATCTTTCATAAAATGGGGTTTTCGGTGATAGGCCTCCTTCTTCCTCCTCTGTTGGCAGGTTCTTGAAGATCAAGAGACGTGAGATTTTAAAAATCTCTTCTTTTTGAGATCTGATGGGAGATCTAAGCTCCCCTTTGTGGGTTTTGTGGTGAAAAAATATTTAGTTTTGGAAAAAAAAGAGTAAAACTCTTGATTTAATTGAAAAGGGGGAAGAAGGTTTAGAACCTTGATGAAGGAGCAGGAGGCACAAAGAACCCTAGTTTTTGGAGGAATGAAAAGTCTCTTAGATATTTTCATCATGTTGCCTTATATAGGCTTACATATTTACATATAGCCTCTTGGGCTTTACAAAATGGCATTTTGCCCATCCCATGGCTCATGTGCCATTTTTTTTTTGCACATAAGTCATGAGCTTTACAAAAATTTGGCTTGATGCCCATTTTGCTTACATTCATGCACAAAAAATTACATCAAAATTATCTGTTACATGATTTCTATGTTGGCATGGGTAGGCTGGCCGTAGGCTCGACCTGGGCATGGGCCCGCTTGACCTGGGCCCACCTGGCTTGGGGTTGACCTTGATTTTGACTTGGTCAACCGGAGTACAAATTTTGACCCCAACAACTACATGAGTGTATTAGACTCACACCAGGCTTAACATAATGAAGGGTTTTATTATTTAAAGTAATTCTAAATTGGGTGGAAATTAGTCATGGTTGATGCTTAGTAGAAGTTTGTAGAATCATTGACTAAGTCCACCAATTTTGTTTTACTTAAGATATTTATTAACCCAACCATATGATTAGCCATGGTTTAGTCTCTACATGAATTAGTATATGATATTAACTCACCCATGGTTCCCATTCTACGCTTGCCCTTTTCCATAGTTGCTTTTCTTCATCTCCTTCCTCAAGCTCTCTAGCTTTTGGGAGGTGAAGAAAATGAGTGAGAAAAATATTTCTAAAGTGAACAAAATTCCTACTTCATCAAGCTACGCTAGACTAACCATTTAGTTTAAGTTGTTTGCTTCACTAATTCCTTATTAGTGAAGAGGTAGCTTGAGTTGGTGTCTCCTCGACGTAGATCATTTTCGGCCTCGAAGACTTCAAGCAAGCTTGTTCCTTTCATCTTATGAAGCCTTTCTAAAGTCCGGGAGTTCACTACTTAGAGCGAAGGGACTACTACACGGAGCTATTGAAGTGAAGGACTGGTCTACAAAGGTTGTATTCCTTGTTCACTTAGATGTAAAGATGTTGACATTCAAGTTTTGTCTAATTCTCTAGTTAAGATTCTATGTTAGGCTTCTTTGGCATGCCAAATTTTTTAAAACGGCATGGTCGATGCCTCCCGAAACCCAGTGGTGGTGTTGCGGAACCCTACAGTGGTATCAGAGCCATGCTAAAGAATTAGACGATACTTGTAGAATTACAAAACCGAAACAACTCCGAAACACTCGAAACAAAAACTAAGTTTCTGTCGAATTTTTCAGAGTGTCTAAATTTTTTTTATGCAGTTACAGAATGTTGCATGAGATGTAACATGAATACCAGACGAAAACGAGCTCTTTTTGCCAGATTTGGACCGGCCACATGTTGCTACAGGACCGGCCCCACCGGTTTTCTAAGCTCATCTGGGGTTCGTTTTGGGTCGGTGTTCCAGTCTCTGGGTTTTGGTGTTTCAGGTGTTGCTTGTTTTTACTGATATTGCATGTGATGTTATATTTCTGTAAAGGCAATTCGGAGTGTTTCGTAGTCGTAATTCTAACATCATTTCGAGTTATTTTAGACGACGTTAAAAAGTTCAAACGAATATGAATAACCCATTTTCTCCCTCGCTGGAAATTTTCCAAAAGTTGGATTTTTCCAAGTTTAAAATCTTCAGAAAATCATGCAGGTGATTCTATGGACCCTCTAGAAGAACGAAACCCTAACTCGATTCTGTGACCGTCGGAACCGCCACCAAACCCTATGGTTTGTGGTAGTTCCGTGGCACCATAGGTGAGGCAAGGGTTGGCCCTTCTACGGTTGGCCCATAGGTGCCGTGGCATGTTCTTGGTGATTTTTAAACTCCGCCTAAGTGTTAAGCTCTCTGGGAAATGTTGGTGTTTGTTGATTCGATCGAAAAGTTTAACATTGTCTAGCTATCTGTGAATTATGATACAATATTTGGAATCCATAAAATTTAGTTTTATGAAAACTAATTTGAATTTTATAAATCTAGCAACTCAGTCTCATTTGATCAGTTGCCACAGAATTTTGATGTGGATCAAAAGTTCATCGCAATCACGTAGAGTACGCGGATACTCGCCGGGTAACCTTACCAGATAGCCACGCCCCATAGCCCCGACCAAGTGACTGTAGGAGACCCCGTTGCCAAAAGCATCCTCCCGGGTGCTCGCGGCCGCGGTGTTCCGCCTAAGTGCACTTCATCGACGGCATCGGGGGTGCGGCCGTCTACTAAAGTTTCCGGCGAGTATTCGATCAGGTTGTCGGGAATCTTGTTGAATTACCCGACTGGTTGTTGAATTGAAAAGTGTTTTCAATATCGAGAATAAAATGCGGGGTTTATAATTGTTAGGCATGCGATGTCTAAGGAATTCATTTGGTTAGGCATGAAATCCGAAGTATGTGATACATTGGGTTTATGATGTCTAAGCTGCTTGCGGATTCCAATTGTTGTAATTTTTCACTTTCTTTTCTGCGACCGTAAGTGTAATATGTGGTGTATCGACGGTTTTGTTGCTATATGTCAACGATAATTGGAATACTCATATTTACTTACGTTGATGTCATGTGATGTTATGTGTTGCTGTGATATGTTATATTGGATTGTCGTGTTTTGAATAACCGGGGTTTTTTGCGTGAGATGAGAGTTTTTCATTTTCATTCATGTAAAGACTTGTATGTAATATTCTTTTATTGGGGCACTTCCGGGTTGAGGATGATGTCACCATTGATATATATTATTTACTTTTCCGCATTAGGATAGACCTAAGGAGGAGAGCACAAGTAACCGGGTTCTAGGATCCAGTGGGAGACCATCTTGAGGAGTCGAGACCGGGTCTCCTAACTCTAGAATTGGTAGGGTTGCTTGCCGCTCTCGTAGGGGTCTAGGGATGTGGGTTTGGTTATTCATCACGACCGTGGAATCCGCGTTTTTTACTGGCTTAATTTAAAACACGGAATTCCTAATATATCCAATATTTCATATGTGTTCTTCTGCTGCTGATATTCTGTGATGTGATCATTTGATATGTTGAGACGAATGCTTATATTATTTATATGTTATATACTAAATATTGCTGCTTTCGTTTCTTCTGTGATGCTTAGAAAGCATAATTGATGGGACTTCGTTAATGAGATTAATGAAATAAAAGAAACCTAAAAATGTTGTAGAATCTTGTTTTAAAAACCGGTAGCTCTAGTTCTTGCTTTGCATAGTGGTATTTCTTGTAGAATATCCAACACCTTATTCGACAAGGAAAGAGCCGAAATCCCTTTACCGGGAGTGACCTCTTTAGCGAAACCGGCAGATGCTACAACCTACTCGGTTTGGTTTTTGACTGCCTTTTTAGTTCTACTTTGCATAGTAGTATTTGTGAAATATCCAGTATCTCATTCGATGAGGAAAGGGCCAAGATCCCTTCACTAGGAGTGACCTCTTTAGCAAAACTAGTAAAAGCCTCAAAAACACTCTTATTCAAAATCACTCGATTCTACAACGATATCAAGTTCATTACGCAAAAGGTTTTCTTAAAAACCTATCGTAGCCCTCCGCCATTTCAGATAAGTGGTATTTAGTATTCGTGCTATGTTTGTTGGCTTTCGTCAAGGCGTAGTGTGCGGTAGCTACTTACTGCTTATATACTGCATATGATGCGATTAGGTTAGGGTAGTCGTACGATTTTGTTGGCATTCATCAAGGGTCGTGTGGGTGGGTTTAATTCAATCATGAAATATACGGGTTGAACTTGATTAGCGGACTATGGTTTGTTGGCTTTCGTCAAGGTCATAGGACGCTAGGGGTAAAGTATTATCGGAAATTTCAAGTGTTCAAATTTGCAATGAGATTGCATATCTTCTATGAGATAGTTGGATCCCGATACCCACTGCGAGTAAGAGTTACTCCTGGGAGAGTTTTGCACATTACAATTAGCCGATCAAAGTAGGTGTCTAGAAAGGTGTTAACGGGGTTATGCCCCTGGAAAAACGAGATTTATTTTAATTAGGTTCGTGCGAAAGCACGGGGAACCTCCCTCAAAGTACCGACACTGGCCTGGCTGAAAGATTGGCGAACTTGTAAGGTGTAATTAATCCCGGCTAGTCTTACCTTTTAGGATTTGAAGGAAGATTTGATAAAAACAGTGGGAGCCATTCTAATTAGATAAAATAATAACCTATCTGATCTTGCAAGAGCATACGCAGAGTGTTTTCTTCTCTCTCCTGGTAGTGACCGTGACATGTGTTAATCAAGATAATAATATGGATGTATTGACCGAACCTGCTTATTATACCGAGCTGGGGAACGTTGGTTCCGCTCTATCTTATAATTGTTATAAGTGCGAGCAGGAAAAAGGGGAATATCGGATTCCTACGCGACCCAATCGAGGAATGAGCATGTTGATGCATATTCTTCAGGTGTGTTCGTTACCGAAAACTGTTTCTCAGTATCCTCTACGTCCTAGGTATGAAATACCGGATCAGGATCCCACATATATAATTTGTTACATAGGCTACAGAAAGGTAGAGAACTGGGATTGGATGATATGTCTCTAAGTGTTAGAGAATGGTGCAATTGTTGCATCCAAATCAGTTGGCAAATATCACCTTGTATTACCAAGTGGTAAATACATTAATTCTGAACAAATATTATTACATGCCGAACCTGATATACAACATTACATCAGTTTCTTTATTAAGTTAAAGAAGGATATAATTTTGTATTGCAGGATAATGTTGTGAACATTTTTCCTGAATCAAGAATTGATTGAATCAGGCACGTAATGGCATATACATTCTAAATCAAACCACAGTTCAAAATATATAGAACACACACAAGAGGAGTAGTTCAGAAATGAACGAATCCTTCTTGTGGCATTGTAGACTGGGTCATATCAATGCGACACGACTAGCTAAGTTACATAAGGATGAATATTTGAATCAGTTCAAATTTTCATCTTATGATACTTTCCAGTCTTGTCTCAAAGGTAAAATGACCAATGCTCCGTTTACCGGAAACAGAGAAAAAGTTACCGAACTCTTGGGACGGATACATGATGATGTATATGGTCCTATGTCTACAAATGCCAAGGTTGGTTCTTTGTACTTCATTATATTCATCGACGATCTCTCAAGATTCGGACATGTGTTCCTGTTGAAACACGAGTCTGAAACTTTTGAGAAATTCAAGGAATATAAGCTTGAAGTTAAGAACCAGACGGGTAGAAGTATTAAGTCCTTCGATGTGATCGAGGAGAAGAATACTTGCACATAGAGTTCCTGGAGTTTCTAAAAGGAGAATGGAATTCTCCATCAGCTTACTCCTTCGAGTACACCACAGCACAACGGTGTATCGGGACGGAGGTATCGCGCCCTATGAGATATGACGCGCTCTATGATGAGTACTGCCGACTTACCTGTTTCCTTTTGGGTGTTATGCACTTGAGAAGCTGCATAGCTATTGAATGGGGTTCTATCCAAATCGGTGTCTACCACTCCATATGAGATATGGAATGGAAAGAGACCATCTCTTAAACGAGTTAAGATATGAGGTTGTCCGGCCTATGTTGAAAGGCAAAATCCGGACAAACTCGAGGCAAGGTCAGTTCTGTATAAGTTTGTTGGAGATCCCGAACATTCGCGGGAGTATATCTTCTACCACACTGAGGAGCAAAAGATGTTTTGTTTCTCAGCATGCCACCTTTTTGAGAAAAGGAATTTCTTATGGAAGAAATTAGTGGTCATGAGGTAGAACTGGAAGGAGTTCCAGCTGGATATACTAACAGCTGATGATTTGGTGAAACCAAAGGATTCAATAGTATCCAACGAACCTCGGCCTCTCCGCGAATCTGGCAGGGTTCCTCATCCACCTGAGAGATACTACGGTTTCCTCGGTGATGGTGGGAGCGAAGATTGCATCATGGTAGATGATGACCTAGCTAGGTTCAGGCAGGCCATCACGAGTTTGGACTCAGTGAAACGGCTGGATTCTATGCAATCAGAGATGGAATCCATGTACACCAACAAAGTATGACTTTGAACGTTGCATCTGAAGGGGTAAAATCCATCGAGAGCAAGTGGATCTTGAGAAGATTCTTGGTGTAAATGGAAAAGTTGAGATTTTAAAAGCTAGACTTATAGTAAAAGGTTTTCTTCAATAACCAGGTGTGGTTTATGATGAAACCTTTTTCTCCAGTGGCTATGCTTAAGTCCATCAGGATTAAAGCACGCATCGCGGAATTGGAATATCTGTTTTGATATGGCAGCCAAAAAGTTTGACTTCATCAAAAAGGTAAATGAATCTTGTATATATAAGAAGGTTGTAGAGAGTAAGATTATCTTCCATATATTGTACATAGATGACATACTCTTGATAGGAAATGGTTTCCTATGCTACACTCGGTCAAGCTCCTCTTATCATGAGGATTCTCCATGGAAGATCTGGATAATACCTACTACATCTTGTGGATTATGATCTATGATGATAGATCTAAGTGGATGTTGGGAGTGTCCCAAATCCATGTACATTAACACTGTACTAAAGGGGTTTAGTATGGAAGATTCTAAGCGTAGTGGTTCGCCCGCTTACTCAGAAATCACTCTCTCCAAAAAGATGTCTTCCAAGACTGATTTAGAGAGAGCTCGCGTGCAAAGGATGCTCTATACTTCGGCAGTAGGCTCTATCATGTGTGCGATGTTATTTACCAGACCAGATATAGCTGACTCACTAGGTGTAGTGATCAGGAATCAATCGGATCTTGGGAGAATCACTGGACAGCTGTGTAGGACATTCTTAAGTACTTGAGTAGCACTGAAGAAATGTTCTTGGTTTTTGGTAACGGTGAACTCCAGTGGGAGTCCTTTACCAATTCGAGCTTCCAGAGTGATAAGGTCGACTGAAAGTCGGTCTCGGGCTTTGTCTTTACCTTCAGTGGAGGGACGGTATGTTAGAAGAGTTCCAAGCTATATACCGTGGCAAACAAGACGATAAAGGCTGAATACATCGCTACCAAGTTGACCGAACTTTCTTAAATTACTAGCTTTTGGATTATCTGAGTTGCATAAGTCATTGCCGCTCCTTATTTTACCCTTTGCATTTTTCCAGAACACCTCGTATCACTACGAACATCCACTTCCATTGGATAAATCCATCGTATGATTATATACGAACTCGAAGGGGCTTCTTCGGGGATGGACTTAGGTTCAGGAGAAATTGAATTGGTTTATTCAGTTATCTTTTATCATCACCTTCTCTCAGGTTGCGAGGGCTCCTTGGTTTATGAAAGTAGACCTATTACGCTTATTAGATAGTCTTCTTCCAAACCATAGGCAAGTGCCAAAAGGTAGGGAAAGAAGAAAACCAATTAGCCTAAGTAGAGTGTACAGAAGGTAATAAGTAAAGACATATGAAGGGATTAGAAAGAGGGCAAAATAAAATGCGACAGGTGTCATTCACGACCAAACCGCGTACATCATCGCCACTCCTATTTCACCTTTGCTTTTCTCCGGTTCAGGAGGAATAGAATAAGATATTATTCAGTTGTCTTTTATCATCACCTTCTCTCAGTTTGCGAGTACTCCTTCGTTTAGGAGGATACACCTATTACGCTTATTGGATAGTCTTCTTCCAAACCATAGGCTGGTGCCGAAAGGTAGGGAAAGAAGAAAACCATTAAGCCTAACGAAGGTATACAGAAGGTAGTGACTAAAAGACAAATAAAGGGATTTGGAGAGATGGTAAAAAAATATACGGTTACAGTCATGAATTGGATTATGGAAGAGGCATTACTAGGAATACCCGGATACCCCTTCGAAACATTTTCATGTTTCAGTTTCACTGTGCATTGTTAAAGAAAAACTGATTTCCCAATTAGACACTTGCTCCAGGGTATGTATTTACCAAGTATGATTCTCACATCTGTATGGTTTTACAGATGATGAGTGGGAGTAAGTTATTGGGAATATGGTGATCATCCTCATTATATCGAAATTCGTTGTAATTGGTGATATTTGAGGAAATCGCCTAGCTTTTTGCCAGATGGCAGATTTTGGTTTTGAATATACGTTGTTATGCACCAATTTCAAATTGATATATCTGTACGTTTATTTTCATAAAGTGAGGTATAACTTTTGAAATTATGTCTGTGACATTTACCTATATTAATTGATGATTGGGTAAGGAGCATTGAACAGCGGTATAGTTCTTAACCATAGTACAGTTTTCAACCTACGACGCACAGTGTTTGAGTTATTCAAACTCAGGGGACTCATACAGAGTATTGTATGTTGTCCAGTGTCCATCGGGACAAAGGGGTTGGTCCTCGTACTATATTCTATTTACTTGTGACTTCTCTAGTTTTTAGATAAGTGTTTCGTAGAAATACAAGGTCTAAGTTTTGAGAAGTTATAGGTACAAGAATAAAGTAGAGAACCAGGTGTCGCAAGTATCAGGATTCTTCAAGGTGATCGAAAATGTAGATACTTGTGTTGGGTATTCAGTCGATAGTAATGATTTTGAGAAACTTGTTTCTCTTTCAGATTACTCATAATTAGATGCACTCCTAAGTTGAGTAATGCTGATCAGCCTCTTTCCATTAAAGATGACATGCACTGGAGACAGCTGCATGTTTTGAATCTGGTTCCAATTAAATCAATGCCAAAGTTTCTATATTGGATATAGAATAGTTCATATCTTAACGATGTTAAGGTACGGGGAGTTGTCCGGTTATGCTTAAAACCAGACTCTGGATAACTCAAGACACGTTTCTGTAATGGCAGTTTGTGGGTTGACCCAGGCTATGACGAGGGTTGATTTTCTACCATCTGGAAGATCAATAGTGATATTGTTCTTGACTCGCCACAGTTTTAGTAAAATGGACTTTTTCAGAAAACAGTAGTGAGAGTATGGTAGAACTAGAAGTGATTTCAGAACCGCAAACGATTACGGAAAATTTAATAGAACCTAAAGATTCAATCAGGTTTGACATTCCATTAGCCACTCCGCAGATATGGTGGGTATCCTCAGACACCCGAGAGGTACTCCGGTAGCCTCAAGGACGGTGACATGGAGGTTCTTGTTTACCCAGACTTGACACTACTGTTGTTCCAAGCTATGAGACCCGGCAGGAGGATGAGTATAGCGTCGTTCTAAACTAACTTTAGAAGTGCACGTGTATATGACTCTGGCAGAGGGTTATCGTAGTCAGTGGGAGCAGTGGAAGCATAGTGGACAAGTAGCTTATGTCTATTTATAGACTAGAGCGGATATAACGGAGATAGATCATCTATTTTTGATGTGACAGTCATGGGTTTGACTTCATCAGAATAGGGGATGGATCTGTTAAGAAGGTAGTACAGTGTGATGTCCTGGTATTTGGATGACATGCGCTTTGTAGGAAGTGGGATTCCTATCCTACGATCGGTTATACTGTGGTTGTCACACAGTTGTTTCTCCACACAGGATATGGATATATATCAGACATTCTGGTTACTAGATTTATGGTTTTAGATCTAGATTTGGGTAGTTTCCTAATCTGGGTACTTTGACAGTATTCTAAAGGTATTTAGAATAGATGACTCCTGGCATGGTGGTGTACCTACAAGTGATGGAGTCTCTCTCTCTAAAGGTGTCTTACAGATTAAATGGGAGAGAGATGTGCATGATTAGCATATCACTTGCTTAGGCAATTGAGTCAATCATGAGATGTCAAGTACCACACCAGATGTTTTTTTTGCACTAGATGCAATAAGTTTATATTAATCCAATTCTGGAGAAACATTCGGAAGCAGTTTTAGAACATAAGTGGATGTTCTAGGGATTTGATGACGGCAGCCTCCTTTGGGAGACGGTTATCATTCCAGGCTTCCAAAGTGATATGGATGACAGAGTGATTGTCAGAGTTATAGTTTTCCCTCTAACGAGGGGCAGTAGTTTAGACAGGTAGTCCGGGCGGATACTGAGGAAGGCATGGCACATGATACTGATTAGGTTCAGTTGACGATACAGTCTAAGAAGTTTGGATTTGGAGTTCATTTATGAACTAGGTCCCATCAGACATCCAGACGTATTCTAAGACAGGCATTACTCAATTCGGGAGATAGTTTTCTCCGCGAACTTGAGATTAAGAGAGACACGGAAAGAAACATCAGGGCGGATCCACTCACTGAGGTTATTTCTCGAACACAAGAGTTTTACAAACGAGCTTTGTGAAACTGATTAGTAGAGGAGTTGGGTGTTCGGTATCACACGGGCTGTGAGTATGCGATATCGCAATAATTATCCTTAAGTGCAAGTGGGAGATTGTTGGATATAGTGCCCTCAAAATCAATTATTGGATCGCAGGTATGTGATTGCAATGATTGAGGGATGACCTATACCGGTAGGACAGTCTTACTCGAGATAATAGTATGCTATCTGGTTTCTCTTTATCATCGTGTACTGCTTTAAGTGATATTATAGATCACTATTACACGTTGATAGAGCCCATAGGATCCTGTTTGACTACCAACAGTATGATGGCGATCATATACGTAAGAGTTGGGTAGTCTATAAGCACATCCTTAAAAGTGGTCCCTAGTCGTAGGAGTTTCGAGACAGGGCATCGATACTCCGGAGTGGACTAGTGTATATAGTCGAGACCCCGACGAGGGGCGGTGGCCGGTCTCACAAGCCACTGGTATCAGTTGGTTCACCTAAGATGTATACAGGTGCTCATTGGGTTATGAGTGCACCGGACAGGACTCGCCGGGAACCTGCTAGTTGGTATTATACCTAGCGTCAGATAGCAGTTCCCTGGTGACATGTGTACAGGTTAGTTCATCGACCTGAGATCGTCATTTGTCGCGTGTGGGTTCCCACTGTGCTTTGATTATTACCCTACCACGGCTCAAAGGAGTCGTGCAAACAGGTTTTAGTTGGGTACAGTCCCGAGCTACATGGAGGCGGTGAGCAGATCGGCAGGGGATTCGTCTCTCCTGGTATTGGAGGTGAGATCGCGATGTGTCTAGAAGAGCCATTACACAAAGCCCTTGGCCGAGGCAGGAGATTTACTAGTAGGTACTCCAGTAGTATCTCAAGATGTTCTGGGCTACACCCTGACACGACTTATACCGCTATTGGGGGTCTGACGTCACCGGCCCCCTAGGCCCGATATGCGATGCTCATAGACGAACGGACCGGACTGTACGGATATTGTCACTGATAAGCTCAGTAAGGTTCCAGGATGAGTTCGCTCATCGGCTTCCCTTTCTGTCAATACATGGGCAGCCGTTACGTACAGCTAGTACCACTGACGGCTTGTGGTTAAACCCACTGCCAGAGTATTGACGAGTCTTTAGAGTCCCCCACAGATTGTTTCCCAAGTTCGGGCGAAACGTTGTAGAGGCCGTATGGTTTTATGGCAGGGTTCGAACATGCACGTGCACTTGTGCACATGTCGTGTTTCGGACAGATAATACTGGTGGGCTTTGGTTTAAGCCAGATCCATGTATTATATTGAGTCGGAATATTTTAGTCTCATTGTATTCGTATTCGGTCGGAATACGGATGCAGGTATGTATATACAGGTGAGGGGTATTCTTGTAATCCGTTACGAGATTACTTTAGAAGATGCCTTTCTCTTTGTTAAACATTTTAGTTTAAATGTTTAAATGTATTTTAGAAAGTGTGACTCATTTGGATGACACATTTCTTCTAGCATGTTCACTAATGACTCATGCTAATGAGTCACTTAGTGAGTCATGATAGAATTAATGGTGTTTTGTTTTGGGTGTGATTTTTTAGGGTTGAGTTGGAGATATTTTGGGAAGATATTTTCTTTGTTTTTCCAACACAAAACCTCATATATATCACATACAAAATGAGTGGGCAGCCAAGGGGTTTTTGAGCTTGGTTTTTTGCTCACTTGATTTATCTTGAGCTCACACTCTTTATCTCTTTGCATCTTCTTCAACCTCCACTCTTACCTTCTCATATGATGAGAACCAAAGAGTGTATTGAGACAAAGTATTCCACTCATTCTCTACTTCATCTTGGACATGCCGGTTAGCATACTTCATGTCCGAGTTGCCTCGGTATAGAGGCGGAAGCCCGTATAAAGATCTGTTGATGTGGTGCCACCTCGACGAGAAGACAGGAGATCAGAGATGCCGCGCGGAGCGTGAGATGATGGCTAAAGACCGAAAGACACGGATCGATCGGTATAGCCATTCTATCATCTTTGTAGTTAGCTAGTTTAGCGTTAATGGGAAGATCCGGGTTATAGTATGTGATAGCGCCAGTTGTAAAAGTTTTTGTTCCGCGTTTGGCCTCGGATTGACGGCCGGGGCGCTACCGTAGACTTACAGGATGCTTGGACATATATAGGAAGGACTTTCTTGCTCGACATGATAGTATGCTATCTGGTTGCTCTTTATCTTAACATGTATACTTATTGTCTCTCTATTACATGTTGATAAAGCCTTTAGGATGAGTACTTGACTACCAGGATTATGATGCAGATCATACTAGTGGGGCAAAGGTGGTCAGTAAGTACATCCTTCAATTGCTCCTAGTCGTGAGAGTATCGAGACGGGGCATCGATATTCCAGAGTAGACTAGCGTATAAACTTCTTGACCCATATGATGGGTGATGGATGATCCCACATTCATTGGTGTTTGACATCAGAGAAGGTATACGGGTGCTCAATGGAAACTGGGTACACTGAACGGACTCGCCGAGAACTCTAAGATGGTATTATACCTCACGTCAGATAGCAATTCTCTGGTGACACTAGTACATGTTAGTCTGTCGACCCGAGATCGTCATAGAGTCTTGTGTGATTCCCACTGTATTTTGATTTCCACCTTACCGCGTTCAAGAGATCGTGCAAAACGGTGGTTTTTGGGTACAGTACCGAGTCACATGGAGGCAATGAGCGATAGGAGGGGATTTCGTCTCTCCCGGTATTGGGGGTTGATGTTGCGCAATGTTTGATTGGCCATAACAGGAAATCCCTGGCCAGGGTTGCTGAGATCTACTGGTAAGTGTTATCAGTAGTTTCTCGAATAGTTATGGGCCTCACATCGGCATGACTTATCAGACTATTGGGGTCTGACGTTTACCACCCCCAGGCTGATATATGCGATATATCAGACGAAGAGACCGGACTGTACGGTAGTGTTACTTATTGGATTCGCAGGAGTATAAGCAGACTTGCTTGTTGATCTTCTGATCGCTCAAGACCCGGGTAGCCGTTACGTCCAGCTAGTACCGCTGACGGCTTGTGGGTGACTGATATGATCATCACCTACTGCCGGCGTATTGATGAGTCTTTAGAGTCCTACAGAGAGGTTTCCTGGCTCAGGCGAAACGAAGTAGGAGCACATATGTGATATGTGCGGGACCGAGATTAATGCGCGTATGTGATACCGCATTCCATTCTCGCGATATGTGATATCGATCGGTTATATATGATATAGCCGGGTTATCGGATCAAGTGTTGATTCGATAAATTGATACATATGATATTAGTCGGTTATATGTGATATAGCCGGATTATTAAATCAAGTGTTGATTTAATAATTTAATGTATAATTATATATTTGATATATTAATTTACATTAACTAATATTTGCTCACTTAACCATTTCTTTTTCTCACTTATGTGTGTACACTTAATATATATGTGATATATATTATTGTGTCATGCTTATTGCTACATTGGGTGTATTAGACTCACACCATGCTTAACATAATGAAGGGTTTTATTATTTAAAATAATTCTAAATTGGGTGGAAATTAGTCATGGCTGATGCTTAGTAGAAGCTTGTAGAACCATTGGCTAAGTCCACCAATTTTGTTTTACTTAAGATATTTATTAACCCAACCATTATGATTAGCCATAGTTTAGTCTCTACATGAGTTAGTATATGATATTAACTCACCCATGGTTCCCATTCTACACTTTCCCTTTTCCATGGTTGCTTTTCTTCATCTATTTCCTCAAGCTCTCTAGCTTTTGGGAGGTGAAGAAAATGAATGAGAAAAATATTTCTAAAGTGAGAAAAATTCCTACTTCATCAAGCTACACTAGACTAGCCATTTAGTTTAGGTTTTTTGCTTCACTAATTCCTTATTAGTGAAGAAATAGCTTGAGTTGGTGTCTTCTCGACGTAGATTATTTTCGGCCTCGAAGATTTCAAGCAAGCTTGTTCCTTTCATCTTGTGGAGCCTTTCTAGAGTCCGGGAGTTCACTACTTGGAGCGAAGAGACTACTACACGGAGCTATTGAAGTGAAGGGCCGGTCTACAAAGGTTGTATTCCTTATTTACTTAGATGTAAAGATGTTTACATTCAAGTTTTGTCTAATTCTCTAGTTATAATTTTAGGTTAGGGTTCTTTAGCATACCAAATTTTTGAAAATGACATGGTCAATGCCTCCCGAAACCCAGTGGCGGTGCTGCGGAACCCTACATAGACGACTCCAAGCACTGTAGTATACCTGCATAAAAAGGAGTCACCCTCTCTAAAAAGATGTCTACTGGACGGAGAAGGACTCGTATGAACGACATTCCACATGTCCCAAGTGCGGAGTCAATCATGCGATGTCATATACCAGACTAGATGTAGCTTATACAATAGCTGTAATAAGCAAATATCGGTCTAATTCTAAAGAAACTAAGATAGAAATAAAGAACATATGTAGATGTTCTTGGTGTATGATAATGGCAGCCTCCAACTGGAGATGGTTACTGATGCCAGCTTCCAAGGTGGCATGAATGACATAATGTCTATCACGAGTTATAAGTTTACCCTCTTTTAAGATGCAGTATATTGGAAAGGGTTCCAAGCGTAGACATGACGCTAGGTGCTGAGCATGACTAAGAAAATGATACAGCCCAAGAAATTGTTTGGATTAATATGTTCATTTCTGAACTTGACCCCATCAACTATCCATACAAATTCCAAAGCAAAGTATCGCTCTATTCGGAAGATAGTTGATCTCCGTGAGATTGAGATATAGAGAGAAGAAATAAGAAACATTATAAGCGGATCCACTCACTGAGGCTGTTTCTCAAAATATGGTTTGCAAAACTGTTAATGGAGAAGTTGGGTATAGGGATACTGCAATAATTGGCCTTAAGTGTAAGTGTGAGATTGTTGAATATAGATGTCATGAAGGCAACTATTGGAATTGTACATGGACCTAATATAGGATATAACAGTCTTGCTCGACATGATGGTATACTATCTGGTTTGTCTTTATCAATCATATGTATACGTTTTACTTGTTATTATGTATTGCTAATACACGTTGATAAAGCTCATTGGATATTTGCTTCACTATCAGGATTATGATGAAGATCATACTAGTGGGGCCTGAATAGTCCATAGGCACATACTTAAATGTTCATAGTCGTGGAGAATCGAGACTGGGCATCGGTACTCCTGAATAGACTAGTGTATATGTTTCCTGACCTAGTTGGAGGGCGATGGTTGGTTCCATAATTATTGGTGTTTGACACCGATAATTGTATACAAGTGCTCATTGGAGAATGAGTTTCACTGAACGGACTCGCAAAGAAATTCTAGATGGTATTATACCTATTGTCAGATAGCGGTTCTCTGATGACAAGAGTACAGGGTAATCCTCTGACCTGAGATTGACATGGTGTCTCATGTGTGTTCCCATTGTACTTTGATTAATACCTTACCACGGTTTTAAAGAGTCGTGCAAACAGGTTTTAGTTAGGTGCAGTCCCGAAGGACATGGAGGTAGTGAGCGGTCGAAGAGATTCTTCTCTCCCGGTATAGAGAGTTGACGTCACGCTATGCTTGATCGGTTATAACCATAAGTCCCTGACCAGGGCATTTGAGATGAACTAACAAGGGTTGTCGGTTGTATCTTAGGTGGTTAGGAGTCTTCAGATCAGCATGACTTATCGAGTTACTGAGGTCTGACAGATTCCAACCCCAGACCCAGTATGCGACACTCTCTGACGAAGAGACCGAACTGTACAGTAATTGTCACTGATAAACTTTACAGGATATGGACAAGTTTGGTTGTCGACCTTTGTTTCGACAGATACCTGGATAGCCGTTACGTATAGCTAATGTCACTGACGTGCTTGTGAGTTGTGTATTTTATCCAGTAACTCACGGCCAGCACATTATCGAGTCTTTAGAATCCTACACATAGGGTTTTCTGATTCAGCGAAATGGTGTAAAGTGCGTAGGGCGGTACGTGCAGATGTTCGGTTAAACGCGTGTATGTGATAACACATGTATTAATCGGACGGATGATAATACTGCCCGGCTTATCATAAAACCGGGCCATTAAATTAATTGATTTAATGATATTATTTATATATGATGATGCATATATAAACTAGTATTATTATATCATTCTTATTCTCTCTCTCTATTTTAATATGTAACATGTGCATGTTACATGCCATGTACATATTATTAATATGTATAATGTTTTATACATTCATATTTCTTATACTCATTTTTCTCTTTATGCATGTCTTAAAATGAGGTGGAAGCTTACATGCTTGCCACTCTCATTCTAATGACTAGTGTATGTAAGAGAAAGAATAGGTGATATAAGAGTAATTAGAGATAATTCTCTCATATCAACCATATACATTCTCTCTCATCTATCTAGAGAAAAATAGAGAAGAGAAGATAAAGAAAGAAAGAAAGAAGAGAGTGGGTCAAAAATCCTACGTCCTCTCTCATTTTCATGTCTAGCAAATTTGAGTGAGAGTTGCTTCACGTTATTGAAGTCAAGCTAACTAAAAAAGCTCTTAAGTGGATCGTATTTGACATAGGAGATCAACAAGCAAGCTCGTTCCAGAGGACCTAAATCTAGCCGAAGTCTATAGCAATCGTAGAAGCACGCTACAAAGGTTGTCTATTCGATTAACTCCTTTTTGTACCAAATAGTTACTGTTTTTATGCATGGATCCTTTAGATGCTTGTAAGCATGTGTGAGATTTTATGAAAATTGTTGTTTTTCATTCCGTAAAGGTCCGCTTGAATAGCGACGAGCACACAAGTTTCCAACAATGATGATCTTTTAAGTAAATACGAAATATGATAAGGCTTTTTAGCAAAATGCCCAAAATTTTAATGAAGAAATATTCAAGTACAGGCATGGCAAGAAAAGACGAACTCCTATGCAAGTATCTCACCTTTCTGTCGCGATGAAGTTTGAGTCAATAGAGACTCCCAAACAATCTATGTAGAATAAAACCTCTACCGTTGAGCTGTGTCGATGTCCAATACAAATATGACAAGTCAGATAAATTGTGGGGCACTCTAATGAAAAAACTCTAACATGTTGCATATTTTAATTATAGATATTAGTTTCAACAATTTTTACCTTGGAGATATGTTCTATTTTTCCCGAGGCTTTACCCCGGCCTTAGAATTCCAGATAGCAAACAAATCATATCCTTCTCTTTTTTTGAACTTTTTCCATAGGCTATGAGAATTTGAATTTGAAGGTCGCCGGTTAATTATTTAGGATAACGACAAGCCACTCCAATTGTCACATTTTTCTAAGGAGGCACTTATTGAGGGTTGATGTTAAGTTGACAGCTAGTAGTGAAACTTAGTCGAAACTATCGTGAAACTTTTGCTTCATAGCCGGTCCCATTTTGATGGGAGAAGGTGATTAGATGATGATAATTGACGATGATGATGACCTTTCTATCTAATTTGATGTGCCTAACAAATATTGGACAACAAGCATTACATATTAAATTATAGTTAAATTATAATGTTCATTAAAAAAATAATAAAGTAGTTTATAAATAAATAAACTACGGTGTTACAAAATAAGTTACTAGTGGAATCTCCTATGACAAAGATTACATGAAGCTGAAAACAAAAACCTGCTCCTATGCATTTTTAAACATTTTTTTGCCAAATATATATTTTTTAACATTCATAATATATAAGTTAAACAATAATATCGAAAAGAAAAGAGTGTTGTTATATATGAGAAAATTTTATACTTTCATGCCCTAACATGTTTAGTTTCCTAGTCTTCTAGAATTTACAATACCGGCATATCGATCTATGTATCCATCACTTTGTGAGAGTTCAGAGTCTAACTAATCAAATCATGAAATAAAAACGGAGATGCTTGTTGTCAGTTTAACCGAGGATACAACGCTCGCTAGAGCTGAATGAAGTGAAGGACTTCCCACAGCCATCACACAAATTTGGAATAGAAGCTTTTGTTATGGTTGTCATCGTTGTGTCCAAATCTCATCCTTCTCTTAGATATACCAACATAGCACATGCTCTCCAAGCTCAGGTTCATATTAGTGTCATATAGATATCAGAAACTAAATCCCCTTTTTACTGCTTCTAGCATATGGTTCCTTGGCTTTCACCACAACTCCCAGCCAATAGACGAAGAGCCAGAAAGCAGTAACTTGCAATGTTCCTAAACATAGTATGTCGGGTTTATGCCCGCTTAAAAAATTTCACATCGGATGGAGAATGGAGGGATATATCAAAGACCCTAATAAATAGATTGTGATGATTGATAAAAGCTGTGCCGGAGACGTAACCTAAACATTTACATAAAGGGGAGTGATCCATTGCAAACCGACCCGTGTTTTTTAAAAACGGGAACTCTCGATCTGCGACATATTTTAACGATCCGATCCGTTCAAGTTGATCACCCTACCCTCAAATATGTGTATGAAAAATCAAGGGATTAAAAAACCTCCAGCCTATGCATCAATGGGTGCAAAAATAAACGTTTTTCAATAATGCAATATAAACACCATCCGATGCATAGGCTAGAGGTCTTTAAATCCCTTAATTTTTCATACACGTATATTTGAGGGTAGGATGATTAACTTGTGCAAAAATGAACGTTTTTTGATACTGCAATATAAACGTCATCCGATGCATAGGCTGGAGATGCATAGACTGGAGGTCTTTTAATCCCTTGATTTTTCATACACATATTTGAGAATAGGGAGATCAACTTGAACGGATCGGATCATTAAAATACGTCGTAAATCGGGCGTTCCCGTTTTTAAAAAACGCGAACCGATTTGCAATGGATCACTCCCCTTTACATAAATCCCAAATACCATCCATCTAATTCAATATTTGCATAAATTCATGGACAACTACACTGCGTCAAATGTAAATAATTCATAATTATATAAAGTTTTGTCACAAGAGAATAAAATCGATTTTACAAAAAACTAAAATTCTTTTTTAAAATAAATACTATCAAATTATAAATAAATATTTTAATTCATGTTAAATAATCTAGGTCAGGATATATTACAGGCAACATGTACTATATTGCCGTGAAC
The DNA here is from genome assembly GCA_030015575.1 of Agapanthus africanus. Classification (NCBI taxonomy): domain Eukaryota; kingdom Viridiplantae; phylum Streptophyta; class Magnoliopsida; order Asparagales; family Amaryllidaceae; genus Agapanthus; species Agapanthus africanus. The sequence continues at coordinate 891,762,808 of JASDDO010000024.1, forward strand.
CATGTCTTCGTTTATACGTCATTTGGTACTGACAAAACTACTTTACAGGAGATGTGTCGACGACATCTAAAACAATGGTAACTTATCATTCAAACAACCCCCGACACCTCACACAAGCAAACCCAAAATATCATTGGATTCTATGTCCAAGTTCTCCAGTTGTAGCATCTGTGCTCTTCAAGTAGCGACTACTGAACACGGCATACTTTTACTCATTTATCACATGGCATAAGCCGCATAACAAAGCAGGTCATGTTTCATGAGGAAGCCATACCATTTAAACTCAAAAACGCAGGAAAAAAAACAGGGAAAAAAATGGTATAGGAAACATTAAAGAGGTGCAAACAAACAGCAGCTGATCGATGATTGAAACTTATAGTAAGCTAGAGACATAATTTGCCATGCTTTCTTAGTGGATGTTTGACATATATAATGTATAAATATATGATGATCCCACCAGATTTAATTTTTAAACAATATTTGGAATAACAATAACAAACTTTAGCCTTCTAACAAGCAGGCTGATTTTGGTCACAAACTGGGTGTAACCCTATGGTTAAAACTTCCTCGCCCAAGTGAGAGATCACCGGTTCGATTCCTAAGTAGGAGTTGCTTTCCAAAATAAATCTTGATCGCGATATTCAGTAAGTTAATATATCTAACTCAACTCTGAGTCCACAGAATATCACAACCATAAAAAGAGATGTAAATACAGAAGTGAAACATGCATTGGGAAGAAATAATGCTAACCAATTTTGCTTCCTAAATAATACTCATCTGTGCCACAAACATTGAACTAATACCCAATTTATCAAGAAATGTTTTTGCTATGTCAGATGTAGGCGATCTTGACGCAACCGCTAGATCTATTCCATTATCCTTGAGTGCATATAAAATGCCCTTAGCCTGAGGGTACAGAGATGGCATTCACTGGTAAAGAAAGAAAGTGAGAAAATGAAAAATCAATAGATATAACCTGATATCCTGACATTATTTCATTTTTTTCACTCCATATATCATGAAAGAGACTAAGCTTAAAAATAAAATGTAATAAAGCATATATACATATAAGAAGCCACTAGTGATTAAGACAAAAAACCAAACAAATACAAACATAATCATGCATGTCAATGTTCTCATATAGCTTAGCTGTCCATTTGCATGGTAATATGAACCCATACAATTTAGATAAAAAGATTACTGGAGTACCAGAAAAATATTATGTTCTGCTCCACAAAGACCAAAACACATCCCTTGCAGTAATGAAAACACAAATTATATGACCAGGTTATCCTCTAGCTGACTTCATCACAACAAAACAAAGACAATTATACTTTGTTTACTACTGTAATGAGTCAAACGTCATGATTCAATTTGTATATTTTTATGGGAATCAAACTTAAAGACCTAAAGTACATACAGGTCAATAAGGCTAGGTATATCTGTGTGTGTGTGTGTGTGTGTTCATTTTCTTTTTTTTCTTGGGGGGGTGGTGGTGGTGGTGATGTAATGCACAGTATGATATGATATTACATAAAAGAAAACTCTACTGAAAATAACAAGGCTAGGTCCACAAACATAAGTAATAGCACACAGTATCCTCCATCCAGATATTCTTCCTTTCCAGGTCGTGGAAAGGAGAGGTGGATCAAAGATCAAAATAATGTGAGATATAGAAATAGGACAGCATGGACTGGGAGCTATCTGAAATTAATAACTATAGAGGAGAACTGACGGTAGCAGAGAGGGAGGGAGCCAGTGACAGTGGTCGACAAGGATTGAGGGGCTTCTACAATAGTGATTGGCTATGAGTGATGAAATAATATATTCTTCAGAAATGACAGATGGTGGGAGCGAGGTTCATATAAACGAGCACAAAAATAAGTACTTTTCTGGACAAATACACAAGCTTAACGCCTACAGCTTTGCACCATAGGGTATATACACAAAACTTCCCTGGCTACACTTCAGATGCGATGAGAACTGTTTAGGAAGTTTTAAGAACAAAAGGTATACCTCACTCTGGTTTCTAATGTATCCCAATGTCATCTTTCACAGCCTCACCAACAATTCATAGTTTTACCAAAAGCATGAAGGATACATAAAGAGAAGCCTTCATCCTTTATCCTGTTAAGGGTGCCGTACATGGATATGCATATCTTTATAAGTCATTTGATCCGTTATTGATTCCATTAAAACATGGAATATAGTTTTATTAAGCCAAAATTAATAAACAATGGTATAGTAGAGAGTTGCGGTCCTGCGCTTCAATTCACCAAACACAAGAGATATCAGTACTGGCTTATATTCTTTGTGTTGTGTATACATTAGGACTTGGTAACAAGAAGTCTTACACAAGCTAGATTTGTTTGCATAATCAATGTCTGATGAGATGGCATTTCTCACAGGAACTTACCGCTTCACATGCCATCTGACCCAGCAAATATCGGGCTAGTACAAAATCATCCAACACACACACATGAAACATATCATATTCATGAAACCTATGTTCATAGCAGATGCTGACATAATTCATATAAACATGGTGACATTCCAGTCCAGATGCAGTCATATAGGCACATGGCAGCTCAGTAAAGGCATTAAGCTGCGATAACATCTCTGGACTATACATTTCACAGAGTCAAAAAGGTTAACTAGCATAGTAGGGATAGAGGTTACAGCAATAACAAGCCTCTGTGCAAAAAAAAATCGAGGTTGTCTGTGTTAGTCTATCTATTCCATTATTCTAATTTATTTTATTGAGGGTTGTGCTCTCAGTTAAACCCATTGTTGCCGGTCCCAAGTCCGGATGAAAAAGGACGAGGGTTGTGACAAGCTTGTCACAGCCAGCATAAAACTGTCATATCGTATAACATGAACCACAATAAAAATAAGACTTGTACTTATACTTGTTCTCCGCCGAACACAGAGACAAGACCGCGTAGATTCGTCTTGCCTGAATTTCGAGGGCAGATGCTATTTGGTGTTATCCGTCCACCTCTCCGAAGATGCCAAGTTGATTTATGACACCGTGTATCGAAGGTTTAGACGGATGCGGCCGATGTTGCACACTTCGTTAGATTCCCCCTCGTTGAAAGGTTTTTTTTTATTGTGAAGACGCTCTTCCCTGCAGGCGCAAGCCCCTGCAGTTAATTACGCTACCGTATCGCGGTAACCACTTTCTCCTTTTCCAGATGGTCACTTCGTGTCGTGGGTGTTTGTTTTGTTTTTGGTTGCCCGTGGATTGTATACGGAGACTAATTTATGTTGTCGCCCGTAGGGCGTGGATTAGTCCAAATCCGTATCTTCTTAGATTTGGGTTTGGGGTTGGATTTAAGGATACGTTAGTCTCAAATGAGACTAAAATCAACTTAAACGTTTATTAAGGATACGTTAGTCTAATTTTAGACTAAGATCAACTTAACGATTTGCTAAAGTTACGTTAGTCTAATTTTAGACTAAGATCAACTTAACAGGATCATTTAGATCCAACAAAAGAGCATTTGGGCTCTATTGTTTAGTTTAGAGACTTTGCGGTCCAAGGTTAGTTTAAGAACATTACGGTCCAATATTAATTTAAGAACATCTCGGTCCATGAGCTTAAGGACCCCACAGTCTAAGATTAAGGATATCATAGTTCATGAATTTAAGGACCCTACAATCCATAGAATGTTTGGTTGTCGGGACCTGTCACCTCTCTAAAGACGTTGAAGGATTACAACGACAAATATCAGAGAAGTGAAGAGATGTACCCTTGAACCAATTTTAGTTGGGAGATCTGTAATTGGATTGATTTAAGAATCGTTAATCTCGTTTGGGATTAAGATCAACTTAAATGTTTGTTAAGGATACGTTAGTCTAATTTTAGACCAAGATCTACTTAACAGGATCATTTAGATCCAACAAAAGAGCATTTGGGCTCTGTTGTTTAGTTTAGAGACATTGCGGTCCAAGTTCAGATGCCAACATGGATTTGAAAATGCACCAGATAGTTATTTGCCATTGGGACCCACCACCTCTCTGAAGACATTGAAGAATTACAACGGCATGCATCAGAGGTGTGGAGAGATGTACCCTTCAACCAAAGTTGTCTGAAAGGCTCTGGGTTCTACTTTGAATGTCACATGAGATGACCAATTTTGGAAGACAAAAGTGTATTTGAGGTTCAGTCAAAAGGGGTACTGCCTCTGGAAAACTTGGCTAGTTCAAGCTAAGATTGGCTTGGATATATTGTTAAACACAGTACACTCGGCTATCACGTGTCCCACGTGATGCGCTTAAAATAGTGTTAAACACTAAGGATGCAGCGCACAAAACAGTGTTGGGCCCAAACTTCCTTTATTTTATTCTTAGGATATGCAGGTAAGTGTTAAACACTTTAGTCTTCACGGCCATCATGTGTGGGCACGTGATGGATACCCATGCACTGGATATCAAAAGGATTTGCTAGGGGTCACGTGGGGACACGTGAGGGCGCCCATGCATTGGATTTTAATCCTTCAGTTCTTTCCATTTTCTCCTTTTTTAAAAAGGTGTTTGTCAGGGGTCACATGGAGACACGTGAAGGCGCCCAAAGCCTGTTCTGCCTTTATTTTGTGAGAAGTTTGTTCAAGGGTCACGTGGGAGCACGTGATCCAATTTCGTTAGTTCTCTTTTGATCACTGAGGAGGGGAGTCACATGGACACACGTGATCAGGTTGGATACGGATTTCTTTTACGTGCATAGAGAGTTAGATCCCTTATTTAAGAATTAAATTCTTTTTTGGGGTTAAACCCTAATTTTATTTAGAGGAATTAAATTTCTATGTATTTGAAAGAATTAAATTCTTTAAATCCAATTCTCCCTCTAAGTTTTGGATCTGCATGGCAGAATCTCCCCGATGAGAATTAAATTCTCAACTTATGGGGAGATCTGCTTCTACAGCTCTTCAACCATGAAGAAGAACTAAATTCTTATATTAAGGGTTAAACCATATCTTTGTTGGAGGAATTAAATTCCTGTGCTTTGTGGGAGAATAAAATTCTCTGAACTTGGGTCCTACCCTAGGTTTTAGATCTGCAAGGCAGAATCTTCCCGATGAGAATTAAATTCTCAACTTATGGGGAGATTTGCTTCTGCAGATCTTCAACTAAAGGAAAAACTGAGTTCTTATTCAGAAGAGTTAAACTCTTAGATTGAGAATTAAATTCTCTTTTTTATTTTATGGGAGCTTATAGGATGATCTCTTACCTAGGATTTCTTTCTTTTCTAAAGAAACCTTCTTTTCTCTCTGGAGAATTAAATTCTCTTTTCTTTTTGTATTCTCCCCCTGTTGTTGTATCCCCTTGGCTCCTATCTATAGGAGAAAGAAAAGAATCAGTTTGTTTAGTCAATCTTTCATTTAAAGATTTTGATTGATTTTGTAACCAACATGATCTTTTAGATCACTCGGTGAATTTTATTCACCATTGGATTTTTAATCCAAAAAATATTTTATTTGTTGTTCCTGACAGATTTTAGGAAAATATTTCCTTATATAGAATCTTTCTATAAATTGGTGATTTTTAATCACCATCGGATTTTTAATCCAACGGTGCTCCACTTTACAGAGTGCAATCTTTTTTGTTTGGAAAGATCTAGGGAAATATTAGGGTTTTTGATTTCCCTTTAATTAGAATTTAATTATATCAGTTCAGAGGGTTTAGGAGTCTATCACGTGTTGGCACATAACCTCACTTGATGAAGCATCTAATTAGAATTTAATTCTATTAGTTTAAAAGGGTTCAGGAGCCCATCACGTGTTGGCACGTAACCCCGCTGATACAGCATTTAATTAGAATTAGTTCAGAGGGCTCGGAAATCCATCACGTGTTGGCACGTGACCCCGCTGATACAGCATTTAATTAGAATTAGTTCAGAAGGCTCGGGAACCCATCGCGTGTTGGTACGTGACCCCACTGATTAAGCATTTCCAATTGTTTATTTTATTCAGCGCGTATAGGCTTTGCCTGCAAAAGGTCGCGTGTCCACACGTGAGACCCGGTCACGTGTGTGCACGTGACCCCCCTTTAGGGGTTTTCCTTGCCGCTTTTAATTAGAATTTTAATTCTATTAATTCAGTGGGTTTAAGAGCCCATCACGTGTGGGCACGTGACTTTATCAATTTACGCATTCAAACACAGATAGAATTTGCCCATAAAAAGTTTGTTAGCACGTGATACCTGCTTTTTGAGGATTCTCCCCCCTTTTTTGTAAGGGAACAAGTAGCTCTTGGCCGAAAATTTTGGCGGGAACAAATGCCCCTCACTACTTTGCCCACGTAAGCATATACGTGGGTGAAGTAGTGCAGAGTTAGGCATGGCCATAGAATTGAGGGCTTAGGAGACAAGTTTAGAGTCCTTGTAGCCTAAGACTTTTTTCATCTTCATGAGTCGTAAAGGTCTCAAGAAGGTTTTTTCTCCCTACAAGTCGAGAGAATCTCGTACATGTAAATTCTCCTTAGGAATCGTGAGGATTCCTAAGTTCGTTTTCTCTTGAGAGTTATAAGGATCTCACAAGAGAACTTTCTCCCTTACAAGTCGAGAGAACTCGTAAGTGGTTGTTTTCTTTCTTGTCGATGTTTGACTTAGGAGAGTGTGACCCGTAGAAAATCTACCTTGACTTCTCTGCGAGGCAATGATGACTTGGGAGACAGGGTTAGGATCTATCACCTAAGACTTTTCAAGTTTATGAGCCGTGAGAGTCTCATAAAGACTTTTCTCCCCACGAGTCGGGAGGATCTCGCAGGTGTGGTTTCTCCTTAGGAATCATGAGGATTCCTAAATGCGTTTTCTCTTGAGAGTCGTAAGGATCTCACAAGAGAATTTTCTCCTTACAAGTCGAGAGGACTCGTAAGTGATTGATGAGTTGACTTGCTTCCGAGTCAAAGCATTGCTTTTGGCGGGGAGGTCGAGGGTTTGCTCTGGATGTTTCCCACGGGGTCAGAACTGACTTTAGCCGTGTTCTACGGGACCAGAATTCGCTCTGGCTGTTTCCCACAGGGTCAGGATTGATTTTAGCCGTGTTCTACGGGACCAGAAGTTGCTCTGGCTGTTTCCCACAGGGTCAAGATTGACATTAGCCGTGTTCTACGAGACCAGAAGGTGCTCTCTCGGTTATCTGTAAACCGTCGAGGTTTGGAACAGGGACTTTGCTATGGCTGCAAGGTTGATTGCCGCGTCTGAATCCTACTGGAATGAGGAGGAACGCTGTTGTGGGTCTTCAGGCTGTAGATGTGGCCGTCGAGACTTGGAACTAGGGACTCTGCCGTGGTTCCGTTGTTTTGACCCTGGGTCGGTTGTTAACGTTGCATCTGCATCCCGCTGGAGTTGAGAAGAAACGCCGCTGTTGATCTCTAGATTGTCTGTGAACCGTCGAGATTTGGAACTAGGGACTCTGTCATTGCTCCGTTTTGCTGACGTCGTATATTCCTGCAGAGACGCTGATTTCTCTGCGGGTCGGCGCGAATCGAAATGTTCTCGTCAAGGACGCTGATTTTCCTGAATCGGGGTATTTGCCAAGGACACTGATTTCCTCGGAGTTGAGACGAATCGAGGTATTTCTGCAAAGACACCGATTTCCTTGTGGGTCGACGCAAATCGAGATGCTTTCACCAAGGACGCCGATTTCCCTGAATCGAGATATTTGCCAAGGACACCGATTTCCTCGAAGTTGAGACGAGTCGAGGTATTCCTGTAAAGACACTTATTTTCTTGCGGGTCGACGCGAATCGAGATGCTCTCGTCAAGAACGCTGATTTTCCTGAATCGAGGTATTTGTCAAGGACACTGATTTCCTCGGAGTTGAGACGAGTCGAGGTATTCCTGCAAAGAAACTAATTTCCTTGCGGGTTGACGCGAATCGAGATGCTCTCGTCAAGAACGCTGATTTTCCTGAATCGAGGTATTTGCCAAGGACACTGATTTCCTCGGAGTTGAGACAAGTCGAGGTATTCCTGCAAAGACACTGATTTCCTTACGGGTCGACGCGAATCGAGATGCTCTCGTCAAGGACGCTGATTTCCCTGAATCGAAGTGTTTGCCAAGGACACTGATTTCCTCGGAGTTGAGACGAGTCGAGGTATTCCTGCAAAGACACTGATTTCCTTACCGGTCGACGCGAATCGAGATGCTTTCGTCAAGGACGTTGATTTCCCTGAATCGAGGTGTTTGCCAAGGACACTGATTACCTCGGAGTTGAGACGAGTCAAGGTATTCCTGCAAAGACACTGATTTCCTTACGGGTCGACGCGAATCGAGATGCTCTCGTCAAGAACGCTGATTTCCCTGAATCGGGGTATTTGCCAAGGACGCTGATTTTCTCGGAGTTGAGACGAGTCGAGGTATTCCTGCAAAGACACTGAATTCCTTGCGGGTCGACGCGAATCGAGATGCTCTCGCCAAGGACGCTGATTTCCCTGAATCGAGGTATTTGCCAAGGACTCTGATTTCATCGGAGTTGATTGACTTGTTTCCGAGACGGAGCGTTGATCCGGCAGAAAGGTCATTGGTTGACTCTAGGTCGTCGGTGGACCATAGAGTTTTGGAACTAGGGACTTTATCGTGGCTCCGTTTGGTGATGCTGTGTCCGAATCCTGTTGGAATGAGGAGGATCACCGCTGCTGATTTTTAAGCTGTAGATGTTGCCGTTAAGATTTGGAACTGAGGACTTCGCCATGGCTCCGTTTCATTGTGTCGCTTCTGTACCCTGCTGGCATAAGAAGGAACGCCGTTTTTGATGTTCTGGGATGCAGACGTTACTGTTAAGATCTGACTTTTCTTTTTGACAGGATCTGGTGGGGAACATATGGTTCCCTTTTCGTTTATGCCCATGGATTGTATACAGGGGTCAGTATAGACTTACCTGCAGGGCAAAAGTTTCATTCTTTCATTTTTTTATTTCTTTCCGCAATGTTCTATCATTTCAGCTTTTTGTATCGCGAAAATCGCGATTGCCCAATCATTTCGGCTATTTTTTGCGGTGCCCAATCATTTCGGCTATTTTTTCTTTTTACTCGCTGCTTTTTATTGCGAGTTGCCCAATTATTTCGGCTATTTTGCGTACATATGTTTTATTTGCTGATTTGTTGCAAGTTACCCCATCATTTCGGCTATTTCATATGCATTTTTGGCTCACTGAATCTTTATCGCGGGTGTGGAACTTGGAACCTGATACCAATCCTAGCATCAGCATCGCTACAACTGGAATATTGCCAGGAGCGAATCATCATTTGCCGTGAAAGGGCTTAGAATTTGATATCAATTTAGGCATCAGCATCGCTACAACTGGGATATTCCCAGGAGCGAATCATCATCTGCCTCTGTCGATGTAGAACAAAGATGGCTTAGCAAACAGGGTTAGGATCCTGTTGACTAAGGCTTTTTGATTTTACGAGCCGTAAGGGTCTCATAAAGGTATTTCTCTCTACGAGTCGTGAGGATCTCGTAGATGCGTTTTCTCCTTAAAAATCGTGAGGATTCTTAAGTGTATGTTCTCTTATAAGTCGTAAGGATCTTACAAAAGTGTTTTCTCCTTATAAGTCGAGAGGACTTACAAGGGTCATTCACCGTGTGAGCATATCCCTAATCGCTGGTGGGACTTTGTTAGGGAAATGTTTATTCGTGCCCGTGGATTGTATACAAGGGTCAATATTGAACCGCTTGTAGGGCAAACTAGAAAATATAACGGCTTAAGAACAGGTTAAGATCCCTGTAGCTTAAGGCTTTTAATCTTATGAGCCGTGAGGGTCTCAAAGGGAAATTCTCCTCACGAGTCGTGAGGATCTCATAAGTGTGTTTTCTCCTTAGGAATCGTGAGGATTCCTAAATGTGTTGCTCGCTTGTGAGTCGTAAGGATCTCACGCAGGTATTTTCTCCTTACAGGGTCAAGAGGACCTTACAAGTGTCTTTTAACGAGATTGCGCCCTTTCGGGTTTTCACAAACTCGCAGGTAGTCCTGCTGTTTTTACTCACTGAGCCCTTTCGGGTTTTCATCCGTGCCCATTTTGCTTGTGGACGTCCCAGTTTTTTTTACGAGTCTGCGCCGTTTCGGGTTTTCGCAAACATCGCCGATAGTTCTGCTGTATTTACTCACGGCGCCCTTTCGGGTTTTCATCCGTGCCCATTTTGCTTGTGAACATACCGTTTTTTTAACGCGTCAGCCCTAGGATGTTGCGGTTTGTAGTAGTTTAACGACGTTTCGGTCAATTGTAAATTTTAGGACATTGCGGTCCATCGTCAGTTTAGAGACGTTTCGGTCCGTTGCAAGTTTTAGGACATTGCAGTCCATGTTAGTTTAGGGACATTTCGGTCCGTTGCAAGTTTTAGGACATGGCGATCCATTGTTAGTTTAAAGACATTTCGGTCCGTTGTTTATCCTGTATGCATGTGCATTTGTCACGTGACGGGATACATGACACTGATATGGAATACACCTATTTAGGGTGTGATTTGATATGGTTGGAGTGTTTTGTGACCCATCCCTATCACGGCTTCTCCATCTTGACGCCGACGCCTGGCCCCTTTGAATAGGGACATTTGACGTTCTCGATCAGCTTTGTTCTTCTGACGGGCTTCGTTCAGTAGTATGTTGGTCATCTTGTCTGACGGTTCCAAGGATTTTGGCATTGATCCTGTCCCCAGCTTCTCTACATTATCTTCTGATGCCGAGTAAGCTTCTTTGTTATTAAGCGACGAATGAGAGATCATGTAGCAACTTGCCACCTAATCTTCTGGTTCCTGTGACGAGTTGTCTTCTTCATCATCGTCGCTATCTCCGCCCTCCAGGATATGATTGAGAAATTCTTAGAGTGTGACCGGGGTCCGCGCCTTTTGGTTGTATTCCTCCAGCGCGTCAATATGCTTTTGCAAGTCCGTGCGCTTGTCATCAGGCTTCACAGGCTTCTTCTTCTTCTTTGAAGACTATGACGGCTGGGTCTGAGTGTTTTGACCATCGCTACCAATTCTCAGAGTCGGGCGCGGTTTTATCATTCCCTCAATGATCTCAGGTTCTAGCAGGCTTTTCCACCTGATTGCCGGGCATGTGTGAAGATCCTTCAGCATTCTTTTCGTCTTGACTGAAAGAGCGACCTCCCATGGAGCTTCTTCTATAAAAGAGCATGATGCCCCCGGTGTGTCCACCCTTTTAGGAGTGTGCTGTTGTGGCGGATTCACCTTCCAGTTTTCAGATAGCGCGAACTTGTCCTGTTGGTATTGGTCTTCAACCCAGTTTTTGAAGACGTAGCAGTCTTCGATCAGATGGCCCAATACTCGATGGTAGGGGCAGTAATTAGGATCGTTGACGTCGTTCGGTCGCCGTGGGTGTCTCGACTCCGGTAGAGTGATGAGCCCATTGCGCACTGCCAGTTCAAACAGTTTCCTTGTTTTATTCCGGGAAAACGAGTAAAGGACGTCTCAACTTCTCATCGAGGGATTGCCGTTTGTTGCTTTGGCGAACAACCAGTCTCGGGCCACTCGGTTGTTGTTGAGCGTTGACGACGAAGATAGCTTTCCCTTTACCCCTTTCGTTTCGAAGCTCCGTTTTCGACGAGGACGGCTTATGGCCCATCTGGTCTATTTGGGCCAGTTTGTCGATCAAGGCTTGGAAAGTGGTGAGCTTAAAGAACATCATGAATTAGGAAATGGTCGTCTGCGAATCGAGAGTACCCACGAACATGCCTACCGCAGGCGCTTCTTCGGTGCGCTGCTCGCACTTTGACCATAGATTCCGCCATCGTATCGCGTATTGCACCCATGTTTCGCCTGGCTTCATTCTGGCGTTAATTAACGCGGTGATTGGAGTGCGTTCACTAGCGCTTGCGAAACGCTGAGTGAATAACAACTCCATCTCTGTAAAAGTTTTGACGGAATCATTAGGAAGCTCCGAATACCACTCAAAGGCCGTTTCCGCCAAGCTGCCGACGAACTGGCGAAATAGTAACTTATCATCCCCTCCAGTGTTGCCGCAGAGAGCCCTGAACTGAGCAACATGTTGATGGGGATTGCCTGTCCCCTTGTACACATGGAATTTAGGAATTGTGTATTCTGGCAGGTACTTTATTTGGTCGTACCAATCCGGATAGAGTCGTCCAGTCTTAACAATTTACCCAGCCGCTTCATTCGCTTGATGAACTCGTATCTGCTGAGCGATATAATCATCCAGGGCAGCTTTTGAGATGGTCTCCTCTTTGGCTGCTGAACAAGGTGGAAGAGGGTTTGACGTCTCTCCTCTATCATCTTCAATTATTACCGGAGGATCTTCGGCTGGAGAGTCCAGCTGGATCATCAGGCCCACCATATCTTGGAATAAAAGGGCCATTTGTTTTATATTGGCCGCTTGTTCCGCAGCCTCTTTGTCCTTTTTCTCAAGCATTCTCCGAAAGAATTCGGCATCAGTTTCCTGCTCATGACGTTACTCCGAGGATGTCTCTGGGCCTGCTTTTGGTCCAGTGATGCGGCCATAGCTGTTAGCATCTCTTGGAGCTTTTGTTGTTGCTGCTCCTGAGCCTTAGTCACTGATCGCGTAAGCGGTCGATAACCTGTGGAGATACGGCTATTCTCTTTTCCGGATGCCATATAGACGGTACGCACCACCATGGCCCCAGACTTGGGGAGTTTGGGTTCAGTGGTCTTGCGATTCGTCGCAGACTCAGAGATTTTCTCCGACCTTCTCCTCTTGTAGGCGGTCGAAGTTGAGGGGGCCGTTGCAGTGGGTACCCAAACAGATGACACCTTCTGTGGCTTGACGGGATAGTCCTCTTCTTGCCGCTCTTTCATCTTCTCCTGTCGGTGGGGATAGTCTTGATCTACCACGGAGTCCTGGACTTGACGCCAGACTTTGTAAATTTTGGAGGACAGCCGCTGAGGGGGTTGTTCAAGCTTCGCCTTTGTGGCATTCTCCACAGGTGGAGGAGATCTTTTCAGCACAGCAGTTGGCAAATTCCTGCGTACCCTGTTAAGTAGTTCAAAACTATTCCCAGTTGGAACAGCAGTATCAACTTCCACAGTTGGAGTTGGCAGAGTCAGTCCAGAGGGTGAATTGCCCCCAGCTTTCCTCACTCGGCGCCAATGGCGACGTCGAGCATGTCGTGCGGCCGGGATCACCTCCACTGTTGGATGAGCTTCTTCATGCCCCTGCTTTGAGGAGAGACTGTTATTGGTACTAGCCTGTCAAAGACTGACACCCGTTGAGAGGGGGTAGTCAGTCTTGCGAAGGCCGACTTTCGAACAGGGGAAACGGCCTTCATGACTTCACGTGGAGTAAGAGCTGAAACGACCAGTCTTGTGAAGACCGACCCCTTAGCAGGAGAAACCGCCTTGGGGACTTCAGGAGTAGGAATGGCTATCCGTTTTGGGATAACCTCTTCAGGAATTGTGGGCTTCTTCACGGGCCCATCCGAGTTTTGGCCCAGTTTGTTGAAAACTGAGGCAGTGGACTTGGGCGACCCGCTGAGAGGAGCCACAGTAGTTGCAAGCCGATCAAAGACCGACTTTTTCGGAGCTTCTTGCGATGGCACAGGAGCGCTGAAGCTTGTTGGCGGGATCATGGTCCCGAAGAATAGCCCAGTGGTGGCTTGGGTCACTTGTTCCACCGGTATTGTGAAAAGGGAGGCCGCTTGGGGCTCGTAAATCACTCCTCCGGATAGGACGGAATGAGAGTTGTTGTTGGAGCAGTTAGAGGCCATTGATGTTCTCTTTTCTGCACGGGAGCAAAACCAAATCTTAGTACCTCGAACCCAAGGGCAACCATACCAAACCGCAATTCATTCGCGAACACGACACACGAACTGTAGAGTAGAAAGAGGAAAAGGTCTCACCGGACATGCCAGAATCTGTTCTCCGCCGAACATAGAGACGAGACCGCGTAGGTTCGTCTTGCCTGAATTTCGAGGGCAGATGCTATTTGGTGCTATCCGTCCATCTCTCCGAAAATGCCAAGTTGATTTATGACACCGTGTATCGAAGGTTTAGACGGATGCGGCCGATATAGCAGACTTCGTCAGATTCCCCCTCGTTGAGGGGGTTTTTTGACTGTGGGGACGCTCTTCCCTACAGGCGCAAGCCCGTGCAGTTAATTACGCTACCGTATCACGGTAACCACTTTCTCCTTCTCCAGATGGTCACTTCGTGTCGTGGATGTTTTTTTTTGTTTTTGGTTGCCCGTGGATTGTATACGGAGACTAATTTATGTTGTCGCCCGTAGGACGTGGATTAGTCCAAATCCGTATCTTCTTAAATTTGGGTTTGGTTTGGGTTTAAGGATACGTTAGTCTCAAATGAGACTAAGATCAACTTAAACGTTTGTTAAGGATACGTTAGTCTAATTTTAGATTAAGATCAACTTAACGATTTGCTAAGGATACGTTAGTCTAATTTTAGACTAAGATCAACTTAACAGGATCATTTAGATCCAACAAAAGAGCATTTGGGCTCTATTGTTTAGTTTAGGGACTTTGCGGTCCAAGGTTAGTTTAAGGACATTACGGTCCAATATTAGTTTAAGGACATCTCGGTCCATGAGCTTAAGGACCCCACAGTCCAAGATTAAGGACATCATAGTCCATGAGTTTAAGGACCCCACAGTCCATAGAATGTTTGGTTGTCGGGACCTGTCACCTCTCTGAAGACGTTGAAAGATTACAACGACAAATATCAGAGGAGTAAAGAGATGTACCCCTGAACCAATTTTAGTTGGGAGATATGTAATTGGATTAATTTAAGGATCGTTAATCTCGTTTGGGATTAAGATCAAATTAAATGTTTGTTAAGGATACGTTAGTCTAATTTTAGACCAAGATCTACTTAACAGGATCATTTAGATCCAACAAAAGAGCATTTGGGCTCTGTTGTTTAGTTTAAGGACATTGCGGTCCAAGTTCAGATGCCAACATGGATTTGGAAATGCACCAGATAGTTATTGGCCATTGGGACCCACCACCTCTCTGAAAATGTTGAAGAATTATAACGACATGCATCAGAGGTGTGGAGAGATGTACCCTTGAACCAAAGTTGTCTGAAATGCTCTGGGTTCTACTTTGAATGTCACATGAGATGACCAATTTTGGAAGACAAAAGTGTGTTTGAGGTTCAGTCAAAAGGGGGTACTGCCTCTGGAAAACTTGGCTAGTTCAAGTTAAGATTGGCTTGGATATAGTGTTAAACACTAGAGTACACTCGGCTATCACGTGCTCCCACGTGATGCCCTTAAAATAGTGTTACACTAAGAATGCAGCGCACAAAACAGTGTTGGGCCCAAACTTCCTTTATTTTATTCTTAGGATATGCAGGTAAGTGTTAAACGCTTTAGTCTTCACGGCCATCACGTATGGGCACGTAATGGGTACCCATGCACTGGATATCAAAAGGATTTGTCAGGGATCACGTGGGGACACGTGAGGGCGCCCATGCATTGGATTTTAATCTTTCAGTTCTTTCCATCTTCTTCTTTTTTAAAGAGGTGTTTGTCAGGGGTCACGTGGGGACACGTGAGGGCGCCCAAAGTCTCTTCTGCTTTTATTTTGTGAGAAGTTTGTTCAAGAGTCACGTGGGAGCACGTGACCCAATTTCGTTCGTTCTCTTTTGATCACTAAGGAGGGGAGTCACGTGGACACACGTGATCAGGTTGGATACTGATTTCTTTTACGTGCATGGAGAGTTAGATCTCTTGTTTAAGAATTAAATTCTTTTTTAGGGTTAAACCTTAATTTTATTTAAAGGAATCAAATTCCTATGTATTTGGAAGAATTAAATTATTTAAACTCAATTCTCTCTCTAAGTTTTGGATCTGCATGGCAGAGTCTCCTCGATGAGAATTAAATTCTCAACTTATGGGAAGATCTGCTTCTGCAGCTCTTCAACCATGAAGAAGAACTAAGTTCTTATATTAAGGGTTAAACCCTATTTTTGTTGGAGGAATTAAATTCCTATGTGCTTTGTGGGAGAATAAAATTCTCTGAACTTAGGTCCTCCCCTAGGTTTTAAATCTGCATGGCAGAATCTCCCCGATGAGAATTAAATTCTCAACTTATGGGGAGATCTGCTTCTGCAACTCTTCAATCAAAGGAAAAACTAAGTTCTTATTCAGAAGAGTTAAACTCTTTGATTGAGAATTAAATTCTCTTTTTTATTTTGTGGGAGCTTATAGGATGGTCTCTTGCCTAGGATTTCTTTCTTTTCTAAAGAAACCTTCTTTTCTCTCTGAAGAATTAAATTCTCTTTTCTTTTTGTATTCTCCCTCTGTTGTTGTATCCCCTTGACTCCTACTTATAGGAGAAAGAAAAGAATCAGTTTGTTTAGTCAATCTTTCATTTAAAGATTTTGATTGATCTTGTAACCAACATAATCTTTTAGATCACTCGGTGAATTTTATTCACCATTGGATTTTTAATCCAAAAGATATTTTATTTGTTGTTCCTGGCAGATTTTAGGAAAACATTTCCTTGTATAGAATCTTTCTATAAATTGGTAATTTTTAATCACCATCGGATTTTTAATCCAACGGTGCTCCACTTTACAGAGCGCAATCTTTTTTGTTTGGAAAGATCTAGGGAAATATTAGGCTTTTTGATTTCCCTTTAATTAGAATTTAGTTCTATTAGTTCAGAGGGTTTAGGAGTGACACGTGACCCCACTTGATAAAGCATCTAATTAGAATTTAATTCTATTAGTTCAAAAGGGTTCAGGAGCCCATCACGTATTGGCACGTGACCTCGCTGATACAGCATTTAATTAGAATTAGTTCAGAGGGCTTGGAAACCCATCACCTGTTGGCACGTGACCCTGTTGAGAATTAGTTCAGAAGGCTCGGAAACTCGTCGCGTGTTCAATTGTTTATTTTATTCAGCGCGTATAGGCTTTGCCTGCAAAAGGTCACGTGTCCACACGTGAGACCCGGTCACGTGTGGACACGTGACCCCCTTTGGGGGGTTTCCTTGCTGCTTTTAATTAGAATTTTAATTCTATTAATTTAGTGGGTTTAAGAGCCCATCATGTGTGGGCACGTGATTTTATCAATTTAGGCATTCAAACACAGATAGAATCTGCCCATAAAAGATCACGTGTTTACACGTAAGGCCTGATCACGTGTGAGCACGTGATACCTGCTTTTTGAGGATTCTCCCCCCTTTTTTGTAAGGGAACAAGTAGCTCTTGGCCGAAAATTTTGACGGGAACAATACTCAATTATAGTCAACTATAAGTTACACCAAAGGTCCTGACTCCTAAAGTTCTACCCTCTCTTTCGGACCTTAGTCTGCACTAATTTGGTTAGGTCCGTCCAGAATGACCGGAACCCAACCCAGAGTTATTCATGCTTGTATATCCTGTTGACCTAAACCTAGATCCATTTTTTTATATAAGCATGTCAGAGTAAATATAGGTTGGATCAGGATGATACGAGTTAAAACAACAGGCTAAGTGTTATTGTAAACTCAGGGGACTTGCACCAAATTATTTATTGAAACCTAGTGCAGCAGGTAGGTAGATATATAATCTCTAGTTGATAAAGCACAACATATTATACAATAAGGACACCTATAAAGTATACATAGTAATTATGCCGCAATGCCCTTTCATGTTACCACCTATATAGGCTTTTTTATAAATTAAAAAAAAAAGCAAAAGGTAGTTGATGCCTGGGATTTGGAAGTAGTTTCCATGGAATTTGGGGTGAATGGAAGGGAGGGATATCGCAAGACATAACAGGCATGATTTTGCCACAATCAAACGATAAATGGGTAGGAATTAAACTTAAAATAGATGAAATGATTCCCTAAATCACATAAAATTGGAAAAAGGATCGATTTCATCAAATAATAATGAAACAATATATATGTGTGTGTGTGAGAGAATAATGAAGGAAAGAGCCAAGGAATTCCCTCCTATGGTGCGTCCAAAAAATACGTCCTACATCGTGTTTTCCGACGATCGGAATCCATCATTTTCATCATTATCATCTAAGATATGGGTACGCCAAATTGCATGTGATTCTACAACCTTTTCACCGTTGAATTAGTGGGTTCAAAATTTACATTGCTAAATCAACGGTGAAAAGGTCGTAGAATCACATGAAATTTGGCGTACCCATAAATTTACATTGCTAAATCAACGGTGAAAATGTTTAGAATCACATGAAATTTGGCATACCCACGTCTTAGATGATAACGATGAAGATGATGGATTCCGATCGTTGGAAAACACGATCGAGGGCGTATTTTTTCGACGCAGGGAGGCTCTTTCCTCCATTATTCTCATGTGATTGTGGGAAAGGAACCAACCAGTAAAAGGGCCAGAGAGTGTAGCTGAGATCGAAGACGCCCAATCGAGGTAGGGTTTCGAAAAGCCCTACCATTCCAAGCGCCTCCTTCACTCTCTCGTCCCCCATCTCTCTCCCTCTCTCTACAAAATCTCGAAAGGGTTGCAACTGACGACGGAGGAGAGAGAGAAATCTCTTGATATCGTTGTGGGTCCCACTACGGCAGCAGCAATCGGGTCTCTCTCTCTCTTCTCTCTCTCTTGAGTCTAGACCTCGGTCCAACGATCTGGGAGGCCACGAAAATTGGGCTGGATCATAAACTCTTCCCTCGCAAATTAAATAATGGGCTTAATATGGTTGGAACTATATTTATATTTGTTTCAGAATAGTTATATAGCAAACACACACATTATAGATACATGTCTATAAAATTGCGAGAAGAGAATTGAACCTGTTTCGCAATAAATCGCTTTTCGCTCTTTCCTTTTCATCAAAATATATATAAGTCCCTTTGCAATACCAATAAGAAACTTTGATCACCAATGCACTCTTTGTACTACATTTACTAAACTAACTCGCGAGAAGAGACTATGATATAGGATTAAATATCGGTAATGATAACTTTACTTTAATAAAATTGATAGGGTTAAAATGAAAACTTAACTTTTATAAAATCATAGATTTTAAAAAATTCAATCTTCTTTTAATTTTAATATGTATGCAATACTTAAAAACACAGTTACCCTGTGAAATGGAGTAGCAGGCTACTAGCATACAAATATACCCCCTGACGCATATGATCAAGCCAGAGAGAGCGCTGATTTCTACTATTAATAGAGGAGGGAGATGTGAGACTCTCACAATCAATTGAAATAAAACATCAAAAGATAAAAAAAAAATCTAAAACCTAAGGTGATCTACATCACCTACGTTTTTTGCATGTGCATTGCACATGGGGTATATGTTAGTATCATACACAAGATTTTAAAAGATTTTTGATGACTTTCAAATTTTGATAATAAATTTCAAACTATTATAGTTAAGACAGCATGAAGATATCAATTTCAAACCTATATTTTAACACAGGTGTGCATGTGCATTCAAATAAAAAATTTAATGGAAAAGGTCCCAGCCTGATCATAATTAAGAACAAATTTAAGGTTAAAGCAAGTCACATGGAAAACCAAATTGGACTTAGTTCATGCAGCAATAACTTGTCCCCTTTGCCAGTTTCAATTCCCTAAGGAACCGCATCAAAATAAAACTCACATGGGGAAAAGGCATACATTTTGCCTCAACCACACAACGGATTCAAATTGTCTACACTGATATAATCAATGAATAGAATCACTATCAAATCCAACAACTCATAGCAAAAGGGACACAGCAGACAATTGGTTTTGATCTTGCAATCAAGGGTTGATCAAGAATACGCTTATGCACTTAAGGATCCTAGTTCCTATACATCATGATGATTTGAATCAAGCCTATGATACCAGAATGTATTATTTCATCCACACACAAAAAGGCATTTATTTTAGAACTGAATGAAAGCTGGTCTGTAGCTGTACTCAAGATTTCAGGAATGCACTGACGCATATATATATATATATATATATATATATATATATATATATGAAATGGATGATAATATGGTACCATCGCCAGATTAACTTATAATATACAATATTTTCTTAAAATAAAACAAAGTAGCACAATAGGAATTCAGGCTTTATGCTGATTCCTAAACAACAAACAAAAACGAGGGAGCAAACCACATATAACAGCTAATTTCCACTAAATCCACCATTTCTCAGCTCATCACTTACAGAAACTCAAATGATACAAATAGTACACACTAATAAAACTTGAACAAGATACAACAAACAGGGAAAGGGCAAGAAGATCAACATGTTGTTACAGTTGCAAAAAAGGGGGAAAGAAAAACAAGGGGTCATCTTATGATATTTTTTGTCACTTGCCCTGCACAGCCAGAGGAAGATTCACAATATGAAAATGAAAAGTTTCTAAAATTGTGAGATGATCAAATATAATAAACTCCGTACCTCGTTCTAGTACCATGCACCATTACTTCGTGATTTGAAGTATTCGCAGGATGTGACAAAGAACCAATATTGGGCATGACCAGATAGTGAAAAAAAATAACGAACTCAGCAGATAGCCATCAATAGTGAATTCTATAATGTCACCTGAAAAAAATGGTCGAATTCTTACAATCAATCAGCACATGATATAACGTGACAAATGCAATGTCGAAGGTTGGAATTAGCCTTGCTAACCCTTGCTTAATTCATCACTCAAACATCAATCATCCTCCTCTTCCTCTTGATTGTTGGTGTGGTTGATCTTCTGAGCACGATACAGGTCAGCAACCTGAAGTCAAATGAAATACCCTCAAAGTGAATTTCTGACAAGGGTGAGCATCAAGTAGGTCGCATATGGGTATTTTTGGCGGAAAATTTTTAAAATCATTCCAGAATAAACAGAACCGAAAAGGTTGTCCATTTGGGTTGTTGGTTTGTCCCGTATATATTTACACAATTCTAGTTATAATTAATACAATAACATCTGAGCCTTTTATCCCAAGTATATGGGGTAGGCTACATGAACCAACATGAGAATCACACCGGGTCCAGCACATGAATCCTCCACCTCCACTCACTCCTATCGAACAATATACTTTCATTGAGACTTTTGGCAACCATATCTTTTCGTATCACCTCCATCCATGTTTTCTTCGGTCTCCCTTTCGCCCTTTTGACATTGTCTATATCGATAGTATCCATCCGTCGAACCGGTACTTTCATAGATCTGCGTCGCACATGACCAAACCATCTTAACCGGTTTTCCCGTATCTTCTCCTCCACAGGTGCTACACAAACTTTTGCACGAATATTCTCATTCTGCACCTTATCTTTTTTAGTGTTACCACACATCAAACGCAGCATGCGCATCTTCGCTATGTGCATCTTCTGTGTATGATTTTTCTTAGGAGCCCGGCATTCTGTACCATATAATAAGACAGGCCGAATAGCGCTCCGATAAAACTTCCCTTTCAACTTTAACGGAAAGTTACAATCGCACAAAATCGCTATTGCACTCCTACATTTCAACCAATCAGCTTGGATCTTTTGATTAACATCGCTATCGATCTCCCCATCCTTTTGGATGATAGAACCTAGATATCTCAACCGATCGCTCGGTGATATCTCTTGTCCTTCCAGTGTTATACCAATGTGATCTCGACTTCTCTATTTGCTAAATTTACAATGCATATATGTTGTCTTGGACCTGCTCAATCTGAACCCCCGAGATTCCAACGTTTGCCTCCATAACTCCAATTTGGCATTAACCCCTGCTTTCGTCTCATTTTCTAGTTATAATTAATATATTAACTAAAATAACACATGCTCTCATTGAGTATATATCTAAATATATTATTATATTAGTAATTTATATTTTTATTATACTTTTTTACTTCGGATTCCAGTTCGTTTGTTAGAACCGAATTTTCTGGCCATCAAAAACTAAAATAGCACTAGTTGGATTGAGAACGGAAACTCTACAGTTTTTTGGCCATGTTCAGTCAGTCTTCTAAGCTAAACTGATTTATGCTCAAATCTAATTTCTGACATGTTATATGAGGGGACAAAAATCCATTCATACATCAGGTTTTACCTGCTCGGATGTTGTTGCCTGATCTGGGCTTTTATCGTCACGGACACGTTGTAAACGAGGAAACCGAAGAGAAATGCCCTTTCAAGATGAAGATAACAAGCAATACTGTGGATATTAGATATGAATGTCCAGCATGACCATAATGAAAATAAGGGAGAACCCAAACTAAAGGATGCTAATTAAACTGTAGAACTATTTATCAACCTTGCTCGGATCCACTACACCACTAGCAGCACGATGAACAGGACTAATGCTCAAATCGGCTGCTTTGACCTCCCAGACCTGTCATACAAAAGCAGCCCATGTAAATCACCATCAACAAAATCATAATAAAATGTATAGAATAGGCACTAGCAAATTAATGAGATGAGAGCAATATAGCCCTGTGGCCAGCGCACAGAATGGGTCAAACAAGGGGATCGGAAGCCACGTGCTCCCCCCTCCCCAAAAAAGCAATATGAATAATAATATCGTTTTGTGCGCTGGCCACTGGTATATTTTCTTCATGAGATAATTATTCTTTCTTACTAATCAACTCACGAGGGCATTCAGACGAATAGTAACAGTGCTTGACAATATGAAATTATATGAACCAAGGGAAACAAAGGACTGCCTGAATATCATGTAGAAATTTAGTTAAAATAAAGTATCATTAGAAATTTATTCATATAGTTTCCAACATCATCCTCATTTTCCCCAGATACCACATGCATCATAAAGGGTGCGGGTTGTGGTAGGCTTGTGACAGCCAACGTAAAACTGTCGCATTCTATGACAAATGTTGAAATTTTATACTAGATACTATCTCAAATAAAACATCAATATATAAAAATTAAATGTTCTTACATAAAAGAAAATCTTCCAGCTGCCATTCCTTTTTATAATAAAGCGAAACAAGAGCAAACAGAAGATTGTAATGTTACTAGCATATTTCTTCATTCTAAACATGAAAGCCTCTTTCTATAAGACAGACTCTTACTAAAGCAGTTCCGCTATGTAACATGATTCGAAGTTAAGAAAGCTCAACAACGATGTTGTAAGAACACGTATTCATTGTCTATTCAGTTGCCAGCATATAGCACATAAAGGGATTACATGCTGCATTATTGGAGCATATAACACACAAAAGGATTACAAGCTGCACAATTGGATTTCATGGCATGATGCAGAAGAAATTGATAATACACACTCATGCAGCCACAAATACATGCAGCCACATAGAAACAGGAGTATAAAATGGCAGGGTTAAATTCCTGCATTGGCGGATCTAAGAGTTAACCATTCGTCAATTTTTTCAACGATCGGCACCGGCCATCTTGATCATAATGTCCTTAAATGTGTATATCGATTTTCATGGGAATTGGATGCCGTTCGCCCTTGCATCGGAAGATTGCAAAATTAATGGCTGTCCAGCAAATAGAACAATTTACGATGCTAAACGAATGGGCAAAGAGCATCCAAACATCATGAAAATTGGTATACACATGGAGGCCGGAGCCAATCATCCAGGATCATTGACATTTCAAGCCGCCAACATAAGAAATTTCCTACCATGCCACTTTATACTCCGCATACTCCACATACATGTATAAATGTACATGTGCATGTACTTGTGCGGCATGTGTGTGGTGCGTGGGTGGGTGGGGGGGGGGAGATCCATATATGGTGCAGCGAAAAAGGAAGGGACAAGGCTTCACTTAGTTGATATTTTATATAGCATCAAAATTCGAATATATGCGTTGTATAAGCATCCACTTAAATGGTTTTTCACCCAAATATTTCCTATAGGGACAGTCATGTGATCATTCGTCGTTTAATATAATTCGACATGATTACCGTAATCATAAGCAGCCAATTAATGGTCTTTTAAATCTCGTTTTACGACAGTGTTCATCAAAATAATTGCCCAAGTTTATAGAACATGTTTATACTGAGATGCATTAACCTGATAACAATTCTCAACGAATTAATTATAAATGAGTGAGGGCGCTCCTCCAGACTAGAATTCAGGTGGGAATTGATATTATTCATGGCCAAGGTGACTATGAGGAAAAGACGGCCCAGCCAAAAGACATTGGTCATTTCTGTTGAGAATGTGGTTAATGTAGTCCCACATCGGGAAAATTGTTTGTCATATGTTGGTTTAGTATATATAAAGAGTGGAGGAGCTCTCAAATCCTTTACCTCAATTTTATTCCCCCTCAATTATCTCATGGTATCAGAGCCTGGGAAGAATAAAATTCTCAATTAAAAAAGGAAAAAAACAAAAAAGACTAGGGTTTTGAACAAACCCTAACCCTAGCCGCCCCTCAACCCTCGGAGCCGTCCCCTCAACCCTAGCCGCCGTCACCAATTGCTTTGCTACAGTTCCACACGGTACTATTCATGCTACAGTACCACGGTATTATTCACCATTTCTGTTCATCGGGTACTATTCACGTGCGGTCCTTACTCCGTGGCGACCTCCGCTTGAGATAAGGTGATTCGTTCGATTCTTTCTTTCTTTTGCTATTTCTTGTACCGCTCGATCTCATAAGAGGATCCTTTATTTAACAATTGTTCATGTGCTTGTTGTGGTGTGGTGATTTGTTATTTGCAAAGCGATGGGTGATAAAGATATCAAGACCCTTATTTCTGCGGAAATTCATGGTAAATTCACAGAGTGGAAATTAAACAAAGATAACTATCTTGAATGGCGTGATATGGTCGAGATGTATTTGATCTCTCGTAGAAAGGACAAGCACATGTCTTCAAAAGGACAAGATCCAATAACAGATGAATGGAAGACCGACGATGTTCAGATGTCATCAATGTTCCTGGGTATGGAGCATTCAGTTTATTCTTTGGTTCGACATGAGCGTACCGTGTATGGTGTATGAGCATATTTAAAGGCATTGTTCTCTGGCGAGAATCAGTTGACGCGAGCATTTGATCTGACGCATAGCATATATACGGATCGGCGAGGCTCTAAATCTCTGCAACAGTTCATTGTGGAGTTCATGAGTCGATGGGAGGAGCTTGGTGAGGTGTTTCCGATCACTGCCGATATTCAGAAAATGCGGCGTCATCGTGAGCATATGAGGGTGTTGGCCTTTCTTCGTGCCATAGGTCATGAATATGAAGGGGGGCACCCGCAGATCTTAAGAGAGGCATGCAGCTCATTGGCGGATACATATCATATGTTACAACAGATATACTGTAACGACCGTAAAATTCATATACTTTCCTTGTATTTCCTTTATTCAAGAAATGTCATTTTTCTTTGAAACATTTGTATATTTATTTATTCCCTTTCAAATAACATACATGGTCAACTCTTGTATCTATTGGTTATCACATTACATCTCTATTGCACAGATCGCGGGTTCGAACCCCGACTAAATTATTTTAATTTTATTTTAAATCCCCAAGTTTAAAAAATGTCATTTTTTATATAGCCAAATATTTATTAATATTTTAAGAGAAGAGAAAAGATTTTCCTTTAATTAAAAATATAATTTATGTGTTTGTTATTTGGATATATTTGTTTTGATTGTTTTTTTATAGTTTTGATTTTGAGGGGATTGATGGGATTTTAAATAAATCTTAACCCAGAAACTTTCTTTTCTGCTGTATATTTTTCTTCCTAACTCCGAACTACTCTGCCTTTTCTTGATTGTGGATCCGAAGCCCTTACCAAAGAAAACGAATGAAGGAATAAGACTCTAACCCCATCGTCTCAATCGAATCGAGGCAATCTCTACCTGATAAGGACGATGCTAGATCCTCTTTCATTATAAGTCCCCTCTTTTCTTTCCTATCCCGTCATTTTGACTAATTTGAAATTAAAGTAATAAAACGATTAAAAAAACATAACTTTATAATAAAGCTAATGTAATATAATCACGGCCACTGTATACAGTTCCACATTATAATTGTTTGACCTTAATATGATACTAATAATTCGACTAATAACTAAACTATACCTTTTTATAATATAAACACTTGTTGTAATTGTGATAATCTCTAGATGTATGTTTAACTATTATTACATCATTATAAACTATCAAATATCAAATTTTATGATCATTAATATTGTCTTAAAACCTGTGCTTTATAAAAAAAACTAATTGAATACCTATAGAATTCATTTGTAATTCTAATGTGAGTACTCGGTGATATTAATCTGCATGGTTATGACTTCTTGTTTAACTTACCTATATTTAACTTACCTATTGTTATAAATACATTCTATAGAAATTTTAAGCACACTTATATAAAATATGCATACTTTGCAGTAATATTAAGTAACATTCAGTAATTAAGATTGTTGTTCATTAAGATCATGAAATTATATCTTTAATAGATTTCAAATGTTTGTCAAAGATCGTGAAAGTATTAAAGGTTAACATAAGACACAAGATTCTAAAAAAGTTAATATTTACATATACAATATGCATGTTTATTGATTAATGATTTTTTTCAAACGTGTGCATCAGTAGAATACTACATTAATTATTCTTCAATTTATATTATACATAATAATAGTAGCATGTTAATATAAATAGTTTCTTTATGAATTAATATTAAATTATGCATGCTAGATTTTAAAATTCAGAAAAATAGTCATTTGGTTATATTGCATAGTGCTATTTTCTTTAATATAATATTTCATTCATACGGTTCAGTGTTTTTCTCACTATGATTTTACATTAAAAAATTCGAAGTTCACAGATGATGCATTTTAGGCATCAATATTAAACTTTTATATACATTATGCCACTAATTTTTATTAGAAGGTACAATACACACTAGCAATTTGTATATAATTATAATTCGTTGTTTATCTGGCTTGTATAGTCATAATTTGATGTACATGGTTGAATTGTCACAAGAACAAACTTACATTACAGTTATATATGGTCACTGTTATATTATTCATTAACTGGAATCTCATGAATCTCACGAGTTCCGTTACTAACTCATAAATGGGCCCGTGTTTTCTTGCCCCTGAATGATAGCCTTGGATCTACGGATACTCCCGTGATGGTTGACACTCACTCAAACTGGCGTTAGATTATACTATCTTGACCTGAACTCAACGAAATCTCAGTAGTCCTATTCCTAACTCATGAATGGGACCGTATTTTCTTGCCCCTAAATGATAGCATTGGATGTGTAAATACTCCTACGGTAGCTGACGCTTACACTCGAACTGTCGTTAGATTATACTATCTTAATCTGAGCTTATCATGAACCTAACGTGAACCACTTAAAGACTTGAAACTCGTGAACTCGTGAATACATGAATCCGTAAATTTTGAATCTCATGAATCTCGTGAACATAACATGTATAATAGACACTATTTATTGGATATATATATATATATATATATATATCATGGGGATGGGGTAGCTCAAAGAATAGGGTATTTATGTGTAACAGGGGATCATATCTTGTTTCTCGTGGTACCGAAGAATACGGTACATTGTATTATATATAAATCTTGAATCTCGTGTTGCAGTTCCGTGGGAATTACGGAATATTCTAGTTACATAATAAAACTCGCACAAATCGAGCTTATACTTACATAACACTAATATATCGAATATCGTGATACTCTAGTTATCTTGCACTGACCAACGCATGCTACTTATTTGATATGTGCACTGCTGTTTACTGTTTACATTTATTCTCATTCCCAGTATTATGTATACCATATTTCGTTTTAAATATTGTTTTTATATAAAAATAGGAACTTGCCGAACTTTAGTTTGCTGACGACATTCCTTTTTCTGTTTTCTTTTGTGGGGAATATCATCAGACGACAGTGGGGCAGAAGAAGCTAGGTACGAGGTAGTGCTAACTGAGGACTTCAACTATCGATCTTCACAAGCCGATCACTAGTCTTGCAGTATGCCTTTTTGTTCAAGGCTGCTCTTTTTATTCCTAATTTAGTTATTGTTTTTAAGACTGTAAAAAATGTTTTTGGATATTGTTATTATTTTTTTAAATTATTGTATTTAGTATCTTTCTGCTATCTAGTTACGTTTAGCGTATTCATGTCGAAAAAGAATGCTTCTCGGTATGAATACGTTGCAGGCTTGTCAATCTCATTTCTCGTTTTTGGGAAGCGGGACGCGACATATACTCTAGCAGAGATCTACTCTCCTTACTCAGCCCAGAGTTGCCAGTCAGGGGGAAAATGGCCTAAAGGCCATGGAGGTTTCGGAGATCGTGGACATGAAGGTCGGGGACCCAGTAAAGGCAGAAGGAACCGTCCACTACGTGAGACCTATTTGTGATTACTGCCATCATCCGGGCCATATGAAGACCACTTGTTTTCAGCTTCATCCTCATTTAGCAAGAGTTGCAACATCTCCATATTCTTCTCAATCGGCGACCGATTCTATTCATGACACCGGTTCTATATCCTCCAATCTCTCGAGTTTGACTTTAAGTGGATGTGAACCTGCTCGTTATCAGACGTTCTTAAAGACTCAGAGTGGATCTTCCTCTTCAGGACCATCATCATCCTCCACTAGATATCCTACTGCTACTATGGTGAGAGGTAATCATACAGCTTGTCTAACCACAACACCACCACTCAGAACTTGGGTTATTAATTCAGGTGCATCTGATCATATGGCCGGAGAGTCAGGTATATTCACATCATTTTCACCCACTCCTCCATATGAATCTGTCACTTTAGCAGATGGATCCACATCACGAGTAGATGGCATTGATTTTGTCACTCCTACACATTCATTATCACTGTTTTATGTGCTATACTTGCCACGTTTTCCATTTAATTTACTTTCTGTGAGCAAGCTTACTCGTTCTATGAATTGCTTGATCTTATTTTTTTCACATGGTATCAGAACTCGGGTGTTTGTTTATCCACGTTGCACATGAGGTTTGACCCCACACATGAGTTCTCTTTGTCTCTGTGTGTTGCACGTGAGAGGGAGTGCTAAAATGTGGTTAACATAGTCCTGCATCAGAAAATTATGGGATGCATATGGGTATAAGATATAAGATAAGATAAACCTCCATAAGGCTTTTGTCTTTTGGATGGAGTTCCACTATGTTAAAAGCCCATGTGCATCCATGTGTGGGCCCATGTGTTGTGGGCCCAAACCGAGTTTCACAATTTCTAAGTCAGAAGATTAACCTTTACCATTCATGAAGTTTAAGTTCAGGCAATCAACTAGAACCTGCTGAAACACAGAAATCCCAGCCCAAGATCCTAGTGGTCATTCCTAAACCGGTAGAATCACATTTTTTGTCAAGCAGTTTAAGTTCATGGAGCCATCTGGTTCTTGCAACCCCGTAACTGAAATTTCTAGAAAAGGTAAAATGGCATAATTTTCCTAAGCACATTTTATTCTGAAACATATATTATGGAAGGGTTGGATAATATATTATTCCCAGAACTTCACAATACATATAAAAGTATAATTTAAATTATAACAGATCAAAATCAGGGAACAGAAATAAGCACTCTCTTCTGAATACCTGGTCAAGGATCTATGTGACTACGCACAGCTAACCACAAATATGTAATAGCATACCATGAGCCTCCCATAGGTTTGCGAGAAACAAAATATTCAATATATTGATGCTTCCATAAGAAAATGGTAGTGCTACCTCTGCTGGTTCAAACCATACATCTGGATCCATCGCATCAGCATACCGATAGTACGGCTGGAAAATAAGAAGTCATTACTATTAGCTAATAAATGCACAATAAAAGGGGGACCGAAAAGCTTCATTTTATCTTGCAAGACATGTATATTGAAGCAAAACAACTATGAATCTATGATGACCAGTTTAACATGAAGGGAAACTGTAGCCACACCTTTGGTCCAGGAATTATTTTACCATGAAGGCTTTTAGAGCACTCTTCAAGCTGCAATTCAGAAAATCCAGTACCTACAAAAAGTAAATACAGCTTTTAGACTTTGTCATATGTATTTCAATGGAAAGTTGAAAATTTAAAAATTTTGGGCATCAATAATAATGAATTACCTATTTTACATATGCTCTGATATTCTTCATTGTGCTCGTCATAACAAGCAAGAAGAAAGGAGCCATAAACCCCTGCAGGAGGACATGAAGTCGTAAAAAAAACTGCTTCAGAATGTAGAGGGAAGAATCCGTCAGTGTAAAGACATACAAAACAAACTTACTAGTTTTATATGCCATTCT
This sequence comes from Agapanthus africanus, assembly GCA_030015575.1. NCBI lineage: Eukaryota > Viridiplantae > Streptophyta > Magnoliopsida > Asparagales > Amaryllidaceae > Agapanthus > Agapanthus africanus. The sequence continues at coordinate 891,792,966 of JASDDO010000024.1, forward strand.
TCACTACAATGAAAACTTCATAAAGTTTTTGGTGTAAGGTTCAAAGTAGAGTTATACCAATTATTTTTACCTGTACGTTTTCCACGACCATGAAATGCTGCAATAGGCACCAAATCTAATGAATCTCCAATGCTGCCAAAAATCACTTCTATTAGAAAAGATCCAAGTATAAGCAAGGTAATAAACATGGTAACAAGTTCATGATTTTAGATCTCACTACAGGCGTTATAGAGATTTCACATAATCCATTATGATTATCATTTACGAAATATGATTATCTTCATATAATCGAGTATCGAGATATCAGTTTCTATTTAATAGTTCTTACTTAGGATATATTTCCATCTCTAAATTGCAAGAAATACCCCTAACTTTTGCCTTGGTAATAGGAAATACCCCTAACTTTTAAAATTTGCACTTTGCCCCCCTAACTTTATTTTATTCCCAAAATGCCCTTCATTTAAATTTTTTTTTTTAAAATATCAAAAGAATGTTATGTATCATTATTTAAATAAATATTTCCAAAATGCTCTTCATTTAAATTTTTGTAATATGGAAGAAATGAAAAGGAGAAATTTCTAAAATAAATATTTAAATGAAGGGCATTGTGGAAATAAAATAAAGTTGAGGGGCAAAGTGCATGTTTTTTAGAAAGTTAGGGATATTTCCTATTATCAGAATAAAAGTTACGAGTATTTCATGCAATTTAACCTATTTCTATTAAGGAAGTTTTTTTTTAAAGTTGGATTTCATTTTATATGAGTTTTGATCTGAGAGAGAATTAAGAGAATTATAAAGTTAGTTAGGGAAAAGAATTATAACACTACAAGCTTTCCTATAAACATAGTTATGTAAAAGAAAGATTATTTCTGATTAATGAGGTCCAATTGAGTTAAATTGCGAATTGGTTCTTTTTCCTATCTTTTATTTCTTCGGTCCATCGTCACAGTTACTATAGAACAGTAAATTGATTGACAATCGACATCTTCAATCATCAACGACAATCAGATAACAAAAGTTAGACCGCAATGTAAGATTATGGGATAGGTAAACAAACAGAAGCGACTTGAGACGGCAAAATGCCATAATAGATTGTTGATTTGATTAGCTTCACATTTTAATATTGGTAACGATCGATGATCGGATCTGTGTCAAGGGGATAGCAAAAGGGGCAAAATGAAACTTCACTTGCATGGCAAGTCATAAAAAATAATTCCGGAAACTGATACGAATCCGTGACACAAAATGTTGCACATAATAGATCAGACAAGAATTCAAGGGCAAAAAAAATTGGGACAAGGTTTGATGGCTATGATTGTTACAATTGAAAATTTAGAAATCAAAAGGTAGGATTAACAAAAGCCTCCTCAGAGGTTAATTAATGTAAAATAAAGCAATACAGTTTACCGCCCATGGTTATTTGCACAGGCAATGTACAACTGAAAAAGCACTTATCTTTATTTTAAGTGATTAATAAGTTGACCTCATTTATACAAAATTGGATAGAAACAAATGAAATGCTATATTACAAGGTCGAATCAAGAATTAATTGTGGAAGAAAGAGTTGTAGATGAAAATTAAACAAACAGGCGATTGAAATAAAAGGTTGCACTTTCTTTTATTTAGGTAAACTTCACAACCATATCGCCGGATAACTTGTAATATTTCAAAAAAAAAATCTAATTTTAGGTTGGAATTTTGTGAACAGAAGGAAGAAAGCAGGCCTCGCCATATTAAAGTAAGGTTACTATCAGTATTAACATCTTAGTTTCTAAACTGGCATTTCTTCGTTTTTTAATTTCGATTCAATTTGCATCTGTGTTTCTAAAAGTTCTTGACAGCTCTTCCATTCTGATGGACCTCTCAACTAGCAAAGCATTCCCATGTAATATGTTGAGAACGACTATAACAATAATTACAATTCACCATCTTCACCTGTCCATGTAGTCTTTCTTCAATTTCAACCAATTATTTGATCGCTTTGAAGGTTCATATGTAGCATCTTTGTCAAGTGTTTTGATAATCAACCCTTCACAACTTCATAAACAATGAAAATTTAGAGAATTAAGGAAAGCATAAATTTTCTGTAAGAAAGAGAACTGGAGATGTTGGAGAAAACTTAAATAATAATAATAATAAAGTTATCAAATGAAGAATAGTGAGAATAATCTTTACTTTAGGCATAAATTAGCCACAAAACAACCTACTCTTGAGCAAGATTTAAACATCTATTGACAGCATATCCACTTTAAACCAAGAGTGCTCAACTTTTCATACAATAATTTTCATTTATAAACATAATGATAGAATAGAAACTGAAAGCATGTGACAATAGCCCTATGTTAAAGCTTCCGCTTTAAATGAGAGGTCGCTTGTTTGATTACTATAAGGGCACATCCAAAATAATTTATATCAATAACTAAAAGCATGTGACATTATGCGATATCGTGATTGAATTATCAGGAAAATTACATAGATGATGTTCAGCAAATGTCAGTAAAACTATGCCTGCAAACTTGCAGACAGATTAAAAATTGGGCATGAGGCTCTCATCCTATGTCGAAGATCAAGGAAGCCACTGAAGGTATTACAAGGATAGGATTGGAGATACCCCAATGACAACGCAACATGTTTACAAACTAGTAAAGATATATTTAGATTGAATGTGTCGTATTTCTCATATCAGACATCAACTGCGAAACAAGGTTCGTTCCTAGCACTGTACTTTCAGACAGTTCCAACATTTTAGTGGTTTTGGAATAGTTACCTTTTTATTAATGCATGTGTGTATATTTATAATCTATAATGCATACTTTTAGAAGGCATGTAAAATGCAAAATTAACATCTAGGGGTTACCTGTGAAAGACTTGTCAAGAAACCCCACTGCTGCCATATTTTACAAAAGGCAGGAAGTTAACTGATATGCTATAACGTTTTTCAATGTCAGAAAACAAGAGAGTTTGTAATATAGTTTAGTTCAGTTTAATTAAAATACAAAACAACAATATCAAACTGTGTCCGAAGTCTTTAAAGAAAGTGATTTAATTTGAAGACATATATAAAAAACTTTTAAAAAAACTATTGCACATAGACCCTCTGTACTTAAGGGGTTCAGCACTGATTCATAGGCTACCCCTCCGATGGAACAATATATTTTTTCAATTTCCATATTACCCTTTCTTCTTCCTCTTTAATCATATAGAACTTGTAGCCCTAACCCAAAAATCAAACTAAGAGAAAAATCCCTAGCAAAAAAGTAACTAAGGAAAGCAACCATTCGATAAAATAGAAAACTACTCATCTTGAATCTCTTGTTTTTCATTATAATGAAGAAATGATAGAAATGGTTACATTTCCTGAAAATAAAGGGAAGTAATTGCAAACACAAGATCAACTTAGATATAATGGAAGAAAGTTTGGAGTCTTAGAGGAAGATGAAAAAAAGATCATAAAGCTTTTAGATTACAGTTAAAGATTGGTTGTTTAGGGTTAAAGAGGAAGAAGGGGTAAAATGAGAATTAGATAAATTATTATTTTTTAAAAAACAAAGGGGTACAACCGTACAAGCACCTATTATGATACTCAGGGGGAGTAAGTGCTCAACCAGGGGTCTATGTGCAATTAACCCTAAAAAGGAGAATATTGCAGGGTCATATTCAAAAACATACTCTAAAAGTCAACTAAACAAGGTCAACTTTATTGCTTGAAATATGGCACTTAAAATCCTGAATGCAGTACAAAGCTTGTGCTTCAGAGTCTGGCAAGCATGACAGGCTATAAGAGGTCATTCAAGATTCGCAAACCCACTCACATTATGTCAGCTGATCTCCAGGAAAAGTTTGTATACCCTCCCCCCCCCTGGCGGCACAGGGGCAAGGAGAGGGGGGCGATCTCCCCTCCTTCCTTTCCTCCTCCAATTTTTCCAATAGGTCATTACCCTTCAGAATATTTAGGATCACAGATTGAACATATCTCATACTTTACAACATTTGTTTTTTCTTTCAAAATGAACTGATGAAGCTCTTTTTCTTTTTAATCGACAACACCACTTTTGGCCCACTAAACCTCATACCTTGCTATAAAGTAAAATCATACACGTCGCTTCCGACATCCTTCAGATTATGATGCTTTAATGCTAATCTTGTTCCCAACCAGATTATTGAAAGCAAGAGTAAAGTCAATCCACAATCATTCAGCCTACGGTATCATACCAAGAATTACACAAAAACCATATGTTAAATCATGCCCTTCAAACATTACTAACCGATCAACACCTGCTATAAATTTGGTCTCTGTGTGGTGCATGTGCATTGTGTGGTGTGCGCGCATGTGTGGGTGGGGTGGCTGCGGGTGTGAGAGAGAAGGGGGGAGAGGAGGAGGGGTCAAATAACCTCAGACGCTATCTACGAAATACCAAGTCACCCTAATAGTCATTTCATTTATTGCATATACAACCACATTGAAATGTCGATGGGGATGATTAGAACACAGAGTTTAGTCGAAGAAATTTCTATCATGATACCTAGAGTTAACCGCAGTGTCAAGGAATTTCTGTATTTCCTCCAAGTCATTTGATGTGATTGCAGTTGCAAACTGAAATTCTCCAGGTAATTCCTCAAATGAACTATAAAGATGCTGCAACCAAAATATGTCATTCATTAAAATAATATGAAAGCTGATGAAAGCTATATTATGATAACAATAGTGCGGACGAAAAAAAATGTAGCATGGGCAAACAGTTATTTCACATGAATTACAAATGATGATGATGATCTAGCTTTGAAAGAAATGAGATAAAACTCCAGGGGATTGAAATAAAAAATGGAATTATTTGGTACATTACCAACAGCTCCGATGAACGGCTTTCGAATTCAGCAGCATACTTCTATCATTACCATATTGGAAATAGCAAAAAAAAGTATATATTATACAACATTATCAATAAGAATCCATCGCACCACAACTATCCATTATATTTACAGCAATCCTAAAGCAATCTAAATACTGATAGAAAGTGGTATGCTTTGTATTGGATATCCTGACTTTATAGTAATTATGGAGCGGCTAGCACATTTTGTACTTGCACTAGATGGTAAGGGCAATGGTGGACAATTGGTGGAAGAACTCTTCCCCATATAGTGGTTGGTTGCAAGATTGAATGAAGATCTTACAAATATACCAAATAGACTTGTCACTCCCTTAAATCGACTATGCACTAAATATGCCTTTCATTGATTTAAGCACATTAATTTAACAGCTAATCGAACACTCTCCCCAAAAGATAGGAAAATTCCTCTCCGTAATTTCAGCAGCATGATTAGATGAGTCCCTCTTTTTTATTCTAATTATTATAAAACTAAATAGGCATCCTTCCTTCCAAAAAGCTTGGATAAGAACAACAATTACCCTTTTAATATTTGGAAGATAGGGACTTCCCTTCAACATAATGTGCAACTGAAGGGTTGATTTATATTCAAGCAAAGACCTAGCAGTAAGGCATACTACAAGCATAATATGCCAAACCTCCTACCAACAAGAATTATTTAGCATGTAATACTACTGAATTAATGAAATACTAAAACATCCGATGCGGAGCCATCATCACGTCAACATAATTGTTAGAATACGCTATAACATTCTAGAGTATTCAGAAGTATGTCAAATGTAATTAGAGAGGGATGTATGTGCAAATACCCAAAAGGCTATATAAAGGAGATTAGGGGCTTATCCCTATTCATCCAAAAGCATTCCCCAAATCACTTGCTCTCCTCTCTCACACACTAATAACAATAGTGAATATCTGACTAAACAGAAACATAAACAACAATAACAACAAAGCATTTATTGCTATGCAGAGATATGCCTGAAGTATGTTCTATAAGATCATCACATATGGACAAATTAAAAGGTAATCTTCAACAAAACTTCATCTATAGCCTAAGCTTCATACCTCTCTACGAAGTTTAAGTTGCTCTTCAAGAAGGGGTTGGCCATTTATATAAAGTATATCAAATGCATATGTGCATACTGAAACTTTAATATCACTCAAGATAACTCCTTTGCGAGCACGGGTGCTGAGAATCTACAAGAAGGGCAAAAAACTTTTTCAAATTTAAAGAAAACGATTGTTTCAGATGCAGACATCATACTGACTCATACATAGACATTCTCAAGTGAAAGCACTGAAGAAAAAAAATTCTCATAAAATTTGAGATAAGTTTAGTAGTCATAAATATAATATGTAGAGCAAAGAATCTGAATGTAAGACAAATGTAATATATATAGATGCAGATAGAAATCAGCATCAACTGCATAAAATTGCATGGAATGTAATTACACGTTGCAGACTCATGCTTTTGTAAGTGCACGGCGGCGCCCCGGCCTCCATCCCGAGGCCAAAATGCGAAAGCGGTGATTTACTTTAATTTTGCAAACTAGCAAACCAGCACCACCGCGCACTAAACACCCGGATCGAACCATTAACTAGTCCTAGCTAACTACAAGATGGGGAATAGAGATATACCGACTGATCCGAGTCCTCCGGTGTTCTCGTCGTCGTCCCGATCTCCCGCGGAATGTCCTGTCTCCACCTCGTCGCCGGAAGTGCACCACATCGCCTACATCTTTTACGGGCTCCCACCTTTATGCCGAGGCAACTCGGGCACGAAGCTGGCTAGTCGACGTGCCCAAGGTTTGCTGTAGAATGTGGTGTAGAACTTGTGTCTCATTTGGGGTTCATGAAAGTGCCATTTTGGTAGAGGGATGATACAAGAACTATGTAGAGGGACTTGGGGATTTTTGGAGCATGAAAAGAACAACAATTTCACCATCCAAAAATTTTGGACAGCCCCATACATGCTTGGCCGGCCAAAACAATGAGGGAGTAGAATGTGAGGGTGAGGGTGTATCAAAAATGAAGGGAGCTACACCCTCATCCAAGTGAGAGAGAGGTCAAAAGATATCATGAAAGGAAATCATCACAAACACAAACCCACACACAACAACCACCATCATCAACAATTATGTCCATAAAAGTCATGCCATCATGACACAAAGAAAGTCAAGTGATGGTGAGCCATCATGATCCAACAAAATGCAAAAGACCCCCTCCACAAATGCTTATTTGCACAAATGCAAATAAACCCTCCTCCACCAATCTTCGGCCAATGAACGATACAAAGAAATATGGCCGAAACTGAAAGCAAACTGGTAACTCCAGAAAACTGGTCCCGTAATAAATTACAGAAAAATCCCGCTACTGTGTATACACACCCGCATTTGTATTCCAACCGAAATATAAATGCAATGAGACAAAATCTACATTGTACTATACTAGGATCCGACTTAAACCAAAGCCGGCTAGTAATATCCGTTCGATCCTGATCCGTGCAATACCGCACGTATCTGATCGAACCCTACCATATCTCCATACGGCCTCTACAGCTTTTCGCCCGAAAGCTTGAGTAACTGAATGTGGGGGACTCTAAAGACTCGTCAACACTATGGTTGTGGATTTAACCACTAGCACGTCAGAGGTATAAGCCAATACGTAACGGGCTACCAGGTATTGACCAAAAGGGACGTCGATGAGCGAACTCATCCTGACACCCTACTGAGGCTGTCAGTGACAATATCCGTACAGTCCGGTCCGTTCGTCTATGAGCATCGCATGGCTGGCCTAGGAGGTTGGTAAAAGTCAGACCCCCAAAAGCGGTACAAGTCGTGTCGGAGTGTAGCCCAGAACACCCTGAAATACTACTGGAATACCTACCAGTAAATCTCCTGCCTCGGCCGAGGGCTTCGTGTAATGGCTCTCCTAGACACAGCGCGACCTCACCCCCAATACCGGGAGAGACGAACCCCTGAAGATCCGCTCACTGCCTCCATGTGGCTCGGGACTGTACCCAACTAAAACCTGTTTGCACGTCTCCTTTGAGCATGGTAGGGTAGTAATCAAAGTACAGTGGGAACTCACACGAGACAAATGACGATCCCCAGGTCGATGAACTAACCTGTACACATGTCACCTGGGAACTGCTATCTGACGTCAGGTATAAGACCAACCAGTATGTTCCCGGCGAGTCTTGTCCGGTGTACTCATAATCCAATGAGCACCTGTATACATCTTAGGTGATCCAACTGACACCAATGGCTTGTGAGACCGGCCACCGGCCCTCGTCGGGGTCTCGACTGTATACACTAGTCTACTCTGGAGTATCGATGCCCTGTCTCGAAACTCCCACGACTAGGGACCTTTTAAGGATGTGCTTATAGACCCCAGCTCCCACTTATATGATCGCCCTCATACTGCTGGTGGTCAAGCAAGAATCCTAGGGGCTCTATCAACGTGTAATAGCGACATGTCAGGTCACCTAAAGCAGTACACGATGATAAAGATAAACCGGATAGCATACTATCATCTCGAGTAAGACTCTTCTACTGGGACAGGTCCTCCCTCAATCATTGCAATCATGTGCCTGTGATCCAATAATTGACTCTGAGGGCACTATCTCCAACAGCTTTATATATGACGAAACTCCAGATCCGCATATACTATTAGAAGTTATATTGCACAAGTTTCTGGAGCACATTATGCCTTTATGACTTTCCATGTGCATGAAGCCCACCATTATGAATTGCCGTCATGAATTACCACTTTACATGTTGCCTACTTTCTGCTAATGCCTAATGTTTCATTTGATTACTAAACCCCTCTTCTAAATGCAGAAAAACATCTAGATATCAACCAACCAATATGAAGTCCATAGATGCACACGCAGGACATGAATATATTGCCAAGTTTCTTCTACAAATACGCTTTTTCGTACTATCAAGTTATAATGCACATTTATGAGTATTATTTAATCCCCTTACCTTGGGAGTTTATTATCTTGGCTCTCGGCTTTATTTGTGCTTAAATGTTGAACTTGAATGCAATTGCCCCCATATCAAAACTTATAATCTTCCCCCATATTCTAGACTCCATTTCACAAAATTGGTAACTGCCTTTTCGGATTATAGCAAGCCCTCCTTTGTCCTCAATAACCTAGGCTACTTAAAGATGTGATATGTGGAGCATGTGGGGAGTTTCGCCAGAGATTAAGATGAAAGGAATGAAAAGGAATATAAAATAAAATGTGTTCCCATAACATGTTTAATACAAGATTTCAAACAAATCAAAGACTGCAGGTGAATAAAAATGAAATAGTATTAATCCATAATGACTCCAATAAACGATACATGTACCTGGAAAGGCAAAATTTTCTTCTTCTCACGGTCATATGCAACAATTTCACAATCCAGAACAAAGGATTTAACAGTAGATTTCTTGACACTGCATTCAGATATAAAGAACAGCTTACAGTTAAAATAGGGAGTAAGAGTCAGACTTACCACATTCTAAAGTTGTCGGTGTTCAAACACATGGTAGTTATACCTTCAAATTTTCCCCTAAAAGTAAAATGGTAGATACGACTAAATGAAAGGTATCACATTTTCTCGAATTGAAGACAAATTATTTGACTTGACGAGGAGATTTATCGTTTTCCAAGAACAAGCAAACATCTATGAGACTGGATGACTGGTAACCTTACCTTGATATGGAATTGACAACATCAGGATACTTTCCCGTATTTCGCTCAGCATTACGACTGTAGATTTCAACGGAACCATCTTCCATGTAGTGTATCTGCATTCCATAAGGATTAAGGATACAAAAGCATGTATCAGCTAAACAGTTGACAATGGAGAGATCATCTGGTCCTCGGAATACCTGAGCACGTTCACCATCGTACTTGTACTCACATGTGAATTCCATACCCTGGAATTTATCGAGGATCTCGGAGACAGATTTTGTAGGTTTAGCCAGCATAGGTCCAACGGGCACACCCAAAGAAAAATTGCATGCCTCGGAAAGCTTCCACACACCAACACTAAGAAGAGCAGGCACAATCTTGTCATAGATGGGAAGAACTGAATACACTTGTTTCATGATTTTTGCAGCCTGAAACTCATAAACAGATAAAGAGGCAGTGTCAAGATAAAACCGGAAGTACTATATAGCTACACACATATTTAAGAAAGGCATTGGCTTGTCTATTAACAAGGTTTCAAATGCAGACTCTGAAAGAAGATCAACCCAACTTTCGAATGTAAAAGTAAAAATCAAGGTGAGAGATATTACACAACAAATATAAAGGATGCCTGCTACAAAAAAGGAGAAAATAGCTACTGCAAAAATAACTTCAAGATAAAAATAAACAAAAAATACTAATATACTGAAATTGTTGTTCACATTACATGAACAAACAAACAAACCTCAATTGAAACTAAAACAAGTCCAACACAGAATAGATGATAAATTTTCATCATGAGGTATGGAATATGGATAATCCAGAGTTAACCCTTAAAAAATATGGGCTAAATTTGGATCACTATTAGAACCCAATAACAATTACCAACCTGGGATAGACTGAACTCTATGATGGACCAAACCTTTTATTTCCGCATACCAATATTGGAACCCCACCTCACAGTAGGTCTACAATGTGACATTATTATGAGTAAATATCAAGGAAAGAGAAGAACTTTAATGCTAATCTCAAATATTTGGATCCTGCATAAGCCACTTATCTTCTAAACCCACTTGCTTACAAATGTCTATGAGTTGGGTTTAGGATGAGTAAGGCCTGATGTTATGCCCAGCCAGGTCTGGCTTGCTGCCTAGCCCATACATAATTACTTCAGTTGGTGGATCAAGGTAAACCCGCATCCAAAGCATGGCTGATGAAGTCCAAGACTCACACTGATCAAGCATATTTCATTAGTAAGGGTAAGGACAAATAGCATCTATTATTCTCCCGAACAATGAAGCTTATTCCAGACATGTAAGCAAATAAGTCCATAAAATTAGGTCATCAGGCCAAAGAGTTTGAAATACCCACTTCATACATTTGAAAGTTTTACTCCATGGAAAATTTCTTTACATCTAATTGTATTTGTGGAGGCCAGTGCTACATGGACACAAACAACCTAATTGAATAGGCAATGAGATAAAAAGATATTTGCACGGTATCCCATATGCCTATGCATATCATTGAAGGGGCATTGCCAGGAACTTAAACTCATTTATAAAGATGTAATATTTTTTTGGGTCGTAGAACTCAAATTGAATGGCACAGAAGCATGATAGACGCAAGACATTTACCCTTAAGCATTCTCAGAAATTATTGATAGAATTATAAATTGAAGAGCAAAAGAAACAACAAACCTCTTCAAGAGGAGACTGAATTTGTGAAGGCGGAGGAGGAAGCGTTTCAGAATGCAGAGCAGCTTGGCCCAGAGCAACTAGGACAGTTTTCTCTGCCAATCCTATTCGCATTTTTGACTGCAGAAAGTCATAGAATGAGAGTTGGGAAAACAAACAAATGGAAATTGATAGAGCAGAAAATTATAACCTGCAGAAGACGAATTATGTATTGAGGTTCACAATCAGTTGCTGCAACAAGAAGTTTTTTAATATGATTTTTCTTCTTATCTTGACTGTCTTTGCCCGATTCCTGTTGGAGAAAATATAGATGCAACCAAAAATGTGTAAATAATTACATTCCTCAGGACATTGAAAACTTATAATACTTTGACTAGACAAAAAGTGATAAATGTATATACAAATTCAAAAAGGAAAATAGATCGGGCCATGTCAGTTCCACCAAACTGCTCATATACTCTACAATCATCAAGTGCTATCTATATTATAAAAATAATTATATCAGAAAAATGGTGGAAATCTTTCTAGCAGATTGCATGGTTGATACATGATAACATAATCAAATGTTAAAGAATCAAGAACAGACTGGGAACCATGTATGGAAACTGGATTACGGTTGCAGTCCTTCCCAACTCATTTAAGGACCGAGGCACTCATCCAAATAGTGTTTTTTTGAAATCCACCTTTTCAAAGCTTTTATATATATATATATATATTAATATTATATGTACATAAAACACGATTAAATCAGATTAGGTTTTACAAAAGTTCGTTGAACTTGGAAAAACATAACTAACATTACTAATCTATTCTTATTACCTTGACATCATAACATTGTTAACAAAAATTGACAATCTGACCATATCCTCGTCTCTAATTCTCCCCGATCATCAATGTTTCCAAACCCATCACCAGTAACACATCATATATATCTCGTCATACCATCTCCACCAATCCCCCTATCTTTAACCACCACCTCTAGCAACCATCTTCATCGCCTTCTCAGGACCTCAACCCATTAATTTTTATATCAAAACTTAGCCTAACCTCAATCCTTTCTCTTTTCTTGATTTTCCAATTATCAAATGCATTCAAACTCTCAACAAGTCCCCAACCATCACTCATTGCCTCTCTCTTGCTAAGCCTTCAACCATCAATTCTTCTTGCCTCCGACCACCACCTCTATAGCCGTTAACCACCATTATTGTATTCCCAACTCAATCCCCTTAAAGAAATCTTCATCAAAACACTATTTCATCTTTTCTTTTCCTTAATCAAATGTTTTAAACCCCACAACCACCAACCAATTACCTCTTTTACCTCATCGTCCCCACCAATCCTCTCCCCTACAACCACCCCCGCCACTTCCGACCATCACCTCCACCACCTTCCGAACCCAATCTCTTTCAACAAATTTGAACGCAAACTATAAACATTAACATGTTTCTACCATGCTAGCACCCATCACCTCGGATCTCCCTCGTGCTAAGCTATTTTCCACCAATCCTTCTCATCTTCAACCACCACCACCACCACCTACATCATCTTCACAAGTCAGTGTCATTCCAGGCCTACTTTGGCGACAGTTTCTGAAACCGCGGTTGCATGCTTGCAAACAGTGGTTCCGTAAAATTAGGATTTCCCAACGCTAAGGATCGTTGGGCAACATACTTTTTAAGACAAGGATACGTAAATTGCTTTTTTAAGTATGGGGGAGAGAATAAAGAGAGCCAGCACAAGACCTTACGAGAACCTGCTCTTTTAGGAGTTCAAAAAAAGGGTTCGAGTCCCCTGAAACTTTTGAAACCGAAGTTTAGAGAACTCTCTTTTTGTTGCCAAACAAATCACGGTTTCAATTTTTGGGGTTTGGCATTGGAACAACGAAACCGGGGTTTCAAAAAACATAACCACATTGTCAAACGAGACCTCGGGGTTTATAAAGACCTTTCTGAGATCAATTTGACCTTATATAAAGTTCTTTGAGAAGCACGTTTTAACTTAAGTAATGTCCGTGAACTAATGTGGTGGTTAGTGCAGGTTTTAAAGTTTAATGGTGATATGTAAAATTAAAAAGACTGAGAAAGTTTAATAGTGTTTTATTATTATTTACCAAATACATAATATGTTTGGTTATGTATAGTCACAATAAATTTAAGGAGGGGCTAGTTGGCACAGCTTCTAGCAAGTCAAAAGTTCACTTTTGTCTTTATACTCCTTTTTCAGCATCCTCTACAAGCCCCCCTCCCCCTGCCTATTTTAATTTCTTATTGCTCCGTTTCAAATGGTCATCCACATAAATCATTCACAACAATGAGCAATGTAGACCATGCCACCATTAGCTTCAACAGATTAGTCTTGCTCTCCCTTGCTCTATCCCACACCTAAAACAATGCCTTCTATTCTCCGACAAATGTTTGAATGAAACTAATGGTGTTTAGTCAATACTATGCAAACCCACATAGTGCAGTTCTTAGCGTTACAAAACCAATTTTTGTAGGTTGTTTAAACTAGTCCCCTCTGAGTAGTCAGATCAAAAAAAATCGGAACTATGATGTTTTTGCTGAGTTCTCAGTCTACGCCAGAAACTACCACGTGTTCAGGTGGATTGGATTTTACTTGAGAGTTTGAACCATATTTCAAAAATGAACCTCCTTTATATGTGAAAGTGTGAAACATCTTGCAATTAAGTAGATGCCACAAACTTGCAAAGAATCCAAGGATATATCACTTGCAATTTTTACTCCCCTCTCAACACCTCTATGCAAAGCTTGCCAAATCTTTTTGGGCGGCAAGCCGTGAACTAGGTAATTAGTTTTCCCAAACATTACACTGTTGAAGAATAAGAAGAAATTGAGAGCTCTCTGAATGATCCCGATCTCATAGAATGAGCTAATTGTTAAGTATCGATTTGGATGCATAGCCAGTAAAGCTTACACCAATGGGTGAATAAAAATCAAGTAAAAAACTTGCTTTCACGAAACAACAATCAGACCCTAAATACAAGAAAGCGATCATGATTGATTTCGTACACAAAATCCCTTTTATATTGAATCCCGGAATTTTCATTCTACACTATCTTCGTAGACAGATATATACCGCCATTCCACTAATACAGGATGAAACCAAGTGCTCCCTTGGTGAATTGGCATTGGCTAGCTCATTTAGAGATTTCTTATATCTCCATCATCTCATACCATGGAAGGTAATAATGATGCTAATATTGTACCATGAATTACTAGCAGAGATGTAATATATACAAAGTATTGACACCTATACGAGGAATCATGTGGAAAACGTTCGATGGGTAGTTATCTATCTAGGAGTTGTACTTGTATATGGTAAGCCTGGCTAGTGAAAAAGTCCCTAAGATACCTTTGGAGCTAATGTGCAATACTTGTGATCTTTACAGCAATACACCTAAAACCCTGCTTAACCAATGGATGGGATAGTTGGTTAGGGAATGAGAATTGTGCTACGAAGGTCACAAGTTCAAGGCATGCAGCCGACTAAAGGGGAGACGAGACCAACCATATATCAGATAGGGGAGGTCTTAGGTCACACCTTATAACCCCAAAAACTTTTCTTGAATAAAAACACCAGTGTATCAAGGACTTGAACAGCAGCCATTAGTCATATGGAGATGAACCAAATATTCAATTAGAAATTTAAAAAAATGTATATTAACCAATTCTAACATAGCAATGTGGTCTACTCAAACAAAAATACGAACCTTGGCAATGGTACGAAAAGTATCTAAAACCTTAACAATGGTCAGCGGCTGAGGCTTAAACATCAACGGCTGTGAGTTCCTGCTCGCTTTCGCAACGAGCCCCAAATCCCCCAATTCCTGTCACCAACCAGTAATTTCATGAATTCATGCTCATTTAATATATACGAAAGTTTCGATCCCATCACCTTGAGCTGCTTCTTCACTTGCTCGTCTTTCCTCCCATAAGCCTCCGTCAACGCCTTTATAAGCGACGCATCCCCGATCCCAAGCTCAAGACCCTCATGAGGAGGAGCAATCTTATTCGCCGAGAGATAAACCGTAGCAAGAAGATCCCCGGGCGTCGTCGCGATCACCGTCCTAAACACATTCGCCAGAATCTCCGTTATCACGATCCGACCCGATTCATTCGAGATCAGATCAAGAGCGCGAGCGAGGAACAGGAAGGGCACAGGTTCGCCGTCCTTCCACGTGGCAGCGGATCTGGGGTCGAAGTCGGAGCCCTTCTTCTTCAATTCGAGGGAGAGGTCTTTGGGTTTCTCTTGGGGCTCTAGGGTTTTGGGCTTCTTCGAAGGGGGAGGAGAGGGAGGGCTAGGGTATTGGGGCCGGGGTTTGGATTTCGAAGGGCTAGAGCTAGGGTTAGGGCTGGGGTTGGGTTTCTTTTTGGCGGCTCGGCGATTGCCCATTAGGGCGTCGGCGACGGTGCGGCCCGAGGACATCGGCGATGATGGGAGGCGGAGGAATTGGGAGCCTTTTGGAGAGATTTGGGAGAAGGAGAGAGAATGAAGACAGGAGAAATGGCGAGTTGGGATTTTTGAAAGAAGCATCAACTGAAGAAGAGAAAGAGAGAGGGTTTTATTGGAAAAAGGGTGGCTCCTCTTATCAAATAATATCAGTGCTCTCTTTCCATGGAACATATGATACACCAATACCAAATACTTCTTTCACATAATTCTCGGCCGTTCATGTCGATTTTAGATGAGTCTGGACTGTTGAGGATAATAGTATGGATGTTATTATCCTCATAATAGCAAGCCATCCAGAATCCGGTTTTATTGGATGTTTTTAAGGTCTTAGGAAAGGCAATACGTGGGCTTTTCTCTGCCCGCTCCCTCCCTTTTTTGTCGTCTTCTTGGTTTTAATGGGCCTTGTGTTGGGCTCTCAACTTTAATTGGACTATCTTTGGCCTAAAATAATTGTTACCTGAACTATAGGTTGGTGATTGTCTGAATATATGAAATAACAATTTACTATATTGAATTTTCAATCATGTACTTGCCCGTGTTAAGAGAGCGAAGCAAACGGATGAACCTACCAAGAGTCTCGTTGCTAGTATTCCTACGCAAAGCAAGGGGTCGGTAGTTTGGTCAGGAATCTTGCGGTCTGTTTTGGCCCTCCGCAGACACAAGGAAGGAAGAAACACCGCCGAGAAGATGAGGGAAACCAACTGAGGGACTTGAAACCCGACATGAGTAAGCAAACTACCTTGTCATTCTCCCGCATCAAGACCAATCTGTTGAAGCATTATGAATGGAATTCGCGAGCAAACCACTGAAGCAGAAAAACAACATCATTTGCCTGCTTTCGTGAATGATATTAGGGTGGTCCACAAAAAGGAACCGTGGAGTAAGGGCATTCTTTACCCTAGCCGCCAACTTGGTTGCTTGTGTGGAGTTTTCTTTTTTCTTTTGGCACCGGCCGATATAAAAGGTATATCTTTATTTTGTCTCATACAAAGAAAGAGAAATGTATGAGAGAGACTGGATTGCAATCAAGGACAAGATTATGATTATTATGATTTTTGGAAGACGGGTTTTATATTTTTCCCATCATGCATGTTGCCTTTGGTGTTTTGAAGATGTTTGAAAACATTTTAAGAGCATTCACTTATCCCATCTCGGATACCTCTTGTTCGGTATCTTTGTAAAACCGAGCTCACATTAAACCTTATATCTCTACCTTGAGGAGCGTGTTGCCGTGTCTTAAAGCAACATAATATTGAAATTATGGAGAAACTTCAAGCAAATGTCTGGACGTGCACATAAACCATATTAGATTTTATCAAAACCACAGTTTCTTAATTAAGGAGTGTCTTATGCCAGTTTTATAATTATGGCAGTTTCTTAATTAAGGAGTGTCTTATGACACTTTCTTAATTACGGTAGTTTCTTAATTAAGAAATTGGTTTGTGTATAAATAGGGGCCTCTTATATGTTTATGTACAGCCAAATAAAAGAGAGACTATTGTATTGAGAGGGTGACGGCTAGGGCTTGGAGAGATCAAGAGAGATTTGAAAGAAATCTTCTAGGGTTTGCTCGTGATATACTTGATTCAAGATTACAGTAGAAATTACAGATTCCGCTCTGCCGGGAATTAGTCATACGGTGGGTAAACCTCGTTAACAAATCTCTCGTCTCTTTGATTCTTATTTACTTATTCTCGCATCATTATTAATTTGTTTTTTCGTTGTTAATTGTATGGTTGTTGATTTCGTGATTTGCTTTGTCGTGAGCATTGTTCCGTGCAACGGTTTCTCCATCCCTAACAACTGGTATCAGAACGTGGTTAAGAAATCTAGAGTTCTTCAACTGGTATCAGAACGCCTATGTTATGTTCCCCAATTTCTTATATCGTTATTTGGAAGGCGTTGGTTCAGATTAAGAGAGAAGTTGTGTTTTGCTGCGATGTTAGACGAAAAGATGGCAAAGGGTAAAATAAGGATCGAAAAATTCAATAGTCACAATTACAGTTGGTGGCGCATGCAGATGGAGGGATGCCTATACCAAAAGGACCTATATCTTCTGTTGCTAGGAGAAAAGCCCGAGAAGATAATTGACAAGGCGTGGAACCTTCTGGACAGGAAATCCCTTGCGACGATTAGATTGTCATTGACTTCGCAGCTGGCCTTTAACATCTCAAAGGAGAAAACAACCATGGTGATAATGACGACGTTGATGAAGTTGTATGGTAAGTCTTCAACATCAAACAAGATATACCTGATGAATAAGATTTTCAACATGAAGATGGCAGAAAGTGGTTCAGTGACAGAATAGTTAAACAAATTCAACAGCGTGACGAGCCAATTAGAATCTGTCTCGATCGCATTTGAAGACGAGATTCGGGCTCTGTTATTCCTTTGTTCATTGCCGGAGAGTTGGGAGAACCTAGTTATGGCGGTTAGCAATTCTATCTCAGGGACTCTCACGTGTAATGATGCAGCGAGTTGCATATTAAACGATGAGATGCGGAGAAATCAAAGTCGTGAGTGGGAATTTGGGAACTTCTGCACTTTCGGTGGAGAATCGTGGTACAACGATGGAAAGGGGAAAGAGCAAGAAGGGCAAGTCTAAAAGCCGAGGAAAATCTCAAGGAAAAATCCAAGATGCGTGTTGGAATTGTGGGAAGAAGGGTCACAAGAAAAGTGACAGCAAATCTCCAAAGAAAGGCTCAAATGAGAAGGCGGATAAAAAGGAATCGAATGTGGTGTCTACACATGAATAAGGGGAACACGGACTTTGTCTATCGGCGAACGACGGTACAAATGCGAATACTTGGTTCCTAGATTTAGGCGCATATTTTCATTGCACTTCAGGACGGCATCACTTCAGTGAGTATGTTCAAGACGATCTTTGACATGTGACGATGGAAAATGGTCAGCCGTGTAAGATCGTTTGCAAAAGGTGTTGGATATAATGCTCAAGGCAATTATTTTAATTGCAAGTAGACGATTATGATAATAGAAAGAGGACCTATACAGGTAGAACAGTCTTACTCGAGATAATAGTATGCTATCTGGTTTATCTTTATCATTATATGTATACGTTTCGATAAGCCCGTAGGGTTATTGCTTGACTACCAGCATTATGATGGCGATCATATACGTGGGAGCTGGGTGGTCTATAAGCACAGCCTTAAATGTCCCTAGTCGAGCAAGTATCGGGTATCGATACTCCGGAGTAAACTAGTGTATACTTTTCGAGACTACGACGAGGGGCGGTGACCGGTCTCACAAGCCATTTGAAAATGTATCCTAGCACCAACACGTGGTTTCAGCCGGCATCAAGCATGCTATTTTCAAATTTTCATGATGCTGAGCTGCACTATCCAAAGATCTAACTAGATTATTAGGGTTAAAACATGATATGATAAGCATTAGACTAAGTGAAAGAAACAACAACCTTTGAAGATCAAGTCCTTCACTTCTAAAGTTCCGGGTAGTAGTCCATATGACTCCTTTAGGCTCCACTTGAAGAATGAACGAGATTCCTTCATGATCTTCATGTCGAAGATGATCCACCTGAAGCTCCTTTAATTCAAGCTAGCTCTTCACTAATCTACTATTAGTGAAGGAAACACCCTAATCTTAATGGCTAATCAAGAGTAAGATGATAAAGTAGGGGTTTTAAGCTCACTTGGTTTTTCCTAAAGCCCCAGGGTTCACAACACATGTCAGGGTTAGGGCTTCAAGCTAGAAGAAGAAGATGACGGAAAAAGGAGAGAGCTTGCTAAAATGGCTAAGGCAAAATGAGCTAATGCGAAAAAATGAACAAGTGTAGAATGGCTTATCCCACATCTCACTTATTGAAGCACGGAATTAAAAACCAATAATAAATCCAACCATGCTTCAATAGTGAATGCAAATGAATAAAAAAATGAACAAGCCATGCTTTACACCATTCCTCAAAAGTCTCCCCATTTTCCATCTCATTTCTATCTCCTCAAAATTGAAATTCCAACCATGCTTCGTAATATATATATATATATATGTATATATATATATATATATATATATATATATTAATATATATTAAGAAAATAATTAGTGAGCAATAATATTAGTTAATATATAATTATATCAAATATAAATATACATCAAATTATTAAATCAACACTTAATTTAATAATCCGGTTATATCACATATAACCGACTAATATCATTTATCTGTATATCACATTATCAAATCAACACTTGATTCAATAATCGGTTATATCACATATAACCTGACCGATAACAAATATCGCCAGATTAGAATACGGTATCACATACTCGTATTTAATCAGGCCCCCGCACATATCAGCACACGTGCCCTGCTTCGTTTCGCTTGAACTATGAAACCTCTGTTTAGGACTCTAAAGACCCATCAATACGCCAGCAGTAGGTGATGATCACATCAGTCACCCACAAGCCGTCAGCGGTATTAGCTGGACGTAACGGCTACCCAGGTATTGAGCGAATAGAAGATCAACAAGCAAGCTTGTCCAAACTCTCATGAAGCCTATAAGTAACACTTACTGTACAGTCTGGTCTCTTCGTCTGATATGTCGCATATCAAGCCTAGGGTTGGAATCGTCAGACCCCACTAACTTGATAAATCATGCCGATGTATGGCTCATAACGATTTGAGAAACTACTGATAACACTTACCAGTAAATCTCATCAGCCATGGCCAGGGACTTACTGTTATAGCCAATCGAGCATAGCGCAACATCAACTCTCTATACTGGAAGAGACGAAACCCCTCCTATCGCTCACTGCCTCCATGTAACTCGGGACTGTACCCAAAATCCACCTGTTTGCATGACTCCTTTGAGCCATGGTAGAGAGAAAATCAAAGCACAGTGGGAACCACACAAGACACTATGACGATCTCGGGTCTACATACTAACCTGTACCAGTGTCACCAGAGAACTGCTATCTGACGATAGGTATGATACCATCTAGGAGTTCTCGGCGAGTCCTGTTCGGTGTACCCATTCTTTAATGAGCACTTGTGTACAATCTTTGATGTTAAACACTAATGGTTATGGGATCAACCATCGCCCCTACAGGGTCAAGAAACGTACACACTAGTCTACTTTGAAATATCGATACCCTGTCTCGATACTCCCTCGACTAGGAACAGTTAAAGGATGTGCTTGTAGACTACACAAGTCCCAGTAGTATGATCTGCATCATAGTCCTGATAGTCAAGCAAACATCCTAAGGGCTTTATCAACATGTATCAGAGAGAATATAATAATACAAGTGTACGTGTTAAGATAAAGAGCAACCGATAGCATACTATCATGTCGAGCAAGAAAGTCCTCTATATATATGTCCAAGCATCTACTATATCATACAATAATGGCCTCTAGGGTATACATATTCCTAACAATCTCCCACTTGCACTAAGGCCAGTTGTTGTAGTATCTCATACCCAACATCCCAAAAAGTCTCTCAAACTGCGTCTGGGAGAGGGCCTTCGTGAGTGGATCCGCTGCGTTGTCATTCGTGTCAACTCTCCTGACCTCGATCTCCTGTCGATCTACTATCTCCCGGATCAAGTGATACCGCCTAAGAATATGTCTGGATCTCTGATGGGACCGGGGTTCCTTGGCCAAAGCCACAGCTCCATTGTTATCACAATACACAGGTATTGGATGCTCAATGGATGGAACCACACCAATTTCAGCAATGAACTTCTACAGCCTCTTTGGCAGGATCGTTAGCAGCGATGTATTCAGCCTCCATCATCGAGTTTGCTATGGTATCTTGCTTGGAACTCTTCCAACATACCGCCCCTCCATTGAGGGTGAAGACAAAACCCGAAACTGACTTACTGTCGTCCTTATCACTCTGGAAGCTCGAATCGGTAAAGGACTCTACCTGGAGTTCACCGTTACCATACACCAAGAACATTTCTTTAGTCCTTCTCAAGTACTTAAGAATGTTCTTCACAGCTGTCCATTGCTTTTCCCCAGGATCTGATTGATACCTGCTCACTACACCTAGTGAGTAAGCTGCATCCGGTCTGTTACATAACATCGCATACATGATAGACCCGATTGCCGAAGCATAGGGTATACCTTGCATGTGAGCCCTCTCCAAATCAGTCTTGGGAGACATCTCTTTAGAGAGAGTGATTCTTGAACAAGCGGGTAAATTACCACGTTTAGAATCTTTCATACTAAACCTCTTTAGTATGGTGTCAATGTACCTGGATTGGGACAATCCCAACATCCTTTTAGATTTATCTCTGTAGATCTTAATCCCCAGGATGTAGGAGACATCATCTAGATCTTTCATGGAGAACTTGTGTGATAAGAAGAGCTTGATCGAGCGTAGTATAAGAACATCATTTCCTATCAAGAGTATATCATCCACGTACAATGCGAGAAAGACAACCTTACTCTATACAACCTTCTTGTATATACACGGTTCATCTATATTTTTGATGAAGTCAAACTCTTTGATAGCTTCATTAAAACAGATGTTCCAGCTCCACGATGCCTGCTTTAACCCGTAGATGGATTTAAGCAGCTTGCGCACTTTTCCACTGCTCTCACTGTCTACGAAGCCCTCTGGCCGAGTCATGTACACACTTTCTTCTAAATCACCATTTAGAAAAGCGGTTTTAATATCCATCTGCCAGATTTCGTAGTCATGGTATGTAGCAATGGCAAGTGAGATCCTGATAGACTTAAGCATAGTGACAGGAGAAAAGGTTTCATCATACTCGACATCAGGTCGTTGACGAAAACCTTTTGCTACAAGTCTAGCTTTGAAGGTTTCAACATTTCCATCTACACCAATTTTCTTCTTAAAGACCCACTTGCTCCCGATGGGTTTTACCCTTTCTGGAGCAACTTCCAAAATCCATACTTTGTTGGTGTACATGGATTCTATCTCAGATCGCATAGCATCCAGCCATTTCACAGAGTCCCCACTTGTGATGGCCTGCTCGAAACTAGTTGGGTCATCATCTTCCATGATGCAATCCTCGCTCCCACCGTCTATGAGAAAACCGTAGCATCTCTCAGGTGGATGAGAAACCCTACTAGATCTGCGGAGTGGCTGAGGTTCGTTGGGGACTATTGAATTCTCTGGTTTTACTAAATCGTCAGATATAGTTTGTGTAGCTGGAACTTCTTTCGGTTCTACCTCATTACCACTAATTTCTTTCACAAGAAATTTCTTTTCTAAAAAGGTGGCATGTTGAGAAACAAACACTTTTTGTTCCTCAGTATGGTAGAAGGTATATCCATATGAATCCTTTGGATATCCCACAAACTTGCACAAAACAGACCTTGCCTCGAGCTTGTCCGGATTTTGCTTTTTAACATAGGCCGAACAACCCCATATCTTAACTCGTTTAAGAGATGGTCTATTCCCATTCCATATCTCATATGGAGTAGTAAGCACGGATTTGGTCGGAACCCTATTCAATAGGTATACAGCTGTCTCAAGTGCATAACCCCAAAAGGAAATAGGTAACCCAGTATTACTCATCATAGAGCGCTCCATATCTAATTGGGTGCGATTCCTCCGCTCCGAAACTCTATTGTGTTGTGGTGTATACGGAGGAGTAAGCTGAGAGAGAATCCCATTCTCTTTTAAGTAGTCTCTGAATTCCGTGCTCAAGTATTCTCCTTCCCGAACAGATCGTAGGACTTTAATACTTTTACCCGTCTGGTTCTCAACTTCGTACTTATATTCCTTAAATTTCTCAAAAGATTCAGATTTGTGTTTCATCAGGAACACATGTCCGTATCTTGAGAGATCATCGGTGAATGTAATGAAGTACGATGAACCATTCCTGGCATGTGTAGACATAGGACTGCATACATCACTATGTATCAGTCCCAAGAGTTCAGTAGCTCTTTCTCCATATTCAGTAAACGGAGTTTTGGTCATCTTGTCTTTGAGACATGACTCACAAGTTTCATAAGATGTAAATTCGAACTGATTCAAATATCCATTTTTATGCAACTTAGCTAGTCTTATCGCATTGATATGACCTAGTCTACAATTCCATACGAAGGTTTCATTCATTTATGAACTTTTCCTCTTGTGTGTGTTCTGTACGTTTAGAACTGTAGTTTGATTTAGAACGTATATACCATTACATAACGTACCAAACCTAATCAACACTTGATTTAGGAAAATGTCCATAACATTATCCTCCAATACAAAATTACATCCTTCTTTATGCAATAAAGAAACTGATATAATATTGCACATCATATTTAGTACGTAATAACAGTCGTTCAGAATCAACGTATTACCATTTAGTAATACTAGATGATATTCGCCAACTGCTTTGGCTGCAATAATTGCTCCATTCACTACTTTGAGAAACATATCACCCTTTCCCAGTTCTCTATCTCTTCTTAGCCCATGTAACAAATTACAGACGTGGGATCCTGATCCGGTATCCAATACTCAGGACGTAGAGAAAACTGAGAAACAGTTCTCGGTAACAAACACACCCGAAGAAGATGCATCATCATGCTCATGCTTCGTTCGGGTTGCGTGGGATTCCTGATATTCCCATATTCCTTGCTCAGACTTATGACAATCATAAGAAAAAGTGGAACCAACGTTCCCCAGCTCAGTATAATAAACGGGTTCGGTCAATACATCCATATTATTAACTTGATTAAGACGTGTCATGGTCGCTACTTGGAGAGAGAGAGAAGGAAACGCTTTAGCGTGCGCTCTTTGCAAGATTATATTAGTTATTATCTTATCTAATCATGATGGCTCCCACTGTTTTTATCAAATCTTCTTTCAAACCTTAAAAGGTAAGATTAGCCGGAATTAATTACACCGTATAAGTTTGCCAATCGGTCAGCCAGGCAGGTATTGGTACTCCGAGGGAGTCTCTCCATGCTTTCGCATGGAACTAATTAATAACCTCGTTTTCGCAGGGGCTTAACCCCGTTAACACCTTTCTTAGACACCTACTGGATCGGCTAATTGTAAAGTGGAAAACTCTCCCAGGAGTAACTCTTACTCGCAGTGGGTATCAGGATCCAACTATCTCATAGAAGGTATGCAATCTCATTGCAAATTTCAACACTTGAAATACCCAATATATGTTTTACCCCTAGCGACTTATGACCTTGGCTATGGTCAACAATTCATAAGTGCTAGCCAAGTTTGACCCGTCATTTCATGATTGAATTAAACCCACCCATTCGACCCTTAGCTAAGGTCAACAAAGCCGTACGACTACCCTAATCCAATCGCATCACATGCGGCAGATAAGCACTAATCAGCTACCGTACACTGCTCCTTGGCTATGGTCAACAAACGCGGCACGAATACTAAATAACACTTATCTGAAATGGCGGAGGGCTACGACTAGTTTTGTAGAAAACCTTTAACGTAATAAACTTGATATCGTTGTAGAATCTAGTGATTTGAAAAAGGAGTGGTTTTGTAGCATTTGCTAGTTTTGCTAAAGAGGTCACTCCCAGTGAAGAGATCTTGGCTCTTTCCTCATCGAATGAGGTGCTGGATATTCATCAAGGAATACCACTATGCAAAGCAAGAACTAGAGAAGCTATCAAAACAAAACCGAGTGGGTTGTAGCATTTGCTAGTTTTGCTAAAGAGTTCACTCCCGGTGAAGGGATCTTGGCTCTTTCCTCATCGAATGAGGTGCTGGATATTCATCAAGGAATACAACTATGCAAAGCAAGAACTAGAGCTACCTTTTTAAAAATTTTGATTCTACAACATCTTTAGGTTTCTTTTCTTTCCATTAATCTCATTAATGAAGTCCCATCATTTATGTTTCCCTAAACATCACAGAAAAGAAACGAAAATAAACGTATGCTTATGCCATCCGCATTCGCCACGGGGCCCCGTCATGCACCGTTAGGTTACTTAAGTAACGGCAGAGCGGGGGCTGGACTAGCGCGGGTGCAAAACATAAGCAACGTTTATTATATATATCATATATATAGCATTTGTCTCACGCAGTTATATGATCACATCACAGAACTCAAGCATCAGAAGTCAACATATGAAATATTAGATATACTAGGATGTCCATGTTTTAAATTCAGGCAGTAATGAAAAACACGGATTCCACGGTCGAGATGAATAGCCTAACCCACATTCCTAGACCCCTACGAGAGCGGCAAGAAACCCTGCCTATTCTAGAGTTAGGATACCCGGTCTCGACTCCTTGAGATGGTCTCCCACTGGACTGTAGAACCCGGTTACTTGTGCTCCCTGCCTTGGGTCTATCCTAATGCGGAAAAGTAAATAATATACATTAATAGTGACATCATCCTCAACCCGGAAGTGTCCCAATAAAAGAATATTACATACAATTTCACATGAATAAAAATAAAAAACTCTCATCTCACGTAAAAAAAACCGGCTATTCAATCACGACGATTCAATATAACATATCACAGTAACACATAAACATCTCATGTCATCAATGTAAGTAAATATGCGTATATTGAATGTCGTTGACATATAGCAACGAGACCGGGGATACACCACACATTACACTTATGGTCGTAGAAAAGAAATGAAAAACTACAATAATTAGAATCCGCAAATTCTTTAGACAACATAAACCCGAAATATCACATATTCCGAATTTCATGCCTAAGCTATAAACCTTGCATTTTAGTCTCAAATTGAAAACTCTTTTCAATAAACAGTCGGATAATTCAACAAGATTCTCGACTAAGTGTTCGCGTACTATACGCGATTGCGACAGAGTTTTGATCCAAATCGAAACTCCGTGGCAATCGATCAACCGAGACTAAAATGCTAGATTTATACAACACTAACTAGTTTTCTCAAAACTAATTGTCGTGGATTCCAAATATTGTATCATATATCATCATAATCTAGACGACGTTAAATATTTCGATCGAATTATGAAACACCCACAAATTACAGAGACCTCAACAACTTGAGCCTCACTAAAAACATCCAGAAAGTGCCAAATATTACAATGGAGAAGCACAAGAAGTACGAGCCATCAATTCACCAAACATGCGGCGGAACCGCGACCAAACCATGGGTTTGGCGGCGGTTTGGTTGAATCACGGCCTCGTACTTTTTGGGGCTCCATAGAAAAGCCTGCATGATTTTCTGGATATTTTTAATATGAAAAATTTCAACTTTTGAAAATATGGACAAAAACTTATCTAAATGTGGGTTTCGAAAACCGATCAAACACTTTAATGTCGTAAAGACTTCCCCTAATGTTCTAGCTTGGCTCTGATACCATAAAAGCGTATCCTAGCACCAACATGAGGTTTCAACCGGCATCAAGCATGTTATTTTCAAATTTTCATGGTGCTAAGCTACACTATTTAAAGATCTAACTAGATTATTAGGGTTAAAACATGATATGATAAGCATTAGACTAAGTGAAAGAAACAACAACCTTTGAAGACCAAGTCCTTCACTTCTAAAGCTCCGGGTAGTAGTCCCTACGACTCCTCTAGGCTCCACTTGAAGAATGAACGAGCTTCCTTCGCAATCTACGTGTCAAAGATGATCCACCCGAAGCTCCTCTAATTCAAGCTACCTCTTCACTAATATACTATTAGTGAAGGAAACACCATAATCTTAATGGCTAATCAAGAGTAGGATGATGAAGTAGGGGTTTTAAGCTCACTTAGTTTTTCCTAAAGCCCTGGGGTTCACAACACATGTGAGAATTAGGGCTTCAAGCTAGAAGAAGAAGACGATGGAAAAAGGAGAGAGCTTGCTAGAATGGCTAAGGCAAAATGAGCTAGTGTGAAAAAATGAGCAAGTGTAGAATGGCTTATCCCACATCTCACTTATTGAAGCATGGAATTAAAAACCAATAATAAATCCAACCATGCTTCAATAGAGAATGCAAATGAATAAAAAAAATGAACAAGCCATGCTTTACACCATTCCTCAAAAGTCTCCTAATTTTCCATCTCATTTCTATTTTCTCAAAATTGAAATTCCAACCATGCTTCATAATACACACACACACACACACACACACACACACACACATGAGATTAATGGAGGAAAGAGGCCATAGGAGGGGATTTTCTCTGATGGCGTCGAAAAAATACACCCTCTCTCATTTTTTCCGACGATCAGCACCCGCCATCTTCATCGTTATCATCTAAGATGTGGGTGCACCAAATTTCATGTGATTCTACAACTTTTTCACCGTTGATTTAGTGGGTTCAAAATTAACGGTTTACCGACAATAGAACTTTTTACATTGCTAAATCAACGGTGAAATGGTTGTAGAATCACATGAAATTTGGTGTACCCATATCTTAGATGATAACGATGAAGATGGTGCGTACCGATCGGCGGAAAAAATGAGGGAGGGTGTATTTTTTCAACGCCATAGGAGGAAATTCCCTCAAATGGCATCTTTCCTTCATTATTCTCTCTCTCTCTATATATATATATATATTAATATATATTAAGAAAATAATTAGTGAGCAATAATATTAGTTAATATATAATTATATCAAATATAAATATATATCAAATTATTAAATCAATGCTTGATTTAATAATCCGGTTATATCACATATAACCGACTAATATCATTTATCTGTATATCACATTATCAAATCAACACTTGATTCAATACTCCGGTTATATCACATATAATCTGACCGATAACAAATGTCGCCAGATTAGAATACGGTATCACATACTCGTATTTAATCTGGCCCCCGCACATATCAGCATACGTGCCCTACTTCGTTTCGCTTGAACTATGAAACCTCTGTGTGGGACTCTAAAGACTCATCAATACGCCAGCAGCAGGCGATGATCACCTCAGTCATCCACAAGCCGTCAGCGGTACTAGCTGGACGTAACGGCTACCCAGGTATTGAGCGAATAGAAAATCAATAAGCAAGCTTGTCCAAACTCTCATGAAGCCTATAAGTAACACTTACTGTACAGTCCGGTCTCTTCATCTGATATGTCGTGTATCAAGTCTTGGGGTGGAATCGTCAGACCCCAGTAACTTGATAAGTCATGCCGATGTATGGCTTATAACGGTTTGAGAAACTACTGATAACACTTACCATAAAATCTCATCAGTCATGGCCAGGGATTTACTGTTATAGCCAATCGAGCATAGCGCGACAACAACTCCTTATACCGGAAGAGACGAAACCCCTCCTATCGCTCACTGCTTCCATGTGACTCGGGACTGTACCCAAAACCCACCTGTTTGCACGACTCCTTTGAGCCGCAGTAGGGAGGAAATCAAAGCACAATGGGAACCACACAAGACGTTATGACGATTTCGGGTCTACAGACTAACCTGTACCAGTGTCACCAGAGAACTGCTATCTGACAATAGGTATGGTACCATCTAGGAGTTCTCGGCAAGTCCTGTTCGGTGTACCCATTTGTTCGGCACGATTTATTACATTTTAATACCGCTCATTTTCTATCATTTTGATAATAAACAGTGCTATTTTATCTCTGTCTGCTCATTAGTACAGAATACAGGTACACATGCAAAAACACTGGAGACGGTACACAACACGAACAGAAACGGCGGTTTTTAGCCGAAACTGCAAACGGGACAGAATACAGATCAAGACAAATGTGTTTGCATCAAATAAAATTGTGTACAATAATTTTGGTTTTGGTCCAACATGATACAATATCATGTTACATGTGTGAACATGGCACACAAGTGGGCATGGCTTGATACACAAGTGGGCATGGCTTGTGATTAGGTTTGTATGGATGTGATATGCAAGTTGGCACACTATTTGTCTTATACAAGTTGCACAAGTATGAAAAGTTGTGATGTGAGGTTTTTCTACTTCTCTGTCCTCAAAGTCGTATGAGCAATATAGTGTGAGTTGGTGAAACTAAACACTTTCTAAAATCATCTTATCATGTCAGAAGATCGTCCAAGAAATTTGGTAGCCTAACTCCACTAAACCGCGGCGGAAGCGCGACAAATTGTCCACTTTTGCGGGGGAAGCGTGGCCGTCTTGGAGCCAAACGTCTCCGGATTTCAGGGGTAGTTTGGTAACTTCATAATACTTTAGCAAACACTCCTGGACTTTCATTTCAAGGCCTATAAATACAGCAGATCATCACAGAGAGAGGATCCCATCTTCTTTAGTTCAATTTTTGTATAAGTTTTAGTTTAAGGTTTGAAGAGAGTTGTGTGGAGCTCAAGCATGTTTTTCTTCTTCTTCTTCCCTCTTGGAGCTCTCATTTGAGAGCTTCATTATGGAGGTTGAACAAGTAACTTATCATGTATCTCAACTTCTTCAATTGTTAATAAGAAGTGTTGTTTTCTTTTTCTTATTTTTAATTGTTCTTGTTCTTAACTTTGTTTTTGTTTTTCATTTTTTCTATGATGCTTGAGTAGTTCAATTGGGTGTGGTAAGGGTTAGGGTGGTGATGAAAGGTAAGGCCTTCCTCAATTCTCTTGAAATTGTTCTTATGCTTAATGTTTAATTATAATTTTAAGATTACAATGTGATTATTGGTTGATATGTTATTTTGCTTTAAATGGTTACAAGTAACCTCTAGCATATAACCTATTCTCTCAACACTCTCATTTTGCAATGTTAAAATTAGAATTAAGTTTTAGTATTAGGTTTGCTAAGCAATTTAGATAGGGTATGTTGCTTATTGTTGTTTGACACACTTCATTGAGTAAATATCATATACTATCACCCAAAACACTTAGCAAATTTAAAACTAAACACTTTACTTCTTATATGCCATTTGTTTTTATTGAAGTGGTATGCCTTGCGATCCTTAGCGATGTATTTCGATACGACATGCTTGGACATACAAACCGGTAAGTGAGAACGTAACGAATCGGTTCATTCCTCGCGTTGCAAGTTCGTTGTTTTGATGGTTTATGCTTCGCCACCGCCTTGATAAACCATGCTTCATTTTGGATTCTAACAAAAGGAGGAACACACAAGATCAAGAGGGCGTCGAAGACTACGCCACTATTCGTCCACCCGAACCGGAGCCACGGCCATTTTCTTAACCTAGTTCTATATTTCCGTATTTTCCATTTTTGTGACAAAACCCAAATTCTTTCTTCTCGAACCTTAAGCAACAATCTCTAATCACCAATTCCCTGTGGATCGACCCGTACTAGCTGGCTCGCTACAACGCGCCGTACACTTGCGGTTTATAAATTTCAAAACGAGACCGAGCTCGCGTGCGCACTATTTCTAAAACCATATTCTTTCAAAACCGTAAAAGAGCGCGCGGGTGAAGTCCCAACAAGTTTTTGGCGCCGTTGTCGGGGATGCGGTAGTCATTAGGGGTTGTTATTTCTGGTTCAAACTAACAAACTATTTTTTTTTTCAAAACCAACAAAACTAAAAAAGTCTTAAAATTTGTTCTCTGTCTTTTTGATCTGCTGTCACACTGGGTTTAATTATAAAATTTTGCATATAACATTGTGACACTAATAGGACAGGAAGCACACAGTGAAAAGTTGGAGTACCAACTCAAAGAGTTAGCCGCCAATTAATTCAATCTGGCCGCAATTTGCGGCCTATTTGCCTCCATTTTCTCCAAATTTTTGTTGTTTGCTTCTTTGTCCCATTTGCGATCTATTGGTATATGCAAAATTTCACAATTGTGTGTGTGCAGCTAATTGGCTATATATCGCTTTTTGCACTAAATTTCGTATTGTTTGACATTTTCAGTTTTCAACAGAATTATGAGCAGCGATAGTGCGAGGGATGGATCGGGAAAAGTGACCTCCGGTTCAGCCCCCACGACTTCTAAGGTTCAAATTCAAAAACAAGGCGTTAGCAAAGTACAGTGCCAAAGATCTGGGTAGTTTGAACCGCGCAAGCGAACATTCAAGTACTCGTGATCACTTCAACGGTTTTTTTTAACCCAAATCACATCGGTACGTATTTTTCTAACATCTTCTCTCAAATCCGACGCATTCCATTATTATATCTTCTGCAGGATTTTTCGCACAATTTGCCACAATTGCACAGAGAACTAACCCGTATTTGTTACAGCGCTTAAAAATTAAAACGGAAAAAGAATTGCTTTATTGATTGAATTCTTGAATTCTTTTTGATTTGCGCATTTGCATCTTAATACGGATATTAAGGGCACGAAACCAAACAAGATACGGTAAATAATTTCATCACCTTTCTCCGTAGCCCACAAATCACAAAACCGCGTTCTTGCTTACCCTCAGTAATTTTAAAATCAACTAGAACTCTGACTTTAAGAACTTCACGCTCATTAGAAGAGGTTAACTGCGTTTAGAACACTGCTTAACGATATATTGTTCACAGGGTGTCTAGGCAAGTGTTCACGAGAAAGGGTTATTCTAATTAAGGAATTTCGCGAAAGTGTTGGAAAACCTCCCCTTATCTCTGCACTTACCTGACTTTGTGATCTGTATATCTTCGGCCCGCTTCTCGATACAGTTTTACTTCGACAATCAGGTTCTTGAGCAGGTCTAGTTGACTTAGCATAACATAGACTCTAGGGGTGTGATATTATTTGTTTTAGTGATATTTGTGAATTCTTGTTAATATGGGTGATACACAATCTGATTTGATTTTTCATGATTCTTATTCTTTTGTTTATACTCAGTCTCAATTCGTTTGTTCAAATTTCCAAAATTCTTCCCACATTCATGAAAACTGTCCTTTCTTAGGGGTGACCAACCGTCCCAGAGTTTTGATAACGGTCACTCACTTAACACTCTTGAACCCAGTACCACTTCAAACATAGACCAATTAATTGAAAATTTAGAGAAAGAGGTCGACAGGATAACAGCTTTAGCATCACCACCGTCACAACCCTTCCTTCCTGAAACAACTGACCCATCATTAGGGAATGATAGTGAGATAGATGCTAGGTTGACCGCTTTAGAGAAGGTATTGAAGTGATGACCGCGGTCGGGAATCAAACAGCTGTGATGTTAGCCCTGTTCATACAGCAGTCTGAGCAATTGTTTCACGCTCAAGCTCAATCTTTGGCTAGAATCGAAGAACATGTAGCTGTGAGGATTCTAAGGAGTGAACACAGTCAATTGGAACCAGATAATGTCAATGTTTATCATCTAGGAAGTCACCTGAGTGAGATAAACGATCAAACAATTTTTGATGATTTCATAGATGATGATATGATTGAATTGACTGAGTGTTATCAGGACACATAAGAAAACCCTCTAGGTCAGTCCAATACTAGCTTTTAGGTACCAACTGAACCTCTTGTCACTTGTGATTTAGAGGTTGATTTAACCGAAGTACTACTTGAAAAGGAAATTCTTGAACCGACTGATTTTTGCACTCCAATTTTAGAGGAGGGAGCTTGTGAATTTGATGGTATGGTTGTGATAGATTGTTAGAGGAAATCAAGGATCAGAAACCCACAATTTTTGTATCACCTGTTGATATTGTTTAGGAAGAAATGTTAGTGTGGGAACCTACTTTTTTAGATAACATGTACCTACCCATTTGTGAATGTGATGAGGGAGAAATAATTTTGGGAATAGTGAGCTGTAGCAATGAGAATAGGATTGTGGAGGATTATAGGAAGGAAGACAGTCTTGAAAAACATTCTTTCATGCCAAGTTTTGAGGAGATATTTGCCAATGAACTTGATATTCTTTTTGAGTTTGAGTTAGGATCAATTTGGGAACATCCTAAGAATCTTTCTTTTGCTGAACTTTTTGAGGATGAACTCAAGTTTTTAAACGAACCTGACCTCGGAACTCAACACATACTTCTTGAAAATTCAATTCATTCGGGCAACAATTCATCGACTCCTTCGAAACTTCATCTTCGCATTCAGTGTCTTTTGATCCCTACTCTCACACACCTATGCCCTTTACTAATATCTAACCATACTTTGTGCATTCTCTTTTTCTTTGTATTATACCTTTTCTTTTACCAGCCTTGGCCATATATAGACAAAAATTTTGAATGACTGGTATTAATTTCTGGATTAACACTATCTCTTAGCTTGTATACACTGTAATTAGTCTTAGATTTTTCTTTTTGTGAATAAAATTCTCACCCTGATGTCTAAGTCTAAGCTACTGGAGACGGGGGCAATGATGAAGACATCATAAAACTCAGGTTTGGGGGTAAGCACTGCATTTATTTTGCTGCATCATATGTATATTCTGCATTACATACATATTAAAAACCCATAAAAATTGAAAAATTTCTTCAAAAAACATAAAAACTTTTTCGTTATGCTAGCTAGCGGGGGAATTTAGACTCAAAGTCCGACGATTCAGTTGATAAGATAGAAGCAACTAAATCATTTTCAAGAGATTGAAAACCCGAAAGATCACCCTTCTTTAAGTTTAGCCGTAGCTAATATACGTCTTTTATATCAATTTACACGTGTCACGAGTTCTTGAGAATTAGATGAATGTCTGACATGTCTTCAAACTTTTTGAAAATTGATAAACATCTTAGGATCAAACAAGTTTGTTTTGAATTAAGTAATACCAAGAATAGTTCACAAAGTGAAGTAGATATGAAGGATATTATTGAGATTTTAATAGAAACTAAAAGTCTGAAAAATAACCCATCTGGAATCTTGTTGGAGTGATTACACATCTTACCCACAAGAACACGACTTCGGTATTAAAAAGAAAAGCTGGCTATATCTCTGTTCGCACTGCCTTCATAATATTTTAAACGCAAACAAAATGAGTTTTTTGTTTTGTGGCCTTGGTAAACTTGGGTAATTAAGTCATTGGGGGTGTCTCCACACCTAATGCTCTAAAACCATCTGGTTTGGGAGTCATTGACCCAAAACTCGCTAAGTTTCCAATCGCCAAATAAAACAAGCTATGCAAGTGTTCTCTCCAAGTTAAAAGTCCTCATGGTTCTTTGTGGGAGAATAATCTTGGCGGAGACGAGTTTTCTATTAAAACAGTTTTATCACAGAGATATGAATGTTTATATTTATAAAGACATTCTGCACGATCACGAAAGGTGTGTATGAACAACAACGGGTGAAAGATAGGAGTGAAGAATATGACTTGGTTCTCTATTAAAAATGATATAAATTCTCACTTGAAACCTAACTGGAGAACAAAACTTGAGAAAATCTTAAGTCCTTTCAAACTCGTGTGATCCTTTAGAAGTCTATCCTGGTCCCTATTTATGACATGATGACCCTAATCAAGTTCTTAAAAGCTTGTCGACACTATTCGCACAATCACGAAATGACGTGTCTGAGCTTATGTTAAATAAAATGTGAGGAGTGAAAAATAAGGGTTGGACATTTCTAACTAGGGTGATAGAACTTCTAGCTTTGATCCTTAACCTTAAGATTAGAATCAACAGTTTCTTCAAGACGCTAACTTAACTGGATTTTATGGGTGCAATCCGCTGAAACCCTCAGAAGACAAAACTCCTCCTACTAGAGATACCTAGAGATTTAACGGCTTGTTACACGGGCTCAGTGCAATCGCGTTCCCTGCGAAAGTGAGGTTAGGATTTTGTTTTGCTCGGGGTATTTGTTCGGCACGTTTTATTACATTTTAATACCACTCATTTCCTATCATTTTGATAATAAACAGTGCTATTTTATCTCTGTCTGCTCATTAGTACAGAATACAAGTACACAGGAAAAAACACTGGAGACGGTACATAACACGAACAGAAACAACGGTTTTTAGCCGGAACTGCAAACGGGACATAATACAGATCAAGAAAAATGTGTTTGCATCAAATAAAGTTGTGTACAATAATTTTTTGGTTTTGGTCCAACATGATACAATATCATGTTACATGTGTGAACATGGCACACAAGTGGGCATGGATTGATACACAAGTGGGCATGGCTCATGATTAGGTTTGTATGGATGTGATATGCAAGTTGTCATACTATTGGGACAGCCATGATCTTGTTTCATACAAGTTGCACAAGTATGAAAAGTTGTGATGTAAGGTTTTTCTACTTCTTTGTCCTCAAAGTCGTATAAGCAATATTGTGTGAGTTGTTGAAAATAAACACTTTCTAAAATCATCTTATCATGTCAGAAGATCGCCCAAGAAATTTGGTAGCCTAACTCCACTAAACCGCGGCGAAAGCGTGGCAAATTGTCCACTTTTGCGGGGGAAGCGTGGCCGTCTTGGCGTCAAACGTCTCCAGATTTCAGGGATAGTTTGGTAACTTCATAATACTTTAGCAAACACCCCTGGACTTTCATTTCAAGGCCTACAAATACAGCAGATCATCACAGAGAGAGGATCCCATCTTCTTTAGTTCAATTTTTGTATAAGTTTTAGTTTAAGATTTGAAGAGAGTTGTGTGGAGTTCAAGCATGGTTTTCTTCTTCTTCCCTCTTGGAGCTCTCATTTGAGAGCTTCATTATGGAGGTTGAACAAGTAACCTATCATGTATCTCAACTTCTTCAATTGTTAATAAGAAGTGTTGTTTTCTTTTTCTTGTTTTTAATTGTTCTTGTTCTTAACTTTGTTTTTGTTTTTCATTCTTTCTATGATGCTTAAGTAGTTCAATTGGGTGTGGTAAGGGTTAGGGTGGTGATGAAAGGCAAGGCCTTCCTCCATTCTCTTGTAATTGTTATTATGCTTAATGTTTAATTGTAATTTTAAGATTGTAATGTGATTATTGGTTGATATGTTATTTTGCTTTAAATGGTTACAAGTAACCTCTAGCATATAACCTAATCTCTCAATACTCTCATTTTGCTATGTTAAAATTAGAATTAAGTTTTAGTGTTAGGTTTGCTAAGCAATTTAGATAGGGTATGTTGCTTATTGTTGTTTGACACACTTCATTAAGTAAATATCCTATACTATCACCCAAAACACTTAGCAAATTTAAAACTAAACACTTTACTTCTTATATGCCATTTGTTGTTATTGATGTGGTATGCCTTGCGATCCTTAGCGATGTGTTTCGATACGACATGCTTGGACATACAAACCGGTAAGTGAGAACGTAACTAATCGGTTCATTCATCGCGTTGCAAGTTCGTTGTTTTGATAGTTTATGCTTCGCCACCACCTTGATAAACCTTGCTTCATTTCGGATTCTAACAAAAGGAGGGACACACAAGATCAAGAGGGCATCGAAGACTATGCCACTATTCGTCCACCCCAACCGGAGCCACGACCATTTTCTTAACCTCGTTCTATATTTCCGTATTTTCCATTTTTGTGACAAAACTCAAATTCTTTCTTCTCGAACCTTAAGCAATAATCTCTAATCACCAATTCCCTGTAGATCGATCCGTACTTGCCGGCTCGCTACAACATGTCGTGCACTTGCGGTTTATAAATTTTAAAACGAGACCGAGCTCGCGTGCGCACTATTTCTAAAACCATTTTCTTTCAAAACCGTAAAAGAGCGCGCGGGTGAAGTCCCAACACCTTTCTCTAATGAGCACTTGTGTACAATCTTTGATGTCAAACACCAATGGTTATGGGATCAACCATCACCCCCTACAGGGTCAAGAAACGTACACACCAGGCTACTCTAGAATATCGATGCCCTATCTCGATACTCCCTCGACTAGGAATAGTTAAAGGATGTGCTTGTAGACTACACAAGTCCTAGTAGTATGATCCGCATTATAGTCCTAGTATTCAAGCAAATATCCTAAGGGCTTTATCAACATATATCAGAGAGACAGTATAATAATACAAATGTACATGTTAAGATAAAGAGCAACCAGATAACATACTATCATGTCGAGCAAGAAAGTCCTATATATATATGTCCAAGCATCCACTATATCATACAATAATGGCCTCCAAGGTATACATATTCCTAACACCATTGGTGTTGAGTCGCCTAAGATTGTGAAGGTTAGTTGTGCTCACTCTATATTGAAAGTAGAAAGGCGGAATGCACAATGAGCAAGCACAACCAACTATACCCTCAGTGATCAAACCATAAGCCTAATCTAGCAATTACTAGAAGTTAATCTACTGAGTTAGTATTTTATACCGAAACGATTCGTGTCCTTCGGTCTTCAAATCCTCTTCCTTAGCTCTTTGGGGCCTCCTTAATCGAACTTTGCTTGACAACCTTTGTTCCCCTCCGAAAGACGGCCAAGACGGCGTCTTGCCTGAAATTCGGGGCAGATGCTAATGGGTGCTATTCGTCCACCTCTCCGAAAATGCCAAGTTGATTTATGGCACCGTGCATCGGAAGTTTAAACGGATGCGGACGATGTAGCAGACTTCGTCAGATTCCCCCTCGTTTGAGAGGTTTTTTATTGTGGGGACGCTCTTCCCTGCAGGCGCAAGCCCCTGCAGTTAATTACGCTACCGCATCGCGGCAACAACTTTCTCCTTCTCCGGATGGTCACTTCGTGTCGTGGGTGTTTGTTTTGTGTTTGGTTGCCCGTGGATTGTATACGGAGACTATGTTATATCGTCGCCCGTAGGGCGTGGACTAGTCCAAATCTGTATTATCTTAGATTTGGATTTGGGTGTGTGTGTGTTTAAGGATACGTTAGCCTCGTTTGAGACTAAGATCGACTTAAACGGTGGTTAAGGATAGGTTAGTCTAGTTTTAGACTAAGATTAACTTAACGGGATCGTTTAGATCCGACAAGAGAGGATCAGAGGAGCTCTGTTGTTTAGTTTAGTGACATTGCGGTCAATAGGTAGTTTAAGGACATTGCGTCCAATGTTAGTTTAAGACATTGCGGTCAAGGTTAAGGACGTCGTAGTCCGTGGATTTAAGGACTCCACAGTCCGGTGTTAGTTTTAAGACATCACGGTCAAGGTTAAGGACGTCATAGTCCGCTGTTAGTTTTAAGACATTCCGGTCAAGGTTAAGGACGTCGTAGTCCGTGGATTTAAGGACTCCACAGTCCGATATTAGTTTTAAGACATTTCGGTCAAGGTTAAGGACGTCGTAGTCCATGAGTTTAAGGACCCCACAGTCCGTATCAATGTGTGTGGTTATCGGGATCCGCCACCTCTTTGAAGACGTTGAGGAATTACAACGCCGAATATCAAAGGAGTGAAGAGATGTACCCTTAAACCGCGGTAGATTAAGTGATCTCCAGTCCAATTTGGAAACTAGGATCAATTATCATATTATGAGCCCATCGGCCCAATTAAGTTTGAATTGAGGACTTATGGCCATCCTGGGTTAAGTCCAATTATGTTTGGGATATCAGCCCTCTGTTGATTCATTGAAGGAGAGGCTTTCCCTCTGGAAACTTTAGCTAATTGGGCTAAAACTAGTGTTAAACACTAGAGACCAACAGTGTTGAACACTGAGAATAGGATTGACAAGTTAGTGTTAAACACTAAAAGATAATCAGTGTTGAACACTGGGAAAAGAGTTTTCGGATTAGTGTTGAACACTCAGCAAATCAGTGTTAAACACTGCAAATAGAGTTTTCCAAATTAGTGTTAAACACTAAGGAGAACCAGTGTTAAACACTGGATACAGAGTTTCAATTTAGTGTTAAACGCCAAGGCAAGATGGGTCACGTGGTAACACGTGAGGGCGCCCTGCTTCCTTTTATTTTATTCGGTCAAAAGTCTTGAACACTTTTAAAGTATCACGTGCCGTCACGTGATGAGAATTTTGGTACTTGTCTGTTAAAGCTTCAGCCAAGGGGTCACGTGGTAGCACGTGATAGCACCCCGTTTCCCTTTATTTTGTTCTACAGATAAGTGTTTAACACTTTTAATTCTGAAATCCATCACGTGTGGGCACGTGATGGGGCTTGCGCTTTGATCCGTTAGAATGTTCAGTAGGGGTCATGTGTCGACACGTGAGGGCGCCCTAAAGCTCTTTTCTGTTTCTTTTTCTTTTGTGTGCTTTAGAGATCACGTGGGGCACATGAGGCATTGCCTCAAAGTTCCCTTGTAGGAGTCACGTGGTAACACGTGAGGTGCCTACTTCAGAGCTTTATTTGGCGGGTCTCTGTATGCATTAAAGTTCTGTTCATAGGGTTAAACCCTAAACTTCTGAAGAATTATATTCTTGATGGGGTTAAACCCTAGTTTCTTTTCTTAAAGGAATTAAATTCCTGTGAGTTTGAGAGAATTATGTTCTCAGTTAGGGTTAAACCCTAGTTTTGTTCATTTTGAAGGAATTAAATTCCTATAACATAGGGTTAAACCCTAACTTTATCTCAAAGGAATTGAATTCCTATTATTTTGTGAGAATTAAATTCTCTAAACTCAGTTCCTCCTCTGTGTTTTAGATCTGCATGACAGGATCTCGACCCAATGAGAATTAAATTCTCAATTCATGGGGAGATGTGCACTTTGCACATCCTCAACCAGAGGAAGAACTACGTTCTCTTCTTTTATATAAGAGTTAAACTCTTTTGAGAATTAAATTCTCTTTTGAAGCCTTTCTTTTCTTACCTAGGGATTTTCTTTTGCAGAGAATCGAATTCTTCCTTCTGAATTTTCAATATTCCAAAACACTATCTCTCTCTCTCTGTATATGTCTCAAAGTTTTTTCTCTTCTTCTTTTTTCTTCTTCCTTTTTTCCCTCTTTAACTCTCTCCTTTGGCTCCTATTTATAGGAGAAGGAAGATGATCAATTAGTTTTAGTGAATCTTTCATTGAAAGATTTGATTTGTTTATTGAGAGATTTGATTTATGTTTATCATTAATCTGGGCCTTTAGATTATTAGGTGAATTTTATTCACCATTGGATTTTAAATCCAAATGTATCTCTTTGTTATTTCGGTTAGATTTAGGGGGGAAATCTTTCCAAGTCCAAGATTTTTCCATAAACTGGTGATATCTAATCACCTTCAGATTTTAAATCCAACGGTTCCAAATAGTTCTTTTCCACTTTGGAAAGACTTGAGAGATCTTTTCTCAGAATTTAATCCTGTCATAAAAATAAGGCTCTTGAGGCTGGTCACGTGTGGCCACGTGACCGTTGGTCACGTGTACGCATGTGACCCCTGGTCACGTGTGGGCACGTGACCCCCCTAGAATGGGCTTCCCTTCCTTCTGCGCTTTGTTCTGTGCCGCTGCTTAGTCATCACGTGTCAACACGTGACCGCTGGTCACGTGCTAGCACGTGATGCCTCTTCCGTAGGTTTTCCTGATTTTAAATCAGGAAACAACCTTCTTGATCTTAGACGGTCCACCCGAAGGAATATGGCTCAAGCCTGCACTTCAAAAAGAAGCAACTAAACAAACTAGTTTGCTAAGCTAGTTGTCACGCCCCGCTTCCCAGTGTACGGAATCGGTGGCGTGGCGGGCCGCAACGTATTTACTAAGAAATAAATACGTTAAGCGTAATCAAGCAATATATATATATATATAATGCACAAGAATGACAAGAGATATAAAATAAACAGCAACTTTTATTAACATTCATCTTTACAATACAACTGCTTTGAAAAGAAAGATACAATGATATAAAGCAATGCCTAAACAGTGGCATACAAACTAAATTAAGTACAAGATGAGCTAGAAGTCTGGCTGGGCAGTGAACTGGTCCAAGTCTTCCTGGCCCGGCTCGATCTCTTCAGTGACCGGTCCTCCTGACGAACATTCCAAAGAAAGAAATAGACAGGAATGTCGTCAGTGAACTAGCGCTGGGTAAATCCCAAAATTAAGAATGGAATAGAACAAGTAATGAGAAATGAAACTGGTAAGTTGTACAGTTATGATTGTTATTCTAATATAGTTATTTGTAGCTTGGTACAGAATGTATTTGTGTATATGAGAGGAGTCCATCTTACCCCGTGGACTATGGTAACATGTAGTACAAAGCCCTGTCAAAACCTATGGGACAACGGCAAGAGAGTTCATGTAGGTGTCTTTTAAGTGACCATCTCGTGTCACGCTATACGTTCCGTACCAATCTACCTCGTTATCCCCGCGTAATGTATTGTATAAATGATATTTGCAAGTCTTACCGAAACCATAGATACAAGTTGTTCAAGTAGTCAGGTTCAGGACGTAATCATGTATTCAAGAAGTCATGTCAAGTTATAACCATGGTTCGGTCAAGTCAAGTCAAGCATTCATATTTGGTATTGATGTTTGAATACAGGTATTCAGGTTCATGTTCAAGCATTCATGTTAAACTTTGGATTCATGTTTGAATTGGACTCTGATTTGAGTTTGGATTCAGATTTGAGTTAGACTTAGACTTGAGTTTGGATTCAGGTTTAGATATACTTAGACTTGAGCCAGACACTTGCAACTGATTTAGATCATGAATTAGATTCGGGAGTCATCGGTAACTGCTGCACATGGACGGCAGAATTTATGTCTTTTTCCAAGATAATTACTATTGACAACCCCGTTAAGTTTTCTACCTTAAATAGGCAAGCACTCACTTTCTCCGGCTCCCTGGGGCTCAAGAGAATTGATCCCGCTTAAACCTATATTTACTAAAGTCCTTAAATATTGTTTTATATAACTCGAGGGGGGGGGGTTTATGAAAAATATTTTTAATAAATTTAAAAAATAAACCTCGAGAAGTTATTTATATTATTTAGGGTTTTCAAGGATGTGAATTTTAAGGATTTGAGGTATTTTTGTAATAATAGCTTAGCTTGGAAAGTTTATGGTATTTTATTGTAAAACTTGTCTTTTATTGGTATCTTGATGGTATTTTGGTAAAACCTGTAATTCTTTAATTTAAAAAAATATAGGTTTATTATACCTTGAAAATATATGGATTTTGAAATTTTATATAATTATTAAAAATTAAATTTTTATTTAAGTAGAAAAATGCGTTTTTCTTAAAAACCGTATTTAAAACCTTTCGAGACCGAATGCTCCGTGAGAAGCTCTGCATCTCGTTCTACTAGCCCAAGGATGTGCGATAATCCGCACCATTCAATAGCGGGTCCCCTAAAGAGGGTTGTAGAGGTATATTCACAAAGGAATTTAAAATACAATTCAAAAGAAAACCAGTTTTATAGTAAATGGTTTTTTCTTGTAATAATGTATTCGTAACAAAAAATTCACTTAAAAGAGGTATCGTGCTATGGAACATATGTGTATGTGAGGGGTAGGTCGTTACCCCGTGAAGTTTTCCTAAAAGTATGTTTAAGCGATACTAAAATAGGTGATATTTAAAGTTCATGGTATTTTAATGAAAAACTTAAATTAAAGTTATTTTGCATGGAATTATAGGTTAAAATTTATTCTAAATATTTATAATTAAGATTACAAGTATTATGTAAAATTTGGATGGACAATATATAAGAAAAATGGGAGTTTTTAGGGTTTAGCAAATAGATATCGGTATTAACTCCACTTATCGATATTCGTTTTAAAAATAAATTTTTAAAGAAGAGAAAGGAAGATTGGAAAGGACTTACAAGTTAGTTAGGTCAAAGAAAGCTTGAAGAAAGAGAGTTGAACTTCGTGACGTCGCGGAATCGCCAGAATTTGCTTTGATTCTCGTCGGAAGTTGATTGCTTGCTAACTCCTCTTTTACTCCACTTGTACTTAATAAATTTTGAGAGTTTTGGCTAGAATTTTCAGAATGATATTGAGCCAAAGGGTGGGGTGGTATTTATAGTGTAGAATTAGGGGTTTGGAATTAAAATGGTGAATTAAAATGCATTAAAAAGATGATAAATGGCGAAATGAAGGGTCTCTGTTTGATTGCAGGGAAATCAAACAGTGCATGGGAGTTAGGGGTAGGGGAAGAGTCGAGTGTGCAAGCCCGGGGCTTATTTGCCTTGGTTCACCCGTCAGACCTATATGGGCTTTCCACAGGCCTATTTTAGGAGATGGGTCTCTGGATTGATGCCACGTATACTACTCAGTGTTTAAACCCTTTTACACATGTTTGATTTTTCTGATTTTTCATTTTTATGTGTATTGCACGTGTAAACTTTTAGGCTTTCAAAAAGATAGAAAGAAAAATCAGAAAAAATAATGTGTCTGATGGGGTTCGAACACAGGGGCTACGTCACAGCTGTGCAAGGGCTTTACCGGTGAGCTATAAGTTACTTCTTCTTGTTATTTAACAAAATTAATTTATAACTCAATCTCAGGTTGTATAACTCATTTCTATACATTAAACTGGAAAATTGCGTACAGTAAATTCAGAGTCATTACACTAGTTCATTTAGGAGATGTAGTGAGTTGTTCTAGTATTTTTATCTCACTTCAACCTTTAATTCTCAACTCATGAGAGTGTAGGATTGAAGATGAAGGAGGAGCTCAAGAAAAGAACTAGTGAGGAGAGAGAACAAAAATGATAAGAATGGAAAAAACTCATGAGAGAAAAATAGCAACCATGGTTTTGTATAAATCATTTTTCAAATATAATATCACAATCATGCTTGAATAGTTTGCATAAATGAATATACAATTCATTTGTCAATACTATTCAAGTATGGTTCTCACCATTATCAGCTCATTTTCTCTTTTACACCTCATTTCTATTTTACAAAAATATGGAAAATGTAACGACTCTGAAATCTCGGTACAGAAATTTTCCTGTTAATGTACAGAAAAGAGTATTACAGCCTGTGTAAGAGTTAAAAATAATTTCTATTAAATAAAAGCAAGAAACAACTTGTAACTCACTGGTAAAGCCTTGCACTGCTGTGTCTGTGTGTTTCATTCCCATCAGACACAACTGTTTTTTTTCCTGATATTTCTTTTATTTTTTGGAAGCCCAAAAGGTTGCACGTGCAATACACGGGAAAATGAAAAGTTCAGAAAAACCAAACATGTGAAAAATGGTGTAAATACAGAATTAATCATGTGGCACGAATCTCGAGGCATTTGCCTCAGATCCGACCGGCGGAATTACCCCTAGGGCCGGCGGGGACGGTTGGATGAGCTCCAATGAGCCCCGTGTTTTGCACACTCGTCCCTTCAGCTCCTCTTAACTCCTCTGCACTGTTTGATTTTCCTGCAA
This sequence comes from Agapanthus africanus, assembly GCA_030015575.1. Lineage (NCBI taxonomy): Eukaryota > Viridiplantae > Streptophyta > Magnoliopsida > Asparagales > Amaryllidaceae > Agapanthus > Agapanthus africanus. The sequence continues at coordinate 891,837,586 of JASDDO010000024.1, forward strand.
TCAAACAGAGACCTTTCATGTCACCAATTAACACCATTTTAATGCTTTTTAATCAACATTTTTAATTCTCAAACCATAATTTTCCACTATAAATACCACCCCATACTTTAGCTCAGCACCATTCTGAAAATCCAAGCAAAATTCTCTCAGAAGTTCCTAGGTGCATGTGGAGTAAAGTGGAGTTAGCAAGCAAGCTTGTTTCATCGAAGATCGAAACCGATTCTGGAGCTCCCGCAACACCACGAAGCCTCCCTCTTCATCCTTACCCTTTCCTTGAAAATTTCAAATCGTAAGTCCTTCCCAACTCTCCTTCTTATCATTGAATTTCGTTTACAAATCATATATCGGTAAAGTGGAGTTATTACCGATACCTTTCTTTTTTAAACCCTAGAACTCCCTTTTCCTTTATATATTGGCCGATCTAATTTTATCACATTATTTGTAACTTTAATTACCAATATTTAGATTCAAGTATTATCAAAATTCTCATGTGAAACAATCATAAAGCTAACTTTTCATTAAAATACCTTGAACTTTATTATCACATCTTTTCGAAAAAATGTTCAAACAATATCTTTAGGAAAATTTCATGGGGTAACGACTTACCCCACACATACACTTTGGTCTCATAGCAAGATGCCTAAACACATGTATTTTTGGTTCAAAGAATAATCTTTACAATAAAATACCACATATTTTAAAAACCGAGTTTCTTTTAAAGCGGTATTTGTATTCCTTTGCAATTATGCATCTACAACACTCGTTAGGTGACCGGCTAATGGATGGTGCAGATTATCGCACATCCTGGGGATAATAGAGCGGGATGCAGCACTCCTTGCGGAGTATTCGATCTCGAAAGGATTATAACATACGGCTTTTAAGAAATGCGAATTTCTAAATAAAACTAATTTTTAAAATTAAAAATTATATCAAATTATAAATCTATATTTTCATTACATTATGAAACTATATTTTTCTATAAAAAATAAAAGATTAAAAAATGTCAATAAAATACCATCAAATTACCAAAAAGGACTAGTTTTCAATAAAATACCATAAACTTTTAAAAACTAAGTATTTATCATTAAAATACCACAATACTTAAAATACATGTTCATGGAAACCCTAAATAATACAAATCACCCTCGAGATTTTATTTTTAATCTATATTAAAATATTTTTCATAAAACTCCCTCGAGATATACAAAATAATATTTTAAGGACTTTAGTAAATATAGGTTTAAGCGGGATCAATTCTCTTGAGCCCCAAGGAGCCGGAGAAAGTGAGTGCTTTTCTATTCAGGTTGGAAAACTTAACAGAAATTATCAATGGCGATTGTCTTGGAAAAAAACACAAATCCTGCCGTCCATGTGCAGCAGTTGCCGATGATTCCTGAACCTAAGAATTCAAGAGTTAAATCCGTTACAAGTGTTTGACTCAATCTGAGTCCAACTCAAACCTGAATCCAAAATCGAACACGAATTCGAATACCTGATCATGAACTTGAATACTCGAAATCAATATCAAACTCAAACTTGCAAACTTAACTTGACTTGACCGAACCATGGTTAGATCTTGACACGAACTCAACATGACTACTTGAACACATGATTACATCCTGAACATGAACCTGAACATTTTATATCTATGGTTTCGGCCAAGACCAGTAAACATAATCTATACAATACATTACGCGGGGATAAATGGGTAGATTGGTACGGAACGTATATCGTGGCACGAGAGGTCACTTAAAAGATACCTACATGAATTCACGTGCCGTTATCCCGTGGATTATGACGGGGCCTTGTACTACATGTTACCATAGTCCACGGGGTAAGATGGACTCCTCTCGTATACATGAATACCTTCTTTATCAAACTATAAATAACCACGTTAAAATAACTATCCTATACCTGTAAACGATCATATACAATTTTACCTGTTCATTTCACACATTACATACTATCTTCTATTTCTTCTTTTGGGACTTACCGAGCGCTAGTTTGCTGACGACATTCCTTTCTGTTTCTTTCTGTGGAATGTTCATCAGGAGGACCGGACACTGAAGAGATAGAGCCGAACCAGGAAGACTTGGACCAGCTTGCAGCACAGCCTGATTACTAGCTCCTTCCAGCCTGCACTTATTTTTCTGTATGCCATTATTTAGGAATTTGCTTTATATCATTGTATCTTTTCATTACAAACAGTTGTATGTAAAGTTGAATGTAAATAAAGTTATTGTTTAATTTTATTACTCTTGTCATTCTTGTTCATTTATATATTGCTTAATTACGCTTAACGTATTTATTTCGTAGTAAATATGTTGCGGGCTTGCCACGTCACCGTTTCCGTCTATTAGGAAGCGAGGCGTGACAGGTTTTGTTGTCGGCCCATACAGGTCAATTCTACATGAAATCTTAAGCTATATATCATAAGAATTATAAGAATCGGCAAATATACATTCCTTACATTTCAAATTTCTTGAATCTATCATAACCATTCCTTTTCTATCAAGGTAATGGATTCTCCGAACAACATTAGCACGAACGTCAACGGCAAAACTCCACCGCCCACTCTACCACCATCACCTACCATTGCAGCTCCTATCAATGAGAAAACGGTACTGCTTGAGGCTATCAAGAGTCTATTGGAGGGTCAGCAGCAGACTGCTATCCTCATGCACTGCCCCGAAGCCGAGGCACCTGGAGTTAAGCAGTTTCGGGCACTGCACCCAAAACACTTCTCGGGAAAAGAGAGCCCACTTGAGGCAGAAGAATGGGCTCAAGCGATCGAAGATGATCTGGCAGTAGCTCAAGTGCCAGATATTGCCTGGGTAAGGGTTGCTAAGTTGCAACTGACCGACAATGCAAGAATCTGGTGGAAGGCTGAGAAAAGCCGTCTCACACAACCCATAGAGTGGAAGACGTTTCGCGATCTGTTCGATACGAAGTTCTTCCATGAGACTGCTCGTTTCGAGATGGAATAACAGTTCATCCACCTACAACAAGGTTCTATGTAGGTAAAATCGGTGGATGAATATGATGCTGAATTCATCATGCTTAGCAGGTAAAGAATTCGTATCAAATACTGTTCCGTTAAGACACATCTTTATCCTGACATCAATTCTTATCAGGTTCGCGGTGCATTTGATCCCGACCGATGAGATTCGGGTTAGACAATTCCAACAGGGCTTAGACCCGGAGTTTCAGGCGGCATTAGCCACAGGTGACTACCCAACTCATGAACTCGCTCTGAAGGCAACACGTCATTACGAAGCTATGGTCAAGAAGTAAGGGAAGCCCCAAACAGCTGGAATCAAACGCCTTGCCGCACAGATGACAGGAGGAGCCTCTTCTAGGCCGACCTGTGCACCCAGGAGACCGGGATGATCATTTAACTGGTCCAGTCCAGATTTCTGTTTCTACTGCAAGAGAACTAGACACCTGGCGAAGGATTGCAGGCGCGCAAATGGTATGTGTTTGGTTTGTGGCGTATCTACTCACCTTATAGGAGCATGCCCATATCGTTTTAACACAGCACCAACACCCAAACCTGCAATCACAGCTCCGCAGAGGCCAGCTATCTAAGCACCTGCACTCCGCCTAGCTCTTCCTACACCCGCTCCATATGGACCATCTACACAGCCTCAATGTCAATTCCATCAGGCACAGAGAAACGTGCCTCAAGAGCAGAGAAACTGCCCCAAGGACAGAGGAATGTGCTTCCGGCAAGGAGGAATGTACCGAGACGTCAGGCTTTTACAATGACGGTCGAGGAGGCCGAAACCACAGGACAAGTCATCACTGGTACTATATTAGTAGCCACCCTTCCTACACTCGCACTTTTTAACACTGGAGAATCACATTACTTCATGTCACAACGATTCATGAGAACGCATGCGATTCCCGTGAAACCACTCATTTCAAGCTGGAATGTCAGTTCCGGTAATGGAGTCTTGAGGGCAACTTTGGGGTTTGATCAGTGCCCAGTTATAGTTTGCGGACGAGAATTCTACGCAAATTTCAAAGTACTGGACATACCAAATTTCGATGTTGTATTGGGAATGGATTGGCTGGGAGTATTTTATGTTACTATTAACTGCCGTCAAAGGAGGGTAGTATTTGAGATACCAGATCACCCAGTATTCTATTTCAAAAGTGGAGATAGAACTTTGGAGACAAGAAACTACCGTGCAAAACCGAAGAATGTAGAATTGTTCTCTCTACCGGCAAAAGAAGAAAAGCCCGAAGTAGTTCGAGAGTTCGAGGATGTGATCCCTGAAGATATATCAGGTTTGCCTCCTGATCGAGCTCTTGAGTTTAGTATTGATTTACAACCTGGTGCATAACCTATAATCGAAGCTCCATACCAGTTAAGTCCAGAAGGATTGAAGGAGATCCGTATTCAGTTAGACGAACTGCTGAAGAAAGGTTGGATTCGAGCCAGTACTTCAAGTTGGGGATCTCCGGTATTACTCATGAAGAAGAAGGAAGATTCATACAGGATGTGTGTGTCGAGCTCTGAACGAAGTGGCGATCAAGAACAAGTATCCACTACCACGCATCGATGAACTTTTCGATTAGCTAAGTGGGTCTTGTGTATTTTCAAAGCTAGATCTTCGTCCGGGTTATCATCAGGTGAAGGTTAAAGAGTTTGACATTCCGAAGAAGGCGTTTAGGACTCGCTATGTTCATTATGAATATCTCGTAACGCCATTTAGAGTGACCAATGCACTTGCCATTTTTATGAACCTGATGAACCAAGTTTTCCGAGAGTACTTAGACAGGTTCGTTGTCATCTTCATCGACGACATCCTGGTGTATTCAAAGAATTAGAAAGAATACACCAAGCACTTACGGATTGTCCTGAAGACATTGCGAAAACATCAGCTCTACGCCAAGTACAGTAAGTGTGAATTTTGGCTAGATCAAGTCGGATTTCTCGGACATATTGTTTCAGGTGAAGGAATCTCTATAGATCCAGCTAAGGTGTCAGCTATCAGCGAATGGCCGACACCAAAGACGGTGAAAGATATACGAAGTTTCTTGGGCTTAGCAGGATACTACCGATGATTCATCAAAGGATTTTCAAAGATTGCAGCACCCCTGACTAAGCTCACACGTAAAGATGAAGCATTCGTGTGGTCAGAAGCATGTGAAAAAGCTTTTGTAGAACTCAAGTCAAGATTAACCTCTACTCCTATCCTCGTAATATCGGATCAATCTAGAGTATTCGTTGTGCATTGTGATGCGTCCGGTAAAAGATTAGGATGTGTTCTACACCAACATGGAAAAGTTGTGGCTTTTGCATCAAGACAACTGAAGGTTCATGGGCACAACTATCCAACACATGATCTGGAGTTGGATGCCGTCATCTTCGCACTTAAGATTTGGCGCCACTATCTCTTGGGAGAACGAGTAGATATATACACGGACCACAAGAGTCTGAAATATGTATTTACTCATAAGGAACTAAACCTGCGGCAGAGAAGATGGCTAGAACTCATGTCGGACTTTGACATCAACCTACAGCATCATCCTGGGAAGGTGAATGTAGTTCCTGACGCACTTAGTCGCCAACCATTAGCAATGAACCTCATCGCTTAGTGGAAGCTACAGCGAGAATTTCAAGGTTGGAGATTGAAGTAGTTATGCCAGGTAACGCTTCATATTTGATGAACTTACAAGTACAGTCCACTCTTGTTAATCAGATCAAGGCAGCTCAAGCAAATGATACCAAGTTACAAAAGATCCGAGAAAAAGTATAAAGTGGACTTCGAACTAATTTCATCATCCAAGAAGACGGATCCTTGCGATATGGAAGTCGATTATGTGTGCCAATCGGCCCAGTTCGAAAAGAGTGGATGAAAGAAGCTCACAGCTCTCCATATTTGGTACACCCCGGTGGTACAAAGATATACAAGGATCTATGGCAACACTACTGGTGGTATGGAATGAAGCGAGAAGTATCTAGAAGCGTAGGCAAGTGTTTGGTGTGTCAGCAAGTGAAATCTGAACATTACAGAATTGCTGGTCTACTTCAGCCGTTACCAATCCCAGAATGGAAATGGAAGCACATTACCATGGACTTCGTGACTTCCCTTCCTCACAGCACGAAGGGTAACGACACAATATGGGTTATTGTGAATCGACTCACCAAGTCGGCCCACTTTATTCCATTTCGAGTTGACCAGACAACCGAGACGTTAGCAAAGAAGTATATGGAGGTAAGTATAAATCTAAAGTAAGATTTAAACCTTCAAGATGTACCATATTTTATACCTATGAACTCATACAGGAGATCGTGAGATTACATGGAGTACCTGTTTGCATCGTCTCCGATCGTGATACAAGATTTCGATCACAATTTTGGCAGAGTCTACAAGCTAGCCTGAGAACGAGTCTGAATTTTAGCACGGTGTATCATCCACAAACGGACGGACAGTCCGAGCGAACAATTCAGATTCTGGAAGACATACTAAGAGCCTGTATGTTAGACTTTTGAGGTTCGTGGGAAGATCACCTACACCTTGTGGAGTTTTCATACAACAACAGCTATCAGGCAAGCATTGGAATGACACCATTCGCAGCACTCTACGGACGGAAGTATCATTTACCGCTAAGTTGGGACGACGTCGAAGATCGTAAACTTCTTGGATCAGAGATGATCGTGACAACTATGGACGTAGTTCACACGATCAGGGAAAGAATGCGCATAGCCCAAGACCGACAGAAGCATTGGGCAGATGCAAAGCGTCGACATCTGGAGTTCCAACCTGGAGACCATGTATTCCTGAAGATCTCTCCAAACCGAGGAGTGATCCGTTTTGGCAAGAGGGTAAACTCAGTCCAAGATACATAGGACCGTTCGACATACTCGAACGAGTTGGAGAAGTGGTATACCGTTTATCACTACCACGCTCATTGGAAGGAGTGCACAACATATTCTATATATCCCAACCACGACGATATGTGAGCGACCCCAGCCACATACTCGATCACTCAGAGCTCACAGTACAGACTGACTTAATCTGCGAGCAACAACCGGTTGAGATTCTGGACAGAAAGGTGAAGACACTGCGGAACAAGGAAGTAAACTTGGTCCGAGTGATGTGGTGAAAGGATTCGCCAGAAGAATCAATATGGGAATGAGAAGAAGATATGCGTGCACGATACCCCTACCTCTTTGAAAATTAGTCCCAATGTAACCGTAAATTTCGAGGACGAAATTTTTATAAGGAGGGTAGAATGTAACGACTCTAGAATCTATGTACAGATTTTTTTCTGTTAATGTACAGAAAAGAGTATTACAGCCTGTGTAAAAGTTAAAAGTTATTTATATTAAATAAAAGTAAGAAACAACTTGTAGCTCACTGGTAAAGCCTTGCACTGCTGTGACGTAGTCTGTGATTCAATTCCCATCAGACACAATTGTTTTTTCCCCTAATTTTTCTTTTATTTTTTGGAAGCCCAAAAGGTTGCACGTGCAATACACGGGGAAATGAAAAGTTCAGAAAAATCAAACATATGAAAAGTGGTGTAAACACAAAATTAATCATGTGGCACGAATCTCGAGGCATTTGCCTCAGATCCGACCGGCGGAATTGCCCCTAGGGCCGGCGGGGACGGTTGGATGAGCTCCAATGAGCTCCGTGCTTTGCACACTCGTCCCTTCAGATTATCTTAACTCCTCTGTACTGTTTGATTTCCCTGCAATCAAACAGAGACCTTTTATTTCACCAATTAACACCATTTTAATGCTTTTTAATCCATATTTTTAATTCCCAAACCTTAATTTTCCACTATAAATACCATCCCATATTTTAGCTCAGCACCATTCTGAAAATTCTAGCAAAATTCTCTCAAAAGTTCCTAAGTGCAAGTGGAGTAAAGTGGAGTTAGCAAGCAAGCTTGTTCCGTCGAAGATTAAAGTCAATTCCGAAGCTCCCGCAATGCCATGAAGCCTCCCTCTTCATCCTTACCCTTTCCTTGAAATTTTCAAACCGTAAGTCCCTCCCAACTCTCCTTCTTTTCATTGAATTTTATCTACAAATCATATATCGGTAAAGTGGAGTTATTACCGATACCTTTCTTTTCTAAACCCTAGAACTCCCCTTTTCATTATATATTGGTCAATCTAATTTTACCACATTATTTATAACTTTAATTACCAATATTTAGATTCAAGTATTATCAAAATTCTCATGTGAAACAATCATAAAGCTAACTTTTTATTAAAATACCTTGAACTTTATTATCACATATTTTCGACAAAATGTTCTAACAATACCTTTAGGAAAATTTCACGGGGTAACGACCTACCCTACATGCACACTTTAGTCTTATAGCACGATACCTAAGCACATGTATTTTTGGTTCAAAGAATAATCTTTACAATAAAATACCACATATTTTAAAAACCGGGTTTCTTTTAAAACGGTATTTGTATTTCTTTGCAATTATGCATCTACAATTCTAGTTAGGGGACCCGCTAATGGATGGTGCGGATTATCGCACATCCTGGGAATAGCAGAGCAAGATGCAACACTACTCGTGGAGTATTTAATCTCGAAAGGATTATAAAATACGGTTTTTAAGAAATACGAATTTCTAAATAAAACTAATTTTTAAAATTAAAAATTATATCAAATTATAAATCCATATTTTCGTTACATTATGAAACAATATTTTTATAAAAAAAATGAAAGATTAAAAAATGTCAATAAAATACTATCAAGTTACCAAAAAGGACCAGTTTTCAATAAAATACTATAAAATTTTAAAAGTTAAGTATTTATCATTAAAATACCACAATACATAAAATACATGTTCATGAAAACCGTAAGTAATACAAATCACCCTCGAGGTTTTATTTTTAATCTATATTAAAATGTTTTTCATAAAAACCCCTCGAGATATACAAAATAATATTTTAAGGACTTTAGTAAATATAGGTTTAAGCGGGATCAATTCTCTTGAGCCCCATAGAGCCGGAGAAAGTGAGTGCTTACCTATTCAGGTTGAAAAACTTTACAGGAGTTATCAATGGCAATTGTCTTGGAAAAAGACACAAATCCTGCCGTCCATGTGCAGCAGTTGCCAATGATTCTCGAACCTAAGAATTTAAGAGTTAAATCCGTTACAAGTGTTTGATTCAATCCGAGTCCAACTCAAATCTGAATTCAAAATCAAACACGAATTCGAATACTTGATCATGAACTTGAATACTCAAAATCAATATCAAACTCAAACTTGCATACTTGACTTGACTTGACCGAACCATGGTTATAACTTGACATGAACTCAACATGACTACTTGAACACATATTACATCCTGAACATGACCCGAACATTTTATATCCATGGTTTCGGCCAAGACCAGTAAACATAATCTATACAATACATTACGCGGAGATAAAGGGGTAGAATGGTACGGAACGTTTATCGTGGCACGAGAGGTCGCTTAAAAGACACCTACATGAATTCACGTACCGTTGTCCCGTTGGTTATGACGGGGCCTTGTACTACATGTTACCATAGTCCACGGGATAAGATGAACCCCTCTCATATACATGAATACCTTCTTTATCAAACTACAAATAACCACATTAGAATAACTATCCTACACATGTAAACGATCGCATACAATTTTACCTGTTCATTTCACACATTACATACTATCTTCTATTTCTTCTTTTAGGATTTACCGAGCGTTTGTTCGCTGACGACATTCCTTTCTGTTTATTTCTGTGGAATGTTCGTCAGGAGGACCGGACACTGAAGAGATAGAGCCGAGCCAGGAGGACTTGGACCAGCTTGCATTACTGGCTCCTTCCATCCTGCACTTATTTTTCTGTATGCCATTGTTTAGGCATTTTCTTTATATCATTGTATCTTTTCATTACAAACAGTTGTATGTAAAGTTGAATGTAAATAAAGTTGCTGTATAATTTTATTACTCTAGTCATTCTTGTTCATTTATATGTTGCTTAATTACGCTTAACGTATTTATTTCATAGTAAATACGTTGCGGGCTTGCCACGTCATCGTTTCCGTCTATTGGAAAGCGGGGCGTGACAGAAAACACATGATGATGTGTTTCCTTTCTAGAATGTATTTTCGTATAAATACGGAATACACTCTACCATATATACATACCTGTATTCGTATCAAAATACGAACACCCAAAGAGATAGAATAATACAAGGAACATAATGCTAGAATATACATATCGAACTATATATATATATGTAAATTATTAAATCAATACCTGATTTAATTATCCGGCTTAATCCTAAGCCGGCTAGTATTACCAACCATTCGATCAAAAGTCCGGGTAGCTAGTACCCTCATTTGATCGGAACTCTGCACATATCAAAATACGGCTACTATATTATTTCGCCTGAACCAGGAAAACCCTCTGTGTGGGACTCTAAAAACTCGATAGTACGCTGGCAGTAGGTTTAACCACAAGAACGTCAGTGGCACTAGCTGTACGTAACGACTACCCAGGTACCTGTCGAAAAGAAGGCCGACGAGCAAGTTCATCCGAGCCCCTACCGATCCTATCCGTAACAATCTCCGTACAGTCCGGTCTTTCCGTCTATGAGTATCGCATACCGGGTCTAGAGGATGGTAAACGTCAGACCCCTACTGACCCGATAAATCGTGTCGATGTGGCTCGGGACCGATCCGAGAAACTACTAATCTAAACATAAGTAAATCTCAACTGCCTTGGCCAAGATCTTATGGTTCTGGCCAACCGGATACAGTGCGATATCGACTCCCAATACCGGGAGAGATGAATCCCTAACAATCACTCACTGCCTCCATGTGGCTCGAGACTGTACCCAACCAAAACCTGTTTCACGACTCAGTAGAGCCGTGGTAGGGTAGTGATCTAAGTACAATAGGAACTCACACGAGACAAGTGGCGATCTCAGGTCTAAAGACTAATCTGTACTAATGTCACCTGAGAACCGCTATCTGATGATAGGTATAATACAATCTTAGGTGATCACACCAATGACTGAAGGACTAACCACCGCCCCTCGTCGGGGTCTAGAAACGTATACACAAGTCTACTCTGGAATATCAATGATCGGTCTCGATACTCCTACGACTTAGGACATTTAAAGATATGCTTATGGACTACCCAGCCTCCACATGTATGATCGCCATCATAACGCTGGCTGTCAATCAAAATCCTCCGGGTTTTATCAACATGTATCCGCCATATATGATATCGAGTATGACATATGCACATGCTAAGATAAAGACAAACCAAAATAGTATACTACCGTAACGAGTCTTTATCAATGTGTATAAGTAATATAAAGCAGTTGTTTATCGCCGAAAACAAAGACGAACTGGGATGGATCGTCTTACTTGAATTTGGGGGCAGATGCTATTTGGATTTATCCGTCCACCTCTCCGAAGATACCAAGTTGATTTATGGAGCCATATATCAGAGGTTAGGACAGATGAGACCGTTGTAGCAGACTTTATCAGATTCCCCCTCATTTTATGAGGGGTTTTTGATTGTGGGACGCTCTTCCCTGCAGGCGCAAGCCCCTGCAGTTAATTACGTTACCGCATTGCGATAACCACTTTCTCCTGCTCCGGAAGTTCACTTCGTGTCGTGTGTGTTTTTGTTTGTTTTGGTTGCCCGTGGATTATATACCGAGACTAGTTTATGTCGTCGCCCGAAGGGCGTGGATTAGTCCAAATCCATATATTTTAGATTTAGGCTTAGGTTTATTTAAGGACCGTTAATCTGGTTTAAAATTAAGATCAACTTAAATGTGTGAGCATTTGGCTCAATTTATTCTTGCTACGGATGTGTTAGTCTAATTTGAGACTAAGATCAACTTAGCAAAATTTCAAGGATCATTTTTATTTAAGATCCAGCAAAAGAACATTTGGGCTCAGCTGCAAGAAAATCTCAAAGATTTAGCCAATTTGGGCTAAGTCTACTTAGCCTTTTTCTTATTCAAAAGTGCTAAGCACTTATTTGGGCTCTGTTTGTTCAGCCCTCTTCTTTTTATGTAAAAGTGCTAAGCACTTATTTGAGCTCTGACACTCACATGTATGTCATGTGAAGCATTCAGTCATGGGTGCTGCCAATAAATGTTGAACACTATTAGTCATTTTGACTAAAGGTGAAGTGCTAAGCACTTTTTATGGCATCCACGTGAGGTGCACGTGAGGAGCTGGGCGCTGCCCAATCAGCGCTAAGCACTAAGCCGTTTTGGCTTCCTATAAAGTGCTTGGAACTTTTTGTATGGCGCCCACGTGAGGAGCACGTGCGGCGCTGGGCGCTGCCTAATTAGTGGTAAGCACTTAGCTATCTTCGGCAGCATGGGGAGTGCTGAGCATTTTTATTCAGCGCCCACTGTGTTACACGTGAGGCGCTGGCTTTCTGTTTTGGGCGCCTGCCTGTTTTTCACGTGAGGCACTAGGCGCTGTTAAAAGGGGTCGCCCACGTGAGGAGCATGTGAGGCGCTATTTTTCTCTCCATTTTTTAGAGATTAAATCCGTGTTAGTGGTATTTTGACCATTAATGATCACCAAGATCTTCGTTTTTTGAAGATCTAGGATCAGGTTTTTCTTTAAGAACTAAGTTCTTTTTCTTTTTGTTTTTTCTTTTGGACCTAATTCTTTTCTAAATGTTTGATTCTCAAGAACAAGATCCTTCTGATGAGAATTAAATTCTCAACATGTGGGAGACTTATCTTATGGATCTCTGATCCAGAGAAAGAACTAAGTTCTTGAGAAGGGTTAAACCCTTATATAGGTAAAAAGAGATATTTTAATCTCTGTGTTTTCTTTACCTAGGGTTTTTGAGGTGGAGAGTCTTATTCTTTGAGAATTAAATTCTCTGTTATTTCAAGAGCTCCCTGTATTTTTGCAGAACCTTATTGGTTTTTCTTCTTCTTCCTCCTTCCCCCCCTTTGAGACTTGAAGTCTCAGGTCCTTTATAAAGTGGAGGAAAGTTTGTTACTTAATTATGAGAAAATCTCTCATTGAGAGATTCCAATAGATTTAATTGAGTTGGGGGATTTTACCCACCATTGGATCTTTGATCCAAAAACTTCTGTTTTTACAGAATATGATTCTTGTTTTTAACGAGATTGGGGAAATATTTTCCCTGTACAGAATTTATTCTGTAAAATGGTGATTTTTAATCACCAATGAATTTTTTAATCCAATGGTTCTCTGTTTTACAGAGAGCAATCATTCCTATTTAGAAAGGTTGAGAGAATATATTCCAAAATAGAATTTTATTCTATAATTGGATCTTTGATCCAACCGAAATTATCTTTCTTATTTTAGAAAGATTTGGGAAATGTTTTCTCCCAACAAAATTTAATTCTGTATTTTGATGATTTATCATCTCCGTTGGAGCTTTGATCCAACGACTCTGTTTAACAGAGAGTATTGCAGAATTTAATTCTACCTGGGCGCATGGCGCTCACGTGTCGTGCACGTGGGCGCCACTTAAGAATTTAATTCCTAAGATGGGTACTTATGTGATTTGCACAATGGCGCCCGCGTGAGGAGCACGCGCGACGCCATCTAAGAGTTTAACTCTTAAGAACTCTTCTGTGCTTTGCACATTGGCTCCCGCATGAGGAGCACGTGCGGCACCATCTAAGAGTTTAACTCTATGTTATGAACTCTTCTGTGCTTTGCGTAAGGAGCATGTGAGGCGCCACCATAGGATTTAATCCTATAAGATTGGCTCTGACGCTGGCGCCCTCATGGAAAGTGTAGGGTTGCTAGGCACACGCACAAAGGTCTACGAGGCATCAACCATGCCCGATTAAAAAATTAGCCGTGCCGAACAACCCTTAACAAGATCTTTAAACTAGAGATTTGGCGAAAACAAGCATGTTAAACACTTTAACACTAAGTGAGAGGGATTACAACCATTGTAGATCCGGTCCTTCACTTCATAAGCTCCGTGTTGAGGTCCCTTCGCTGCGATTATCAAGTTCCGGACTCTCGAGAGGCTCCACGAAAAGAAAGATGCAAGCTTGCTTTCGATCTTCGATAACAAAGATGATCTACCTTGAAGTTTCATTAACACAAGCTCTCACTCACTAAATGAAGTGAACACCCTCATCTAAATGGCAAGGATAGATGAGGATGATGAAGTAGGATTTTAGCTCTCTTTTGTTTTCATTTACTCACTCATAATCATCACTTAGCAAAAAGCTAGAAAGCTTTTTCCAAGGAAGAAGAAGAAGAAGAATATCTTATTCCATTTTGTGATGAACAATGAAAATATAACAATGATTAATCATGCAACCATGATCAAGGATGACACATGTAGAGATTTAACTAGGGCTAGGATTTGGGTTGGGTTAAGAATGAGTCACACAAAAATATCAAGCATAATATCTCATTCATGACAAAAGAAAAACCTTCTAGAATGTTCATGAATGAACTAATCCAATTCAAACCCTAACCTTGTTTAATCTCCACTAAACATATTGCATTAGTAATCATATCATGTTACAATATTATATATCACATATATAATATTTATTGTAACAAAATAAAATAATACAATTAACATATATCGCATATATATCAATGTATTACCCGAGTGAGAAAAAGAATCTTTTAGTGAGCTTATATTAGTTAATATAATTTAATATATCATATATATAATTATACATTAAATTATCGAATCAACACTTGATCCGACAATCCAGCTATATCGCATATAACCGACTAATATATCATTTACCGATTCATCCAATCAACACTTGATCCGATGACCCGGCTGATATCATATATCACGAGAATAGAATACGGTATCTCATATCGCATTATCCTCGGTCCTGCACATATCACATATGTGCCCCTACTCCATTTTGCCTGAGCCAAGAAACCTCTATGTAGGACTCTAAAGAATCATCAATACGCCGGCAGTAGGTGATGATCATATCAAACACCTACAAGCTGCAAGCGGTCAGCTAAACGTAACAGCCACCCAGGTATTGAGCGCTCAGAAGATCAACAAGCAAGCCTGTACATTCTCCTGTGAATCCAGTCAGTAACACTCCCGTACAGTCCGGTCTCTTCGTCTGATATGTTGCATATCTCGCCTAGGGGTGGTAAAACGTCAGACCCCAATAGCTTGATAAGTCGTGTCGATATGAGGTCTATAACAGTTCGAGAAACTACTGATAACACTTACCAGTAAATCTCAGCAACCCTGGCCAGGGATTTCCAGTTATAGCCAATCGAACACATGGAACATCAACTCCCTATACCGGGAGAGACGAATCCCCTCCTATCGCTCATTGCCTCCATGTGATTCGGGACTGTACCCAAAAGCCATCTTTTTGCACGCCCTCTTGGACGTGGTATGATGGAAATCAAAGCACAGTGGGAATCACACAAGACTCTATGACGATCTCGGGTCTACAGACTAACCTGTACCAGTGTCACCAGAGAACTGCCATCTGACGTGAGGTATAATACCATCTGGGAGTTCTCGGCGAGTCCGTCCAGTATACCCAGTCTCCAATGAGCACCCGTATACCTTCTCTGATGTCAAACACCAATGGATATGAGATCATCCATCGCCCATCATATGGGTCAAGAAGCGCATACGCTAGTCTATTCTGGAGCATCGATGCCCTGTCTCGGTACTCCCACGACTAGGAACATTTGAAGGATGTACTTGGCGACTACACTGTCCTCACTAGTATGATCCGCATCATAGTCCTGGTAGTCAAGTACTCATCCTAAGGGCTTTATCAACATGTAATATAGAGACAATTAGAGTACATGTTAAGATAAAGAGTAACTAGATAGCGTACTATCTTGTCGAGCAAGAAAGTCCTCCCTATATATGTCCTAGCATCCACTACACTATACATCGTATGTATAGTAATGGCCTCTAGGGCATACATATAACTAACAATCTCCCACTTGCACTAGGGCCATCTGTTGTGGTATCACATACCCAACAATTAGCCGTGGTTGAAGTATCTCATACTCAACCATCCCATAATAGTCTCTACTGGGAAAAAGGCCTTCGTGAGTGGATCCGCTCTGTTGTACTCTGTGTCTACTCTCCTAACCTTGATCTCCCTGGAGATCAACCATCTCCATGATCAGGCGATACTACCTAAGAATTATATCTGGATTTCTGATGGGACGGGGATTCCCCGGCATAAGCCACAACTCCATTGTCACACAATGGTAGGAATGAAGTTCATCTCATGAACTTATATATATCCAGACTGCCTCTTTGGTAGCATCCTTGATAACGATGTATCTTTCCTTTAATCGTCTAGTAAGTCACGGTATCTAGCTTGGAACTCTTCCAACATACCGTCCCTCCACTGAGGGTAAAGACAATGCCTGCAACTGACATTCAGTCTTCCTTATCACCCTGGAACCTTTCCAGTGATTCTCCCCAGGATCGATTGATACCATCTCACTACAACTAGTGAGTATCCTAACATCCAATTAGATCTATCTCATAGATCCAAAACCCAGGATTTAGGAGGTATCACTTTGATCCTATCTGGAGAATCCTTATGATAAGCGGAGATTGACCGAGCGTAGCATAGGAAACTCCTTCCCTATCAAGAGTATGTCATCCACGTACTCTACAAAGATCACCACCATACTCTCTACTACCTTTTTGTATATACAAGGTTCATTTACCATTTTGATGAAGTCAAACTCTTTGACTACCACATCAAAACAGACGTTCCAACTCCGCGATGCCTGCTTTATCACATAAAACATCTTGCACACGTTTCCGCTGCTCCCACTGTCTACGAAGCCCTTTGGCTGTGTACTTATAGACCCTCTCTTCCAAATCATCATTTAGAAAAGCAGTCATGACACCCAACCGCCAGATATCGTAGTCATGGTATGTAGCCGTGGCAAGTAGGATCTGGATGGACTTAAGCATAGCTTTGAAAGTCTCAACTTTTCCATGTACACTAAGTAATCTTCTCAAGATATATTTGCTCCTGATGGGGATTTAACCCTTCAGATAAAGCAACCAAAGTCCATACTTTGTTGGTGTATAAGGATTCCATCTCAGATCGATAAGCATCCAGCCATTCTTACAGAGTCTCACTCCTGATGGCCAGCTCGAAACTAGTTGGGTCATCATCTCATGATGTAATCCTCGCTCCCACTGTCATAGAGAAATCGAAGTATCTCTCAGGTGGGTGAGGAACCCTACTAGATCGACGGAGAGGCTGAGGTTCGTTGGTTACTATTGAATCCTTTGGTTCTACCAAATCATCTGCTGTAGTTTGTATAGCTGGAACTCCTTCCAGTTCTACCTCATGACCAATAATTTCTTCACAAGAAATTCCCTTTCACAAAGGTGGCATGCTGAGAAACAAAACATCTTTTGTTCCTCTGTTTGGTAGAAGATATTCCCTTGCGAATGCTTGGGATATCCAACAAATTTCTACAGAACTGACTTTGATTTGAACCCTATTCAATAGGTATGCAGCTTCTCAAGTGCATAACTCCCAAAAGAAAATAGGAAACTCAGTAGTACTCATCATAGAGCGCACCATATCAAATAGGGTGTGATTGCTCTGCCCCGACGTGCTGTGGTGTATTCAGAGAAGTAATGCTGAGAGAGAATCTCATTCTCCTTTAGAATAGTCCAGGAATTTCGTGCTCAAGTATTCTCCTCCTTGATCTCATCAAAGGACACAATACTTATACCCGTTTTTGGTTCTCTACTTCTAACTTATATTCTGTGAATATCTCAAAAGGTTCAGACTTGTGTTTCAACAGGAACATATGTCCGAATCTTGAGAGATAAACAGTGAATGTAATGAAGTATAAAGAACTAGTCTTGGCATGTGTAGACAGGGGACCTCATACATTAGCATGTATCAATCCTAAGAGTTCACTAACTCTTTCTCTGTTTCCAATAAACGGAGCTGTGGTCATCTTATCTCTGTGACATGACCGGCAAGTTTCACAAGATGTAAATTCAAACTAATTTAAATATGCATCTATATGTAACTTCAGCTAGTCGGGTCGCATTGATATGACCTAGTCTACAATGCCTCAAGAAGGATTCGTTCATTTCTGAGCTCTTCCTTTTGTGTGTGTTCTGTACGTTAAGAACTGTGGTTTGATTTAGAACGTCTATGCTTTTAGATAACGTGCCTGATCCGATCAACTCTTGATATAGGAAATGTTCAAAACATTATCCAACAATACAAAATTATATCCTTCTTTACTAATAAAGAGACTGATATGATGTTGTATATCAGGTTCGGTATCTAATAATATTCGTTCAGAATCAATGTATTTGCTAATACAGGATGATAGTTACCAACAGACTTGGCTGCAACACTTGCACCGTTTCTATCTCATGAAACTTATCACCCGTTCTCAGTTCTTTACCTATCTGTAGCCCATGTAACAAATTACATTTGCGGGATCCTGATCTGGTATCACATACCCAGGATGTAAAGGATACTGAGAAACAGTTCTCGGTAATGAACACACCCGAAGAAGATGCATCAGCATGCACTTTCTTCGTTTTGGGTGGTACGGGAATTCTGGTAATCCCCAATTTCCTACTATGTTTTATAACAATTATAAGTTGGAGCGAGACCAACGTTCTTTAGCGCAGTATAACAAGCGGGTTCGGTCAATACATCCGTATTATTATCTTGATGAAGGCGTGACATGGTCGCTACCTGGAGAGAGAGAAGAAAACGCTCAGCGTGCGCTTTTACAAGATTAGATTGGTTATCAATTTATCTAATCAGGATGTCTCCCACTGTTTTTAGTCAAATCTTCCTTCAAACCCTAAAAGGAAAGACTAGCCGGGATTAATTACACCCTACAAGTTCGCCAATCTTTCAGCCAGGCCAGTGCTGGTACTTTGAGGGAGGTTCCCCGTGCTTTCGCACGGACCTAATTAAAATAAACCTCGTTTTCCCAGGGCCGTAACCCCGTTAACACCTTTCTAGACACCTACTTGATCGGCTAATTGTAATGTGTAAAACTCTCCCAGGAGTAACTCTTACTCGCAGCGGGTATCGGGGTCCAACTATCTCATAGAAGGTATGCAATCTCATTGCAAATTTCAACACTTGAAATTCCTAATAAAGCTTTTTACCCCTAGCGTCCTATGACCTTGACGGAGGTCAACAAACCATAGGCTGCTAGTCAAGTTCTACCCGTCATTTCCTGATTGAATTAAACCCACCCGCACGACCCTTGACGGAGGTCAACAAGGTCGCACGACTACCCTAAAACAATCTGCATCATATGCATAAGCAGATAAATACTAGTTAGCTACCGTACACTACGCCTTGACGGAGGTCAACAAACGTAGTACGAATACTAAGTAGAACTTATCTGAAATGAAGGAGGGCTACGACAAGTTTTTAAGAAAACCCTTTGCGTAATGAACTTGATATCGTTGTAGAATCGAGTGATTTTAAATGGAATGTTTTTGAGGCCTTTTCTAGTTTTGCTAAAAAGGTCACTCCCAAGGAAGGGATCGTCGGCTCTTTTCTCATCGAATAAGGTGCAGGATATTTCACAAATATCACTATGCAAAGCAAAAACTATAGAAACAATCAAAAGCCAAACCGAGTTTGCAGCATCTGCTAGTTTCGCTAAAGAGGTCACTCCCGGCGAAGGGATCTCGGCTCTTTCCTTATCGAATAAGGTGCTGGATGTTCTACAAGGAACACCGCTATGCAAAGCAAGAACTAGAGCTACCAGTTTTTAAACAAGTTTCTACATCTTTAGGTTTCTTTTATTTCATTAATCTCATTAATGAAGTCCCATTTTATTATGCTTCACAAGCATTACTTGTGAAACGAAATCTGCAATATAACATATATCTCATATATATAATATAATCATTCGTCTCAGGCAGTAATATGATCTCATCACAGAACATTGCAGCAGAAGAAACATATATGAAATATTGGATATACTAGGACGTCCGTGTTTTCAATACGAGCCTGTATAAAACACGGATTCCACGGTCGCGATGAATAGCCAAACCCACATCCCTAGACCCCTACGAGAGCGGCAAGCAACACTGCTAATTCTAGGGTTAGGAGACCCGGTCTCGACTCCTCGAGATGGTCTCCCACTGGACCCTAGAACCCGGTTACTTATGCTCCCCGCCTTGGGTCTACCTAATGCGGAAAAGTAAATAATATACAATGGTGACATCATCCTCAGCCCGGAAGTGCCCCAATAAAAGAATATTACATACAAATGAATTTTACATGAATGAAAAAGAAAAACTCTCATCTCACATAAAACCCCCGGCTATTCAGAACACGACGATCCAATATAACATATCACAACAACACATAATATCACATATCATCAACGTAAGCAAGCATGCGTATCCCGATTGTCGTTGATGTATAGCAACGAAATCGGCGATACACCACATACTACGCTTACGGTCACAGAAAAGAAAGTGTAAAACTACAACATTTGGAATCCACAATCTCCTTAGACATCGTAAATCCGAAATATCACATACTTCGCATTTCATGCCTAACTACGTGAATTCTACATATTGTATCACATTCCAGATAAATAGACAATGTTAAACTTTCCGATCGAATAAACAAACACCCAAGATTTCCCAAATAGTTCTCAACACTTGAGCTGAGTTCAAAAAGTATCCATCATATGCTACAGTACCAATGGTCCAGCCGTAGAAGGGTCAATCCAACGCCTCACATGTGGCAACGCCGTACTGCCACAAACCCTAAGGTTTAGAGGCAATTCAAGATGGTCAGATAATCGAGTTAAGGTTTGTGTTCTTCTAGAGGGTCCACCGCGTTACTTGTATGATTTTCCGGAAGTTTCAAACTCGAGAAAAAATCCAACTTTTGAAAAATTTTCCGACAGGGGAAAAAGTGAGTTATTGATATCCGTTCGAACTTTTTAACAGTTTCTAAAATTATCCGGAAAATACAAACGAAGTTAAATTATCGATCGAATCAACGAGTCCCCAATACAACCCAGAAAACTCAACACTTGAGTAGAATTAAAAATTCCCAGAAGAATCAGGAAACACCTACGGACGTTACTGTAGAAAAATGAGTCCCTGATCTCCACATACGGCCGCGGAACCGCCGCCAAAAGCAGGGTATTGCGGCGGATCCGCGGCGCTACAGCGGAATTAGGTAGTCGTATTCTACAGTTATCCTTAGATTTCCCTGCTTAATTTTTTGAGTATTTTTAATATGAAAAAATCAACATTTTTATAAAATTTCCAGAGAAGGGTCTGTGTCGAGGTTTCGGGGTTCGATCGGACTTTAAACTTCACCTAGACTTTGCCTATAGCTCTAGCTTGGCTCTGATACCACTGTAGGGTTGCTAGGCACACGCACAAGGGTCTACGAGGCATCAACCATGCCCGATTAAAAAATTAGCTGTGCCGAACAACCCTTAACAAGATATTTAAACTAGAGATTAGGCGAAAACAAGCATGTTAAACACTTTAACACTAAGTGAGAGGGATTACAACCTTTATAGATCCGGTCCTTCACTTCATAAGCTCCGTATTGAGGTCCCTTCGCTGTGATCATCAAGTTCCGGACTCTCGAGAGGCTCTACGAAAAGAAAGATGCAAACTTGCTTCCGATCTTCGGTAACAAAGATGATCTACCTTGAAGTTTCATTAACACAAGCTCTCACTCACTAAATGAAGTGAACACCTTCATCTAAATGGTAAGGATAGATGAGGATGATGAAGTACGATTTTAGCTCTCTTTTGTTTTCATTTACTCACTCATAATCATCACTTAGCAAAAAGCTAGAAAGCTTTTTCCAAGGAAGAAGAAGAAGAATATCTTATTCCATTTTGTGATGAACAATGAAAATATAACAATGATTAATCATGCAACCATGGTCAAGGATGACACATGTAGAGATTTAACTAGGGCTAGGATTTGGGTTGGGTTAAGAATGAGTCACACAAAAATATCAAGCATAATATCTCATTCATGACAAAAGAAAAACCTTCTAGAATGTTCATGAATGAACTAACCCAATTCAAACCCTAACCTTATTTAATCTCCACAAAACATGTTGCATTAGTAATCATATCATGTTACAATATTATATATCACATATATAATATTTATTGTAACAAAATAAAATAATACAATTAACATATATCGCATATATATCAATGTATTACCCGAGTGAGAAAAAGAATCTTTTAGTGAGCTTATATTAGTTAATGTAATTTAATATATCATATATATAATTATACATTAAATTATCGAATCAACACTTGATCCGACAATCCGGCTATATCGCATATAACCGACTAATATATCATTTACCGATTCATCGAATCAACACTTGATCCGATGACCCGGCTGATATCATATATCGCGAGAATAGAATACAGTATCTCATATCGCATTATCCTCGGTCCTGCACATATCACATATGTGCCCCTACTCCGTTTTGCCTGAGCCAAGAAACCTCTGTGTAGGACTCTAAAGAATCGTCAATACGCCGGCAGTAGGTGATGATCATATCAAACACCTACAAGCTGCAAGCGGTCAGCTAAACGTAACAGACACCCAGGTATTGAGCGCTCAGAAGATCAACAAGAAAGCCTGTACATTCTCCTGTGAATCCAGTCAGTAACACTCCCGTACAGTCCGGTCTCTTCGTCTGATATGTCGCATATCTCGCCTATGGGTGGTAAAACGTCAGACCCCAATAGCTTGATAAGTCGTGTCGATATGAGGTCTATAACAGTTCGAGAAACTACTGATAACACTTACCAGTAAATCTCAGCAACCCTGGCCAGGGATTTCCAGTTATAGCCAATCGAACACAGCGCAACATCAACTCCCTATACCGGGAGAGACGAATCCCCTCCTATCGCTCATTGCCTCCATGTGATTCAGGACTGTACCTAAAAGCTACCTTTTTGCACGCCCTCTTGGACGTGGTATGATGGAAATCAAAGCACAGTGGGAATCATACAAGACTCTATGACGATCTCGGGTCTACAAACTAACCTGTACCAGTGTCACCAGAGAACTGCCATCTGACGTGAGGTATAATACCATCTGGGAGTTCTCGGCGAGTCCGTCCAGTGTACCCAGTCTCCACTGAGCACCCGTATACCTTCTCTGATGTCAAACACCAATGGATATGAGATCATCCATCGCCCATCATATGGGTCAAGAAGCGCATACGCTAGTCTACTCTGGAGTATCGATGCCCTGTCTCGGTACTCCCACGACTAGGGACATTTAAAGGATGTACTTGGCGACTACACTGTCCTCACTAGTATGATCCGCATCATAGTCCTGGAAGTCAAGTACTCATCCTAAGGGCTTTATCAACATGTAACATAGAGACAATCAGAGTACATGTTAAGATAAAGAGTAATCAGATAGCGTACTATCATGTCGAGCAAGAAAGTCCTCCCTATATATGTCCTAGCATCCACTACAATATACTTCGTATGTACAGCAATGGCCTCTAGGGTATACATATAACTAACAGAAAGCACGTGAGGCACTGCCTCATTAAATTCAATAGAGCTTTGCTCTTTTATTAGGTTAAATATATTGGGAAAACAAATGCCCCGCCGTTGCTCTCACGTGGCTTACACGTGGGTGCAACGGTGTCACCTTTTCCACCGTTCGATCTCCTGGGAGTTGAACCGTCCCTTCATGTCTTATAAATAGGCCTTTGGCCTTTGAGATGACTGTCGTTCAATCATCTTCTTGAGTCTTCCTTGAGAATTTAATTCTCTTCTCAGAGCTTAGATCTCTGCCTAAAGAAACTCTTAGAGTTTAACTTTGTTTAAGAAAATTGGTAAGGATTATGACCATTTTTCTCTTAAAATAGACCCTTTTTTGTCTTGGATTTTCAACCCATTAACAGAGCTTAGCTCTTTTTCTTGAAATGATCTCTTAGAGATCTTTAAAAACTTTATTTAGGTAGACCGTTGGTCTCAGACATCTTAGGGTTTTACCATGTTAGTGACTTTGATCTTCGAGGGTTATTTGGAATTTAATTCCATTTCCCGTGCGGATTTCTGGGATAATTTCTTTTGAAATTTCTTTTGGGAATTTTATTCCCTTTTCTTATTCTCTTTTTTAGGGTTCTTCTTGCAGATTTGAATCTGCTGTAGAACTCGTTTTTCGAGAATATTGGGAGTCTAACTCCACAGTTTAATGAGATTTTCCATTAAATGAGAATCCTTTTGGATTCTTACAATGAGTGCCTGCCTCATCATTGATGTGGGGCATTACCTTGATTTTGTGAGGGCCACAGTTTTTTTCCCTTCTACATTGCAATGATTTTGGTATTTTGATTGCTAACCCTTTACTGGTTTTTCTTTTCAGATGCTATGACTTCTCATCTGTATGATCTTGAAGAGATTATCTCTTATGAGGAGATTTGCATCCATGGCCGCTGCCAGGGCCAAGAGTTAACTGACGCCCAGTGCGGGGAGGTGATGCGTCGCTTCGACGATTACAACGGTCGATTGCTCTCTCGCCGTTTTGCTCTTTTGAAGATTGTCATTAGGTCGATTTGGGAAGCACTTCCTGAGCTTGATGAGGCTATGCCACTCGAGGCACTTGATGATGCTGAAGATAAAGTGCATTCAGTATATCTGATGTGCCTGATTTCAAAGAAGCGGAGAGATCGTCTTGTCGTTGTTTTGCATCGCGTCTTCCAACAGAAAGCGATAATATCCGTGTACTAGAGGATGGATGACATCAGCGGGGATCCCGACACTTGCATTCGTGAGAAAATGCATAAGAAAATGGTCAATGAAGCCAGAAGCACTTTACTCAAACTTGCCTCTAATATCATGAATCCGTGTCCGGAATTCAGCGTCTTGCCATTGTAAACATTTTGATGATGTCTCTTTTTTTTATCACCCTTATCACCAATGTATAAATTTCTTTGAAGTATGAATGATAAAGCTCTCTTTTTCTTTACGCCAATGCTCGTATGAGGAATTGTTTCCTTATTAAAAAAAGAAGAAGATGAGAGAAAGAAAGAGGGAAACTACCCACTAAACAAAGCCTCACGTGTTAAACACGTGTGCGCCTATATGCAAAGCATATAGGTGTAAGTCTACGTTGCTCACCCCGGTTCTTACGGGATGGCGGAAACGGCGAAAAACAATTTTTGGCGCAAAGGCAACATGGACTAAAGCACGGATCTTTGCTAAACTACAAACTAGCAAACAACAAGAGGTGCTATCTACTATGCCATAGAGATTATACCTCACGATACCGGTCCTTCGGGTCTTCTCTCTGCTGTCCCGCTCGTCCATCCAAGCTCCGAGGATCGATTCGGATCTTGGTCACCTCCGCGGCCTCCTTGAGTCGAAGACGATCCACCCGAGAGTTGTACACCGAGCTCCACCTCGAGCCGAGGCAACTAGAGCAACAAGATCGCTAGTCTTGATGTCCTAGGTTGTGTAGAAGAGGTTGATGGAAGTGTTTGTCTATGTGGATTCTTTTTCTCTCAACACATGAGATCAAAAGAAGAAATCAAGAGGAGGAAGAAGGAGGAGCACTAGTAACCATGGAGCTTATTTTCTTTCTTCTCACAAGCAAGAGAGAGAATGAGAAAAAGAGAAATGAAAAAGATCACCCAAGAAAAAATGAACCATGGTTGCAATAATATTAAACATCATCATTACTAATCCTATCATGATAAAGTTGATGGCTACATTGACATGACCATTTTCATAATCCAAAAAGAAAAAGAAAACCAAAGAAGAGTGTAGGCCTCTCATGAAGGTCAAGGTCAACTTTGGTCAACGGGTCAACAAAGTCAAGAGTGGTCAAGGTGGTCAAATGGTCAAAGCAATTAGCCATTACTAAATTATCACTAAAAGGATTAGTAAATAATGTCTCCGGCTCATAATGGTTTTGACCGGACGAATTGCCAAAACCCTAATGAGCCTGCCACATAACGGTTTTGGCCGAACCAACTGCCAAAACCCTAATGAGGCACCTCCACCTTCATCGCTCCTCAAAACTGTGCATACACACCAGCATCCGCATTCCGTAGAATGCGAATGCACAGAAGACAAAACAAATCCATCCGTGCAATACTAGGATCCGGCTTAAACCAAGGCCCACTAGTATTGCCTGCCCGAACAGCATACGCACACAAGTGCACGTAAGTGATCGCAGCCCCGCCGTAAAACCACACGGCCTCTACACGTTTCGCTCAGTGCAGTGAAACTCTCTGTGGGACTCTAAAGACTCGACACTACGCTGGCAGTGGGTTTAACCACAGACCGCAAGCGGCACTAGCTGTACGTAACGGTCCCCAGGTAGATGTCGATAAGAAGGCCGATGAGATAAACCCATCCGAACTCCTACCGAGCCTGTATGTGACAATCTCCGTACTGTCTGGTCTGTTCGTCTGATACATCGCATGGCGGGCCTAGGGGGTGGTGAACGTCAGTCCCCTAATAGCGGTACAAGTCATGTCGGAGTGTAGCCCAGAACACCCTGAGATAACACTGGAAACCTACCAGTATATCTCGCTTGCCCTGGCCAGGGACTACTCGTGTAATGGCTCTCCTAAACACAGCGCGATGTCAACCCCCAATACCGGGAGAGACGAATCCTGTCTAACCGTCACTGCCTCTAAGTGCTTCGGGACTGCACCCAACTACTACCTGTTTGCACGACTCCTTTGAGCCGTGGTAGGGTAGTAATCTAAGTACAGTGGGAACACACTCGAGGCGAAGTGACAGTGCCAAGTCAGCGGACTAAGCTGTACTCATGTCACCTGGGAACTGATAACTGACGATAGGTATAATACCAACCAACAGTTCCCGACGAGTCCTGTCCAGTGTACTCGTAACCTAACGAGCACCCGCATACTATCTCCAGTACGACGTACTGATGGATGTGGGACAGACGATCTCCCCTGCTGGGATGAGAAGTGCATACGCTAGTCTACTCCGGAGTATCGATGCCCTGTCTCGATAGTCCTTCGACTAGGGACCTGTATAAGGATGTGCTTATAGATTACCCAGCCCCCACAAGTGTGACTGCCATCACAACGCTGGTAATCAAGCAAAGATCCTAAGGGCTCTACTAATATGTATAAGCGATATGCTAAAAGAAACACATGCACATATTGAAGTAGATACAAACCAAGTAGCATACTACCATTTTGAGCAAGATTGTCTATACAACTGTGAATATCCCAAGCTTCCATTAAGTAATATACAAACTAGTATGATACAGTAATGGCCTCTAGGGCATATACACTAACAATCTCCCACTTGCACTAAGGTCATGAACTGGCGTATCGAAGACCTATCATCTCGATCAGCCGCTCGAACTGAGTCTGGGGTAGGGCCTTCGTGAGTGGATCTGCAGTGTTATTCTCCGAATTTACTCTCTTCACCTCGATCTCCCGGCGATCTACGATCTCCCGGCAATCTACGATCTCCCTGATCAGGTGGTACCGCCTCAAAATGTGCCTGGAATTCTGATGGGACCTGGGTTCCTTCGCTAAAGCTATAGCGCCGTTGTTGTCGCAATACAGCGGTATTGGATCAACAATGGTAGGAACCACCTGAAGCTCCGTGAGGAACTTCTTCATCCAGACAGCTTCCTTTGTGGAATCGCAAGCAGCTATGTACTCCGCTTCCATAGTTGAGTCAGCAACGGTCTCCTGTTTGGAACTTTTCCAGCAAACCGCCCCTCCATTGAGGGTAAAGACATAACCCGACATGGACTTGGAGTCATCCTTGTCACTCTGGAAGCTGGAGTCAGCAAAGGCCTCGATCTGGAGGTCTTTTCCTCCATACACCAAGAACATCTCCTTAGTCCTTCTCAGGTACTTGAGAATGTTCTTTACCGCTATCCAGTGTTTCTCCCCTGGGTCCGACTGATACCGGCTTACAACGCTCAGTGCGTATGCTACATCTGGTTTGGTACATAACATCGCATACATTATAAAGCCTACCGCAGAAGCGTAGGGTATAATAGACATGCGATCCCTTTCCAAATCAGTCTTGGGAGACATCTCTTTGGAGAGGGTGATCCCGTGACAAGCCGGTAAATTACCGCGCTTGGAATCTTCCATACTGAATCTTTTCAGTATGGTGTCAATGTACCTGGACTGTGAAAGTCCCAACATCCTCTTAGATCTATCACGATAGATCTGGATCCCCAGAATGTAGTTGGCATCGCCCAGGTCCTTCATGGAGAACCTCTGCGACAAGAATCCTTTGACTGACTGTAGCATAGGAATATCATTTCCTATTAGGAGAATGTCATCCACGTACAAGACGAGGAATACCACAGTTCTCCCTACAATCTTACTGTAAATGCATGGTTCATCTGGGTTTTTGATAAAGTCGAATTCCTTGACAGTATCATCAAAGCAGATGTTCCAACTCCGCGATGCCTGCTTCAGTCCATAGATGGACTTGAGCAACTTGCATACTTTACCGCTGCTCCCACTCTGAATGAATCCCTCCGGCTGATCCATATAGACGCACTCTTCTAAATTTCCATTTAGGAAAGCCGTCTTTATGTCCATCTGCCAGATTTCATAATCGTGGAAAGCAACAATGGCAAGAAGGATCCGAATGGATTTGAGCATAGCCACTGGAGAAAAGGTCTCGGCATAGTCCAAACTAGGTCTTTGACGAAAACCCTTTGCAACAAGTCTAGCTTTATAGGTTTCAACCTGCCCATCTACACCAATCTTCTTTCTGAAGATCCATTTGCAGCCTACGGGTTTTACCCCTTCTGGAGCAAAGTCCAAAGTCCAAACTTTGTTGGTGTACATGGACTCCATCTCGGTCCGCATTGCATCCAGCCATTTTACCGAGTCACCGCTCTGAATGGCTTGCTGGAAGCTAGTAGGCTCACCATAATCAATAGTGCAATCCTCTCTATCCCCATCTATGAGAAAACCGTAGTATCTCTCGGACGGATGAGACTGCCTACTACTCTTGCAGAGCGGCGTAGGAATGTCCTGTTCTTTTGAACCCTCTGGTTCTACTAAGCTTTCAGTAATAGCTCGTGGTTCTGGAATTTCTTTCAGTTCTATTGCGCTCCCACTTATCTGATTTTCCAAAAACTCAGTTTCCAAGAAGCGGGCATGACGAGAAACAAAAACTTTTTGTTCCTCTGCGTAATAGAAAAGATACCCCTTGGAGTTCTTTGGGTATCCCACAAACTTACACTGTACTGAACGTGCCTCGAGCTTGTCCGCATGCTGCTTTTTAACAAAAGCTGGACACCCCCATGTCTTAAAGTGTTTAAGGCAGGGTTTCTTCCCACTCCACATATGATATGGTGTGGTAGGCACTGACTTAGTAGGAACTTGGTTCAAAAGATATGCAGCTGTTTCTAATGCATAACTCCAGAAGGATCGCGGTAACTCAACCTTACTCATCATGGAACGAACCATATCCAATAGGGTTCGATTCCGCCTTTCCGATACACTGTTGTGTGTGGTGTGTATGGAGGAGTAAGCTGAGAAAGAATTCCATTCTCTTTTAAGTAGCCCAGAAACTCGACACTTAAGTATTCTCCACCTCGATCAGATCTTAGTGTCTTGATACTTTTTCCTGTTTGTTTTTCAACTTCATTCTTGTATTACCGAAATTTCTCAAAGGCTTCGGATTTATGCTTCATCAAGAAGATATGTCCAAACCTAGAGAAATCATCTGTGAAAGTAATGAAGTATGAATAACCACTTCGCGCATGTGTAGACATTGGACCACACACATCACTGTGTATGAGTCCCAAGAGCTCGCTTGCTCTTTCTCCGTGTCCAGTGAACGGAGTCTTTGTCATCTTTCCCATGAGACAAGATTCACAAGTGGCATAAGACTGGTACTCGAACGGATCCAAGTATCCTTCTTTATGTAACTTCGTCAACCGTGTCTCATTAATGTGACCCAGTCTACAATGCCATAAGAAAGTCTGATTTAATTCCGGAGACTTTCTTTTAAGTGTGTTCTAGACACTGAAAATCTGAGCTTGATTCAATACGTAGATCCCGTTCTTTAATGTACCTGACCCAATCAGAACTTGATTTAGGTGGATGTTGACCACATCGCTTACAAAAGTAAAGTCATATCCTTCCTTAGAAAGTAAGGATACAGATATGATATTACAAGTCGCACCTGGTACATAAAAACAGTCACGCAGAATCAATATCTGCCCAGTTGTCAGTCCAAGATGATACTCCCCTACGGATTCAGCGTACATGCTCATTCCATTAGCAACCCTAAGAGTCATATCACCTATCTTGATAACCCTACGGTTTCTCAAAGCCTGTAACGAATTACAGATGTGAGATCCTGATCCGGTATCCAATACCCAGAAGGTAGGGTTAACTGACATACAGTTCTCTATCACAAACACATCCGAAGCCGAAGCCACAACATGCTTCGAATCCTGGCTACTGGCTATGCTAGCCCTGCAATCCTTCTGCCAATGTTCATTCCCGTAACAATAGGAACGTCCCTCTTTTACTATATCCAGTCCCCAAACTTCTGCCCTTCCCTTTCCTTATACTTCCCTGGTTTCCTTCAGGGTAGAAGGTAGAGACTGTAGAATCAAGTCAGCATCTGACCCGTTCTTCAACGTGGTCTTCAGGTCCGTGAGCTCAAAATAGCTGGTCTCTGTAAGGACGTTGCCCCTTACAGATGACCCGATAGCCAACCTCGCTGGAAGCAATTCGTTCGAGGTCTCATATCTTGCGATACGAGATTGCTCTCCATATAAATCTTTGTTATGGAGGAAGATAGAAACTAAGTCCATCTTCTCGTGCTGCCTCTGGTATGCACCATCAACTGAGGCTAACACGAGGCACTTGGCTTTCGCACAGTTCTTTTCCGATGTCTCGCGGATATGAATATCCGTGACAGGGGAAACTGGACCTGAGACGGCAGGGGTAGGATCAGTCAAGAGGTGTCCCAGCTTGTCATGGGCAATGGACATCTGGACAGACCTTTGCCAGTCATAACAGTCAGATTCAGTCATTTTATTATCTACATGTAACCTAGGTGCGGTCACTGGGTCGCTGCAATTAAGAGAGAGAGAAGAAAACACTCAGCATGATGCTCTTGCAAGTTTAGATTGGTTTTTAATTTATCTAAACAGGATGGCTTCCACTGTCTCTCGAATCCCTCCTCAAACCATAAAGGAAGAATTAGTCAGGATCAATCTCACCGTACAATACTTGCTTAACTGTTTAGTCAGGCCAGTGTCGGTACTTCGAGGGAGGTTTTCCAACGCTTTCGCGAAGTTCCTTAATTAAATAACCTCTTTTCCCTGTGGGCGTAGCCCCGCTAACACCTTTCTAGACACCTACTTGGTTTATAGTATTGATCGTTAAGTAAGAAAGTTCCCGAGGAGTAGCATATACTCACAGTAGGATCGGGATCCAAATATCATCGCGCGACAAAACTGAAGGAATCCTACCAGAATCATCACACTCTAAATGGTATGTAGCACTAGCAAGTTTTAGTTTCTTTAGAAACTCCCGATGTGGATTTTTGCCCCATGCTCTTATGACCTTGACTAAGGCCAACAAATCATAAGTCACATGTCAAGTTCTACCCGTCGTTGTCCAGGTTGATTTGAACCCACCCGTATATACCCTTGACTATGGCCAACAAAGTAATACGACTGTCCCAAACCAACGCATCTATCTATGCAACATATGAATACCCACCAGCTACCAAACACCGTGCCTTGACTAAGGCCAACAAACACAGCTTGAATACTGTTGGATATTCATATGAAACGACGGAGGGGTACGGATGGTTTTGGCGAAACCGTGAACGTCGTGAACTTGATATAATCTATGGAACGAGATAGCTTTTAAAAGGAGTGGTTCAAGCTCCGTATTTAAAAGTTGGTTTTTGAAAAGAACCGAGTGGTTTTTAAAGTGTTCCAACGACTTTTACTTGGTTTATTTTCTTGCATTAATTTTAATGCGTCCCATCATTTAATCCTACCATTGCAGAAAACAACGAAAATATGACGTACGCTTATGCCATCCGCATTCGCCACGGGGTCCCGTCATCACCCGTTAGGTTACTTAACTAACGACAGAGCGGGGGCTGGACTAGCGCGGATGCAAAACATAAGCAACGCCTAAATAGATATCATATATAGATATATACATTCGTCACATGCAATGAAAGCCATTCCAGATCACAGATGAACACTTTGGATATACTAGGAATCCGCATTCCGTACGAGCCTGTAACGAAAAGCGGATTACACGGTCGCGGTGAATAGCCAAAACCCCACCCAAGACCCCTACGGGTGCGGCAAACTACCCGCCAAGTACTCGAAGCGAAGCAACCTCCCTCAACGACGTGAGTAGGCCACTCGGCACTTTGAGATACCCGGTAGTTTGTGCACCCCTCCTTGGGTCTATCCTAAAAGCAAAAACAGTAAAAAGAAATTATACAATGGCGGCTACAACCTCATCCCGGATGTGCGGCCAAACAAATAATATTACATCAATTTACAAATTTTACAATGAATGAAAGAAAAAGAAACTCTCATCTCACATCCACCCGGCTATTCATCCACGACAATGCAACGAGTTCATATACACAAACCATCAACATTACATATCACAGATATGTATAACCCCCACTAATCGACGTATAGCGATTAGCAGACGTTCAATACATATATCACATTACAGATAATATCCATTAGCCAAAGTCTACGGAACATCGATCAAAATACGGATTTATAACCACCCCAAAAACGAATTTGTTCTCTGGAAAATCTGGGTAGAAACAGTATGTACTAAAAACCCCAAAACAGCCAAATAAAAACACTGCACAAAACCCGGTCTATGACCGAGTTAACTCGGCCGTGGATCTGCGGCAAGAAGCATGTTCTTGCCGCGGAACCGCGGCGCTTTGACCGATTCAGTGGACCGTTTTTGTTCTGTGTTTTTACAAAACCCTGAGCCGATTTTTCATGTATGTTAAATAATTTTTAGAGCAGTATAAAAAATCGACAGAAACATGGTTTTTTCGGACGTGTTTTGCGACTTTTTTCCGATCGTATTCTAAATACTTTGCTAACTTGCTAGTTTATGTTTAGCTAGGCTCTGATACCACTGTAAGTCCACGTTGCTCACCCCGGTTCTTACGGGGAGGCGGAAACGGCGAAAAACAATTTTTGACGCAAAGGCAACATGGACTAAAGCACGGATCTTTGCTAAACTACAAACTAGCAAACAACAAGAGGTGCTATCTACTATGCCATAGAGATTATACCTCACGATACCGGTCCTTCGGGTCTTCTCTCCGCTGTCCCGCTCGTCCATCCAAGCTCCGAGGATCGATCCGGATCTTGGTCACCTCCGCGGCCTCCTTGAGTCGAAGACGATCCACCCGAGAGTTGTACACCGAGCTCCACCTCGAGCCGA
Organism: Agapanthus africanus; assembly: GCA_030015575.1. Lineage (NCBI taxonomy): Eukaryota > Viridiplantae > Streptophyta > Magnoliopsida > Asparagales > Amaryllidaceae > Agapanthus > Agapanthus africanus. The sequence goes on from JASDDO010000024.1 coordinate 891,871,057, forward strand.
GGCAACTAGGGCAACAAGATCGCTAGTCTTGATGTCCTAGGTTGTGTAGAAGAGGTTGATGGAAGTGTTTGTCTATGTGGATTATTTTTCTCTCAACACATGAGATCAAAAGAAGAAATCAAGAGGAGGGAGAAGGAGGGGCACTAGCAACCATGGAGCTCATTTTCTTTCTTCTCACAAGCAAGAGAGAGAATGAGAAAAAGAGAAATGAAAATGATCACCCAAGAAAAAATGAACCATGGTTGCAATAATACTAAACATCATCATTACTAATCCTATCATGATAAAGTTGATGGCTACATTGACATGACCATTTTCATAATCCAAAAAGAAAAAGAAAACCAAAGAAGAGTGTAGACCTCTCATGAAGGTCAAGGTCAACTTTGGTCAACGGGTCAACAAAGTCAAGAGTGGTCAAGGTGGTCAAATGGTCAAAGCAATTAGCCATCACTAAATTATCACTAAAAGTATTAGTAAATAATGTCTCCGGCTCATAATGGTTTTGACCGAACGAATTGCCAAAACCCTAATGAGCCTGCCACATAACGGTTTTGGCCGAACTAACTGCCAAAACCCTAATGAGGCACCTCCACCTTCATCGCTCCTCAAAACTGTGCATACACACCCGCATCCGCATTCCGTAGAATGCGAATGCACAGAAGACAAAACAAATCCATCCGTGCAATACTAGGATCCGGCTTAAACCAAAGCCCACTAGTATTGCCTGCCCGAACAGCATACGCACACAAGTGCACGTAAGTGATCGCAGCCCCGCCGTAAAACCATACGGCCTCTACACGTTTCGCTCACTGCAGGGAAACTCTCTGTGTGGGACTCTAAAGACTCGACACTACGCTGGCAGTGGGTTTAACCACAGACCGCAAGCGGCACTAGCTGTACGTAACGGTCCCCAGGTAGATGTCGATAAGAAGGCCGATGAGATAAACCCATCCGAACTCCTACTGAGGCTCTATGTGACAATCTCCGTACAGTCCGGTCTGTTCGTCTGATACATCGCATGGCGGGCTTAGGGGGTGGTGAACGTCAGTCCCCTAATAGCGGTACAAGTCGTGTCAGAGTGTAGCCCAGAACACCCTGAGATAACACTGGAAACCTACCAGTATATCTCGCTTGCCCTGGCCAGGGACTACTCGTGTAATGGCTCTCCTAGACACAGCACGATGTCAACCCCCAATACCGGGAGAGACGAATCCTGTCTAACCGTCATTGCCTCCAAGTGCTTCGGGACTGCACCCAACTACTACCTGTTTGCACGACTCCTTTGAGCCGTGATAGGGTAGTAATCTAAGTACAATGGGAACACACTCGAGGCGAAGTGACAGTGTCAAGTCAGCGGACTAAGCTGTACTCATGTCACCTGGGAACTGATAACTGACGATAGGTATAATACCAACCAACAGTTCCCGACGAGTCCTGTCCAGTGTACTCGTAACCTAACGAGCACCCGCATACTATCTCCAGTACGACGTACTGATGGCTGTGGGACAGACCATCTCCCCTGCTGGGGTGAGAAGTGCATACGCTAGTCTACTCCGGAGTATCGATGCCCTGTCTCGATAGTCCTACGACTAGGGACCTGTATAAGGATGTGCTTATAGATTACCCAGCCCCCACAAGTGTGACTGCCATCACAACACTGGTAATCAAGCAAAGATCCTAAGGGCTCTACTAATATGTATAAGCGATATGCTAAAAGAAACACATGCACATATTGAAGTAGATACAAACCAAGTAGCATACTACCATTTTGAGCAAGATTGTCTATACAACTGTGAAAATCCCAAGCTTCCATTAAGTAATATACAAACTAGTATGATACAGTAATGGCCTCTAGGGCATATACACTAACAATAGGCGCTGCAATTAAATTACAGATAGGCTAAGCAAAGCCTCACGTGTTTAACAAGTGAGTGCCTATATGCAAAGCATATAGACGCTGTAATTAAACTACAGATAGGCTAAACAAAGCCTCACGTGTTAAACACGTAAGCGCCTATATGCATAGTATATAGGCGCTGCAATCAAACTACAGATAGGCTAAACAAAGCCTCACGTATTAAACAAGTGAGCGCCTATATGCAAAGCATATAAGCGCTGCAATTAAACAACAGATAGGCTAAACAAAGCCTCACGTGTTAAACATGTGAGCGCCTATATGAAAAGCATATAGGCGTTGCAATCAAACAACAGATAGGCTAAATAAAGCCACACATACCAAACACGCGAGGATACCTCCTTACGTAGAATTAAATTCTACTTAATGAACCGTTGGATCAAGAATCCAACGATGATTAAACATAGAATTAAATTCTATTGGGAAGAATATTTTCTGTTAAACAGATAATTAATGGATCAAAGATCCAAAATATTTTCTATATCTTTCTAAACAGAGAAAAATTATACTCTGTTAAACTAAGCACCCTTGGATTAAAAATCCAATGGTGATTAAAATGTCACCGCTCGATAGAATTTTATTGTATATATGGGAGAATATTCCCAATCTTGTTAAAAACAAGAACAATATCTTCTGTAAAACAGAAGTCCTTGGATCAATGATCCAACGGTGGGTAAAATTCCCCAAATCAATTCTGAGACCAATTAAATCAATTGGGATCTCTCAATGAGAGATTTTCGGAGAATCAAACAAACTTTTCTCCACTATATAAAGAGCCAGAGACTTCAAGTCTTAAAAAAAGAGGAGGAGGAAAGAAAAAAAGAGGGAGAGACAAACGCAGAGAGAGAGAACTCCCCAGAGGCTTAAAAAAAAGAATATACAGTGAGCTTTTGTGGAGCAGGAGAATTTAATTCTCAAAGAAAAGACTTGCTTCCTTGAAACACAAGGTAAAAAGAAAACACCTATCCTTTGCTTCCCTAAGTATTTAACCATTCATTTAATAACTCGGTTCTTTCCTTTGGTTGAGATTTGCAGAGGCAAATCTCACCACAAGTTGAGAATTTAATTCTCATCGGGGAGATTTTGCTCTGCAAGATTCAAAACCTAGAGAAGAAAAACTAAGTTACATAAAAAAAAGGAGAGAAGAAGAACGGGAACACATAGGAATTTAATTCCTCCGAAAATTAGGGTTTAACCCTATATTAAGAACTTAGTTCTTCAAAAAATAAAAAATAGTGATCTAAGATCTCCAAGGCCAAATCATTGGTGCTTAGCACTATTTCGAAGCCTCACGCGTTTCCCACGTGAGTGTTTCAAACGAACGAGGAAAATAACCAAAACCTCCTCACGTGTTTAACACGTGATTTGTTTAAGAGGAAAATAAATAAAAGAAAGAGGAAACTATAGTACTCCAGCATCAATAAAGGAAAAGGGGACACCCACATGCTTTGCACGAGAGCCAAGTGCTTAGCACTTATATAAAAGAGGGGGGAATAAAACCCAAAGAGCAGTGCCCATATTTGGGGTGCTTCACGTGTGTCACGTGAGCGTCATAAAACTCTAGTGTTTAACACTAATCCAGTGCCCACATGAAACGCACGTGAGCACTGTATTTCTCAGTACTTAGCACTGTTGGAGACTCAATCTTAGCCCAAATTGGCTAAAGTTTTCTGAGGTTAGACCTCTGTGATACTAAAACAATCGTGCCCCTGTGCTCATGTTTTCCCAAATCGAACTTAGTCTATAAAATGACTAGTAGTCTCCCATTGATGATATCCCAAATGATACTCATCTTATATCTCCTAAACACGTCTAACATTCCTTAGGTCTACAGCAGCAACATCTTTTCCCTCAAATATGGGATTTGGTTTAAGGGTACATCTTTCCACACCTCTGATATATGTCGTTATAATTCTTCAACGTCTTCAGAGAGGTAGCAAGTCCTGACAACCAACAACTCGTTGATGCACTTCCAAATTGATGTGCACACTTCAAATTAGACTGCATCCTAAATTGGGCACATTCCATATCAACATCGTTGTTCATCCCGTTACGTAACAAATACACATGCCTGCAAGATGGACAACGGACCGAGACGTCCTTAAACTAAAATCCCACCTCTAAAATGGTGATCAACGGACCGAGATGTTCTTAATCTAAAATCTCACTTTCAAAATGGTGATCAACGGACTGAGACGTCCTAAACTAAAATCTCACCTCCAAAATGGCGATCAACAGACCGAGATGTCCTCAAACTAGAACTTTGCCTCCAAAATGGCAATAATGGATTGAAATGTCCCTAAACTTAGACAACAGAGCCTAAATGCTCTCTTTTTGGATCTGAAACAAAAATGATCCTAAAACCTTGTTAAGTAGATCTTAGTCTCAAATTGGACTAACGTATCCTTACCAAAAGACTAACCGAGCCCTAACTGCTCACATACATTTAAGTCGATTTTAATCTCAAACTAGATTAACGATCCTTAAATAAAACAAACCCAAATCTAAGATATACGGATTTGGACTAATCCACGCCCTACAGCCGACAACATAAATTAGTCTCCGTATACAATCCACGGGCAACCTAAATAAATAAAAACACACACGACACGAAATGAACTTCCGGAGTAGGAGAAAGTGGTTATCGCGATGCGATAACGTAACTAACTGCAGGGGTATGCGCCTGTAGGGAAGAGCGTCCCCACAATCAAAAACCCCTCGCAAACGAGGGGGGATTAGACGAAGTCTGCTACAACGCCTGCATCCGTCCAAACCTCTGAGATACGGTGCCATAAATCAACTTGGTATCTTTGGAGATGTGAACAGATAAATCCAAATAACATCTGCCCCCAAAATTCAAGCCAGACGTCCTAACGTCCCGGTCGCGTCTTCCGGCGGTGAACAGATTCTGGCACGCCCGGTGGGACCTTTTCCTCTTTCCGCTCCACACTTCGTGTGTCGTGTCTCGCGAACAAAATCGCGGTTTGATATGGTTGCCCTTGGACTCGAGGTACTATGATTTGGTGTCTTGTTCCTGTGCAGAAGAAGAAGATAACATCAATGGCTTCCAGCTGCATAAACTGCAACAGCAACTCCCGCTCCACTCCAACTGGAGGAGTGACATACGGGCCTAATGCGGCCTCTATCTTTTCAATGCCGGTGGGGCAGGTGCCTCAAGCCACTACTGGATTGTTCTTTGGGACCATGCTTCCGCCAGCAAGCTTCTGCGCCCCAGTGCCACCACAGGAAGCTCCCAAGAAGTCGGTCTTCGATCAACTTGCAACCACCACGACCCCTCTCCACGGGTCGTCCAAGTTTGCCAACTCAGTCTTCAACAAGCTGAGTCGAAGCTCAAGTAGGCCTGCAAAGAGGCTCGCGATACCCGAAGGGGCTATCCCAAAACGGATAGTCCTCTCAACTCCTCCGGCGAGTGAAGTTGTCAAAAGTGCTTCCCCTAGCAGAAAATCGGCCTTCGAAAGATTGGTCGTTCCCTCTCAACGGATGTCAGTCTTCGACGGGCTGGCACCAACAGTAACCCCTCATCAAAGCCGGGGGCATGACGGAGCCGCTTCCACAACTGAGGTGGTCCCGTCTGCAAGATACGCTCGACGTCGCCACTGATGCCGGGTGAGAAGAGCTGGGAGCAACTCCCCCTCTGGACTTAATCCACCAGCTCCAATGGTGGAAGTTGACGCTGCTGTTCCAACCGGGAACAGCTTTGAACTGCTAAAGAGGGGGCGCAAAAACTCCCCAACCGCAGTGCTAAAGAAATCTCTCCCACCTGCTGAAAACATGACACAGGTAAAACCGGAGCAGCCCCCTCAGCGGCTGTCCTCCCAAATCCACAGGGTCTGGCGGAAAGTCCAAGATTCTGTGATCAACAAAGACCACTCTCGTCAACCGGAGAAAGTGAACGTTCGACAAGAGGAAAATCATCCCTCCTCCATACAGCGAGGGGATTCTTTCACATAGGCACCTGTTACAATGGCTCCTTCAACCTCGACCTCCCACAAAAGGAGGAGGCCGGAGAAAATCTCATTGCCTGCGGCAAATTCCAAAGGCGCCGGACCCAAACGCCCCAAGTCTGGGGGCATGGTTGTACACACGGTCTACATGGATTCTGGGAAAGAGGAAATCCGTGCTTCCGTGGGTCATCGGCCGCAAACTCGGTCGTTGACAAAAGCTCAGGAGCAGCAACAAAAGCTTCAGGATATGCTGATGAAAATGGCAGCACTCACCGGGAAGAAAGAAATCCCGGAAACTCAGGAGCACCCACTCGCCTATCAGTGCAAACCGTTACTGGAACTGATCAGAGTTTACAAATCACCATGGTTCTGCAGCGGCATCATTGGGAACTTGATGTGCTCAATACATACGGAGTACAAGAGCTGCAGGCTTTCTACATCCCTCCCAGACGAAGAGGTGAAAAGATGATACTCTTCTACCAATCTACGGAAACCAGGGTAGAAAAAGAAGTCTGGCATGGCGCCCATTTTGTGCTTGACAGGCTTCAACTAATCCGTCTGCCCAGATATTACATAGAGGGATTGAAAAGGTCGTTAAGATGCCAAGGCGTACCCTTCAAACAAACCACTCGACAAGCCCAGTTCTACAACAAGATTTGGGACGTCCCCGGGAATCAGCAAAAGATGCCCAACGGGAGAATGGATATGCCTGGGCTCGGATACGTTCGGGCAAATAAACGGGAGCGATTCCACAACTGCCGCCTCATAAATGGCTTTAGTAAAGAAAGGAACGTTTTTCCAAATGGTTATAACATTGAACCAGAGCGAGATCCTGCCATCCGAATGTCAAGTCCGTCGTTCGAGGAGCAGGTTGCCAAGATAATAAGAGAAGCGGGTCAAAAGGTTCAGAATGACCACAACCGCGAAATGGCCATTTACGAAAAGGCCAGGACTCAGCGTCTTATTCAGCGGCCTGCGGAAAGAGAAGGTTACGATGCCCTTCACCCTCAGCCCGCTGTACGTTCTTGCGATAAGAGAAAAGCTCGAAACAGGGGCAAAAACAAAGTGAAGAATGAGAATGACGTTCGGAAACAGCGAAGCGGATCCAAGAAGCCATGCAATCAAGAAAAAGTCAGCTGGAATCCGTCTTTTATGAAGAAGATAGGACGGGAATACTCTTTCCCTCAAGACAAGATAAGGAAAATATTCAACCTTGTCATTAAGTATCAAATGATGACGCTTTCGGAGTTTCGGCATCCCGAACAAATAAACGAGGTCCATCATCCGGATTATTTCTTCTATCACCGAGCAACAGGTCATCCCCTTGAAAACTGCTTCATCTTCAAAGATTGGGTCGAAGACCAGTATCAACAAGGCAAGTTCGCTTTGTCCAACAACTGGAGGGTAACCCCACCGCAAAAGCACGAGTTAAAGAGGACCTATACCGTGAGGACAGGACCAGCTCAACGTCAAGAATGGAAGCAAACCCATGCCTGCCATGTGGTAACACTCTCAAAGGAGGGAGGGCACGAGACTATAGATGACTCCTTCAGGTGCTTCGCAAATGAAGACGAGGATGAGGTGATCTCAGAGTTTCCACCAGCATCAAAAGAGCTGGAAGATAAGATACACACTACGGTAGACAACCTGAGAAAAATCGACTTGGGGACGGAAAACGAGCCGAAACCCACGTTCGTCAGTGACCTGTTGTCTAAAGAACAGATGGCCACACTAAAGGACGTGCTTATGAAATATAAATACTGCTTCGCATGGAACTATTCCGAGATGCCGGGGCTGGATCCAAAAATAGCGGTGCATAAACTGGCTATATCGCCGGACATCAAGCCAGTCAAACAGGCGCTAAGAAAAATACGGCTCGAACTTGAGATGAGTATCAATGCCGAAGTCAAGAAACTAATTAACTTCGGCTTCATCCAAGAAGTTCAGTATCCCGACATGATTGCCAACATTATTCCAGTGATGAATAAAAATGGAACAGTGCGCATCTGCGTGGACTTCCGGGACCTTAACAAAGATTGTCCGAAGGATGACTTCCCAGTACCTGTTATCGAGCTGATGATTGATAACACGTCCACTCATGAGGTCTTCTCCTTCATGGATGGATCTTCAGGCTACAATCAAATAAAAATGCATCCTGAAGACCAAAAGCACACCGCCTTCCGAACTCCGCTAGGCATATTCTGCTATAAGGTGATGCCCTTCGGTTTGAAAAATGTAGGCGCTACCTACCATAGGGCCATGACGAAGATCTTCGATGACTTCATACATGAGATTGTCGAACGCTATATTGATGACCTTGTGGTGAAAAGAAAATCGTATGAGGAGCACAGGGAACATCTGAACATATTGTTCCAGCGTCTTCGGAAATACAATCTAAAGATGAATCCTCTGAAATGCGCGTTTGGAGTCTCCTCATGAAAATTCCTAGGATTCATCATACGACAACGAGGCATCGAAATAGACCCATCAAATATCAAGGCGATTATGGAAATGCCCATGCCAAGAACTCTTAAACAACCGCGGTCTCTCCAAGTAAATCTCGTGTATATCCGGCGGTTCATAGCTAACCTCTCCGGCAAATGCCGCCCCTACATCCATCTAATGAAGAAGGGGACCCCGTTCATTTGGAATCATAAATGCCAAAGTGCACTGGACGAAATCAAGCAATACCTGCAGAACCCGCCGGTACTGACCGCTCCGGTCAAAGGAAAGCCCCTCATCCTATACACAACGGCCCTTGAAGGCTCTCTAGACGTGCTGTGGGCACAGGAGAATGATCAGGGAAAAGAGAGAGCTCTCTACTATTTGAGTCGAGTTATCCTAGGGTCAGAAAACAACTACCCCCTATCGAAAAGCATTGTCTAGCACTGATCTTCGCGATAACGAAGCTCATGCACTATGCCTTAGCACATAAGGTCCATCTTATATCAAAGGTGGATCCTCTCAAATATCTGATGTCAAGGGCCATACTAACAGGAAGGCTTTCCAAATGGGCCCTCCTCTTGATGGAGTTCTCGATAACATATCGACCCCTCAAAGCCGTGAAAGGCCAGGCCATCGCCGACTTTCTCGCCGAGCATCCGATACCAGCCGATTATCTCTTAAATTGCGAGTTGCCAGACAAACACATGTTTGACACCATCGAAGGGGAGAAGGAGGAAAATAATGTCCAATGAGAACTCTACTTCGATGGAGCATCTTCCATGAAGAAGCGTAAGCATAACACCCCTATAATCAAAGCCGGGGTGGGCCTCATCTTCGTGACTCCGCAAGGAGGGATAATGCATTTCTCTCTTTCCTTAACGGAACCAAGAACAAACAACAAGGCTGGATATGAAGCTTTGATAGCGGGTCTTGAGATCGCTATCGATATGGGAATCGAAAACCTCCTCATATATGGAGACTCCCAGCTGGTCGTTAGCCAAATAAATGGTGACTATCATACGTGCAAGCCAGAACTGATCAGGTATGGTGAAAGAGTGCAGCAACTGCTGACACAAATCCCCTCCTATATCCTGGAAAGCATACCGCGTGCGGAAAATTGCATGGTGGATGCATTAGCCAAGCTTGGTAAGGAACTGGCTGACGAAAACCTCGATGATGTAAGGATCGTTGTGCAAAACCGCCGGGTTCTTGCGCCAGCAGAAATATCTTCGGGGGATTTAACAGAGTTGTCTGAAAGAAATGAAGCGACTAAACAAGTAGTCCTTCAAATAAAAGACGAGAAAAGCTCAAGGATTGGAGGGAAGTCCTCATAGACTACTTCAAATCCCATCGAACGGCCGAAAACGCGTTGTCAAGACATCAGCTCATGAAACGGGCTCTGTCTTTCGCTTTCGTCAATGATACTCTATACAAGAGATCACTTGACGGTTTGTGGCTAAGGTGCTTGGGGCCATGAGAAGCAAGGAGAGTCATTCAAGAAATTCATGATGGACTCTGCGGTTCTCATCAGGCCGGGCCAAAGATGAAGCTGAAGATCAAGAAAATGGGTTACTATTGGCCCACAATGATTCGGGACTGTCTCGAATATGCGAAGCAGTGTCACTCGTGCCAAATTCACGGGGGCTTCATCCACCAACATCAAAATCCACTACACCCAACGGTATCTAGCTGACCATTCGAAATGTGGGGAACCTATATAATCGGCCCCATTGAACCAGCGTCATCCAAAGGACACCGGTTCATACTGGCAACAACTGACTACTTTTCTAAGTGGGTGGAAGCAGTACCACTAAGGGAGGTGAAAAGGACCGCCCCCGTGAAGACGTCGAATTTGACTTTGAGTTGACACATGTCATCTACCGGTTCGGCACTCCGCGACGGATAGTCTCGGATAATGGGCCAGCCTATAGGAGCTATAAGATTAGCCGCTTCGCAGAACAACACAAAATAGACTGGAGATACTTTTCCGTCTATAATCCCCGAGCTAATGGTCTAGCTGAAGCTTTCAACAAGACCTTGACCAAGATTATAAAGAAAACGGTGTCCAAAAACAAATGGACTGGCACAATATATTGCACGAAGCTCTCTGGGCGTACCGATCGACGTTCAAAACGGCTACGAATACAACACCATACGCGTTGGTATTCGGCATTGAAGCAGTCCTTCCTTTGGAAATAGAACTCCCTTCTCTCCGAGTAGCGGTTCGATACGAGCTAACAGATGACGAGAATGCCCATCTTCGGCTTGAGGAGCTCGACGCCCTCGATGAAACTCGCCTCATGGCGCAGCAAAACCTAGAAGCTTACAAGGCAAGGATGACGCGCTCATACGAAAAACTGACTGGGCCGAGAACATTCTGCCAAGGCGAACTCGTGCTAGTCGTCAAAAGACCTATGATCCCCAATCGTCCAAAACGGGGGAAATTCGAGCCAAACTATGAAGGCCCGTACATCATAGACAAGGTCTACCAAGGTGGGGCTTATTTGCTCATGGATATGCATGGCGAAAGACCTTTCCGGCAAATAAACGTCCGATTCCTCATGAAATACCACGCTTAACGAGTCACGACTTGGGTCAATGATAGATGATGCCGCTCGTGTCCGCTCACTATCTTCCTGAGTCGAAACTCTAAGTGGTATTCGGAAAAACTTTGCCTCAAACATGGCAACAACGGACCGTAATGTCCTTGAACTAAAGCTTCACCTCAAAAATGGTGATAATGGACCACTACATCCTTAAAATGGCAACGGACCGAAATATCCCTAAACTAACAATGGACCGGAATGTCCTAAAACTTGTGCGCCACCTCAAACATGGCTCATCGCCCCAAATATGTCAATATCCGCTCTTGAGATCTGCGTTGCAATCGAAGTCTCAACAACAGAAGTTGCAACTCAAGTACTACCGGCTACACAACTACCACAGCAATGAAGCCACTTCCCAAGTCCCATTGGCAAACCGATGGGTAAAAAAACGGGTATGTCTACAATTAAATGGGCACGGATGAAAACCCAAAAGGGTGCCGTGAGTAAAAACAGAAGGGCTACCGGCGAGTTTGTGAAAACTCGAAAGGGCATGATCTCGCCAAAAATAAAACGGTATGTCCACAAGCAAAATGGGTACGGATGAAAACCCGAAAGGGCGCCGTGAGTAAAAACAGCAGGGCTACCGGTGAGCTTGTGAAAACCTGAAAGGGTGCAACCTCGTAAAATTTTCACTTACGAGGTCCTCTCGACTCGTAAGGAAAACCCCCCGTAGGAGACCCTCACGGCTCATAGGATTCAAAAGCCTTAAGCCATAGGCACTTAAACATGTTCTTAAGCCATCATATTCCCCAAGTTGCCCTACAGGCGGTCTAATATTGGCCCTTGTATACAATCCACGGGCACAAATAAATATTTCCCTCACCTAGTTCCACTAATGGCGCGGAATGTCCGCATATGGTGAACGACACTTGTAAGTCCTGTCGACTTATAAGGAGAAAATACTCTTGTAAGATTCTTACGACCTGCAAGAGAAAATATCACTTAGGAGTCCTCACGACTTCTAAGGAGAACCTACACCTACGAGATCCTCTCGACTCATAAGGAGAAATAATTTAATGAGACCCATACGGCTCATAAAGTCAGAAAGCCTTAGTCGACATGATCCTAACCCTGTTTGCTAAGGTACTTTTGTTCAAATCGACAAAGGAAAATGATGATTCGCTCCTGGCAATATCCCAGTTGTAGCGATGCTGATGCCTAAATCGGTGTCAAACACCAAGTCCTTTCGAGGCAAATGATGATTCGCTCCTGGCAATATCCCAGTTGTAGCGGTGCTGATGCCCAAATCGGTGTCAAATTCCAGGTCCTCTCAAGGCAATTGATGATTCGCTCCTGGTAATATCCCAGTCGCAGCGATGTTGGTGCCGGAATTAGTGTCAGGATCCAAGTTCTCAACTCGCAATAAGAGTAGATGCATATGAAATAGCCGAAATGATTGAGCAACTCGCAATAAAAAATCAGCGAGCAAAAAATATGTGCATATACATAGTCGAAATGATTGGGCAATTCGCAATAGTGATTAAAATGTCACCGCTCGATAGAATTTTATTCTATATATGGGAGAATATTCCCAATCATGTTAAAAACAAGAACAATATCTTCTGTAAAACAGAAGTCCTTGGATCAAAGATCCAACGGTGGGTAAAATTCCTCAAATCAATTCTGAGACCAATTAAATCAATTGGGGTCTCTCAATGAGAGATTTTCGGAGAATCAAACAAACTTCTCTTCACTATATAAAGATCCAGAGACTTCAAGTCTTAAAAAAAGAGGAGGAGGAAAGAAAAAAAGAGGGAGAGACAAACGCAGAGAGAGAGAGAGAACTCCCCAGAGGCTTAAAAAAAGAATATACAGTGAGCTTTTGAGGAATAGGAGAAAAGACTTGCTTCCTTGAAACATGTAAAAAGAAAACACCTATCCTTTGCCTCTCTAAGGGTTTAACCCTTCATTTAAGAACTCGGTTCTTTCCTTTGGTTGAGATTTGCAGAGGCAAATCTTCCCACAAGTTGAGAATTTAATTCTCATAGGGGAGATTTTGCTCTTCAAGATTCAAAACCTAGGGGAGAAGAACTAAGTTACATAAAAAAAGGAGAGAAGAAGAACGGGAACACATAGGAATTTAATTCCCCTAAAAATTAGTGTTTAACCCTATATTAAGAACTTAGTTCTTTAAAAAATAAAAAATAGTGATCCAAGATCTCCAAGGCCAAATCATTGGTGCTTAGCACTATTTCGAAGCCTCACGTGTTTCCCACGTGAGTGTTTCAAATGAACGAGGAAAATAACCAAAACTTCCTCACGTGTTTAACACGTGATTTGTTTAAGAGGAAAACAAATAAAAGAAAGAGGAAACTACAGTACTCCAGCATCAATAAAGGAAAAGGAGACACCCACGTGCTTTGTACGAGAGCCAAGTGCTTAGCACTTATATAAAAGAGGGGGGAATAAAACCCAAAGAGCGGTGCCCATATTTGGGGTGCCTCACATGTGTCACGTGAGAGTCATAAAATTCTAGTGTTTAACACTAATACAGTGTCCACGTGAAACGCACGTGAGCACTGTATTCCTCAGTACTTAGTACTGTTGGAGACTCAATATTAGCCCAAACTGGCTAAAGTTTTCCGAGGTTAGACCTCTGTGATACTGAAACAACCGAGCCTACGTGCACATGTTTTTCCAAATTGACCTTAGTCTCAAAAATGACCAGTGGTCTCCCATTGATGATATCCCAAATGATACTCATCTTATATCTCCTAAACATGACTAGAATTCCTTAGGTCTACAGCAGCACCACATTTTCCCTCAAATATGGGATTTGGTTTAAGGGTAATCATTCCACACCTCTGATATATGCCGTTGTAATTATTCAACGTCTTCAGAGAGGTGGCGGGTCCCGACAACCAACAACTCGTTAATGCACTTCCAAATTGATGTGCACGCTTCAAATCAGACTGCACCCCAAATTGGGTACATTCCATATCAACATCATTGTTCATCCCGTCACGTAATAAATACACGTACGCGCAAGATGGACAACGGACCGAGACGTCCTTAAACTAAAATCTCACCTCCAAAATGGCGATCAACGGACCGAGACGTCCTTAAACTAAAATCCCACCTACAAAATGGTGATCAACGGGCCGAGACGTCCTTAACAAAAATCTCATCTCCAAAATGGTGATCAACAGACCGAGATGTTCTCAAACTAGAACTTCGGCTCCAAAATAGCAATAATGGACCGAAATGTCCCTAAAGTAAGACAACAGAGCCCAAATGCTCTCTTGTTGGATTTGAAACAAAAATGATCATAAAATCTTGTTAAGTAGATCTTAGCCTCAAATTGGACTAATGTATCCTTAACAAAAGACTAACCGAGCCCCAACTGCTCACATACATTTGAGTCGATCTTAATCTCAAACCAGATTAACGATCCTTAAATAAAACAAACCCAAATCTAAGATATACGGATTTGGACTAATCCACACCCTACGGGCGACAACATAAATTAGTCTCCGTATACAATCTACGGGCAACCTAAACAAATAAAAACACACACGATACGAAGTGAAATTCTGGAGCAGGAGAAAGTGGTTATCGCGATGCGATAACGTAATTAACTGCAGGGGCTTGTGCCTGCAGGGAAGAGCGTCCCCACAATCAAAAATCCCTCGCAAACGAGGGAGAATCTGACAAAGTCTGCTACAACGTCTGCATCCGTCCAAACCTCCGAGATATGGTGCCATAAATCAACTTGGCATCTTCGGAGAGATGGAAGGATAAATCCAAATAGCATCTACCCCAAAAATTTGAGCCAGGCGTCCTAGCGTCCCGGTCGCGTCTTCCGACGGTGAACAGGTATTATTACATACATAAAAAAATGCCGGCGCCCACGTGTCACGCACGTGAGGCTCTATTGCAGGACTCAATCCCGAAAAGAACTAGCACCAGCGCTCACATGTCATGCACGTGAAGCGCCACTCTAATCCCAGAAAGAATCAGTGTCGATGATTACGCGTCAGGCACGTGGGGCACCGCTGAGAGAATCGTTTCACTTTCTTGCTCTGATTTCCATGAGTCAACTCTTTCTTTTCTCATGCCCTTTTTACCAGGCCTTGGAAAGAGTTCCACTATGCACAGTGTTTTCTGTCCCTAAATTCAAATGCTTCTCTTTATATTCTGGAATGATGATCTTCTTCTTCTTCACAAGAAGAAAGCCATTTTTATTCCAGACCAAGAGTTATGGTTTGTAATCATCCCCATGCTCGTCGGCACCCATGGGAATTACCTATCGAGGGAATTGTTCCCCACTTCACTGCACGATTAGTGGATCCCGTTCTCACTGATGACTAGTGTGACACGGTGATGTACGAGCTTTTGGCTTGTAGGTGCTCTCCTCTTCCTATCGGCTCTATTTGGCTCCGGATGATCTTCATGTCCATGCTTGCTGACATCCCCTTCATCCAACGGAGATGACTCCGGCGATACTCGACGTAACGGAGGACAAGATCGAGTGCTTTTATGAGGCGTATTTGATTTCCCAGACTCTGAAGGACTGTTCTGTTCAGTTGTTAAGTCAGATGCGGGCTCGGCGGGCCGTCATGTCCGTCTTTGCTGATGGGCATGGCGCTGACCGATGGGGAGCGTCCCCTCGCGAAGATCGTCGCTTCGACATGGTAGAGAAGGCGGAGAGGGAGTTAGAGAATTTTGTTTATTGTTTTACTAATCCTTGTATCTCTAATCCCATATTTGGTGATCTTTTTTCTGTGGAATAAATAAATAAATAATTTGTTGACCGCTGAACGTTTCATCTCCAGCACATATCCATATGGGCATCTTGCCTCTGCACGTATGCTTTGTATTTTAAACTTTAGAAGTTTCTGATGCATGCATCTAGACATAAGTGAGTACTGGACTGATGTGAACAAATTCATCGTCCTGCCACCTTGCTCATGGTGGTATACCCGTGAGTGAAGTATAATATATGGATGGTTTCGGGCTGGCATGTCATTCAGAATTTTGAAAGCGGATGGACACAAGCGTCGTCATCCATGATTAACTCAGGTCTTGATCCTTAAGAAACGTAATTCCGAGCCCCGAGGTCTATGAGTTGCGCCTTTCTGTTTCTTGATGTCTTAATTTAGTGCCAATTAGTTTATTTGCTCATTTTGGAGTTTGTAGTTTATTTACTCATTTCGGAGTTTGTAGTTTATTTACTAATTTTGGAGTCTGTAATTTATTCACCCGTTTCGGAGTTTCTAGTTTATGTACTCATTTTGGATTCTGTAGTTTATTCACTCGTTTCGGAGTTTCTAGTTTATGTACTCATTTCGGAGTCTGTAGTTTATTCACTCGTTTCGGAGTTTCTAGTTTATGTACTCATTTCGGAGTTCGTAGTTTATTCACTCGTTTCGGAGTTTCTAGTTTATGTATCCATTTCGGAGTTTGTGGTTTACCTCCCTTGGGTTTACAAGCAAACTTGTCTTAACGTTATATGCAGATAACCCCCATTCTTTACGTCAGAGGTCCGTTAGGCTTGTGGTACTAGGGTTTTAGTCCGTGGTACCATCGCGTTGGCTGATGTATTCCTTGATCTGCGGTCTTTAAGATGTTGTTCGAGTAGCCTCGCGACTGTCGTGTCTCTGATCCCTTCGGAGGCTGGACAAGACGTCTTCAAGTAATCTCCTTAGGTCATATTACCGTCAGAAGAGCAAATGTTAGGAATTTGCCATGACGCTTTTTACTTGAGGTTAGGCTCAGTTTGAATCCCCGATGAGTCATAACCACTCCGCTCTGGTGTGGGATGATCTCCGATAGTCTTTTAGGCTTTATATGAGTTTCCTTCAAGACCTGAAGCTGGGAATATGCCGTTGCTTCATCTTTTTTGTTTTGACGATGTCGCGCCGATTCTTTACTGAAGTAGGGTAGATATCTGTAAGACTTTTATGCTGTATGTACTGCAATTAAAGTCCGGAGCTTGGAATATGCCATTGCTCCATTTTCATTTGATAGTCGCATTCGCATCCTGCTTAAACGAGGAGGAACGTTGGGATGGTCTCTAGGTTGAATATGTACCGTCGAGACTTGGAGTTTAGGATTTTGCCGTTACTCCATTTTTGGTTTCGACCCTTGGGTCTTTTATTGACGTTGCGCCTGCATCCTACTGGAATGAGAAGGAACGTCGAGATAGTCTTTGGGTTGTGTATGAACCGTCAAGACTTGGAGCTAGGATTTTTCCATGGCTCCATTTTTGTTTCGACCCTTGGGTCTTTTGTTTACGTTGCGTCTGCATCCTGCTGGAATGAGAAGGAACGCCGAGTTGGAGCTAAGATTATGCCATTACTCCATTTTGATTTCGCTCTTTGGAGTTTTGTTGACGTCACGTCTATACCCTGTTGGAATGAGAAGAATGTCGAGTTGATCTCTAGGCTGCAGATATTGCCGTCAAGATCTGGTTCACCCTTTGACGGAGCCTGGTGGAAAAGTATGGTTCCCTTTTCATTTGTTTGTGCCCCTGGAACGTAAACAAGAGTCAATATGTACATACTTGCTGGGCAGAGAAAATTTTATTTTATTTTATTTCTTATTGCCGCGATGCTCTATCTTTTCAGCTTTTCATATCGCCAAAGTCACGATTACCCAAATCATTTCGGCTATATTTTTTTATATTTTTACTCGCTGCTTTTTATTGCGAATTGCCCAAACATTTCGGCTGTTTTTATATGCATATTTTTTGCTTGCTGATTTTTATTGCGAGTTGCCCAAACATTTCGCCTGTTTTTATATGCATTTTTTGCTACTCGCTACTGCTTTTTATTGTGAGTTTGGAATCTGATACCAACCTTGGAATCAACATCGCTACGACTGGAGTATTGCCAGGAGCGAATCATCATTTGCCGTGAAAGGACTTGAACAAAGATGGCTTAGCAACCAGGGTTAGGATCCTGTCGACTAAAGCTTTTTGACTCTATGAGCCGTAAGGGTCTCATAAAGGTATTTCTCCCTACAAGTCGTCAGGACCTCGTAGGTGTACTTTCTACTTAGGAATCGTGGAGATTCCTAAGTGTATTTTATCTTATAAGTCGTAAGAATCTTGAAAGAGTGATTTTCTCCTTATAAATTGAGAGGACTTACAAATGTCGTTCACCATACGGCGACATTTCTCGTCGTTGGTGGAACTTGGTGGGGGAATATTTATTCGTGCCCGTGGATTGTATACAAGGGTCAATATGAACCGCCTGTAGGTAAACTTGGGGGATGTAGAGGCTTAAGAACAGGTTCAGATCCCTGTAACTTAAGGCTTTTGAATCTTATGAGCCGTGAGGGTCTCATAAGGGGAAATTCTCCTTACGAGTCATGAGGATCTCGCAAGTGTAATTTCTCCATAGGAATCGTGG
This sequence comes from Agapanthus africanus, assembly GCA_030015575.1. NCBI lineage: Eukaryota > Viridiplantae > Streptophyta > Magnoliopsida > Asparagales > Amaryllidaceae > Agapanthus > Agapanthus africanus. The sequence continues at coordinate 891,889,343 of JASDDO010000024.1, forward strand.
GGATTCTAAAGTGTGTTGCACCTTTGTGAGTCGTAAGGATCTCACGCAGGTATTTTCTCCTCACAAGGTCGAGTATTTTCTCCTCACAAGGTCGAGAGGACTTTGCAAGTGCATATTAATTTTTTATTTTATGAGTTTGCGTCGGGTTTTCACAAACTCACCGGCAGTCCTAATGTTTTTACTCACGGCGCCCATTCGGATTTTCATCCATACCCATTTTGCTTGTGGACATACCGTTTTTTTCTTCTATTTTTTTAATGAGATTGCGCCCTTTTGGGTTTTCACAAACTCGCCGGCAATCCTGCTGTTTTTACTCACGGCGCCCTTTCGGATTTTCATCCGTGCCCATTTCGCTTATGAACATACCTTTTTTAATGCCGAAACTCTCGAAAGTATCTTCGTCGCAGGTGATCCACCTGTTTGCCGGTGGGTTTTGAGGGGGGCTTCATCGCTAGATTAGCTATGTAGCCAGTGGGACTCGAGTTGCAATCTTTCCTGCTAAGATTTTGATTGCAATATAGATCCCACGGGAATGTATCACCGTATTTGGGGCGATTCACTAGTTTGGGGACGTTCCGGTCCATTATAGCCATATTTGAAGCGAAATTTTAGTTTAGAGACTTTTCGGTACAATGTCGCCATATTTGAGGCGAAGTTCTAGTTTAGGGACATCTCGGTCCGTTATCGCCATGTTTGAGGCGAATTTCTAGTTTAAGGACATCTCGGTCCGTTATCGCCATGTTTGAGGCGAATTTCTAGTTTAAGGACATCACGATCCTGAATCGCCATGTTTGAGGCGACGGAGCTTCTTTGCATACCACTCTCAGAGTTCTGACTCAGGACGATAGCGAGCGTACACGAGCGTCGTCATCTATCATAGACCTAAGTCGTGACTCGTTAAGGGTAGTATTTTTGGAGGAATCGGCCATTTTTTGGCCGGAAGGGTCTTTCGCCATGCGTATCCATGAGCATGTAGGCTCCATCTTGGTAGAATTTGTCTATGATGTACGGGCCTTCATAGTTCGGCTCGAATTTCCCCTTTTTGCACGATTGGGGATCATTGGTCTTTTGACGACTAGTACGAGTTCGCCTTGGCGGAATGTTTGTTCCCCAAATATATTTAACCTAATAAAAGAGCAAAGCTCTGTTGAATTTAATGAGATATCGCCTCACATGCTCTCCACGAGGGCGCCAGCGCCAGAGCCAATTTTATAGGATTAAGTCCTATGGTGGCTGTAACAACCGTAATTTTCCTATACAAATTTTTTCAAAATATTTTTTTTCAAAATCCATAAAGGGGTATTTTAGTCTGAGCACAAGATATAAGTAATTATTTTGCTTTTTAATTACAAGTTAAAAGAATGTAACAACTCCATTTTTAGTGTACAAAATTTGCTTTAAAATTAATGTATACTTGGGATATTTACATTTTCTGTGACTACTTTAAGTAATTAAATAGCTCCATAATTACAAGAAGGAGCTTGTAGCTCATTGGTAATACCTTGCACTGCTGAACTAAGCCACCAGATTTCAAATCTCATACCCCATATTATTTTTAATATTATTTTGTTTTGAATTTTTTTAGAATACCAACAGTTAACACGTGATAACTCCAAAATTTCTCACTACACATGAAAAACTAAATATATCAGAGGCTACACCAGATGACCCCCACCCCCCTGACCTCCGACTCGGCCCGGCTCGGCCGACTCGGTCGGCCGAGTCGTCAACACAAAAAGTGTGACTTTTCCTACCCCCTACCCCCCTGCATACTTTAAAACCTTAGATCGGTTCCAGAGACTGTTTAATACCCTATTTACTCCATTTTATTACAATTTATCACATTATTTTTACATTTTTCCAATTTAACTTTTCATCTACCCTAACCCTAGCCTAACCCTATAAATACCACCCTTACCCTATACCCTCTCACCCCAAAACTCTGAGCCAACTCTCTAAAATTTCCAAGAAACCTTGTGTACTTTGAAATCGAGCACGAGGCGAAGCTACGACGAATTTTCCGGCGAACTTCCGACAATCATTCTAGGAGCTCCCGGCGACGAAGCGACGCACCGGCGACTCCTTCCGATCAATCTCCCTCTTCTTGTTTTCCTAAACCCGTAAGTCCCCAAATTCTACCTCTCTTTTCTTTTCTAAAATACGGATTTACAAACCCGACGGAATCGGAACAAATCCGATTTCCGATTCGGTTTTCTTATAAACTTCACTTCTCGTTATTTCAATTATGTTTAAACATTCTCATGTTGACTATTAAACATTAATCAACTAAATTGATCAAGTTTAAATTCATAAATTGATAGCTATTTCCATTTATCGTATTTTTCACTTAAATACCATATTGTTTCAATTATACATTTAACTCCATAAAACTTGCTATACATTTAAAGTAGATCACGAGGTAATGACCTACCTCCTCACACACTCACATACAACCTAACACGATACCCTCGAGAACTCAGAATACGGAAAACAAACAATTTCATTTAAATACCCTTTACTAAATAAAGCCACTTCTAAAAGATTTAGTATTGATACACTTTTTAAATAAATACCACTTATTATGAAACTAGGATAAGTTGTGGACATCTGTTGTTTATCTAAACCTGACTTTATGGTGTCTAGGCTAGGCAAGTGAGAAAGGTAACTTTAAAAGGCCCGTCTCACGGTGATTCGTGAGCGGATCCCTCCTTTCTTCACTTGTACTTACCTGGCCACAATTGGCGGTGAAGAGGCGATTTGAGGTATCTCACAACTTGTCATTTTGACCGGTTAGGAATAGTCTAGTTGACTTAGGAGACCCTAGAACATAGAATACGGAAAATTGACATTTTTACAAATAAATACCATTTACTTCATAAAACCGTTTTCTAAAGGATTTAGTATTTATACAATCTTCGCAAAGCGCCGCTACAATCCATTTTGGGGAACCCGTTCGGGATGATGCGGATTATCGCACATCCTCGGGCTTAGTAGTGCGAGATTCAGACCTCCGCAAAGAGCATTCGGTCTCGAAAGATTAAAAATACGACATCTTAAGAAAATGAGATTTTTAGAATATAAAATATATATTAAAATTATTTTTTTATGAATATAAAATATATATTAAATTTATTTTTTTATAAATATATGTATATTTATCATTAAAATACCTACTGATATAAATATTCCACCTTTTTCCAAAAATCACAAGAATCAATTTTACACCAAAATACCATGAATTCCATACAAAACAATATTTACACATAAATACCTTTATTTATGGAATTAGGTTATTCTCATTAGAAATATCACTAATATAAAATCTATATTCATTACAAGCCTAAAGACGAATAATAAATGCTTGGGGTATATTTTAAAAAGTATATAAAAGTATTTTTACATAAAACCCCCTCAAGTTTTATAAATTACCCTGAGGACCCTAGTAAACATAGGTTTAAGAAATAATCAAGACTTCGATTTACATTTCTAATTGTCTGATTCGGGTTTGAGTCTGATTATATCTGACTTGAATATGATTCAAGTACAATCTACAATCTACAATCTACAATATTACAATTCAACACGAATCCATGAATCCATTATTCCATATATTCAATCTATCAATCTATACAACTTGACTGAATCAAACCATGGATATACATCCATTATCCAGTTATTCCATTTACATGTTTATGCAGTTACATCCGTTTACTGATATCATGGTTTCGGTCAGTCATCTAATTATACAATACAATACAACAATACAATCAAAATACTACGGGGTTTAAGGGGTAGACTGGTACGGAATATGTTAAAGGTGGCACGGGGTGGTCACTTAAGACGTAATTACATCCATGCCGTTGTTCCGTGGTATTATCGACGGAGCCTTGTACTACTGGTTACCAAAGTCCCCGGTGTAAGTGGGACTCCTCTCGTATACACTGGCATCTTCTGTACCAAGGTACAAACAACAGCGTTAACACAATATTATAACAATATAATACAACTTTGAAAACTACCTTCTCATTCTGTCTATTCTATTCTTCATTATCTTTGGGACTTACCGAGCGATCTGTTCGCTGACGACATTCTCTTTCTTTCTTCTTCGAATGTCGTCAGGTGATCTGGACACGTCAGAGATCGAGCCCACTGCTGAAGACTTGGACCATTTCAGAGAAGACCCCGAGCTCTAGTTCATTGTACACTTTCCGTTCAGTACTTTTCATTTCTGTTATGCCATTGTTTAGGCATTGCCTTTTATCAGTTGTATTTACTTTTCATGCATTGTACAAAAGAATGTTAATAAATAAAGTTGCTGTTCAGTTTATATCTCTTGTCTCTTGTGCTTTACTTTTATATTTCTTAGATACGCTTAGAGTATTTACTTAAGAGTAAATACGTAGCGGCCTCGTCGCGTCCCCTTCGCCGTACACCGGGAAGCGGGGCGTGATAGTGGCACCTCACGTGCTCCTCACGCGGGCGCCAAAGTGCAAAGCACAGAAAAGTTCATAATAGTTAAACTCTTAGATGGTGTCGTACGTGCTCCTCACGCGGGCGCCAATGTGCAAAGCACAGAAGGGTTCATTATATTAGAGTTAAACTCTTAGATGGCGCCGCACGTGCCCCTCACGCGGGCGCCAATGTGCAAAGCACATAAATACCCATTATAAGAGTTAAATTCTTAAGTAGCGTCCACGTGCATAACGCGTGAGCGCCGGCGCTCAGGTGGAATTAAAATTCTACAATGCTCTCTGTTAAACAGAGCCGTTGGATCAAAAATCCAACGGAGACGATAAATCATCGAAATACAGAATTAAATTCTGTTGGGAGAAAACATTTCCCAAATCATTCTGAAATAAGAAAGGTACTCTCGGTTGGATCAAAGATCCAATTGTAGAATAAAATTCTATTATGGAATATATTCCCTCAATCTTTCTAAATAAGAAAGATTGCTCTCTGTAAAACAGAGAACCGTTGGATTAAAAATCCAATAGTGATTAAAAATCACCGTTTTACAGAATAAATTATGTATAGGGAAAATATTTCCCCAATCTCGTTAAAAATCCAAAATCATATTTTGTAAAAAAAAGAAGTCCTCGGATCGAAGATCCAATGGTGGGTAAAATTCTCCAAATCAATTTTGAGACCAATTAAATCAATTGGAATCTCTCAATGAGAGATTTTCTCAAAACTAATCAACAATTTGCCTCTACTATATAAAGGCCCCGAGACTTCAAGTCTCACAGAGAGGAGAGACACACAGAGGGACGAGGAGGAAGACATATCCTTTACACAAAGAAGAAGAGCTCCATTCTCGAAACCCTAGGTAAAGAGAACATCGAGATCAAAATATCTCATTTACCTAACATATCTAAACATTGAAACCTTCTAAAAGAACTTAGTTTTTTCTCTGGATCTGAGATCCACAAGACAAGTCTCCCACAAGTTGAGAATTTAATTCTCATCGGGAAGATCTTGTTCTTGATAATCAAAGGTCCAGGGAAAAACAAATTTAAAAGAGAAAGAATATGGAGTCTATAATAATCCAGGAACTCAGTTCCTTCGAATCAAGAACTTAGTTTTTGAAAGAATATGATCCCAGATTCTCAAAATAGTGATCTTGGTGATTGTTAATGGTCAAAATACCATTAACAGAGATTTAAATTCTCTAAAAATATCAACAGAGATTAAATCTCCATATAAAAGAAACTAGCGCCTCACGTGCTTCCCACGTGGGTGCCCCTCTTTAACAGCGCCATCGCCTCACGTGCTCCTCACGCGGGCGCCACACAAAAAGTGCTTAGCACTTCACATACAGCCAAAACGGCAAAATGCTTAGCACTGATTGGGCAGCGCCTCACATGCTCCTCACGTAGGCGCCATAAAAAAAAGAAGAGAGAAAAGTGCCCAGCACTTCATAAACAGCTAAAGTGGCAGAGTGCTCAGCGCTCATTGGGCAGCGCCCATAATCAAATGCTTCACATGACACCAATGTGAGCGTCAGAGCGTTAAATAAATGCTTAACACTTTTCATATAAAGAAAAGGGCTGAACAGACAGAGCCCAAATGAGTGCTTATCACTTTTTGAATAAGAGTAGGCAGACTAAGCCCAAATTGGCTAGGTCTCTGAAGTTTCTTGCAGCTGAGCCCAAATTCTCTTTTGATGGATCTTAGGTAAAAATGATGCTTAAAAACATTGATGATATCCAAAATGATATTCGTCTCATATCTCCTAAGGTAATCTTAGTTTCAAATATGACTAACGATTCTTAGGACCATCACCCTTTTTCCCTCAAATACGGGATTTGGTTTAAGGGTACATCTCTTCACACCTCTGATACATGTCGTTGTAATTCCTCAACGTCTTCAGAGAGGTGGCGGGTCCCAACGACCAACAACTTCTTTTGTCCCACACTGATCACTTCCAAATGGACGTGCATGCCTCAAATCGTCTCGTGCCCCAAATTGGGCACATTCCATATCACCATTGTTCACTTCATCACGTAACAAATACATGTGTGCGCAAGATGGATGTTGGACCGAGATGTCCATAAACTAATATTCGTCCCCAAAATGGGAATGTTGGACCGAAATATTCTTAAACTAATATCTGCCCCAAACACGGCGGTAATGGACCGCGATGTCCTTAAACTAAAATAACTGAGCCCCAAAAGCTCATATGTTTAAGTCGGTCTTAATCTCAAACCAGATTAACGATCCTTAAATAAACCAAATCCAAATCTAAAATATATGGATTTGGACTAATCTGCGCCCTACGGGCGACGAAAGAAACTAGTCTCCGTATACAATCCACGGGCAACCTAAACAAACAAAAACACACACGACACGAAGTTAACTTCCGGAGCAGGAGAAAGTGGTTATCGCAATGCGGTAACGTAATTAACTGCAGGGGCTTGGGCCTGCAGGGAAGAGCGTCCCTACAATAAAAAACCCCCTTACAAACGAGGGGGAATCTGATAAAGTCTGCTACAATGGTCGTATCCGTCCAAACCTCCGATATACGGTGCCATAAATCAACTTGGTATCTTCGGAGAGATGGACGGATAAATCCAAATAGCATCAGCCCCCAAATTCAGGCAAGACGATCCATCCCGGTTCGTCTCCGTTTCCGGCGGTAAACAGATTCTAGCATGCTCGGTGGGACCTTTTCCTCTTTCCACTCTACACTTCGTGTGTCATGTTTCATGAACAAAGTCACGGTTTGCTATGGTTGCACTTGGATTCAAGGTACTAAAATTTGGTGTCTTGCTCCTGTGTAGAAGAAGCGAATCGATGGCTTTCAACTGCACAACTTGCAACAGCAACTCCCGCTCCGCCCTAATTGGAGGAGTGACTTACGAGCCCAATGCGGCCTCAATCTTTTCAATGTTGGTGGGCAAGTAACGCAAGGCACTACTGGACTATTCTTCGGGACCATGTTCCCACCAGTGAGTTTCGGTGCTTCACCACCAGTGAGTTTCGGTGCTTCAGCACCGCAAGAAGAAGCTCCCAGGAGGTCGATCTTCGATCGACTTGCAACTACAACGGCCCCTCTCAACGGGTCGTCTAAATACGACGTCTCAGTATTCAATATGCTGGGCAAGAACCCAAACGGGCCCGCAAAGAGGCTCGTGATACCCGAAGGGGCTACCCCAAAACGGTTAGCCCTCACAACTCCTGCTACGGGCGAAGTCGTCAAAGGTGTTTCCCCTACCAGAAAGTCGGTCTTTGAAAGATTGGTCTGTCATCCTCAAACCCTGCCAAGGACGTCAGTCTTCAACAGGCTGACACCAACAACAGCCCATCACCAAAGCTAGGGGCACGAATAAGCCGCTTCCAAAACTGAGGTGGTCCCTTTTGAAAGACACGCTCGACGTCGTCACTGGCTCCGAGTGAGGAAAGCTGGGTGCAACTCCCCCTCTGGACTTATCCCACCAGCTCCTACGGTGGAAGCTGACGCTGCTGTTCCAACCAGGAACATCTTTGAACTGCTCAGGAGGGTACACAAGAACTCTCAAATGGCAGTGCTAAAGAAATCGTCCCTGCCTGCAGAAACCACAATGCAGGCAAAGTCGGAGGAGCCCCATCAACGGCTCTCCTCCCAAATTCACAGGGTCTGGCGGAAAGTCCAGGACTCTGTGATCAACAAAGACCACTCTCGTCAACCGAAGAAATCGAAGGCTCGACAAGAAAAGAACTACTCCTCCGCCATACAGCGAGGGACTTCTACCACAGGTGCCTGTTACAACGGCTCATTCAACTTCGACCTCAGACAAAAGGACGAGGCCAGAGAAAATCCCACCGTCGGCAGCAAACTCCAAAGGCGATGGACCCAAACGCTCCAAGTCTGGGGGCATAATAGTACATACGGTCTAAATGGCTTCCGGGAAAGAAGAAAGTTGTGCTTCCGTAGGTCACCGGCCGCAAACTCGATCGCTGACAAAAGCTCAGGAGCAACAACAAAATCTCCAGAAAATACTGACCAAAATGGCATCACTTACCAGGTAGAAAGAAAGGCCAGACACAACAACTGAATAGCGCCAAGAGCAGGAGATCGATACAGAGTTCCTGCGAAGGGTGCTTGAAAGAAAGGACAAAGAAGCCGCTGAGCAAGCTGCCAACATAAACCAGATGGCGCTCTTATTTCAGGATAAGGTTGGAATGATGATCCAGCCAGAACCCCAGGCGAGAATCCGCCGATAATTATCGAGGACGGCATAAGGGAAATATCAAACCCTCTTCTGGCTTTATCAACAGCCAAGGAGGAAACGATCTCTAAGAATGCTCTTGATGATTATATAGCTCAACAAATACGAGCTCATCAAGCTAATGAAGCGGCTTGCCAAATCGTTAGAACCGGATGACCGTACCCAGGTTGGTATGACCAAATCAAGTATCCGCCAGGATATACGATCCCCAAATTCCATGTGTACAAAGGGACAGACAACCCACATCAGCACATCGCACAGTTCAGAGCTCTGTGCAGCAACATTGTAGGCGACGACAAACTGTTGCTTCTCCTGTTCGTTGGCAGCATGTCAAAGACGGCCTATAAATGGTACTCGGAGCTCCCAAATGACTCCGTGAAAACATTCAGAGAGATGGAACTACTATTCACACAGCGGTTCACCAGCGCAAGCGAGTGCACCCCGATCACGACATTAATCAATGCCAGGATGAAGCTAGGAGAAATCTGGGTCCAATACGCGATCCAGTGGCGGAACCTATAGTCAAAGTGCGAACAGCGCATCGAAGAATCCCTTGCTATGGGCATGTTCATCGGGACCCTAGATTCTCAAAGGACTGTGTCCCAGTTCATGACGTTCTTCAAACCAACCACCTTCCAGGCTCTGATAGATAAACTGGCCCAAATGGACCAGATGGGCCACGGGCCTTCCTCCTCAAATAAAGACCCTCGAAACGCCAAGGGTAAAGGGAAAGCGGCCTTCATCGCCAAAACTCAACAACAACCGAGCAACCCAAAACCGGATGTTCACCAAAACAATGCACGTCCACGCCTATCCCTGGAAGAAAGGTTAGGACGCACTTACTCGTTTCCTCGCGATAAGACGAATAGACTATATGAGCTGGCCATGCATAACAAACTCATCACATTGCCAGACCCACGGCGTCCAACGCAACCCTGTGACGTTAACAACCCAACTACTGCTCCTATCACAGAATGGTGAGCCACCCAATTGAGAATTGCTATGTTTTCAAGAACTAGGTCGAGGACCAGTATCAACAGGGGAAGTTCGCGTTGTCTGAGAACTGGAGGGTGAACCCACCACAAAAGCACACTCCCAAAAAAGTGGATGCGCCGGGAGCATCATTCTCACTCGTGGAAGAAACTCCGTGGGAAGTCGTTTTTTCAGCAAAAACCAAAAGAATGCTAAAAGATCTACAGGCATGTCCGGCGGTCAGGTGGAAAAGCCCATTTGAACCTGAAATTTTTGAAGGGATGCTGAAATCGCGTCCCATACCGAAAGTTGTTGGCAAAGGGCAAAATCCCCAAGTCAAGCCCTCAAAGTCTTCGAAGAAAAAGAAGAAGACCAAGAAGCCTGTGCAGCCTGCAGAGTATGACGACAAGCGCACAAACCTACAAAAGTACATCGACATGTTGGAGGAGTACAATCAGAAGGCGCGGACACCGGTCACCCTCGAAGAGTTCCTCAAGCATATTCATCAGAACGAAGATAGTGACAGCGATGAGGAAACTAACTCATCAGAAGAAACCAAAGACTATGTAGCAAGTTGCCACATGGTATCTTATTCGTCGTTAAATGGCGAAGAAGCTCCCTCAGTCAGAAAACAGCGCAGAGGAACTGGGGGCAGGATCGGCGCTAAAACCTCCGGAACTTCCAGAAGACCTAATCGATAGGCTGTTAAATGAAGCCTTTCGAAAAAGCAAAGCTGATCGAGAACGCGAAACAGCCATATACGAAAAGGCTAAGCGTCGGCGTCAGGATGAAGAAGCTGCGGCAAGGATGAGTCGTAAAGTACTCCAACCAAACCGAAGCGCACCTACCACAAATAAGAGTAGGATCAAGACAGAGAAGTGGTTCGCCAAAGCACTGTCCATGGGAATGAAGCTGCCACCTCTCGTAAGAAACACTCTCGAGGTCATATGTCTCGACGGAGAGGATTCATATCCAAACTACTGCCTATATCATCGGAGGGTTACCCACCCACCGAGGAATGCAGTACCTTTAAGAAGTGGTGGCAAGGATATGTTGCCCATCAAAAACACTTCAAGAGGATGAAGCGCGAAGCTCGTCGACAGCAAAAGAGTGCGACAGATGTGCGTGAAAAAACGACTGGAAACTGTCATATGGTTGATACCAGTTCGGAAAGAGAAATACCCTAAGTTCCTACCTTCGGGAGTGATTCTGAGGATGAAATAACCCTCATCTCTCTCTTCAAAGACTCCACCTCCGAAAAAGAAGAGGAGAAGAAGAACTGCGAGAATATTCAGCTGCGTAACTGCACGCTGCCTGAGAAGAACCTCGGACCTACAAACAAAGGTTCTAGCAAAAGAGACAAAGGGAAAGAAAAAATCACTGAGGAAGTCACCCTTAATGATGGAGTTATCAAAGAGCTCGCAGTGAGGGACCCGCCTAAGAAAAAAAGGTAGATTACAACGTTCTTGCACATTTAAGGAAAATACCCTCACAACTGAGCATATTGGATACTCTCCTCTTGTTCAAAGAAGCATGAGAGTCTCTGATCAAGGCATTACGAGAGCCCGATCAATTCCAAGCTTTTCTCACAGAAGAGAAGATGAAGGACGAGCTGGCAGAGGTCCACACGGCTGACATTACATTCAGCAATGAAGCCCTCCTCCTTGGTACGTGCGAGCATAACCGTCCGTTATACGTCACCGGGTACTGCCACAACATCAAAATAGCGAAAATCCTTGTCGACAATGGATCCTCCGTCAACCTTCTCAACGTGAAGGTGCTGAAGGAAATTTGCATGAACGTTCAGCACTTGGCCCGAGACAAAATTACCATCTCCAGGTTCGACTCACAGTCGTCACGGACGTTTGGGTCCGTAATACTGACGCTGTGCTTCGGGTTGCCTGTCGCTGACATCAAATTTCACATCATTGATGCCAAGACTTTCTATAACACTTTGCTCGGTAGGCCCTGGTTGCATGGGTACAACGTCATCCCTTCTACACAACATCAGGGTATGAAGTATTTCAAGGATGGTTTGGAATACACCGTCACAGGGGAGCTAAATCCATTCTCCATAAACGAGGTCCAAAAATATGAAGACGCAAAGTACTTGATTGATGATATTTTCCGATTGTGTAAGTAAATCAAATGATCCTCGGCAACGGCGCCATTTGATTGATGATTAATTCCGATTGTGTCGTGTAACTCGAATAAGTTTCTTTGCGTCGGTATTTAGAAAATGAATAAAATTCACAATCAAAGAATTATTTTGACCGCAATCAACTACGGTGTCGGATGTAGATCGTTAGTGAGTGCGGATCGTCCATAGGGATTGCGCGATTCGTTTGTATGTTTGATTTGTTTGAATTGAAAAGTTAATAGAAAAGAAAAGAAAACATGATTCAAGATTTTATCGATGGATTCAAGTGTCACTATTCTAATCAAGAATCAAGAAAATGATAAACAATCGAGAATCGAGTTTCGAGGATTTTTCCAATCAAATATCAAGAATCTAAATGAGGCTCGTAGGAATCGATCGGATCTATAGATGTGATGTAATCTCAAGATGACGTATTCTTATCCTTCGACGAATTGATACTAGATCGATGATGATCGACGAGAATTAGGGATTTCTAGTGAAACTAGGGTTTCGCTTTTTATCCCTTATTCTTTCGTCGATATTATTCACATTCTAGCCTCTAGTAAATTCAAGAAACGATTGTAGATCCCCAATTTCGAGCAATAACAATCAAGAAAGCATCGCAACGAGACTAAGTCATCGATTCTTGAACTTGCTAGGGTTTACAAAACTCGTAGGACTCAAGAATCGTTTTAAGATTTGTTACATCATCATTTTATTGATCGTCTCGACTCCTTGAAGAGCGGAGTTTTACTCAAACATCACAACAAGAACTACAATTACAAATTGAGATTGAATCATGATGTAAGAATTTAAAGAAAACAAGATAAAAGAATTTCACCTTTTATTTATATCAACAATTTCATTACAGTAGCTCAAGAACTACAAGAGGAAGAACTCGATTGTCGAATTGGCTTCGCTTGTCTCCGTGAGTCGTGGATCGGCTTAGACCACTTGCTCTGTTGAAGATCGACTCCGCTCCTAAAAGGTTGAAGGGCTTCTCGCTTGATTTGGTACTCAGGATCTTGAATTTTGATTGGAATTAGGGTTAGGGTTTCGCACAAGTCTTGTCACTAGACTTGTGGAAGAAGATTGAGAATTGAACTAATGACTAGAGATTGAAGAAGTAGAGATCTATTTTGAGATATCTAGATGCCTTTAACCCTAGGTCTAGGCTTCTATTTATAGATTTTCTAAACCCTAGGTTTAGGTTTTGAATTACAATTCCCTCCAAAAGTTTGTTGAGGAGCTTCTAGAAATAGTTTGTTAGGAGCTTAGCTTAGGCTTTAAGCTAGGATTGTTTAAGCTTAGAAACCCTAGTTTGCTGAACTGGCAGAAGCTTCTGGAGTCTTCTGGAATTTGCCATAGATTTCTGAGCTGTAGGAGCTGCGGGAGGAGTAATGAAGCAAAATTAGAGTGCTGACGTGGCAATACCGCCGCGGATCCGCGGCGCAGGCAGGCTCCTGCCGCGGATCCGCGGCTCTTTGTGGGCCTTGGGGCTTGGGCCTTCTGGTGTGGTCTTGGGCTGACATATGGTCCTTTCTGTGATATGTTGAATTGTATTTTTCCCTTTGGATTGCTACCAGATCTTTAGCCTTTGAGTTGGCGTATTTTTTTCCAGCTTCTTTTGGCTTTTGTTTGGATTTTCCTGCACAATTTCTCAAGACAAGTGTTGCACAATATAGGGATGATGCGATGCCATGAAATGCAGTCAATTTTCTTTATAGTGCCGGTTTTAGAGTCTAACATATGCAATCTGATATTTAACGACTGATTTGCTAATATGTGCTATATGAATGCCGAACACTTTTAGATGAGTGCAAATGATAGGAAAATTGCTGTGTCAAAAATACATTATTTTCGACTTATCAAATTCCCCCAAACTTATTTTCGATCGTCTCGAGCGAACTTTTTATTAAAAAGAAGGAGAAAATAAAGAAAGAGAAAAACTAACTAGCACACTTTTGTAGGCAACACGATTGCACTGAGCACGTGCAACAAGCCTTTAAACCTCTAGGTATCCCTAGTAGGAGGAGTGTTGTCCCCTGAGGGTTTTCAGCGGATTGCACCCACAAAATCCAATAATAAAAGAAAGATCATGAATATTACATTTAAAGAAAAGAATTGTAAAAGAAAAGCTTCGAAAATTAGGGTTTCCAACTAAGCTAGCTTTTCGGTTGTCATGAGCCCTATCTTAATAGTCATGAAAAGATGTTAGAAATCACGTCCTCCCTCAATAAAACATCGTCTTATTCTTCATTCCTATCTTTCTTCCAAACATCGATCATATAACCCTGCGTGTGTGTAAAGACATCCCTACACCCGGAGAATTCAATTCAAGCTATCATACTCTTGCCCATCAGCCTCAGTACTTTTTAATTAATGAATATTTAGATGAGATTGCTCACACACTTTCATGCGACCGTTAATACTTCTTGAGGTACTAACCGACCGATTACTCCTGTGCTTGCTTACTTGGTGTTTTTTCCTCGTCTTGCACCACCTTAGGCATAGCAGTGACTCCCAGACCAGTTGGCCTTAGGGCACTAGGTGAAGAGGCACCCTCGCTATATTTTTTTTATTGCCCTCGGTGATAACAAAACCAGTGTCCATTTTTCTCACCACTTTATATTTTCTTCATTTCATTTTTTTCATCATTTTTTTTTATTTCCTTCATACTTTTGGCTTTAAGACGAGCATTTCAAGATATCCTCTACTATCCCAGGCTTTAAGACGTGTGTAAGTGCGAATAGCAGGGTATCAACGTTCAAAATGTTTGGCTTCCAGAATAGAAACTATTTTTCAGACTTATTTTTATCCTCAGATTAGTGACGTCTTTCATCTTACTAACCCTTGGGACAATGGCTCATAACTACTTATTACTAGTTCGTATAAGAAAACTTCTAATTTTCTTGGGTTTCTTAAATTTTTCTAATCTCATGGATGTAATTTTTCACTATCTAAACTTTCATTATCTTATTTATGTACAAAAATGTTTAAATGTTAAAATATTTTTATATTTTGAAATTTTTTTTTAATTTTTATGGATTTTGAAAATTTTTAAATTTTTATAAGTTTTTAAAAAAATGTTTTGTGCTTATGCAAATGATATGCAAACGATGCAAAAAATAAGCACAAACCTCCCCCAAACTTGTTTTCAACAGTGTCCTCACTGTTGCCAACAGCTATATCTACAAAACCTGTAAGTCTGGGAGGAATTATTAGTGCGGGCAAAATATATAAGTGAAGAACTTCCCCCAAACTTACTCTTTTCACTCACTTCCATTCAGAAAGATGATGCAGTGATATGCATGACATGGGGGTGAGACGGAGGAATTTTAATCAAGATAAACTGGCTCCTGTAAGAACAGGAGCTCTTCCGTGGGGTCAGTGGAAAAATACGGTTTTAGTCTATATCCATTCACTTTGAAAAATGTGCCGTTTTTAACATTTTCTACTTCTACTGCCCCGTACGGGTATACAGACCGCACAACAAAAGGTCCCTTCCACCGAGATCGGAGCTTACCCGCGTGAAGGTGTAGTCGTGAATCATAAAGAAGGACATGTAGACCAGGTGAAAATGTTTTCCTCAAAATGTTTTTATCATGAAAAACCTTAGTCCTATTCTTAATGATTACAGCGTTATCATAGGCTTCATCGCGGAGTTCGCTTAGCTCATTTATTTGCAGCTTCCGAAAGTTGCATGCTTGGTTTAGATCAAAATTTATTTCCTTAATAGCCCACAATGCTTTATGCTCAATCTCGACGGGTAAGTGACATGCCTTCCCAAACACTATCCTATAAGGAGACATCCCTAGGTCGGTTTTAAATGCAGTTCGGAATGCCCAAAGAGCATCCGTCAGTTTGGTCGACCAGTCTTTTCTATTTTTAGCAACAGTCTTCTCCAGGATTAATTTGATCTGTCTGTTTGAGATCTCAGCCTGCCCGCTCGTTTGGGGATGATAGGGTGTAGAAAGTCTGTGGTTGATTGAGTATTTCCGCATCAGAGTCTCGAAAGACCTGTTGCAGAAATGTGTCCCATTATCGCTAATAATAGCGCGTGGGTGTCCAAATCGCGAAAAGATATTCTCTTTCAAGAACTTAATGACAACTTTCCTATCATTAGTGCGACATGGAATGGCTTCAACCCACTTTGAGACATAATCAACCGCCAGCAGTATGTACAGATTCCCAAAGGAGCTGGGAAAGGGACCCATAAAATCAATGCCCCAAACATCGAATATTTCAACAACCAAGATGGGTTGCTGAGGCATTTCATTTCTCCGGGAGATTCTACCCGTGTACTGACATTGTGTACAGGTTTTGCAATAGTTAAATGCGTCCTTGAACAAGGTCGGCCAATAAAATCTACATTGCAAAACCTTCTCCGCCGTCTTTTTAGGACCAAAGTGACCCCCACAGGCCTGATCATGACAAAAAGAAAGAATACTCTTGAACTCTTCTTTCGGGACACACCGGTGAATGATCTGATCAGGACAATACTTAAACAAGTATGGATCATCCCAGTAAAAGTGTTTTACTTAGGATAGAAAACGGTATTTGTCCTGTTTTGACCAATCGCTGGGTATAAGTCCCGTGACAAGATAGTTCACAATATCCCTGAACCAAGGTTCATTGGATACGCTCAAGAGTTGTTCGTCAGGAAACGAATCATTGATCGGCAGGGTCACAGGGGAAGAAGAGATGCGTGAAAGATGGTCGGCTACTACGTTTTCACATCCTTTCTTATCTTTGATAACAAGATCAAATTCTTGTAACAGAAGGATCCAACGTATTAGTTGACCTTTTGCATCTTTCTTCGCCAGAAGATGTTTTAAGGCGGAATGGTCAGTGTACACAACTATAGGTGAGCCAATTAAGTAAGGCCTGAATTTTTCTAATGCAAATACAACCGCCAAAAGTTCTTTTTCGGTGGTCGTATAATTGATTTGTGCATCATTCAGGGTCTTACTCACATAGTATATTACGTGTGGCATCTTTTCAATGTGTTGTCCTAAGACTGCACCTACTGCAAAGTCGGATGCGTCACACATCAGCTCAAAGGGGTAGTCCCAATTTGAAGACGATAGAACGGGGGCTGAAGTGAGTGAGTGTTTAAGTGAGTCGAAAGCTGTCTCACAGTCCGAGTCAAAATGGAAGGTCGTATCCTTGGCCAGGAGAAGAGTTAAAGGTCTAGCAATTTTGCTGAAGTCCTTAATGAATCTCCTATAAAAGCCCGCATGGCCAAGGAAAGATCGAATATCTTTGACGCTTTTGGGATGAGGGAGGTTTTGAATGACATCTATCTTAGCTCTGTCAACCTCAATGCCTTTCTGTGAAATAACATGTCCAAGTACAATTCCTTCTTGGACCATGAAATGGCATTTTTCCTAGTTCAAAGTTAAGTTCTTCTCTTTGCAACGAGTAAGAACAGCGTCAAGATTTGATAGGCACTCAGAAAAAGAGTCTCCAAAAATCGAGAAATCGTCCATAAAGATCTCCAGAAAATTCTCTACCATATCAGAGAATATCCCCATCACACACCGCTGAAAGGTAGCGGGAGCATTGCATAACCCAAAGGGCATGCGACTGTAAGCAAAGGTACCAAAAGGACAAGTAAAAGTGGTTTTATCTTGATCCTTTTTGGCGATGGGAACCTAATTATAGCCTGATTATCCGTCCATAAAACAATAATACTCTCGTCCTGCTAAGTGTTCCAGCATTTGATCAATGAATGGTAGAGAAAAGTGGTCTTTCCTCGTGGCAGCATTGAGTTTTCTATAATCAATACATACACGCCACCCAGTTTGGGCGCGTGTCTGAATCAACTCATTTGCCTCATTGGTAATAACAGTGATGCCGGATTTTTTAGGAACGACATGTATAGGACTCACCCATTGGCTATCGGAGATGGGGTATATAATACCATTATCTAGGCATTTGACGATCTCTTTCATTACCGCTTCCTTCATGACGGGATTTAACCGTCTCTGTGGTTCTCGGGTTGGTCTGGTATCATCCATCACATGTATATGATGTTCAACAATCAAGAGACTAATCCCTTTGATGTCCGCCATAGTCCAACCAAACGCCTCTTTGTTAGATCTCAATACCGATAAAAGTGCATTCTCTTGCTCTAATGCTAGAGAAGCGGATATTATAACCGGTAAAGACTCCTTCTCACCTAAATAAGCATATTTAAGATGAGAAGGTAAAATTTTGAGATCTAATTCGGGTGGAGAAATGATAGAAGGAGGGATCATCGAGTGATTTTTGGATTTATAAAGAAGCTCAGAGCCTGTGAAAGATACAGACTCGGGTGGTAAAAAGTCAGGAGTGTCGGACTCAAGTGTAGGAAAAGTGTCCTCACTAAGATCATGTGTAAAGTCAAACAGAGATGTGGTAATGTCGTCGAGATCAGTAAAGCAAAGTTCCTCAGCTCCGCAACTATCGGGAGTGATCTCGTGGACAGAGCACACATCGAGAATATGAGCAGAGGGTTCTGATGGCTCACTTCCAACTTTGTAGATGTTTAGTTCAATGGTCATATTTCCAAATGATAAGTTCATTGAACCATTTCTACAGTTTATAACAGCGTTGGAAGTGGCAAGGAAAGGACGACCCAGAATCACCGGAATTTGGTCCCGGGGGTTTGCTATAGGCTGTGTATCGAGTACAATGAAGTTTACAGGGAAAACAAATTCCCCGACCTTTATCAACACATTCTCTAGTTCACCCCTTGGTTTTGTGATTGAACGGTCTGCCATTTGGAGAGTGCAGTGAGCAGGTTTCAACTCTCCAATCCCTAATTGCTCATATACAGAATATGGAAGTAGGTTAACACTTGCGCCAAGGTCTAAAAGAACACGATTTATGTTTTTACCCCCAATAGAAATCGATATTGTAGGACATCCTGGGTCCTTTCGTTTCTTTGGTAGCTGGGGGATAAAAGCAGTGCTAATATTATTAGATATAAAGACCTTCTTCGGCACTTGAGTCTTCCTCTTCCTAGTGCACAAGTCCTTAAGAATTTTCGCATAAGCGGGGACTTGTTGAATCGCATCTAGGAGAGGGATGTTGATGTTAACATGTTTGAACATTTCCATAATTTTCTCCATATGAGGACTCGTTCTATTACCCCTTAACCGATTCGGGTAAGGAGCTTTCGCAATAAGCACCGGGTCCATCATAGGAGAAGGAAGAGGGGGTAGACGAGATCCCAAAAGAGGAGTGGGGACCGTCTGTGGAGAACTATAAGGGTTGGGCTGAGGTGTCGAGCCTAGTGGGAAATGGAGAATATGCTCGCGAGAAGGTGGTGGGGTAGAAGAACAAGGATCAGAAGTAGAAGTGTGTGTGAGGAAAGGTCTCAGCCGGGGTGTTATTGATAGGATTTTCAATATCATCAATTCCTTCCCCGACATGATTGTTCAGCACTCTTCCCGATCTCAACGTTGTCACGGCATTTACATTGTAATGCCCAGGATTTTGTAGGGGTTGAGAGGGAAGTTTCCCTTTTTCTCTCGCACTCATTTCGGCTTTAAGTCGTGCTATTTCAGCTTCCATCGATCTGATACTCTCAGCTTGGGACGCTGAGTTTTTCTTTATCTCACTGACGGAAGTTCTAACCTCAGCCGAAACCTCTATGAAATTTGATAAGAGCGATTTCATGGTTTGAGTGAATTGAGAGAGTTCATCAGAACCGGTCAACTGCATAGGATTAGACTGTGCAGGAGTGTTAACCTGGTTGTGGAAATTTTGTGACTGGTAGGGGTGCTGAGTGAGTTGAAGTGGTTGCTGTTGTGGTGGAAGAGCCCTTTGGAATTGATTTTGGCTTGGAACCATGTTTTGATGAGATTGTTGTTGGTTCCAAGCAAAATTCGGTTGATTCCTCCAACCCTGATTGTACGTGGAAGAATATGGATCGTTTCTAGGTCTTTGAAATGCGGCATTTGTATGCTCGTGACCTTGAAACGCAGAGTTTAATGGACATTCTTCCGTTAAATGAGACGGATCAGAACAACAGCCACATACAGTTTTGGGGAGCGACATTGGGTTTAGGGAGGCTGCAGAAAATTTGTGTTCCATAGCTTCGAGCTTCTTTTGCATTGCTGCCATCTCAGCTCGAACACCTATGGACACATCTATTTGGTGTACGCCACCCCTATTCAATGATTGGGTTCCACTCTCCCACTGTAGTGATTTTTCAGCGAACTCTTCTAAAAATTTCCAAGCTTCCTCATCATACTTGGTCATAAAAGTACCTTGACACATGTTTTCAAGGTTCTGTTTAGTGTTTGGGTTAATGCCCTCATATGTGATTCGGCAAAGATCCCATCTCGGGATGCCGTGATGAGGACATTGAACCAATAGATCCTTGAAACGTTCAAAGCATTTTGAAAATGGTTCAGTAGGGAGCTGGGTAAATTGATTCAGTTCGCTACGGATTCGAGCTGTCTTTTGCATAAGGTAGAATTTCTTAAGGAATGCCGCGACGAATTCTTCCCAATTCGTAATAGAGTGTGCGGTAGTGTTATATAGCCACTTCTCGGCTATATCGCACAAAGTAAATGGAAGAAGTCGTAGACACATAGCATCCACAGAAAGTTGTGACGTACCCATCATTGCGCATACGTTTTCAAATTTGGTAATGAAAACGTAAGCGTCCTCAGTCTCGAGTCCGTGGAATTTGGGTAAAAGGTTGATGTATTGGGGTTTAATTTCAAAATTATCCCCGTTGGCTGGTGGAATGGATAAGCAGGTCGAAAGAGGACCTCGCAATGGATAGCACCTCTCTTGGAGAGAGATGCGGGGTGGATTCTGCGCACCAACGTACGGCGGTAGATTAGGGTTAAAGAAGTTCGATGGAGGTGGATCCATCGATGTGGGTGTGGTGGTGGGTAAAGAAGAAGTGAATGGAGAAATACCGACTTCGGAGTCGATAAAGGGTACGCGGACTAAACGGGCACTAGAATCCCGTGTCCAGCCTATCTTGTACTAAAAAGGGTTAGTACAAGTGGCAGCATTGCTTTATAATTAGGGGTAGTGAATGAATGAATGCGGTGTTTGTTTTGAAAAGTGGACGGATTTTTGAAAAAATGATGCAACACAACAAATGCAACACACAAAACCCTAATTCTAGGGGTCGCCTAGGTCAGATCTCTAGACCGCTCCTAATTGCCAGAAGACAAGACGTGGGATAAAATCCTCCACTGCCTCTTTGTCTCTCCTGTGGCCAGGTAAGTGCCAGGTAAGTGGGAGGTTCTCCACTACGTAAGTAGTGGGCCTAATTAAGTAACCACTAGCCTTCGACACACTTGCCTAGACACTACAAGAGAAACGCGGATAAGCAATGAATTACCCACGGCCTTCTTCTGTCCTAAGTAAGCGCGACGGTCCTTAGAGTCATCTCTATATCTTTTTTAGTTAATTGGGGTAAATACGGATGCAAGTTTTGCGGTTTTTGGGGCTTAGGAAGGGTAATGAACTCCCCACCTAATCTGGATTTGGTCTTTGCCCCTTAATGTCCGTATTAATTATGCAAACAACCACAAGAATCAAAACAAGCACAAATTAATTTTGCTATTTGCGTGCTGCGATTATTTGCAAAGAAACCTGCACAAAAATGTTAATTGGAGCAGATTTTTAGAAGGAAATAAGAAAGTAAGAAATTACCTGCCAAAATTTGCACAGAGAACCCTTCAGCAAGCTGCGGAACCGCCGCAAATCATGGCTCCTACCGCGATTTCGCTGCCGTCGGTGATGATCCCTGCACACAATTTTCACAGAGAGCTTCTGTGTAGTCCCTGAGTCCTCTGGAATTCTCCAAATTTTTTTCCAATTTCACAGCAAGCTCCAGATCTCCTTGCAATAAACCACAACAAATTGTTTAGATTTTTGCGCGATTTTTGATCTCAAAATTATAATGGAATAAATCTTTCAATTCAAATTTTAATATAAAATGAATTAGCGCGCGATCCCCGGCAACGGTGCCATTTGATTGATGATATTTTCCGATTGTGTAAGTAAATCAAACGATCCCCGGCAACGGTGCCATTTGATTGATGATTAATTCCGATTGTGTCGTGTAACTCGAATAAGTTTCTTTGTGTCGGTATTTAGAAAATGAATAAAATTCACAATCAAAGAATTATTTTGACCGCAATCAACTACGGTGTCGGATGTAGATCGTTAGCGAGTGCGGATCGTCCATAGGGATTGTGCGATTCGTTTGTATATTTGATTTGTTTGAATTGAAAAGTTAATAGAAAAGAAAAGAAAACATGATTCAAGATTTTATCGATGGATTCAAGTGTCACTATTCTAATCAAGAATCAAGAAAATGATAAACAATCGAGAATCGAGTTTCGATGATTTTTCCAACCAAATATCAAGAATCTAAATGAGGCTCGTAGGAATCGATCGGATCTATAGATGTGATGTAATCTCAAGATGACGTATTCTTATCCTTCGACGAATTGATACTAGATCGATGATGATCGACGAGAATTAGGGATTTCTAGTGAAACTAGGGTTTCGCTTTTTATCCCTTATTCTTTCCTCGATATCATTCACATTCTAGCCTCTAGTAAATTCAAGAAACGATTGTAGATCCCCAATTTTGAGTGATAACAATCAAGAAAGCATCGCAACGAGACTAGGTCATCGATTCTTGAACTTGCTAGGGTTTACAAAACTCGTAGGACTCAAGAATCGTTTTAAGATTTGTTACATCATCATTCTATTGATCGTCTCGACTCCTTGACGAGCGGAGTTTTACTTAAACATCCCAACAAGAACTACAATTACAAATTGAGATCGAATCATGATGCAAGAATTTAAAGAAAACACGATAAAAGAATTTCACCTTTTATTTATATCAACAATTTCATTACAGTCGCTCAAGAACTACAAGAGGAAGAACTCGTTTGTCGAATTGGCTTCGCTTGTCTCCGTGAGTCGTGGATCGGCTTGGACCACTTGCTCTGTTGAAGATCGGCTCCGTTCCTAAAAGGTTGAAGGGCTTCTCGCTTAATTTGGTACTCGGGATCTTGAATTTTGATTGGAATTAGGGTTAGGGTTTCGCACAAGTCTTGTCACTAGACTTGTGGAAGAAGATGGAGAATTGAACTAATGATTAGAGATTGAAGAAGTAGAGATCTATTTTGAGATATCTAGATGGCTTTAACCCTAGGTCTAGGCTTCTATTTATAGATTTTCCAAACCCTAGGTCTAGGTTTTGAAATTACAATTCCCTCCAAAAGTTTGTTGAGGAGCTTCTAGAAATAGTTTGTTAGGAGCTTAGCTTAGGCTTTAAGCTAGGATTGTTTAAGCTTAGAAACCCTAGTTTGCTGAACTGGCAGAAGCTTCTGGAGTCTTCTGGAATTTGCCATAGATTTCTGAGCTGTAGGAGCTGCGGGAGGAGTAATGAAGCAAAATTGGAGTGCTGACGTGGCAATACCGCCGCGGATCCGCGGCGCAGGCAGGCTCCTGCCGCGGATCCGCGGCTCTTTTTGGGCCTTGGGGCTTGGGCCTTCTGGTGTGGTCTTGGGCTGACATATGGTCCTTTCTGTGATATGTTGAATTGTATTTTTCCCTTTGGATTGCTACCAGATCTTTAGACTTTGAGTTGGCGTATTTTTTTTTCAGCTTCTTTTGGCTTTTGTTTGGATTTTCCTGCACAATTTCTCAAGACAAGTGTTGCACAATATAGGGATGATGCGATACCATGAAATGCAGTCAATTTCCTTTATAGTGCCGGTTTTAGAGTCTAACATATGCAATCTGATATTTAACGACTGATTTGCTAATATGTGCTATATGAATGCCGAACACTTCTAGATGAGTGCAAATGATAGAAAAATTGCCGTGTCAAAAATACATTATTTTCGACTGATCAGTACTTCCTACCAGATTTCGAAGATACAGAAAGGTGTCGTAAGCCAGAGGATAAACAGAAGGCCGCCGCCACTATCCCGATCTTTAGGAGCGATTCCAAGGAAGATAAAGAAATAGTCTACTCGGGACAACCCTAGAAAGAAAATGACAGGCCCGGACCATCTACCGTTATTCTGGTCTTTGGTAGCGATTCTGAGGACGAGGACAACGCAGTGTTCTCCATTCTCCCGTCAGTGCAAACCCTCGTCGGAGCAGATCAGAGTATGCAAATCACGATGGCTCCGCTTCGGCATTACAAGAAACTTGATGCGCTCGATACATACAGCGTGCAATAACTACAGAATTTCTACGTCCCTCCCAGGCCAAGAGGTGAAAAGGTGATCCTCTTCTACCAATCTACGGAGATCAAAGTAGAAAAAGAAGTCTGGCATGGTGCTGATTTTACACTCGATAGGCTTCAACCAATCCGTCTGCCAAGGTATCACACGGAGGGATTGAAAAGGCTGTTAAGATGCCAACGTATACTGCTCGAACAAACTGTTCGGCAAGCCCAATTTTACAAAAAGATTTGGGATATTCCCGGGACTCAGTGAAAGATGCCCAACGGGAAGATGAGGACAACGGGGCTCGGATACGTTCGGTCTAAGAAACGGGAGCAGTTCCACAGCTGCCACGTCATAAACAGCTTCAGCAAAGAGGAAAGCGCTCTTCCAAATGGTCGTGACATTGAAACAGAGCAAAATCCCGCTCTAAGAACGTTAAGTCCATCGCTCGAAGAACAAATAGACAAGCTAATAGAAGAGGCTTGTCAAAAGAGTCGAGACAACCACAGCCGCGAGATGGCTATCTATGAAAAAGTCAGGACGCAGCGCCTCAATCAGCAATCTGCGGAAAAAGAAGACTACAATGCCCTTTATCCCCAGCCCGCTGTATGTCCTCGCAAAAAAGAGAAATCTCAAAATAGAGGCAAAAACTGGACAAAGAGCACAAACAATGTTCGCAAACAACAAGGCAGATCTAAGAAGCCGCGCTATCAAGAAAAACTCGATTGGAACCCATCTTTGATAAAGAAGATGGGTTGGGAATACTCCTTCTCCCAAGATAAGACAGGGAAAATATTCAACCTTGTCACGAAGCACCAAATGATGACGCTTTCAGAGTCTCGGCAAACCGAACAAATAAATGAGGTCCATCGCCCGGATTATTACTCCTACCACCGAGCCATAGGTCATACCCTTGAAGATTGATTCACCTTCAAAGACTGGGTAGAAGACCAGTATCAGCAAGGCAGGTTCGCTTTATCCTACAGCCAGAGGGTAACCCCATTGCAAAAGCATGAGCCAAAGATGACCTATACCATGAGGATAGGACCGGTTCAACATCAAGGATGGAAGCGAACCCATACCTGCCATGTGATAACACTCTCAAAGGAGGGAGGGCACGAGACTATGGATGGCCTTCACATGTGCTTCGCAAATGAAGATGAGGACGAAGTGATCTCTGAGTTTCCACCGGCGCCAAGCGAGCTGGAAGATGGGATACACACCACAGCGGAAAACCTAAGAAAAATTGACTTAGGGTCATAAAATGATCCGAGGCCGACATTCGTCAGTGAGCTACTATCTGAAAAACATGTACTTACGTTAAAAGACGTGCTCATGCAATATAAAGACTGCTTCGCAAGGAACTATTCCAAAATGTCAGGTCTAGATCCAAAGGTGGCAGTACATAAACTGACCATATCGCCGGACATAAAGGTAGTTAAACAGGTGCCAAGAAGAATACGGCTCGAAATTGAGATGAGTATCGACGCTGAAGTCAAGGAACTAATTGACTCCGGCTTCATCCAAGAAGTTCAATATCCCGACTGGATCGCTAACATCGTTCCAGCGATGAAGAAAAATGGGACGGTGTGCATCTGCATGGACTTTCGGGACCTCAACAAAGCTTGCCCGAACGATGACTTCCCAGTACCTGGTACCGAGCTGATGATCGATAACACGTCTACCCATGAAGTCTTCTCCTTCATGGATGGATCTTTGGGATACAACCAAATAAAAATGCATCCTAAAGATCAAAAGCATACCGTCTTCCGGACTCTGCAGGGCATATTTTGCAATAAGGTGATGCCCTTCGGTCTGAAGAACGCCGGCGCTACCTACCAGAGGACCTTGACAAAGATCTTCGATGACCTTATCCATGAGATCGTTGATTGCTACATCGAAGACCTTGTGGTTAAAAGCAGGTCTCATGAAGAACATTGGGAACATTTAAAAATAGTGTTTCGACGCCTACGGAAGTATAATGTGAAGATGAATTCTCAAAAATGCGCATTTGGAGTCTCCTCAGGAAAATTCCTAGGATTCATCATACGACACCGGGGTATCGAAATCGACCCTTCGAAAATCAAGGCGATTATGGAAATGCCCACGCCGAGAACCCTCAAACAACTACGATCTCTTCAAGGAAAGCTCGCTTATATCCGGCGGTTCATAGCCAACCTCTCCGGAAAATGCCGTCCCTATATTCATCTGATGAAGAAGGGGAACCTATTCGTCTGGGATCGAAAATACCAAAATGCACTAGACGAAATCAATCAATACCTGCAAAATCCGCCGGTATTGACCGCTCCGGTTAAGGGAAAACCCCTTATCCTATATACAACAGCCCTTGAGGGTTCTCTAGGCGCGGGCACAAGAGAACGCTTAGGGAAAGGAGAGAGCTTTGTACTATTTGAGCCAAGTTCTCCTGGGGACAGAAAACAACTACTCCTCCATTGAAAAGTATTGCCTGGCACTGATCTTCGCGATAACGAAGCTCAGACATTACGCCTTAGCACATGAGGTCCATCTCATATCAAATGTGGACCCTCTCAAATATCTGATGTCAAGGGCCATATTAATGGGAAGGCTTGCCAAATGGATCCTCCTCCTGATGGAGTTCTCGATAACGTATCGACCTCTCAAAGCAGCGAAAGGCCAGGCCATCGCCGACTTTCTCGCCGAGCATCCGATACCAGCCGACTACCCTTTAAATTGTCAGTTGCCGGATGAATATGCATTCGACATAATCGAAAGAGAGAAGGAAGAAAGTGATTCCCGATGGAAACTCTACTTTGATGGAGCATCTTTCATGAAGAGGTGAAAGCAAAACATCTCTATTATCAAAGCCGGGATGGGCCTTATCTTCGTGACTCCGCAAGGAGGGATATTGCGTTACGCCCTTTCTTTAACGGGGCCGAGGACTAATAACAAAGCTGAATATGAAGCTTTAATAGTAGGTCTTGAGATCGCTGTAGACATGGGAAACAAAGACCTCCTCATATATCGAGACTCCCAGCCGATCGTTAGCCAAGTGAATGGCGACTATTAGACATGCAAGCCGGAGCTGATAAGGTATGGAGAAAGGGTGCAACAACTGTTGACACAAATCCCCTCCTACATCCTGGAGAGTATACCGCGTGCAGAAAATAGCAAGGCAAATGCGTTGGCCAAATTGGTTAAGAAACTGGCCGACGAAGACCTTGATGACGTAAAGATCATCGTGCAAAGTCGCAGGATCCTCGCGCCAACAGAAATATTTTCGGAAGACTTAACAGAGCCATTCGAAGGAAAAGAAATGACTGTTCCCCGCCGAAAGCCGCGACCGGGACGTTGGGACGTCAGGGCCTGAATTTCGAGGGCAGATGCTAATTGGTGCTATCCGTCCACCTCTCCGAAGATTCTAATTGATTTATGGCACCATGTATCGAAGGTTTAAACGGATGCGGCCAATGTAGCAGACTTTGTCAGATTCCCCCTCATTTGAGGGGTTTTTGATTATGGGGACGCTCTTCCCTGCAGACGAAAGCCCCTGCAGTTAATTACGCTACCACATTGCAGTAACCACTTTCTCCTTCTCCAGATGGTCACTTCGTGTCGTGTGTGTTTGTTTTGTTTTTGGTTGCCCGTGGATTGTATACGGAGACTAATTTATGTTGTCGCCCGTAGGACGTAGATTAGTCCAAATCCATATTTTCTTAGATTTGGGTTTGGGGGTTTGGGTTTAAGGATACGTTAGTCTCATTTGAGACTAAGATCAACTTAAACGTTCGTTAAGGATACGTTAGTCTAATTTTAGACTAAGATCAACTTAACAGGATCGTTTAGATCCAACAAGAGAGAATTTGGACTCAATTGTTTAGTTTAGGGACATTGCGTTCGATTGCCAGTTTAAGGACATAATGATTTAATACCAGTTTAAGGACATAGTGGTCCAATGTTAGTTTAAGGACATCTCGGTCCAATGTTAGTTTAAAGACATCTCGGTCAAATGTTAGTTTAAAGACATCTCGGTCAAGGTTAAGGACATCATACTCCGTGAGTTTAAAGACCTCACAGTCAAGGTTAAGGACATCATAGTCCATGGGCTTAAGGACCCCACAGTCCAGTTCAAAGACGTCATAGTCTATGTAGTGTATGGTTGCCGGGACACGTCACCTCTCTGAAGACGTTGAAGGATTACAACGACATATATCAGAGGGGGTCAGAGATGTACCCTTGAACCGAAGTTGATTGGGAGATCTGTAGTCCAATTTGGGACTAAGATCAATTAATTAGATTATGAGCACATGGGCTCAGTTAAATCTGAATTGAGGACTTGTGGCCAGCTTGGGCTAAGTCCAATTAAGTTTGAAATGTTGGCCTTTTGGTTGGCCTGTTGAACATTTGTCTGGGTTCAGCCCTTCATTATTTAGCAATGCTAAACAAGAGTTTGAGGGCTTTGAGAACATTTTGTCTTTGGGTGAGCACTTAAACATAATAGTTCTGGATTTTAAGGCTCATTTGAAGGGGATATTTGCCTCTGGAAAACTTAGCCAATTTGGGCTAATCTGGTTTTTTTAGAATAGTGTTAAAAACTAAAGGACATCTGGCGGTCACGTGTACTCACGTGATGTATTTAAAACAGTGTTAAACACTAGGGACAGAGCACTCAAAATAGTGTTAAACACTAAAAATGAGGCGGTCACATGGAGTCACGTGAGGCGCCAGAGAATTGGGCCAGACTTCCTTTATTTTACTCTCAAAATTTGCCAATAAGTGTTAAACACTTAATCTTTGTAATCATCACGTGTGGACACGTGAGAGTACCCATGTATTGGGTATTAATTCCTCGGTTTCACCTCATTTGCCCTTTTGAAAAGGTATTAGTCAAAGGTCACGTGGGGACACGTGAGGCATTGCCTCTGTTATTTATTCTCAGAATATTCACAGAAGTGTTAAACACTTGATCTTAACGGCCATCACGTGTGGGCACGTGATGGGTACCCGTGCATTGATTTTTAAAATGTTTTATTAGGGGTCACGTGGAGACACATGAGGGCGCCCAAAATTGATTCTGCCCTTGGCTTTGTTCCCTTTTGTTTTGAGAGTCACGTGGGAGCACGTGAGGCATTGCCTCTGGGCTTTCCTTTCTCATTTTTGAGGGCTCCGTTCTAGGGGTCACGTGACCCAGTTTTATTCTCTTCTTTCTGCTCATTGAGAATGGGGGTCACGTGTTACCACGTGACCAATTTCTTTACGTGTATGGAGAGCTTTAAGTCCCTTGTTTTAAGAATTAAATTCTCTGTAGGGTTAAACCCTAATTCTGTTTTAGAGGAATTAAATTCCTATGTATGTGGAAGAATTAAATTCTTATGTAGGGCTGAACCCTAGTTTTATTTTTAGAGGAATTAAATTCCTGTGAATTTGGGAGAATTAAATTCTCATGTAGGGTTAAACCCTAGTTTCTTTTGAGGAATTAAATTCCTATGAATTTGGGAGAATTAAATTCCTTAAACTTAAATTCTTCCTCTAAGTTTTGGATCTGCATGGCAGAATCTCCCCGATGAGAATTAAATTCTCAACCTGTGGGGAGATCTGCTTCTGCAGATCTTCAACCAAAGGAAGAACTAAGTTCTTATTCAGAAGAGTTAAACTCTTAAATTGAGAATTAAATTCTCTTTTTTGTTTTATGGAGCTTAGATCTCTTTCCCCTTTCTCACCTAGAGTTTCTTTTCTATTCTGAAGAAATTTTCTTTTCTCTCTTAAGAATTAAATTCTCCTCTCTTTTTTCTTTCTCCGTTCTTCTTCAGAAAATCAAAAATTCCAAGATCCAAAAATCAATCCTCCCCTTTCTTCTCTTCTTGGCTCCTATTTATAGGAGAAGGAAAAGAATCAATTTGTTCAGTGAATCTTTCATTGAAAGATTTTGTTTGTTTTTGTAACTAACATGATCTCAGTGAATTTTATTCACCATTGGATTTTTTAATCCAAAAGATATTCTGTTTGTTATTCTTGGTGAATTTTAGGGAAATCTTTCCTTGTATAAAATCTTTCCATAAATTGGTGATTTTTAATCACCATTGGATTTTTAATCCAACGGTGTTCCACTTTACAGAGCATAATCCTCTTTTGTTTGGAAAGATTTAAAGAAATACTTTCCCAGTTAGGGTCTTTGATTTCCCTTAATTAGAATTTAATTTTATTAATTCATAAGGCTTTTAAATCCTATCATGTGTTGGCACGTGATCCCAATATTTGATAATTTAATTTTATCAATTAAAGAGCTGAGGGACCTGTCACGTGTTGACACGTGACCCTCTTTTATTCAGAATTTAATTCTGCCTTTTAACAGAGCCAAGGGACCATCACGTGTCAGCACGTGACCCTCTTTTATTCAGAATTTAATTCTGACTTTTAGCAGAGCCAAGGAACCATCACGTATCAGCACGTGACCCTCTTTTATTCAGAATTTAATTCTACCTTTTAACAGAGCTAAGGGATCATCACGTGTCAGCACGTGACCCTTGGTCACGTGTGAGCACGTGATTCCCCATTGGGGTCTTTCCTTAGCTGTTTTATTACATTTTGTTTGATTAGAATTTAATTATATAAAGTAGAGATCAAAGGAAACTATCGCGTGTCAACACGTGACCCTTGGTCACGTGTGAGCACGTGACACCTCATTGAGGTATTTCCTGATTTTTTATCAGGGAACAAATGCCCCCACAGCGTTGTTCTCATGTGTATCCACGTGAGTGCAACGCTGTCATCTTTGTGGCCGTTGGATCTGTCTAGAGAATAGGGGAGATGAAACGTTTCCCATCACATCCTATAAATGCCCGCGTCCCTTCAGAAGCGCCTCCACTTTGTTCATCTTCTTCCTTGGTTGCTTTTTCCTTTTGAGAATTTAATTCTCTCTCCCAGAGCTTAGTTCTCTGTTTCAAAAATTTTCAGAGTTTAACTCTGTTAAAAGATTCCTTTTTCTCAGGTAATGATCTTGAACGGCTTAAGAACTTTTGCAAAAATCTTCGTTGGATTTTAAATCCATACCAAGGGTTTTCCCCTTTAACAAGAACCCATTTTTTAAAGTTCTTTTAAAAAGAAAACCATTCAATCTTTAAACAATAGACCTTTTAGGGTTTCTCTGATCTTCAGGGATCGATGGCGATGCTTGTCTTTTCTCTGGAATTTAATTCCATTTCAAAGAGCTTTGGCTCTGAAAAAATATTTCTGGGAATTTAATTCCCCTGTTCAAAAGGAATTTAATCCCTCTGAAGAACTTAGTTCTTCCCAGAGAACTTCTTGGAGTTTTCTTGCCCTGAGTTGTTTCTTTGCAATAAAAGAAAAGATTTGCAGTAGGGTTTTTCTGGGAATTTAATTCCCTTGTTCTGCTTGATTTTTGCAGAGTCCAAGATGGATTTATTTTTATTGGACGTGTAGGGTCATTTGAAATCCACTGCCCATTTATTGAGAATCTTCCTTTTGTTCTCCTAATGATTACTTTGCCTCATCATTAGTGAGCCGCCATATTGATTTCGTGGGGCCCACGTGTTTTGTAACCAATGGTCCCACAAAATAAATTGCTTGTCACTTTTTTCCACTGTCCTTTATATATATATATATTTATAAATATATATACATGTGTGGGCTTCACTAACAGCTTCTTTTCCTTTGTTTCAGGAGCAATGGCTTCCCTCCCATACTTTCTTTTTACTCGCTCGGAAGCGGCTTTTCCTCAATCACCGCCTGACGAAGAGGTGATGGCGATGATCAGGGCTCATGACCCGAATTGCACTAGTCTACTTTTATGGGGAACCTGGTATGGTCATATCATCCGCGGTCGCCGCAGTTTTCTTTGCGAGATACTAACGGAGCCTACCTTCCCATTTCTGCCAATGGAGCGTCCACGGACCGCCTTTGCTGTGGAGATACCGAATTGGACCCCTACGGGACGGCTTGAGCCGTCTACAACTGGGATTCCAAACCACCCTGTGCCAGCTATAGATATTTTAGGGCGTCGCATCTGCCAAGGTGAAGCTCAGCCATGGGGACAGGTTTACAAAATAAGGCTTACTCCTCGACAACCCACGGGCTACCTTCTCTAGGCTCGTTATATCCTGTCTGCTCATCGTGCGCGACTACAGAGGGTTGGGATCTATCAGGCAGTATACACGTCTCTCTTCCACTATCAGTCCCCCCATGTCTGGTGGGTTAAGGCTTTCCTTAATCAATGGAATCTTCCCACTAACACTTTTTTGCTAGGGGACCGCGAAGTTTCAATTTCTTTAGACGAGTTTCACAAGATTTCGGGGTTGCCGATCAGGGGGACGCTCTGTGAAGAACTATTGCCTCCCGATGAGTATGTTTTTGAAGTTGAACCTGCTACGCTTGACGGCTTGTCGACCAAGAATGCCGTCCGCCACAAGCGCTCAAGCTTGATCAAGACTCTAAGCATATTTGAGAAGCTATTTACAGAGTCAGAGGAGCAGGGCGTCACGTTTAAAAGCTTTATCGCTTGCTTCCTTCGTGAGGACGTTCTGTTGAAGATGACTCCGAAGTTTGCGAATATCAACGACCCCTTTGGATTTGGTTTAAATAAGCGACCGGCTAAAGAAGAGGACTTGCTGCAGTTCTACATTCCCATCATATCGGCCATATCCTTCAAGTCGATTGCAGCTCCTGGCATGGATGAGGAAACTTTCTTCGTAGGCTTCATCAGTGTTTGGCTCAGCTGGTTCGCCATTCCCACGCACCGTCGCTTTATGAGAGCCTCCGTTATCTACCCTGCCCATCGTATTGCCGAAGGAACGCGACTAGTTGTGGGCATTGCAGGGCTAGCGCATCTATATCATGGGTTAAGCGCCGCGGCTAATACCTCAACTCCAGGCATAGATGTGGTAAACTTTTCTCTTCATTACTTTACGTCCTGGATTGAGATGCATGTGCTGGGGGCATTTGCTGTGCACCAAAGACCCAGCTTTTATGACGCCTACACTTTTCCGCGACTCATGCGGCTGTGGACGCTTCTGCTCCTGATCAGACTCAGTCCGGGGCTATTCGTGTGCTGCTTAGTCTCTATGCTAATGCGGGCGGGATGGTGTTTAACGACCGGGTTCTCTCGGCCCCTTCAGGACCGATCCAGCAGCTCTTTGATTCATCGAAAGAGGGAGCACCCTCTTTGAAGCCGAAGGAAGCCGCACACTTATATTCAATCAGACCGGGTTATCTGGTGTTCCGTCAGAATGGTGTAGCCCTTTTTATGCAGTATAACCCACACCGCTTTGCTCGGCAATTGGGGTATGACCAGGATGTCCCTTTCGAGGCGTTTACAGTGGAGCCTAGCCCGTCATCTGAAGTTGTTCGTGACTCCGCTCATCACTTCATGCGGCTGAACACCCGCTCTTCCTTCGTGATTCCCGAAGCTGATTATATCCTTCGATGTGTGGGGGCTTTCATGGGCCGGTATCTCCACCGAGTCAGTCCTATTATTACTGAGGAGAAAAGGATACTCCTTGGATATAAGGTTCCCGCTCCGATCCAAGCCACGGGAGTTCCGCCGCGACCGCGTGCCGCGGTTCGCCCTCCTTTGAGAGATACCAGCGTCGTGCTTACTCTGGGGATGGCAGAAGTGGATCTAAATCCCACAGCTGGTATGCCGCTGCACACTAGGGCTCAATCAAGGGGAAGGAAGGCACCGGCAGCAGTATCATCAGCTGCGGCATTAGCAATGGCAGTGTCCTCATCGGTAGCGCCGTCGAGAGAGGACATTGAAGGCGAGGTGGGTCAGCGTCAAACCAAAGCTTCGAAGGAAAAGAAGCGAGCGTCTTCAGGTATTAGTTCTGGGCCGAAGAGGAGGAAGAAGACAGTCACCCGTCTGCTCGATCTTTTAGTAGAATCCGAGCCTATCGTTCAAGACGAACCATTATCCATGATAGCGCCGGATGATAGTCTTCTTTTCCCTGGTTCATCTGCCGAGGAAGCCGCACAATTGGCTGAGGCTATAAGACGCTCACGACTTTAAACTGAGAATGCAAGGATCCCAAAGAGGCCTTATCCTGCCGTCATCTTCTACGAAGATCCTCCCTCGATACGGCGGATATTCATAGGTCCTTTGGAAGAAGGAGGCGAGATAGCCCTCAAGCAACCTATCTCGGCCGATGTCGAAGACGCGCTTTCATTGTGGATTGGTGGTCATGAGTTTACCCTCGAGCCCAGGCGAGCACGACTTCTTGAGAAGGAGCGCCGGCTTGAAAAAGCCATACTAAAAGCTCCTTTGCGCATCGGTATGTTTATATATCTCTTTATAATATTTTGTATTGCTTGTATACATATATATATCCTTATCCTCGTACAAACTTTGCATGGACTTCGACGATGGCGGAGGGTCTGAATTCGAGTCACGCTCTGACTGTAGACTCCGCTAATATCCCCGATGAAGCACTAATCAGTGTGGAGGGGGTCGATGCAACCGTTGCTCTTGCAATGGAGCTTCCCTTGGTGACTCCCGCTCCCCAAGCGCTTGCTCCCTTGGGAGAGGCATCTTTGTTGGCCGCCGATCCGATGGATCTTTCTAGGGGTAGCCCGGAGATTAGATGACAGGTAGTGGAGGCTACTGTCCTTCCGCTGGAGCCTGCAGTGGCGGCCACTGCTCCTCGCTCAGAAGTCGTTACACTGGCCCGCGTCCCCGATGATGTGCTTAGGGGCACAGAGGAGGCCGCCGAAGCTGCTATTCCTTCAGCTCAGAATGGGAGAAGTATCGAAGGTAGCCTTCCATATTTCATATTAATAATCTCTTCATTAGCTGAACCCTTCTGTCTTTTTAGAATTGCACGGATTGGCGGCGTCTATTGCTGACCTGTCTCCCAGGAGGTCCTTTCAGCGTCTGTTAGAGATGGCCGCTCCGCAGGCGATATCTCCTCAACATATCGTCCTCTCTTCCGGGCAAGGTTAGTGTCGTTTAACCTCTCCTCACAGCATTATCTTTATTTCATATAATGACATTGATGTCTTCTATAGTTCTGGAGGCCGATGACGAGGTTGAGATTCTTGACGGGCCTGGGAAGCCTTCAGATCCTTCTTGCATGGCCGTGGGTAAGTAAAGTCTCAACGTTGTTCCATCTGTTCTTTGCTTACAAGTCTCGCCGACTGTTTATAAATCTTAACAGCCTTGCCAGTTCTTATCATGCTGGAATCTCGTATCGTCATGCCACCCGGTCCCTACGCTCTACGTGCCTCAGAACGGATGGCAAAGCTAAGCTTTGACTCCCTGTCAGCCCTAATTGAAGACCTTCGTGCTGGCAGTCTGATCACGGCTGAAGCGTTTGCCGCTGAAGCCAACGGTTCTCTTCCCTTTCTTGCCACCTACCATAGTGAAACATTGGTGCAAGTCTGGGTTGAGTTTTGTCGGCAGGTGGAGGCTTGCTTGCATATTCTCGAATGTACATGCCTTTCCTCAGAGGTTGTGACCGCGAAAGCGAGCTTACATGGGCTGATTGAGCGGTGCGCTGCGAACATGATATCATGTGAGAAGAGGCTCAGCTGCAAGTTTTCGGAGAGAGAGCTGGCTTCCAAAGCGTTAAAGGAGCTTCAAGCCAATCTTACGGTCAAGGCCACTAGGGCGTATGAACTTTGGCGGGTGCTTTAAGAGGCTATCAAGGAGGTGGTAGCCATTGATAAGGCCGCCGTTTTTACTCGTGAAATGGTCGAAACCCATAAAGTTACTGAAAAAGAGCTTGAAGGTCGGCTTGCCTCGTACCAGGACCAACAGGCTTAAGCGGAGGCCCGTCTTATAATAATAATGAATCATGAAGACGAGGCCCAGCGGAAGAAGGATGAACTGGCACGTCTATTAAATCGTCTGCCGGCTTAAAGAATCGTGTATTTTTCTTTTTATTCTTCTCTTGTATATACTCCTGAATGAGAGTATACTCTTTTTTATTCTTTCAGAGATTGTACTTTGTATTCATTTTGACTTGTGAATAAAAGACAAATTTTGCTTCATGATGGTGTGTCCCTTTTTAGTAAATGCATCTTGTGGATAATCTGTTTCGATTTCCTTGTAGGACCGCGATGGCTTAGGATTCAGGGTTAAGATCTGTCTCCTAAGACTTTTCAATTTTATGAGCCATGAGGGTCTCATAAAGAATTTTCTCCCTCCAGGTCGAGAGGATCCCGTAGGTGTAATTTCTCCTTAGGAATCGTGAGGATTCCTAAGTGCATTTTTCTTCTGAGAGTCGTAAGGATCTCCCAAAAGAGTTTTCTCCCTTACAAGTCGTGAGGACCTGTAAGTGATGGACGAGGTTGACATTATTCGCATTTCACGGAGTCAGAGGTTGCTCTGGTCATTTCCCATAGGGTCAAGATTGTCTTTGGCCGTGTTCTATGAGACCGGGATTTGCTCTGGATGCTTCCCACGATGTCAGGATTGACATAGGTCGTGTTCCGCGAGGACCAGGCTCCGCTCTGGACGTTTTCCACGGGGTCAAGATTGACATAGGCCGCGTTCCACGTAACCAGGAATTTGCTCTGGATGCTTCCCACGGGGTCATAGTCGTGTTCTGCGAGGACCAGGATCCGCTCTGGACGTTTTCCACGGGGTCAAGATTGACATAGGCCGTGTTCCACATGACCAGGAATTTGCTCTGGATACTTTTCATGGGGTCATAGCCGTGTTCTGCGAGGACCAGGCTCCGCTCTGGACGTTTTCCACGGGGTCAGGGTTGACATAGGCCGCGTTCCACGTAACCAGGAATTTGCTCTGGATGCTTCCCACGGGGTCTGATTGACATAGCCGTGTTCTACAAGGACCAGGCTCCGCTCTGGACGTTTTCCACGGGGTCAAGATTGACATAGGCCGCGTTCCACGTAACCAGGAATTTGCTCTGGATGCTTCCCACGGGGTCATAGCCGTGTTCTGCAAGGACCAGGCTCCGCTCTGGACGTTTCCCACGGGGTCAGGATTGACATAAGCCGCGTTCCACGTGATCAGGAATTTGCTCTGGATACTTTCCACGGGGTCATAGCCGTGTTCTGCGAGGACCAGGCTCCGCTCTGGACGTTTCCCACGGGGTCAGGATTGACATAGGCCGTGTTCCACATGACCAGGAATTTGCTCTGGATACTTTCCACGGGGTCATAGCCGTGTTCTGCGAGGACCGGGCTCCGCTCTGGACGTTTCCCACGGGGTCAGGATTGACATAGGTCGTGTTCCATGTGACCATGAATTTGCTCTGGATGCTTCCCACGGGGTCATAGCCGTGTTCTGCGAGGACCAAGCTCCGCTCTGGACGTTTCCCACGGGGTCAGGATTTACATAAGCCGCGTTCCACGTGACCAGGAATTTGCTCTGGATGCTTTCCACGGGGTCATAGCCGTGTTCTGTGAGGACCAGGCTCCGCTCTGGACATTTCCCATGGGGTCAGGATTGACATAGGCCGTGTTCCACGTGACCGGGAATTTGCTCTGGATGCTTCCCACGGGGTCATAGCCGTGTTCTGTGAGGACCAGGATCCGCTCTGGACGTTTCCCACTGGGTCAGGATTGACATAAGCCGCGTTCCATGTGACCAGGAATTTGCTCTGGATGCTTTCCACGGGGTCATAGCCGTGTTCTGCGAGGACCAGGCTCTGCTCTGGACGTTTCCTACGGGGTCAGGATTGACATAGGTCGTGTTCCATGTGACCAGGAATTTGCTCTGGATGCTTCCCACGGGGTCTGATTGACATAGCCGTGTTCTGCGAGGACCAGGCTCCGCTCTGGACGTTTCCCACTGGGTCAGGATTGACATAGGCCATGTTCCACATGACCAAGAAATGTTGACTCTCGGTTGTTTGTGCATCGTCGAGTCATGGAACTGGGAATCTTGCCGCAGCTCCGATTTGTTGATGTCGTGTCTGTTGAAATGAGATGGATATTGAGATGATCTCCAGGCTTTCTGTGAACCATTGAGATTTGGCTTCTTCTTCTGATGGAGCCTGGGGAGGGAAGGTATGATTCCTTCTTTGTTTGCGCCTCTGGATTGTATACAGGGATTGGTGTGATACCACCTGTAGGGCAAAAGGTTTCATTCTATATATTTTTCTTTCCGCGATGCTCTATCATTTCAGCTTTTATATTGCGAAAGTCGCGATTGCCCAATCATTTCGGCTATTTGGCATGCATATAGTTTTACTTGCTGATTTTGTTTGCAAGTTGCCCCATCATTTCGGCTATTTCGTATGCATGTGTGGCTCGCTGGCTTTTTGCTGCAAGCTTGGGATTTGACACCGATTCAGGCATTAGCATTGCTACAACTGGGATATTTCCAGGAGTGAATCATCATTTGCCTTTGTCGATGTCGAACAAAGGTGGCTTAGCAGACAGGGTTAGGATCCTGTCAACTAAGGCTTTTGACTTCATGAGCCGTAAGGGTCTCATAAGGTATTTCTCCCTACAAGTCGTGAGGATCTCGTAGGTGCGTTTTCTCCTTAGGAATCGTGAGGATTCCCAAGTGTATGGCTTCTTGTAAGTTGTAAGGATCTTACAAGAGTATTTCTCCTTATAATTCGAGAGGACTTACAAGGGTTGTTCGCCGTGCAAACATATCCCTAGTCACGGATGGGACTTTGTTAGGTAAATGTTTATTCGCGCCCATGGATTGTATACAAGGGTCAGCATTGAGCCGCTTGTAGGGCAGAAAGGAGGTTGTGATGGCTACTTAAGAACAGGTTCAGATCCCTGTTGCTTAAGGCTTTTGAATCCTATGAGCCGTGAGGGTCTCACAGGAGGGTTCTCCTTACGAGTCGTGAGGATCTCGCAAGTGTAATTTCTCCTTAAGAATCGTGGAGACCCCTAAGTGTGTTGTTTCCTTATGAGTCGTAAGGATCTCGCGCAGGTGGTTTCTCCTCACAAGGTCGAGAGGACCTTACAAGTTTCTTTTAACGAGCTTGCACCCTTTCGGGTTTTCACAAAACTCGCCGGTAGCCCTGCCGTTTTTACTTACGGAGCCCTTTCGGGTTCTCATCCGTGCCCATTTTGCTTATGGACATACCGTTTTCTTTTCTTTTTTTATTTTTTTATTTTTTTATTATATATTTTTTTGTCAGCCTTGGGACACTGCAGTCCACAGTAGTTTATCGACGTTTTGGTCAACCGCCAGTTTTAGAACATAGTGGTCCACTGTTAGTTTAAAGACGTTTCGGTCCGCTATTAGTTTATGGACATTTCGGTCCATTGTTAGTTTAAAGACATTTCGGTCCGAAAGCCGGCTACTACTTATAGAGTTTGGGCTTAGGAAGATAGCGAGCGGACATAGTCGTCGTCATCTATCATTGACCTAGGCCGTGACTCGTCAGGCGTAATACTTTTTCAGGAAGCGATCATTAATTGGCCTGAAGGGCCTTTCGCCATGCATGTCCATAAGTAGATAGGCTCCACCTTGGTAAACTTTGTCTATGATATACGGGCCTTCATAATTTGTCTCGAATTTCCCCCGTTTAGCACGATTGGGGATCATAGGTCTTTTGACCACTAGCACGAGTTCGTCCTGGCGGAATATTCTTGGCCTAGTCAATCTCTCGTATGAGCGCGTCATCTTTGCTTTATAAGCTTCGAGATTTTGTTGCGCCATGAGCCGGGTTTCATCAAGGGCATCGAGCTCCTCAAGCCGAAGGTAAGCATTCTCTTCGTCTGTTAGCTCATAGTGAACGGCCACTCGTAGAGAGGGTAATTCTATCTCAAGGGGGAGTACCGGTTCTGTGCCGAATACCAACGTGTACGGCGTTGTGTTCGTGGCCGTTTTGAACGTAGTTCGATACGCCCAGAGAGCTTCATGCAGTCTTTCGTGCCAGTCCTTCTTGTTCCTGGACACCGTCTTTTCCACGATCTTCGTTAAAGTCTTGTTGAAAGCCTCAGCTAGACCGTTAGCTCGGGGATTATAGACCGAAGAGTATCTCCAGTCTATGTTATGCTGTTGCGCGAAGCGGCTGATCTTGTGGCTTCTATAAGCTGGCCCGTTATCGGAGATAATCCGTCGCGGAGCGCCGAACCGATAAATGACATGTGTTTTGAAGAAATGGAGGATATTCTCCGTCTTCACTTCCTTCAACGGTACTGCTTCTGCCCACTTAGAGAAGTAATCGGTTGTTGCCAGTATGAACCGATGTCCTCTGGACGATACTGGTTCGATGGGGCCGATTATGTCAGTTCCCCACATTTCGAATGGCTAGCTAGCCACCGTTGAGTGTAGCGGATTTGGATGCTGATGGATAAAGTCCCCGTGAATCTGGCACGAGTGGCACTGGTTCGCGTATTCGAGGCAGTCCTGGATCATCGTGGGTCAATAATAGCCCATCCTTTTGATCTTTAATTTCATCTTTGGCCCAGCTTGGTGAGAACCACAGAGTCCGTCGTGAATTTCTTGGACGACTCTCCTTGCCTCTTCAGGTCCCAGGCATCTTAGCCACATGGAGTCGAATGATCTCATATACAGAGTATCATTGACAAAGGCAAAGGATATAGCTCTTTTCATGAGCTGATGTCTTGATGACGCATTTTCAGGTGTTCGACTGGATTTGAAGTAGTCTATGAAGACTTCTCTCCAATCCATAGCCTTTTCCTGGTCTTTTATTTGTAGGGCCGCTTGCTCAGTCGCTCCCTTTTCTTCGGGGGATTCCGGAGATATTTCTGCCGGTGCAAGAACCCGACGGCTCTGCACGACGATCCTCACGTCTTCGAGGTTTTCGTCGGCCAGTTCTTTAGCGAGCTTGGCTAATGCATCCACCTTGCTATTTTCCGCACGCGGTATGCTTTCCAGTGTATAGGAAGGAATTCGAGTCAGCAATTGCTGCACTCTCTCGCCGTATTTCACCAACTCTGGTTTGCACGTTTTATAGTCACCGTTTACTTGACTAACGACCAGTTGAGAGTCTCCGTATATGAGAAGGTTTTCAATTCCCATGTCGATAGCGATCTCGAGACCTACTATCAGAGCTTCATATTCGGCTTCATTGTTTGTCCTCGGCTCTGTTAAGGAGAAGGCAAAGTGCATTATCCCTTCTTGGGGAGTCAAGAAGATGAGGCCTACCCCTGATTTGATTATGGGGGTGCTTTGTTTGCGCTTCTTCATGGAAGATGGCCCATCGAAGTAAAATTCCCATCGGGTGTCACCTTCTCCTTTTTCACCGTCGATCGTGTCAAATGCGTGCTCGTCTGGCAGTTCGCAATTCAAAGGAGAATCGGCAGGTACAGGATGCTCGGCGAGGAAGTCGGCGATGGCCTGGCCTCTCACTGCCTTGAGAGGTCGATAAGTTATCGAAAATTCTATTAAGAGTAGGGCCCATTTAGCTAGCCGCCCTATTAGTATGGCTTTTGACATCAAATATTTAAGAGGATCCACCTTCGATATGAGATGGACCTCATGTACCAACGCATAGTGTCTGAGCTTCGTTATCGCGAAGATCAACGCCAAGCAGTGTTTTTCAATGGGGGAGTAATTACTTTCTGCCCCCAGTAGAACTCGACTCAAATAGTAGAGGGCTCTCTTTTTCCTTTGGTCGTTCTCTTGTGCCCACAGCGCGCCTAAAGAACCTTCGAGGGTTGTTGTGTACAGGACGAGAGGTTTTCCTTTAACGGGAGTGGCCAGTACTGGCGGATTCTGCAGGTATTGCTTAATTTCGTCTAGTGCGCTTTGGCATTTGCGATCCCAGACGAACGGGGTTCCCTTCTTCATTAGATGACTGTAGGGATGGCACTTGCTGGAGAGATTGGCTATGAGTCGCCGGATATATGCAAACTTTCCTTGGAGAGACCGTAGTTGCTTGAGAGTCTTTGGTGGAGGCATTTCCATGATCGCCCTGATCTTCGACGGGTCTATCTCGATGCCTCGATGTCGGACGACGAATCCTAGGAACTTGCCCGAGGAAACTCCGAACGCGCACTTGAGAGGGTTCATCTTCAAGTTGTATTTCCGAAGGCGCTGAAACACGATCTTCAGATGCTCTAAATGTTCTTCGTATGATTTTCTTTTAACTACGAGGTCGTCGATATAGCATTCGACGATTTTATGTATGAGGTCATCGAAGATTTTCGTCATGGCCCTCTGATAGGTGGCACCGGCATTCTTTAAACCGAAAGACATCACCTTGTAGCAGAATATGCCCAAAGGGGTCCGGAAAGCGGTATGCTTCTGGTCTTCGGGATGCATCTTTATCTGATTGTATCCTGATGAGCCATCCATGAAAGAGAAAACTTCGTGAGTGGACGTATTATCTATCATCAGCACAGTGACCGGTACTAGAAAGTCGTCCTTCGGGCAAGCTTTGTTGAGATCCCAGAAGTCCACGCAGATGCGCACCGTCCCATTTTTCATCATCACCGTCCCATGTTGGCGATCCAGTCAGGATACTGAACCTCTTGGATGAAGCCGGAGTCAATTAGCTTCTTGACTTCGGCATTGATACTCATCTCAAGCTCGAGCCGCATTCTTCTCGGTGCTTGTTTAATCGGCTTGATGTCCGGAGATATTGCCAATTTGTGGATAGCTATCTCTGGATCCAGTCCGGGCATCTCGGAATAGTTCCATGCAAAACAGTCTTTATACTGCACGAGCACGTCCTTAAGCATAGCCACCTTTTCTTTAGACAACAGTTCACTGACGAACGTCAGCCGTGGGTCGTTTGCCGTTCCCAAGTCAATTTTTCTGAGGTCATCCGCAATAGTATGTATCCCATCTTCCAGCTCTTTTGGCGCCGGTGGAAATTCTGAGATTAACTCATCTTTATCATTTTCAAAGCACCAGGGGAGGTCATCCATATTCTCGGGCTATTCTTCCGACTATGTTATCACGTGGCAGGTACGAGATCGCTTCCAGGACCGATGTTGATCTGGTTCTACTCTCGCTGCATACGTGGCTTTGGGTTCATGCTTCTGCGGCGGGGTTACCCTCCAGCTGCTGGATAAAGCGAATTTGCCGAGTTGGTATTGATCTTCGACCCAGTTCTTGAAGGTGAAGCAGTCTTCGAGAGGATGTCCTACTGCTCGGTGGTAGGAGCAGTAGTCTGGATAAGAGATCTCGTTCCCTTGCTCGGGGTGCTTTGACTCCAGGAGTGTCATCATCTGATGCTTTACGACGAGATCGAATATCTTCCTTGTCTTGTTTCGGGGAAAAGAATACGCTCGACCCATCTTCTTTACAAGGGACGGATTCCGGCTGCTCGACTCTTGTTCGCGTGGCTTTTTAGACCTGCTTGGTTGCTGTCAAACGTTTTTTTCCGTTCTTTGGTTTATTTTTGCCTCTGCGCTGGGTCTTTTGTATGACGGGCTGGGAACGAGGAGCATTGTCATTCTCCGCGGCCTGCTGAAGGATGCGATGTGTTCTGGCTTTTTCATAAATGGCCATTTCGCGGTTATGGTCGTCTCGGACCTTTTGACCCGCTTCCCTTATCATCTTGTCCATCTGTTCTTCAAACGACGGACTCGGCATTTTGACGGCAGGACCTTGTTTTGGTTCAGGGTCAGCGTCTTTCAATAGTACGTCTTCTTCTTCATCGAAGTCATGTATGACGTAACTACCATGAACTCGCTCCTGTTTCTTGGATCGAATATATCCAAGCCCGATCGTTTCCATTTTTCCATTGGGCAATTTTCGCTAAGTTCCGGGAACGTTCCAAATCCTGTTGTAAAATTGAGCCTGTCGAGCAGTCTGTTTGAAGGGTACGCCTTGGCGCCTCAACAGTCTTTTCAATCCACCTGTGTAGTATCTGGGCAAACGGATGGGCTGGAGCTTATCAATTGCATCATCAGCGCCGTGCCACATTTCTTTCTCCACTTTGGTTTCCGTAGATCGATAAAAGAGGATCGCCTTTTCATCTCTGCGCCTGGGAGGGACGTAGAATGTTTGTAATTCCTTCACATTATAGGTATCAAGTGCGTCGAGCTCTTTGTAATGCTCTTGTGGAACCATGGTGATCTGCAAACTCTGATCATTGTCAGCAAAGGCTTGTATTGATGGCCGAGCAGAGAACACTGTATTGACTTCATCTTCCGAGTCACTGCCGAAGATCAACATAGGGCTGGACAGTCCCGGCTTGTTGTATTGGGACGGCCCTGAATAAACTATCTCTTCTTCCTCCTCGGTGTCACTCCCGAAGACCGGAATAGTGGTGATAGTTTTGTCCTTTGGTTTGTGAC
Organism: Agapanthus africanus; assembly: GCA_030015575.1. Classification (NCBI taxonomy): domain Eukaryota; kingdom Viridiplantae; phylum Streptophyta; class Magnoliopsida; order Asparagales; family Amaryllidaceae; genus Agapanthus; species Agapanthus africanus. Next base: position 891,933,526 of record JASDDO010000024.1, read on the forward strand.
ATCTTTCCGTATCTTCAAAATCTGGTAAGAAGTATTTTGCATCTTCGTACTTTCGGACTTCATTTACGGAGAATGGATTTAATTCCCCTGTCACAGTATACTCGAGACCATCTTTAAAGTACTTCATACACTGATGTTGTGTAGAAGGGATGATGTTGTACTCGTACAACCAAGGCCGGGCAAGCAAAGCATTATAGCAGGTCTTAGCGTCAATGACGTGAATTTTGATGTCAGTGACTAGCAGCCCAAAGCGCAGCGTCAGTATCACAGACCCGAGCGTCCTTGATGATTAAGAATCAAACCCGGAGATAGTGATTTTATCACGAGCGAGGTGCTGAACACTCATGCAGATTTATTTCAACACTTTTATATTGAGGAGATTGACGGAGGACCCATTGTCGACCAGGATCTTACCGATCTTAATATCATGGCAGTATCCGGAGACATAAATGGGACGGTTGTGCTCATATGTCCCGAGGAGAAGATCTTCATCGCCGAAAGTGATGTCAGCAGTATGCACTTCTTTCAGTTCGTCCTTCATCTTTTCTTCGGCGAGGAAAGCTTGAAACTGGTCAGGCTCTTGTAACGCCTTGATCAGAGAATCTCTCGCTTCTTTTGAGAGCAGAAGGGCGTCGAGAATGCTTAGCTGTGAGGGTAGCTTCCTCAAGTGTGCCAGAACGTTGTAATCCACCTTATTTTTCTTGGGCGGGTCCTTGGCTGCAAGCTTTTTGACAACTTGATCATCGAGGGCGATATCTTCAGGGACTTTTTCTTTCCCTTTATCTTTTCTGTTCGATCCACTGTTAGCAGGTCCAAGATTCTTTTCTGGCAGCGTACGATTGCGCAGCTGAATGTTCTCACAGGTCTTCATTTCTTCCGTCTCGGAGGTGGGTTCTTTGAAGAGAGGGCCAAGGGCTATTTTTTCATCAGAATCGCTCCCGAATGTGAGAACTTGCGATCCTCCAGCGTCATCCATACGACAGTTGCCGATAGTTTTCATATGCTCCTCGGTCGTATTTCTTTGCTCCCGGCGAGTTTTGCGTTTCATCCGCTTGAAATGTTGTCGGTGAGTAACGTATCCTTGCCACCATCTTTTAAAAGTGTTGCACTCTTCGGTGGGGTGCGCAATCTTTCGATGATATAAGCAGTAGCTAGGATGTATTTCTGTTTCACCAAGAGAGTTTCCTTCGGAGGGTGGCAGCTTCATTCCCATTGATATGGCTTTGGCGAACCTCTTCCTCGTCTTGACTCTGATTTTATTTGCGGCAGCTGTACTCTGACCCGGTGGGAGTGTTTCAACTCTTTCGTCCAGTCGCCGGTGTTTGGCCTTCTCAAATATAGCCATCTCGTGCTCTCGATCAGCTTTGCTTTTCAAAAGAGCTTCGTTTAAGAAAGCATCAATCATTTTGTCTGATGGCCCCAGAAGTTCCGGCTTCGGATTTGCCCCCGGTTTCTCTACATCGAGGTCTTCTTCATCGTTTATTAACGAGTGAGAGATCACATGACAGCTTGCCACATAATCCTCAGACTCGTCCGACAAGTCTTCTCCACTGTCATTATCTCCGTCCTCGAGGATGTGGCTAAGAAATTCTTGGATTGTGACTGGAGTCCGTGCCTTCTGGTTATATTCTTCCAGCGCGTCAATTTGTTTTTGCAGGTCCGTGCGCTTGTCACCAGGCTTCACGGGCTTTTTGGTCTTCTTCTTCTTCGAAGATTTTGACGGCTGGGTGTGGGTGCTTTGGTTATCACCGCCAATCTTTGGAGTTGGACGTGGCTTCAGCATTCCCTCAATGACCTTGGGTTCCAGTGGATTTTTCCACTTAATTGCCGGACATGTTTGGAGCTCCTTTAGCATTCTTTTATTCTTGGCTGAAAGAACGACCTCCCATGGAACTTCTTCAACAAAAGAGCACGATGCCCCCAGTGTGTCCGTCTTCTTAGGAGCATGCGGTTGAGAAGGGCTTACTTTCCACTTCTCAGACAGCGCGAATTTGCCCTGTTGATACTGGTCTTCAATCCAGCCCTTGAAGACTAAGCAATCTTCAATTGGATGGCTTACCGTTTGATGGTGGGGGCAATAATTGGGACTATTAGCCTCGCCGGGTTGCAATGGTCGTTTTGGATTCGGCAGATTGATGAGCCTGTTGCGTACCGCTGGCTCAAACAATCTCTTCGTTTTGTCTCGCGGGAACGAATAAGGACGCTTCATTTTCTCATTATAGTATCGCCGCCTCTCGTCTAAGCGATCAGTTAGTTTTGGGGCACTGGGCTGCTGTTGAGTATTCGCAACGAATGTCGCCTTCCCTTTACCCTTTTCGTTCCACGGCTCCGGCTTTGGAAGAGACGGTCTATGACCCATCTGGTTCATTTGGGCCAGTTTGTCAATCAAGGCCTGGAACGTGGTCGGCTTAAAAAACATCATAAATTGCGAGATGGTCGCTTGAGAGTCGAGAGTACCCACGAACATGCCTACTGCCGGCACTTCTTCGATGCGCTGCTCACATTTCGACCACAGATTCCTCCATCGTATTGCGTATTGAACCCATGTCTCGCCTGGCTTCACCCTGGCGTTAATCAATGAGGTGATCGGGGTGCGTTCACTAGCGCTTGTGAAACGTTGGGTAAACAGCAGCTCCATCTCTGCAAATGTCTTGACAGAGTCGTTCGGGAGTTCAGAGTACCGTTCGAATGCCATCTCTGACAAGCTGCCGACGAACTGGCGGAGTAGCAGTTTGTCATCACCTCCAGTGTTGCCGCACAAGGCTCTGAATTGAGCGACATGCTGATGTGGATTCCCCGTCCCCTTATATACGTGGAATTTGGGGATCGTGTATCCCGGTGGGTACCTTATTTGGTCATACCAACCCGGATAGGGTCATCCAGTCTTAATGATCTGCTCAGCCGCTTCATTCGCCTGATGAGCTCGTATCTGCTTAGAGATGTAATCATCCAGAGTGGCCTTGGAGATGGTCTCCTCCTTGGCTGCTGAAAGAGCCAGAGGAGGATTCGATGTCTCCCCTCTGTCGTCTTCAACGATGATTGGGGGATCTTCAGCTGGAGGTTCCGGCTGTAACATCATGCCGGCCATGTCTTGGAACAAAAGAGCCATTCTTTTTATATTGGCTTCCTGCTCTGCGGCCTCCTTTTCTTTCCTCTCGAGCATTCTTCGGAGGAACTCGGTATCAGTTTCCTGTTCCCGACACTGCTCCAAGGTTTCTGGATTTTCTTTTGGCCCAGTGAGTGCGGCCATTGCAGTCAGCATCTCCTGAAGTTTCTGCTGCTATTGTTCCTGAGCCTTCGTTATCGATCGGGTAAGCAGTCGATGACCCGTAGAAGCGCGGCTTTCTTCTTTTCCGGAAGCCATATAAATAGTGTGGACCACCATGCCTCCAGACTTGGGGCGTTTCAGCTCAGCGTCTTTGCGGTTCGCCGTGGTCATAGGGGCTTTCTCCGGCCTTCTTCTCTTTTGAGTGTTTGAAGCAGCCGTTGCAGCGGGCGCCCATACGGATGACACTCTCTGTGGTACCTCAGGATGGCTCTTTTATTTTTGGGCCTTAAGCTTCTTTGGCCTGCGAGAGTAGTCCTGGTCAATCACTGATTCCGGGACCTGTCGCCAGACTTTATAAATCTTGGAGGACAGCCGTTGAGGGGGCTGCTCCGGCTTCGTTTCTGTAACATTTTCCACGGGTGGAGGAGATCTTTTCAGTACGGCGATGGGTGAATTCCTGCACACCCTGTTAAGCAACTCGAAGCTGTTCCCAGTTGGAACAGCAGTATTGACTTCCACCGTTGGAGCTGGTGGAGTCATTCCGAACGGAGAGCTGCCCCCAGCCTTCTTTACTCGGCGCCAATGACGACGGCGAGCGTGTCAGGCGGATGGAGTTGGTTCTGCTATAGGGGTGGCTTCGTCATGCCCCCTGTTCTGGTCAGGTGCTGCTGGTATCAGCCTCTCAAAGATCGACGTTCGTTGAACGGGGATGGCCAACATATCGAAGGCAGACTTCCGAGTAGGGGAAGCAACCTTGACGATTTTGCCTGAAGCGGGAGCTGAAATAGTCAGTCTTGTGAAGACCGACCCTTTGGTAGGAGAAGCCGTCTTGATGACTTCAGGAGCAGGGATGGCTATCCTCTTCGGAATAACCCTTTCTGGTATCGCGGGCTTCTTCATGGGCCCGTTGGAGCTCTGGCCTAGTCTGTTAAAAACTGAGGCAGTGGAGTTGGGCGACCCGTTGAGAGGGGCCGCAGTAGTAGCAAGCCGATCGAAGACCGACTTCTTAGGAGCTTCTTGTGATGGTACTGCGGCGTTGAAGCTCATCGGCGGGAGCATGGTCCCGAAGAACAATCCGGTGGTAGCTTGCGTTACTTGCTCTACCGGCATTGTGAAAAGGGAGGCCGCCTGAGGCCCGTATGTTACACCTCCAGATGAGGCGGAACGAGAGTTGCAGTTGCAGCTGGAGCATTTTGTGATGGTAGAAGCCATTGATCTTTCGTTTTCTGCACGGAGCAAGACACCAAATCTTAGTACCTCAAACCCAAGGGCAACCATATCAAACCGCGATTCGTTCGTGAAACACGACACACGAAGTGTGGAGTGAAAAGAGAAAAAGGTCCCACCGGGCGACAAGAATCTGTTCCTCGCCGAAAGCTGCGACCGGGACGTTGGGACGTCAGGGCCTGAATTTCGAAGGCAGATGCTAATTGGTGCTATCCGTCCACCTCTCCGAAGATGCCAAGTTGATTTATGGCATCATGTATCGAAGGTTTAAAAGGATGCGGCCGATATAGTAGACTTTGTCAGATTCCCCCTCATTTAAGGGGTTTTTTTATTATGGGGACGCTCTTCCCTGCATGCGCAAGCCCCTGCGGTTAATTACGCTACCGCATTGCGGTAACCACTTTCTCTTTCTCCAGATGGTCACTTCGTGTCGTGTGTGTTTGTTTTGTTTTTGGTTACCCGTGGATTGTATACGGAGACTAATTTATGTTGTCGCCCGTAGGACGTGGATTAGTCCAAATTCGTATTTTCTTAGATTTGGGTTTGGGGGTTTGGGTTTAAGGATACGTTAGTCTCATTTGAGACTAAGATCAACTTAAACGTTCGTTAAGGATACGTTAGTCTAATTTTAGACTAAGATCAACTTAACAGGATCGTTTAGATCCAACAAGAGAGCATTTGGACTCAATTGTTTAGTTTAGGGACATTGCGTTCGATTGCCAGTTTAAGGACATAATGATTTAATACCAGTTTAAGGACATAGTGGTCCAATGTTAGTTTAAGGACATCTCGGTCCAATGTTAGTTTAAAGACATCTCGGTCAAATGTTAGTTTAAAGACATCTCGGTCAAGGTTAAGGACATCATACTCCGTGAGTTTAAAGACCTCACAGTCAAGGTTAAGGACATCATAGTCCATGGGCTTAAGGACCCCACAGTCCAGTTCAAAGACGTCATAGTCTATGTAGTGTATGGTTGCCGGGACACGTCACCTCTCTGAAGACGTTGAAGGATTACAACGATATATATCAGAGGGGGTCAGAGATGTACCCTTGAACCGAAGTTGATTGGGAGATCTGTAGCCCAATTTGGGACTAAGATCAATTAATTAGATTATGAGCACATGGGCTCAGTTAAATCTGAATTGAGGACTGGTGGCCAGCTTGGGCTAAGTCCAATTAAGTTTGAAATGTTGGCCTTTTGGTTGGCCTGTTGAACATTTGTCTGGGTTCAGCCCTTCATTGTTCAGTGAATTTTTCATTGAAAGATTTTGTTTGTTTTTGTAACTAACATGATCTCAGTGAATTTTATTCACCATTGGATTTTTTAATCCAAAAGATATTCTGTTTGTTATTTTTGGTGAATTTTAGGGAAATCTTTCCTTGTATAAAATCTTTCCATAAATTAGGGATTTTTAATCACCATTGGATTTTAATCCAACGGTGCTCCACTTTACAGAGCATAATCCTCTTTTGTTTGGAAAGATTTAAAGAAATACTTTCCCAGTTAGGGTATTTGATTTTCCTTAATTAGAATTTAATTTTATTAATTCAGAAGGCTTTTAAAGCCCATCACGTGTTGGCACGTGATCCCAATGTTTGATAATTTAATTTTATCAATTAAAGAGCTGAGGGACCTGTCACGTGACCCTCTTTTATTCAGAATTTAATTCTGCCTTTTAACAGAGCCAATGGACCATCACGTGTCAGCACGTGACCATCTTTTATTCAGAATTTAGTTCTGCCTTTTAGCAGAGCCAAGGGACCATCACATGACCCTCTTTTATTCAGAATTTAATTCTGCTTTTTAACTGAGCTAAGGGATCATCACGTGTCAGCACGTGACCCTTGGTCAGGTGTGAGCACGTGATGCCCCATTAGGGGTCTTTCCTTAGCTGTTTTGTTACATTTTGTTTGATTAGAATTTAATTCTACAAAGAAGAGATCAAAGGAAACTATCACGTGTCAACACGTGACCCTTGGTCACGTGTGAGCACGTGACACCTTATTGAGGTATTTCCTGATTTTTTATCAGGAAACAATGACCGAACAAGTATCCCTTCAAATAGAGGACGAAGAAAAGGTCAGGGCTTGGAGGGAAGTCTTATAGACTACTTCAAATCCCAACGAACGCCCAAAAACGCGTCGTCTCGACATCAGGTCATGAAACAAGATTTTTCTTTCGCCTTCATCAATGATACTCTATATAAGAGATCGTTCGACTGTCTATGGCTAAGATGCCTAGGGCCGGAGAAAGAAAAGAAAGTCGTTCAAGAAATTCACGACGGACTCTGCGATTCTCACCAAACTGAGCCAAAGATGAAACTAAAGATCAAAAGAATGGGTTACTATTGGCCCACAATGATTCATGACTGCCTCGAATATGAGAAGCAGTGTCACTCATGCCAAATCCACGGGGACTTCATCCACCAACATCCAAATCCGCTACATCCAATAGTAGCCTGCTGGCCATTAGAAATGTGGGGAACCGATATAATTGGCCCCATTGAACCGGCGTCGTCCAAAGAACATCGGTTTATATTGGCAATGACCGACTATTTCTCTAAGTGGGCAGAAGCAGTACCACTAAGGGAGGTGAAGATGGAGAATATCCTCCATTTCTTTAGGATACATGTCATCAATCGGTTCGGCACTCCGCGACGAATTATCTCGGATAATGGGCCAGCTTATAGAAGCCATAAAATCAGCCGCTTCGCACAACAACATAAAATAGATTGGAGATACTCTTCAGTCTATAACCCTTGGACCAACGGTCTAGCTGAAGCTTTCAACAAGACTTTGACGAAGATTATAAAGAAAACGGTGTCCAGAAACAAGAGAGACTGGCAAGAAAGGTTGCATGAAGCTCTCTGGGCATACCGAACAACATTCAAAACAACGACGAATACAACACCATACGCGTTGGTATTCGGCACGGAAGTAGTGCTTCCCCTGGAAATAGAACTCCCTTCTCTACGAGTAGCGGTTCGACACGAGCTGACAGATGAAGAAATGCTCATCTTCGGCTTGAGAAGCTCGACGCCCTCGACGAAACTCGCCTTATAGCACAGCAAAATATGGAGGCTTATAAGGCAAGGATGACACGTTCATACAAAAGACTGACTAGGCCGAGAACATTCCGCCAAGGCGAGTTCGTGCTAGTCGTCAAAAGACCAATGATCCCCAATCATGCAAAACGTAGGAAATTCGAGCCGAACTATAAAGGCCCGTACATCATAGACAAAGTCTACCAAGGTGGAGCCTACCCGCTCATGGATATGCATGGCGAAAGACCCTTCCGGCCAATAAACGGCCGATTCCTCAAAAAACACTACGCCTAACGAGTCATGACCTAGGTCAATAATAGATAACGACGCTTGTGTCCGCTCGCTATCTTCCTGAGTCAAAAACTTTGAGTGTAGTATACAAAGAAATTCGCCTCAAACATGGCGACAAAGGACCAAGATGTCCTTAAACTAGAAATCCGCCTCAAACATGGCGATAAAGGACCAAGATGTTCTTAAACCAGAAATTCGCCTCAAACATGGCGATAAAGGACCAAGATGTTCTTAAACCAGAAATTCGCCTCAAACATGGTGACAACAGACCGAGATGTCCTTAACCTAAAAATTCGCCTCAAATATGGTGATAACGGACCGAGATGTCCATAAACTAGAACCTCACCTCAAAAGTGGCAATACAGGACCGAGAAGTCCTTAAACTAACTATCTGCCTCAAACATGGCAGTACGGACCGAGAAGTCCCTAAACTAACAACGGACCGAGATGTCCTTAAACGAAAACTTCGTCTAAAAAATGGCGATACCGGACCGAAATGTCCTTAAACTAATTACTCGCCTCAAATATGGTGATACTGGACCGAAAAGCCCTTAAACTAATTACTCACCTCAAACATGGCAATACATGACCGAGATGTCTCTAAACTAAAATTTCACCTCGAACATGGAGATATAGGAACAAAACATCCCCAAACTAGCGCATCGCCCCAAATACGGAAATACGCTCTCTTGAGATCTATATTGCAATCGAAATCCCAATGGCGAAGGTTGCAACTCAAGTCCTACCGGCTACACAGCTATTCCAGCGATGAAGCCACCTTCAAATCCCACCGGCAAACAGATGGGTCGCCTGCGATGAAGCAACTTCCGAGAGTTTCGCAAAAAAAAGGTATGTCCACAAGCAAAATGGGCAAGGATGAAAACCCGAAAGGGCGTCGTGAGTAAAAACAGCTGCTGGCGAGTTTGTGAAAACCCGGAAAGGGCGCAAACTCGTAAAATAAAAAATTGATATGCATTCGCAAGGTCCTCTCGACCTTGTGAGGATAAAATACATGCGTGAGATCTTTACGACTCATAAAGGATAAACACACTTAAGAATCCTCATGATTCTTAAGGAGAAATTACACTTGCGAGATCTTCACGACTCGTAAGGAGAATTCCCCTTATGAGACCCTCACGACTCATAAGATTCAAAAGCCTTAAGCTATAGGGATCCGAACTTGTTCTTAAGCCGTTATATCCCCAAAGTTGCCCTACAGGCGGTCCAATATAGATCCTTGTATACAATCCACGGGCACGAATAAACATTTCCCCACCAAGTTTCACCAATGGCGAGAAATGTCCCCATATGGTGAACGACACCTGTAAGTCCTCTCGACTTATAAGGAGAAAACACTCTTGCAAGATCCTTACGAATTACAGGAGAAAATATCATTCGGAAATCCCCACGATTCTTAAGGAGAAAATACACCTACGAGATCCTCACGACTCGTAGGGAGAAATACCTTTATAGACCCTTACGGCTAATAAAGTTAAAAAGCCTTAGTCGACAGGATCCTAACCCTTTGTTCAGATCAACAAAGGCCAAAGGCAAAGATGATTCGCTCCTGGCAATATCCCAGTTACAGCCATGCTGATGCCTAAACAGGTGTCAAACTCTAAGTCCTTTTACGGCAAATGATGATTCGCTCATGGCAATATTCCAGTCGTGGCGATGTTGATGCCAAGGTTGGTAACAGATTCCAAACTCGCAATAGAAACATCAGCGAGTAGCAAAAAAATTCATATAAAAACAGCCGAAATGATGGGGCAACTCGCAATAAAAATCAGCGAGTAAAAAAAATATATGCATATAAAAACGGCCGAAATGTTTGGGCAACTCGCAATAAAAAGCAGCGAGTAAAAATATAAAAATATGACCGAAATGATTGGGCACCGCGAAAAATAGCCGAAATGATTGGGCAATCGCGAATTTCGCGATATGAAAAGCAGAAAAGATAGAGCATCGCGGCAATAAAATAAAATAAAATATTCTCTGCCCTGCAAGTATGTCCATATTGACTCTTGTATACGATCTATGGGCACAAATGAAAGAAAGAGAACCATATTTTCCCACCAGGTTCCGTCAAAGGGAGAGTCAGATCTTAACGGCAATATCTACAGCCTAGAGATCAACTCGACGTTCTTCCCGTTCCAACAGAGTGCGGATGTGACGTTAACAAAACCTCCAGGGAACCAAATCAAAAAAAAGTGACGGCAAAATCCTAACTCTAGCCCAACGTGCTTCTCATGCCAACAGGATACAGATGCAACGTCAACAAAAGACCCAAGGGTCGAAATAAAAATGGAGCCATGGCAAAATCATAGCTCCAAGTCTTGACGGTTCATATATAACTCAGAGACTATCCTGGCGTTCCTTCTCAGTGCAGTCGCAACGTCAACAAAAGACCTAAGGGTCGAAACCAAAAAATGGAGTAACGGAAAAATCCTAACTCCAAGCCTCGACGGCGCATATACAACCTAAAGACCTGTAAGTCTATGTTACCCACCCCGAAAGTTTACGGGGATGCGGAATAGGTAAAAATAAAAAAAAATCGTTGCAAGATAACATAGACTAGCCATTAGGATCTTAGCTAAACATTAACTAACAAACCAACTAGAAGTGTTAACTACTATATTAGAAGATTATATCAAAAGCTTGAACTCCTTCTTCTCCTTGTTGTGGTCCTCCTTGTTGTGAGCTCCTTAGAGTGGTTGTGGATGGTTCCTCCTCACCGGCTTCTCCGCGTCAAAGAAGATCTACCCGAAGGCCTCTACCTTGAGCTCCAACCTCTACAATGAAGTAACTAGAGTTCTTGGTATGCTAGACTAAGAACCCTAAAGTGAGTAGAGAAGTGTTTTCGTGGTTTGGTCTCAAAAGCTCTTGATTTTCAACTCATGAAACACTTGAGCTTTGAGAGAGGAAGAGGGGAGAGCAACTATGAGAGAGAATGTGTCATGATAAAATGAAGGGTGAGCTCGCTTATTAGGGAAAAAGAATAATCAAAATTTTATTAAGATAACTGTCATGGTTTATGTTGATTTGACCATTATCATGTCACAATTAATGCTAAGCACAAATATCTTTTGCTCAACAAAAATATCTAAGTCAACAAGGGTCAACATGGTCAAATGGTCAAACCAAATTATCCATAACACAATTATCTCTAATAAAAGATTAATAATCAATTTCCCATCTCATTAAGGTTTTAATCAAGTCACTGGTCAAAACCCTAATGAGGTGTCTCTTTCTCTGTCTCTGTCAACTGTATATACATACGCGCATCCGTGTTCCGAAGAACACGAAATGCAATGAGACTGAACCAACCCAAAATCAAATACTAAGATCTGGCTTAAACCAAAGCCCACTAGTATCAACTGCCCGAACACCAAACATGCACAAGTACGCGTATATACACGAACCCTGTCGTAAAAACCATACGACCTCTACCTCATTTCGCCCAAAGGTGAACAACTCTCTGTGTGGGACTCTAATGACTCGACACTACGCTGGCAGTGGGTTTAACCACAGGCCGCAAGCGGTACTAGCTGTACATAACGGTCCCCAGGTAGATGTCGATAAGAAGGTCGACGGGCAAACTCGTCCGAAACCCCTACTGAGCATGTCCGTGACAATATCCGTGCAGTCCGGTCTGTTCGTCTGAGAGTATCGCATGTACGGTCTAGGGGAGTGGGAAACGTCAGACCCCTAATAACCGTACAAGTCGTGTCGGTGTGGCTCAAGACCATCCGAGGATCTACTGGTCCGTCCACCAGTAATTCTCAATCAGCCCTGGCAAGGGACTTATGGTAATGACTAACCGATCACTGTGCGATATCGACTCACCATACCGGGAGAGACGAATCCCTAACAGTCGCTCACTGCCTCCATGTGGCTCGGGACTGTACCCAACTAAAACCTGTTTGCACGACTCCTTTGAGCCGTGGTAGGGTAGTAATCAAAGCACAGTGGAAACTCATACGAGACAAATGACGACCTCACGTCAACAGACTATCTGCACACATGTCACTAGAGAACTGCTATCTGACACTAGGTATAATACCATCTAGTCAGTCCTCGGCGAGTCCTGTCTGGTGAACTCACACCCAGTGAGCATCTGTATACAATCTTAGGTGCACATCACCAATGGCTGCGGGACCATTCCATCGCCCCTCGTTAGGGTCTAGATATGTATACACTAGTCTACTCTGGAGTATCGATGCCCAGTCTCAATACTCCTGCGACTAGGGACATTTAAGGATGTGCCTATTGACCACCCAGCTCCCACAAGTATGACTGCCATCACAACGCTGGTAGTCAGGCAAACATCCTACGGGCTTTATCAACATGTTCACAATATATGAAACACAGAGTAAAATATATCACATGTTAAGATAAAGACAAACCAAATAGCGTACTATCATACCGAGCAATATTGTCATGTACATACACATCCCTAGCATCCTATAGAATGAAAGCCTATAGGGCATATATATCCAACAATCTCCCACTTGCACTAAGGCCTGTAATTGGTGCAATGAGTACCCACTGTCTGTACTAGATCCAGTTGCTGGCGTACCGCATGCCCAACATCTCAAACAGCCTTTCGAACTGGACTTGAGGGATGGCCTTGGTGAATGGATATGCCGTGTTGTCTTTTGTCTCCACTCTCCGCACCTCGATCTCCCGGCGATCCACGATCTCCCTGATCAGGTGATACCGCCTCAAGATATGCCTGGATTTCTGATGGGACCTTAGTTCCTTCGCTAATGCCACAGCCCCATTGTTATCACAATACAAAGGTATTGGATTGGCAATGGACGGAACCACCTGAAGTTCAGAGATGAACTTCTTCATCTAGACAGCCTCTTTTGCGGCATCGTTAGTAGCTATATACTCAGCTTTCATTGTTGAGTCTGCAACGGTATTCTGTTTGGAACTCTTCCAACATACCGTCCCTCCATTGAGGGTAAACACAAAACCCGAAATGGATTTAGAGTCATCATTGTCACTTTGGAAGCTGGAGTCGGTAAAAGCCTCGACCTGGAGGTCCCCATTACCGTAAACCAAGAACATCACCTTAGTCCTTCTCAGGTACTTGAGAATGTTCTTTACCGCTATCCAATACTTCTCACCTGGGTTAGACTGATACCGGCTTACCACACTAAGTACGTAAGCTACATCTGGTCTGGTACATAACATCGCATACATTATAGATCCTACAGCCGAAGCGTAGGGTATAATGCCCATGCGAGCCCTCTCTTCATCAGTCTTTGGAGACATCTCTTTGGAGATGGTGATCCCGTGACAAGCGGGTAAATTACCGCACTTAGAATCTTCCATGCTAAATCTCTTTAGTATAGTGTCAATGTACCTGGACTGTGAAAGTCCCAACATTCTTTTGGATCTATCACGATAGATCTTAATCCCCAGAATGTAGGAGGCATCTCCCAAGTCTTTCATGGAGAATTTATGTGACAAGAAGAGCTTTACTGATAGTAGCATAGGGATATCATTCCTATCAGCAGTATGTCATCGACGTACAGAACGAGGAAGACTACTGCTCCTTCCACAATTTTCCCATAAATTCATAGTTCATCTACATTTTTGATAAAGTCAAATTCTTTGTCCGTCTCATCAAAGCAGATGTTCAAACTCCGCGATGTTTGCTTTAATCCATAAATTGATTTAAGCAACTTGCACACTTTTCTGCTGCTTCCACTGTCTAAGAAACCTTCTGGTTGATCCATGTAAACACTTTCTTCTAAATGTCCATTTAGAAAAGCTGTTTTTACGTCCATCTTCCAGATTTCATAGTCATGGAAGGCAGCAATGGCAAGCAGGATCCGAATGGATTTAAGCATAGTTACCGAAGAAAAGGTCTCGTCATAGTCCAATCCTGGTCTTTGACGAAAACCTTTTGCAGCGAGTCTAGCTTTGTAGCTTTCTACTTGTCCAAATGCGCCAATCTTCTTTTGGAAGATCCATTTGCATCCAACTGGTTTTACCCCAGGAGGAGCAACATCTAAAGTCCATACTTTATTAGTGTACATGGATTCCATTTCGGATCTCATAGCATCCAGCCACTTCACCGAGTCATTACTCGTGATAGCCTGCTGAAAATTAGTAGGCTCATTATCATCGATAATGTTATCCTCTCGATCCCCATCTACAAGAAACCCATAGTATCTGTCAGGAGGAAGAGAAAGCCTACTAGATTTGCGGAGCGGCATTGGTTCATCGGGTTCTATTGAAACCTGAGGTTCTACTATGTCCTCGGCATCAGTTTGTGGTTCTTGAATTTCTTCCAGTTCTACCGCGCTCCCACTAATTTCTTTTGCAAGAAATTCGCTCTCTAAGAAGACAATGTGGCGAGCGACAAACACCTTTTGTTCTTCAGTGTGGTAGACAAGATATCCCCTTGAATGCTTGGGGTATCCCTCAAACTTGCACAAAACCGATCGTGCCTCGAGCTTGTCCGGATTCTGCTTTTTAACAAATGCTGGATACCCCCATATCTTGAGATACTCAAGATATGGTCTCTTCCCACTCCGCATTTCATATGGAGTGGTAGACACAGACTTAGTCGGAACTCTATTCAATAGATATGCAGCCGATTCTAGTGCAAAACCCCAGAAGGAAAGTGGCAACTCAGCACTACTCATCATTGAACGCACCATGTCCAATAGCGTGCGATTCCTTCTTTCTGATACACCATTATGCTGAGGTGTATACGGAGGAGTAAGCTGAGAAAGAATTCCATTCTCTTTTAAGCATTCAAGGAAACTGGGACTTAAGTATTCTCCACCTTGATCAGATCGAAGCGTCTTTATGCTTTTACCAGTCTGTTTTTCTACTTCATTTTTATACTCCTTAAATTTCTCAAAGGCCTCGGATTTATGCTTCATTAAGAACACATGTCCATACCTCGAGAAATTATCAGTAAAAGTGATGAAATAGGAGTGACCGCTTCGTGCATGTGTAGACATCGGACCACATACATCGCCGTGTACAAGTCCCAAGAGCTCCGCCGCTCTTTCACCGTGTCTGGTGAACGGAGATTCGGTCATTTTACCTTTGATACATGATTGACAAGTTGCATATGATGAATACTAAAACGGATCTAAATATCCATATTTATGCAACTTAGTCAACATTGTTTCATTTATATGACCAAGTCTACAATACCATAGGAAGGCTTGGTTTAAATCTGGAGCCTTTCTTTTGAGTGTGTTCTGAATATTGAAAACTTGAGGTTGATTAAGTATGTATATGTCGTTTTCCAGTATGCCAAACCCTATCATTTCTTGATTTAGGAGAATATTCATGACATTTCTTTCAAGTGCAAAATTATATCCTTCATTAGATAACAAAGATACTGATATAATATCACATAGCATATTGGGAATACAAAAACAGCTGTACCTCAGGTCGACAGACTATCTGCACACATGTCACCAGAGAACTGCTATCTGACGATGGGTATAATACCATCTAGTCAGTCCTCGGCGAGTCCTGTCCGGTGAACTCACACCCAGTGAGCATCTGTATACAATCTTAGGTGCACATCACCAATGGCTGTGGGACCAATCCATCGCCCCTCGTCAGGGTCTAGATATATATACACTAGTCTACTCTGGAGTATCGATGCCCAGTCTCAATACTCCTGCGACTAGGGACATTTAAGGATGTGCCTATTGACCACCCAGGTCCCACAAGTATGACTGCCATTACAACGCTGGTATTCAGGCAAACATCCTATGGGCTTTATCAACATGTTCACAATATATGAAACACAGAGTAAAATATATCACATGTTAAGATAAAGAAAAACTAAATAGCGTACTATCATATCGAGCAAGATTTTCATGTACATATACATCCCTAGCATCCTATACAATGAAGGCCTCTAGGGCATATATATCCAACAAGACCATCCCTATGTTCCCCCTCATTTCAGCAGGATGCGAATGCGGCTATCAAATGAAATTGGAGCAATGGCATATTCCTAGCTCCGGACTTCAACTGTGATACATACAGCAGAGAAGTCTTACAGATGTCTACCTTATTTCAGCAAAGAATCGGCGCGACATCTTCAAAACAAAAAATGAACCAACGACATATTCCCAGTTTCGGGTCTTGAAGGCAACTCATATAAATCCTAAAAGACTATCGGAGATCATCCCACACCAGCGCGGAGTGGTTATGACTCATCGGGGCTCCAAACTGAGCCTAACCTCAAGTAAAAAGCGTCTTGGCAAATTCCTAACGTTTGCTCATTCGATGGTAATATGACCTAAGGAGATTACTTGAAGACGTCTTGTCCAGCCTCCGAAGGGATCAGAGACATGACCGTCGCGGGGCTACTCGAACAACAGTTGAAGGACTGCATATCGAGAAATACATCAGCCAACGCGGCGGTACCACGAACTAAAACCCTAGTACCATAAACCCAACAAACCTCCGTCGTAAAGAATGGGGGTTATCTATATACAACGTTAGGACAAATTTACCTGTAAACCCAAGGGTAGTAAACTAAAATACTCCGAGACAAGTGAATAAACTACAGACTCCGAAATGAGAAAATAAACTAAAAAACTCCGAGACGAGTGAATAAACTACAGACTCCAAAATGAGTAAATAAACTAGAGACTCCGAAACGAGTGAATAAACTACAAACTCCGAAACGAGTAAATAAACTAAAAGGCGCTAAATTAAGACATCAAGAAACATAAAGGCACAACTCATAGGCCTCATGGTTTAGAATTGAATTTCTTAAGGATCGAGATCTGAGTTAACGATAGATGATGACACTTGTGTCTGCTCGCTATCTTCTCAGATCAAAATTCTAATAAAAATTGTGTATGCCAGCTTAAGACCGGCCATATGCTATGCATTACTTCACTCACGGCCATGAGCAACGTGGTAGGGGGAAGCATTTGTTCACATCAGTCCAGTGTTCACCTACAGCTAGATGCGTGCATCAGAAACTTCTAAGATTAAAGTGCAAGGTATATGTGCAGAGGAAAGATGCCCACATGGATATGTGCTGGGGATAAAACATTCAACAATCAACAATAAAGAAGCAAATTTAAATAAGTGCTTTATTATGCGGGAAACAAATCATCGAACATGGGATCAGAAGTACAAGGGTTTACAAAATTAAGAATAAAATTGTCTAAAGCCTTCTCTGCCTTCTCCACCATGTCGAAGCGGCGATCTTCACGAGGAGTTGCTCCCCATCGATCAGCACCGTGCCAATCAGTGAAGGCAGACATGATGGACCGCTGAGCCCGTATCTGGCTTAGCAACTGAACAGAACGATCCCTCAGAGGCCGGGTAATCAAATGTGCCTCATGAAAGTACTCGGTCTTGTCCCCCGCCGCGTCGAGCATCGCCGGAGTCATCTTCGCTGGATGAGAGGGGATGTCAGCAAGCACAGATGAGAAGATCATTCGGAGCCAAATGGAGCTGATAGGAAGAGGAGAGCCCCTATGAGTCAAGAGCTCAAATATCACCGTGTCTCATTGGTCATCTGTGAGAACAAGATCCACTAATCGCGCAGCAAAACGAGGAACAATTCCCTCAATAGGTACCTCCCACGGTTGCCGACGAGTGTGAAGACGATTACAAGCCATGACTCTTGGTTTGTTAAAAATGGCACTCTCCTTGTGAAGAAAGAGGGAAAACAAAGATTCAGATTATAAAGAGAAGCATTCAAGTTTAGGCACAAAAAATGTTGTGCCTGGTGGAACTGTTTCCAGGTCCTGACATAATGGGCATGGGAAAAGAAAATGTTGACCCATGGGAATCAGAGCAAGAAGGTGAAACGATCCCCTCAACGGTGCCTCACGTGCATGACACGTGAGCGCCAACGCCAATTCTTTGCAGGTTTAGAACCTGTAATGGCGCCTCACGTACGTAACGCGTGAGCGCCGGCGCTAGTTCGAGATTAAAATCCTCAGCAACGCCTCACGCGCATGACACGTGGGCGCCGGCAACAATTTATATATATATATATATATAACTACACTTCACGTGAGGCACATATGAGCATTGACATAAAGGGAAGGGGGAGTTTTTCCATTCATACTTCGAAGAAATTTATACATTGGTGATAAAAAAACAACATCATCAAAATGTTTACAACGACAAGATGCTGAATTCCGAACACGGATTCATGAACTTAGAAGCAAGTTTGAGCAAAGTGCTTATGGCTTCTTTGGCTATTTTCTTATGCATTTTCTTACGAATGCAAGCGTCGGGATCCCCGCAAATGTCGTCCGCCCTCTGGTAAACGGATATTATCGCCTTCTATTGGAAGACGCGATGCAAAATATCGACAAGATCGTCTTTCCACTTCTTTGAGATCAGGCTCATCAGATATACTGAATGCACCTTGTCTTCAGCGTCGTCAAGCGCCTCGAGCGGCATAGCCTCATCAAGCTCAGGATTGCTTCCCGAATCGACCCAACGATGATTTTCAAAAGAGCAGAACTGCGGGGGAGTAATCGATCGTTGTAGTCGTCAAAGCGACGCATCACCTCGGCACATTGGGTGTCAGTAAATTCCTGGTCTCGACAACGGCCTTGGATGCAAATATATTCATAAGAGATGATCTCTTCAAGATCATAAAGACGAGACGCCATAGTATCTGCAAAGAAAAACCTGTAAGCGGTTTAGCAATCGAAATATCAAAATTATTACGACCTATAAAGAAATTACAATGGTTTTAACGCCTCTATCAATGATGAGGAAGACACCATTGTAAGAATCCAAAAGGATTCTCATTTAATGAAGAATCTCATTAAACTGTGGAGTTAAACTCCCGATACCCTAAAAAAATGTGTTCTACAACGGATTTCAAATCTGCAAAAAGAACCCTAAAAAAGAAAATAGAAAAAGGGGAATAAAATTCCCAAAAGAATTTCTTAAAAAGAAATTTTCTCAGAGCTAAACTCTGTAGAACAACCCGGAATTAAATCCGTCTAATAATGGGGTAAAATCCCAGAAATCCGCTCGGGAAATGGAATTAAATTACAAACAACCTTCAAAAATCAAAATCAATAACAGGGTAAAACCCTAAGATCCCCAAGATCCATGGTCTAACTAAATAAAGTTTTTTTAGATCTCTAAAAGATCATTCCAAGAGAAGAGCAAAGCTCTGTTAATGGGTTAAAAACCCAAAACAAGAAGAGGTTCTTTAAGAGTTAAATTGTAGTCATGATTCTTACCAAATTTTTAACAGAGTTTGACTCTGAGAAAGTTCTGAGAACAGAGATCTAAGCTCTAAAAAGAGAATTAAATTCTCAAGGAAGAAGAAAACTCAAGAGGATGATGAAACGGCAGTAATCTCAAGGTCCAAAGACCCTATTTATAGGACATGAAGGGACATCTCAACTCCCCAGGAGATCGAACAGTGGAAAAGGTGACACCGTTGCACCCACGTGTAAATCATGTGAGAGAAACTGTAGGGGGCATTTGTTCCCCCAATATATTTAACCTAATAAAAGAGCAAAGTTCTGTTGAATTTAATGAGGTAGCGCCTCACGTGCTCTCCACGAAGGCACCAGCGCCAGAACCAATTTTATAGGATTAAGTCCTATGGTGGTGCCTCACGTGCTCCTCACATGGGTGCCAATGTGCAAAGCACAGAAGAATTCATAAGAGTTAAACTCTTAAATGGTGCCGCACGTGCTCCTCACGTGGACGCCAATGTGCTAAGCACAGAAGGGTTCATTATATAAGAGTTAAACTCTTAGATGACGCCGCACATGCTTCTCACGCGGGCGCCAATGTGCAAAGCACATAAATACCCATTATAAGAGTTAAATTCTTAAGTAGCACCCTCGTGCATAACACGTGAGTGCCGGCGCCCAGGTGGAATTAAAATTCTACAATATTCTCTGTTAAACAGAGCCATTGGATCAAAAATCCAATGGAGACGATAAATCATCAAAATACAGAATTAAATTCTGTTGAGACAAAACATTTCCCAAATCTTTCTCAAATAAGAAAGGTGCTCTTGGTTGGATCAAAAATCCAATTGTAGAATAAAATTCTATGATGGAATATATTCCCTCAATCTTTCTAAATAAGAAAGATTGCTCTCTGTAAAACAGAGAACCATTGGATTAAAAATCTAATGGTAATTAAAAATCACCGTTTTACAGAATAAATTCTGTATAGGGAAAATATTTCTCCAATCTCGTTAAAACACCAAAATCATATTCTGTAAAAAAAGAAGTCCTCGGATCAAAGATCCAATGGTGGGTAAAATTCCCCAAATCAATTTTGAGACCAATTAAATCAATTGAAATCTCTCAATGAGAGATTTTCTCAAAACTAATCAACAATTTGCCTCCACTGTATAAAGGCCTCGAGACTTCAAGTCTCACAGAAAGAAGATACACACAGAGGGACGAGGAGGAAGACATATCCTTTACCCAAAGAAGAAGAGTTCCATTCTTGAAACCCTAGGTAAAGATAACATCAAGATCAAAACATCTCCTTTACTTAACATATATAAGGGTTGAATCCTTCTAAAAGAACTTAGTTCTTTCTCTAGATCTGAGATCCACAAGACAAGTCTCCCACAAGTTGAGAATTTAATTCTCATCGGGAATATCTTGTTCTTGAGAATCAAAGGTTCAGGGAAGAACAAATTTAAAAGAGAAAGAATATGGAGTCCGTAATACTCCAGGAACTCAGTTCCTTCGAATCAAGAACTTAGTTTATAAAAGAACATGATCTCATATCCTCAAAATAGTGATCTTGGTGATCGTTAATGGTCAAAATACCATTAACAGAGATTTAAGTTCTCTAAAAAACAACAACAGAGATTAAATCTCCATATAAAAGAAACTAGCACCTCACGTGCTTCTCACGTGGGCACCCCTCTTTAACAGCGCCCAACGCCTCACATGCTCCTCACGCGGGCGCCACACAAAAAGCGCTTAGCATTTCACATACAGCCAAAACGGCTAAGTGCTTAGCACTGATTAGGCAGCACCTCACGTGCTCCTCACGTGGGCGCCATAAAAAAGAAGAAGAAAGAAAAGTGCCCAGCACTCCATAAACAGCCAAAGTGGCAGAGAGCTCAGCGCTCATTGGGCGGCACCCATAATCAAATGCCTCACATGACACCCATGTAAGCGTCAGAGTGTCAAATAAGTGCTTAGCAGTTTTTTATAAAAAGAAAAGGGCTGAACAGACAGAGCCCAAATGAGTGCTTAGCACTTTTTGAATAAGAGTAGGTAGACTAAGCCCAAATTGGTTAGGCCTCTGAAGTTTCTTGCAGTTGAGCCCAAATGCTCTTTTGATGGATCTTAGGTAAAATGATCCTTAAAAACATTGATGATATCCAAAACGATATCCGTCCCATATCTCCTAAAGTAATCTTAGTCTCAAATACGACTAACGATTCTTAGGACCATCACCCCTTTTCCCTCAAATACGGGATTTGGTTTAAGGGTATATCTCTTCACACCTCTGATACATGTCGTTGTAATTTCTCAACGTCTTCAGAGAAGTGGCGGGTCCCAATGACCAACAACTTTTTTCGTCCTGCACTGATGCACTTCCAAATTGACGTGCAGGTCTCAAATCGTCTCGTGCCCCAAATTGGGCACATTCCATATCACCATTGTTCACTTCGTCATGTAACAAATACACGTGTGTGCAAGAAGGATGTTGGACTGAGATGTACCTAAACTAATATTCGTCCCCAAAATGAGAATGTTGGACCGAAATGTCCTTAAACTAATATTTGCCCCAAATACGGCGGTAATGGACAGCGATGTCCTTAAACTAAAATAACTGAGCCTCAAAGGCTCATATATTTAAGTCGATCTTAATCTCAAACCAGATTAACGGTCCTTAAATAAACCAAATCCAAATCTAAAATATACGAATTTGGACTGATCCGCACCCTATAGGCAACGACAGAAACTAGTCTCCATATACAATCCACGGGCAACCTAAACAAACAAAAACACACACGACATAAAGTGAACTTCCGGAGCAGGAGAAAGTGGTTATCGCAATGCGGTAACGTAATTAACTGCAGGGGCTTGCGCCTGCAGGGAAGAGCGTCCACAAAATAAAAAAACCCTTCACAAACAAGAGGGAATCTGATAAAGTCTGCTACAACGGTCATATCTGTCCAAACCTCCGATATACGGTGCCATAAATCAACTTGGTATCTTTGGAGAGGAGGACGGATAAATCCAAATAGCATCTGCCCCCAGATTCAGGCAAGACGATCCATCCCGGTTCGTCTCTGTTTCCGGCGGTAAACAATGTTCTTGGCCTGGTCAGTCTTTCGTATGACCATGTCATCCTTGCCTTATAAGCCTCCAGATTTTGCTATGCTATAAGGTGGGTTTCGTCGAGGGTATCGAGCTCCTCAAGCTGAAGATGAGCATTTTCTTCATATGTCGGCTCGTATCGAACCGCTACTCGCAGAGAAGGGAGTTCTATTTCCAGGGGAAACACTGCTTCCGTGCCGAATACCAACATGTATGGTGTTGTATTCGTAGCCATTTTGAACGTTGTTCGGTACGCCCAAAGAGCTTCATGCAGCCTTTCATGCCAGTCTCTTTTGTTTCTGGACACCGTTTTCTTTATAATCTTCGTCAAGGTCTTGTTGAAAGGTTCAGCTAGACCGTTAGCCAGAGGATTATAGACTTAAGAGTATCTCCAATCTATTTTTTGCCGTTGTGAGAAGCGGCTAATTTTATGGCTTCTATAAGCTGGCCCATTATCCGAGATAATTCATCGCGGAGTGCCAAACCGATAGATAACATGTGTCCTGAAGAAATGGAGGATATTCTCCGTCTTTGCCTCCCTTAGTGGTACTACTTCTGCCCACTTAGAGAAGTAGTCGGTCATTGCCAATATAAACCGATGTCCTTCGGACGACGCCAGTTCGATGGGGCCAATTATATCAGTTCCCCACATTTCGAACGGCCAGCTACCTACTATTGGGTGTAGCGGATTTGGATGTTGGTGGATGAAGTCCCCGTGGATTTGGCATGAGTGACACTGCTTCTCATATTCGAGACAGTCATGAATCATTGTGGGCCAATAATAGCCCATTCTTTTAATCTTCAGCTTCATCTTTGGCCCAGCTTGGTGAGAACCACAGAGTTCGTCGTGAATTTCTTGAACGACTCTCTTCGCTTTTTCTGGTCCCCGGCATCTTTGCCACAGATAGTCGAAAGATCTTTTATATAGAGTATCATTGACAAAGGCGAAGGACAGAGCTCGTTTCATGAGCTGATGTCTAGACGACGCATTTTTGGGAGTTCGTTGGGATTTGAAGTAGTCTATAAAGACTTCCCTCCAATCCTTGACCTTTTTTCGTCCTCTATTTGAAGGGCTACTTGTTCGGCCATTTCTTTTCTTTCAGATGTCTCTATCAGATCTTCCGAAGATATATCCGTTGGCGTGAGAACCCTATGGCTTTGCACAATGATCTTTACGTCATCGAGGTCGTCATCAGCCAGTTCCTTAGCCAATTTGGCCAATGCATCCGCCTTACTATTTTATGCACGCGGTATACTCTCCAGGATGTAGGAGGGGATTTGTGTCAGCAGTTGCTGCACCCTTTCGCCATACTTTATCAGCTCTGGCTTGCACGTCTGATAGTCGTCATTTTACTTGGTTAACGATCAGCTGGGAGTCTCCATATATGAGGAGGTCTTTGATTCCCATTTTGACAGCGATCTCGAGACCTGCTATCAAAACTTCATATTCAGCTTCGTTATTAGTCCTTGGCTCCGTTAAGGAAAGGGCGCAACGCAATATTCCTCCTTGCGGAGTCACGAAGATAAGGCCCACCCCGGCTTTGATTATGAGGGTGTTTTGCTTTCGCCTCTTCATGGAAGATGCTCCATCGAAGTAGAGTTCCTATTGGGAATCATTTTCTTCCTTCTCTCCTTTGATTGTGTCGAACGCATGTTCATCCGGCAACTTATAATTTAAGGGGGGTCGGCTGGTATCGAATGCTCCGCGAGAAAGTCGGCAATGGCATGGACTTTCAATGCTTTGAGGGGTCGATACGTTATCGAGAACTCCATCAGGAGGAGGGCCCATTTGGCAAGCCTACCTGTTTGTATGGCTCTTGACATCAGATATTTGAGAGGATCCACCTTTGATATGAGATGGACCTCATGTGCTAAGGCGTAATGTCTGAGCTTCATTATCGCGAAGATCAGTGCTAGGCAATACTTTTCAATAGGGGAGTAGTTGTTTTCTGCCTCCAGGAGAACCCGACTCAAATAGTATAGAGCTCTCTCCTTTCCTTGACCGTTCTCTTATGCCCATAGCGCGCCTAGAGAACTCTCAAGGGCCGTTGTATATAGGATAAGGGGTTTTCCCTTAACCGGAGTGGCCAATACCGGTGGATTTTGCAGGTATTGCTTGATTTCGTCTAGTGCATTTTGGCACTTTCGATCCCAGACGAACGGAGTCCCCTTCTTCATCAGATGACTGTAGGGACAGCATTTTCCGGAGAGGTTGGCTAAGAACCGCCGGATATAAGAGAGCTTTCCTTGAAGAGGTCGCAATTGTCGGAGAGTTCTTGGCGTGGGCATTTCCATAATCGCCTTGATCTTTGAGGGATCGATCTTGATACCCCGGTGTCGTATGATGAATCCTAGGAATTTTCCTGAGAAGACTCCAAACGTGCATTTTAGAGAATTCATCTTCAGATTATACTTCCAAAGACGTCGGAACACTATTTTAAGGTGTTCCCAATGCTCGTCATGAGATTTGCTTTTAACCACAAGGTCGTCAATGTAGCATTCGACGATCTCGTGGATGAGGTCATCGAAGATCTTTGTCATGGCCCTCTGGTAGATAGCGCCAGGGTTCTTCAGACCGAAGGGCATCACCTTATAGCAAAATATTCCCAGCGGAGTCCGGAAGGCAGTAAGCTTTTGGTCTTAAGGATGCATTTTTATTTGATTGTATCCTGAAGATCCATCCATGAAGGAGAAGAACTCATGGATAGATGTGTTATCGATCATCAGCCCGGTAACAGGTACTGGGAAATCATCCTTCGGGCAAGCTTTATTGAGGTCCCGAAAGTCCACGCAGATGCGCACCATCCCATTTTTCTTCATCACCGGAACGATGTTAGCAATCGAGTAGGGATATTCAACTTTTTGGATGAATCCAGAGTCGATTAGTTTCTTGACTTCAGCGTTCATATTCATCTCAAGTTCGAGTCGCATCCTTCTCGGCGCCTGTTTGACTGGCTTTATATCCGGCGATATGGCCAGTTTGTGTACCGCCACTTTTGGATCTAGACCTGGCATCTCTAAATAGTTCCATGCGAAGCAGTCTTTATATTGCATGAGCACGTCTTTCAACGTGGCTATCTGTTTTTCAGATAGTAGCTCACTGACGAACGTTGGCCTCGGATCTTTTTCCGACCCTAAGTCAATTTTCCTAAAGTTATTCGTCGTAGTGTGTATCCTATCTTCCAGCTCTTTTAGGGCTGGTGGAAACTCTGAGATCATCCCGTCTTCGTCTTCATTTGCGAAGCACATGTGGAGGTCATCCATAATCTCATGCCCTCCCTCTTTTGAGAGTGTTATCATATAGCAGGTACGAGTTCGCTTCCCTTTTTGTGGTTGAGCTGGTCGTATCCTCACGGTATAGGTCTTCTTTGGCTCATACTTTTGCAGCGGATTTACCCTGCAGCTGTCGGACAAAGCGAACCTGCCTTGCTGATACTGGTCTTCTACCAAGTCTTTGAAGGTGAAGCAGTCTTCAAGGGTATGACCTATTGCTCGGTGGTAAGAGCAATAATCTGGGTGATAGACCTCGTTTATTTGTTCGGGGTGCCGAGACTCCGGAAGTGTCATCATTTGGGGCTTCATGACAAGGTTGAATATTTTCCTTGTCTTGTCTTGGGGGAAAGAGTATTCCCGACCCATCTTCTTTATAAAGGACGGGTTTCAATCGAGTTTTTCTCGAGTGCATAGTGTCTTAGATCCGCTTCGTTGTTTTCGAACGTTGTTTGCGTTCTTTACCCTGTTTTTGCCTTTATTTCGGGATTTTCCCCCTTCGCGAGGAGATACAACAGGTCGGGGATGAAGAACATTATAGTCTTCCTTCTCCGTGGATTGCTGATTGAGGCGCTGCGTCTTGACCTTTTAATAAATGGCCATTTTGCGGCTGTGATTGTCTCGGCTCTTTTGACAAGCTTTGTTTCCCCCAATCAGAGCAAAGCTCTATTTGAAATTTGAATTTCAAAAAATTAAAGCAACGCTTCAGATCCAGCGCGCTGCGCGCCACGTGTCAAACACGGATGCGCTAGCGCCAGGTGAGCTGCGCCCTAGACAGTGCACCATGTGTGCGCTAGCGTTAGGCGCGCTGCGCGCCACGTGTCAAACACGGGTGCGCTAGCGCAGACTGCGTTGCGCTCTGAACAGCGCACCATGTGTTAAACGTAGGTGCGCTAGCGCAAAGTGCGCTGCATTCTGAGCAGCGCACCTCGTGCAAAGCACGGATGCGCCAGCGCTGGAATTAAAAATTCCCCACCGTTAGATCAAAAGATCTAATAATAATGATAAATCATTAATTAATCAGAATTAAAATTCTGTTATGAAAAGATTTTCCAATCTTGTTAAAAACAAGAAGATTGCCTTCTGTAAAACAGAAGCCCTAGGATCAAAAATCCAATGGTGGGAAATATCCCCAAATCAATCAGAGAAAGATCTCTTTAACTGATCCAACAAATCAGCTTGCCCTATATAAAAGCCCCAAGACTTCAAGTCTGATATAGAAGAACCCCCCCCCCCAAACTTTGAGAAAAATCAAAAGAAAGAGAGCAAGCTCTTGCAAGAAGATATCTCTTCAAGGTAAAGATAATGAATGATGAACACAGAGATGAAATCATCTCTTAAAAAGAAGAATTATCTTCCTAAAAGATAATAGATCTACAAAGACCAAGGTCTTTTATAAAAAGATCAAAAGATCTCATCACAAAATAAAAGAAGTACTTACTTCTTCCACAGATCATAGATCTATAAGACAAATTGTCTTTCTGAGATCATAAACATCTCATTATAAAGGGGGAGAGAATTATTAAATTCTCTTAAGGATCATAGATCCATAAAGGCAAAGCCTTTCTTTAATACAAGAGATTGAAGCATCTCCTATAAAATAAGAACTTTTATTCTTTTGATCTTGAGACAAGTCTCTTCTAAGGGAAAATTTATTTCCCATATCATAAAATTGATCAAATGCGTTTCTGCGCTCATGGACTGGCGCTCAGCGCTGTTGGGGTAAAAATTTACACCCCGGTTGACCGAGTCAAAGTCAAGGTCAACCCCCAAGCTAGGTGGGCCCAAGCCCAGGTCAAGCGGGCCCATGCCCAAGTCGAGCCCGCGGCCAACCTCCTCCATGCCAAAATATAGACCATGTAATAAATAATTTTTATGTAATTTTTTATACATGAATGTATACAAAACGGGCAGAAAGCCAAATTTTTGTAAGCCCAAGGCTTATGTGCAAAAATGAAATGGCACATGAGCCATGGGATAGGCAAAATGCCATTTTGTGAAGCCCAAGGGGCTATATGCAAATATGTAAGCCTATAAAAGGCAACATGATGAATAAAAAAGCATACTTTTCATTCTCTCCACAAAAATTTTAGATCTGAGATCTTTTGTGCCTTCTGCTCCTTCTCCAAGGTTCTAAACCTTCTCATTTCTTTTGAATTAAATCAAGAGTTTTACTCTTTCTTTTCAAAAAACTAAGAAGTCTTCCACCATAAAACCCACAAAGGGGAACTTGGATCTACCATTAGATCTCAGAAAGGAGAGATTTTTAGATCTCACATCTGTTGACCGTCAAGATCCAGCCAACAGAGGAGGAGGAAGAAGAACCCCTTTCATCAACCAAAACATTTCAGGAGTTTAAATCCATATATTTAAATATATATATATATATATAATAAATATTTCCTTTCCGAAGCATAGCTTCTGGTTCTGGGACTAAAAGCCCCCCTTTTCTCGCCAGCGCCCAGCGCTCGAGCGCAAAATGCCCACGTGCCGACACGTGGCGCGCTTGAGCTCAGGCGCACTGCGCTCGAGCGCAGAGCGCCCACGTGCCGACACGTGGCGCACTTATGCTCGGGCGCACTGCGATCGAGCGCAGAGCGCCCACGTATTGACACGTGGCGCACTTGCGCTCAGGCACACTGCACTCGAGCGCAGAGCGCCCACGTATCGACACGTGGCGCACTTGCGCTCAGGCACACTGCGCTCGAGCGCAGAGCGCCCACGTGCCGACACGTGGCGCACTTGCGCTCAGGCACACTGCGCTCGAGCGCAGAACGCCCACGTGCCGACATGTGGCGCGCTGCGCTCAGGCGCACTGCGCTCGAGCACAGAACGCCCACGTGCCGACACGTGATGCGCTTGCGCTCAGGTGCACTGCGCTCGAGCGCAGAGTGCCCACGTGCCGACACGTGGCGCGCTTGCGCTAAAGCGCGCTGCGCCCAAGCGCAAAACGCCCACGTGCCGACATGTGGCGCTTGCGCCTGAGCGCACAGCACCTTAGCGCACAGCGCTCAAGGCGCTGGCTCCACGCATCCCTTGGATGCCTTTTCCCCTCTTTTTATGTACATACATATATATACATATGTATACATATTTACACACACATGTACCCCACGATATATCCAAAACCCCTTCAAAACACATCACACGCACACTGCATATTGAGTTCGCATGACCAGTTTAACCCGTTAATCGGAGGTTCTCTCGCTCCAAAGGCGAGGGGTAATTAACGGTAGCTTAGTCCACGGCTGCCGGAGATTCGGATCCCCACAATCAATAAACCCCGGCCTACCCTAGGCAGGGGGAATCTGTAGTACGCTTGACAAGCGCGCGCGTATTCCCATCTCAATGGGGTGACGAAAAACACCCTACAGATTCTGGCACGCCCGGTGGGACCAATCTCTCCTCCCATATTTCGGGTTAAACGTTCATGCGAACTCAATCAGTATACATATCGATACTTATACTAAAATAATGCCCTTTCATGCAGGTTTTCAAGCAATCACCTTTCAATGATGTCTTCGATAATGAACTCAGCTCCCGTCTCCTACACGATGAAGATAGACTCCAGGACGGTCCTTCCGGCCAGTCTCGGGCGACAATGGGAGGAGCCGTTGCTGCCATTCGGCTCTATTGTGTTCATGCCAGTTGGCGCCATCCCAGCTCCTCAAGCCCCGGTGGCAGACAAACCGGTCTCGAAAGGCAGGAGACCAAATGTGGTGGTCTTGAGGGCGCCCCAACCCAAACGCAAATCTGTTTTCGAACGACTCTCCATCTCTCCAGTTGGGGGCAAAGACATCAACGTCTACAAGGCAGCGGGGCATCCCAGGCAAGCTCCAGCGAAGACGGATGTCCGCCAAGCCCTCAAAATCGAGAAGCTGAGATAGAAAAGGCTCAGGTACAGAGCCAACAAAAGGGCTAGGGCTCCTGCCATGCTGAACCTCATGAGGTTCGAAGAACAGGGTTACCCCGCCGAAGATGAGGAAATGGCTGGGTATGTGGTCCACACTGTCTACACGGTAGGCACGCGGAGCAAGAGCAAGGACGGGGCTACCACATCTCAAACCCAATCTGGCTTGAATGTGGTGGCCGCTTCCCAAGAACAGCCGCCTCTGCTGGGTGATGAAAACCCTCTTGATGAGGATGATAGGCGGAAAGACCCTTCGGTCCATGAGGAGTCGGGCTCGGAAAGCGAAGAAGAGCCGACTTTCCGCCCCAGGACCGCGGAGCAAGAGCTGCTTCAAGAGCTCCGAAAGCAGCTCAGAAACAAAGACAAGGAGATGGACAAACTCTACTCCAAAATCGATGACTTGACGAATGTCGTGATGCAGCTCACGGCCCGACTTGCCTCTCAACCGTCCAATCAAGCGGAGGGCTCTGCTCGTGAACTGGGAAATGGTGTCCCAAAGCAGCCGACGCCTATTCCCTCAAATCCAAAAGTGGGCGAACTACATGAAAACCAGTCGCATCCTATCTCGGGAAATGTCTTGGCTACCGATGACAGTAGCCCGCTAACTCAAGATCAAATCATGGATTTGATTGCTAGCAAAGTCAAAACATTGGTGGCCGAAGCCAAAGCGCAAAAAGATATCAGCAGTAGTGGGAGACCATATCCTGCTCAGTATGATCTGGTAGAATTTCCTAGCGGCTATGTCATCCCCAAATTCGGAAGATTCGATGGGACGGGAAATGCGAATCAGCATATCGCCCACTTCAAAGCCTCATGCGGGAATACTGGGGGCAATGATGCGCTTCTCCTCCACCAGTTCGTTAATAGCTTGACCGATGTTGCTTTCGACTGGTACGCGAGCATACCGGATGGCTCCGTTACTACTTTCGTTCAAATGGAATCTTTGTTTCGACAAAGGTTCATGAGCGTTAGCGATAAGATCACCATTGCCGAGCTCGTAAGGACCAAGCCTAAGAACAACGAAAGCAGCACGGATTTTATAACCCGATGGCGCAATCTCTCCGTCAAATGCGAACCGCCGATAGAGCAGGACCAATATGTCACTCCTCGTCAGAAATCTCAACAATTGGGTGGCCCCGTTTCTATGCACCGCGGGTCTCAAAATATTCCAAGAGCTGACCAGGAAAGTCCAGATGTTGGAACGCTCAAAGCAGGAGTCCTCCTCTGACTCCCAAGATAACAATAGGTCCTGGAGAAACCGAAAGGACGATAATCGCAAAGGCGGAAATCCCGACGATTCTGAGTCTTTCAACACTTCGGCTAACCGAAATAAGCGAGGGATAAGCGGGCCTAGTACCAACCAGCCTCGGAAGCCTGTGTTCGGAAAGGGAGGAGAATCTCCACTCAAAGAGAAGCTGGATAAGGTCTATTCCTTCAGAAGGGACAAAATCCGTAAAATATTCAAAGACGCCCTGAAGAACAGTCTACAACTGCCAGAGTCAAAAAGACCGCAGGAAGCGAATATAACCGACGACCCCAAATACTGCCCCTATCACAGAGTGATAGGTCATGCCATTGAGGACTGCTTCGTCTTCAAAGATTGGGTCGAAAAGCGATACAAGGCAGGAGAGATAGACTGTCTAAAGGCGTATTAACAAACAGTCCAGCTGCGACCGCCAATTTCATACAAACGGAGACCGAAGTTCTTCGTGAAACTGATTCTCTCAGACATCTGCCTTTCTCTGAAAACAATCGACCACCACGTCATTAAACTGGGAACAGTCGACCTCTAAGTCGTTAAACTGGAAATGTAAAAAAAAATTGTAAATAAAAAAAATGTGTAAATAAAAAGAAAAAAAAAAAGAAAAGCCGAAATGATGGGGCAACTCGCAATAAAAATCAGCGAGTAAAATAAAGATGAAAATAAATCCGAAATGATAAGGCAACCGCGAATAAATAGCTGAAATGATGGGGCAATCGCGATCTTCGCGATAAGAAAAGCTGAAATGATATAGCAATCGCGGTAAAAAAAAAAACAACAAAAAAAGATAAAAGAAAAAAAAACGGCGAATGATGAGTCACTCCTGCTACCATATTCCAGTGCAGCGATGCAGACGCTAACCAAAATCCAATTTCTCAAAATTCTTCCGGCCCTACGGTCAGTCCCCAAATTGACTGCCGTATACAATCCACAGGCTCAAATAATTCTCGTCATACCCATATCCCACCACAATCACCAGTTATGCGGCCGGTCTCCGTTCTTGAAATTATGCTCCATTGAGAAGACCCACTCATGTGTCCTCACGATGCATGAGGAGAACAAACCTTTGTGGGATCCTTACGACTCACAAAGGGAAAAACACACTTAGGAGTCCTCACGACTCTTAAGGAGAAAATACACCTGCGGGTCCTTACGACTCGTAGGGAGAAAATGCTTTATGGGACCCTCACGGCCCATAAAATTGAAAAGTCTTAGGGGATAGGGATCTAAACCTATCTCTTAAGCCATCGCTCCCCAATCCCCAAGTGGCGAATGATGAGTCGCTCCTGGTACCATATTCCAGTGCAGCGATGCAGACGCCAACCAAATTCCAAATCCCATACCCCAATGGCGAATGATGAGTTGCTCCTGGTACCATATTCCAGTGCAGCGATGCAAACGCCAACCAAATTCTAAACTCAAATCCCAAATGGCGAATGATGAGTCGCTCCTGGTACCATATTCCAGTGCAGCGATGCAGACGCCAACCAAATTCCAAATCCCAACGGCGAATGATGAGTTGCTCCTGGTAACATATTCCAGTGCAGCGATGCAGACGCCAACAAAGTCCTGAAATTTTTCCGGCCCTACGGTCTAGATCATACATCCTGCAAAACCGTATACAATCCACGGGCGTAAAACGATCCCAATCTCTCTCAAGTCCTACCGGTGAGACCACATTCAAAGTCCCACCAAAAAATAAATGAAAATAAAAAAAATAAAAAGAATGGTATGTCCACAAGCAAAATGGGCACAGATGAAAACCCGAAAGGGCTCCGTGAGTAAAAACAGCAGGATTGCCGGCAAGTTTGTGAAAACCCGAAAGGGCGCAAACTCGTAAAAAAAGAAAGAAATGAAATGCACTCGCAAAGTCCTCTCGACTTTGTGAGGAGAAGATTCCCGCGTGAGATCCTTACGACTCACAAAGGAGCAACACACTTAGGAGTCCCCACGACTCCTAAGGAGAAAATATACCTACGAGATCCTTTAGACTCGTAGGGAGAAAATGCTTTTATGGGACCCTTACGGCCCATAAAATTGAAAAGTCTTAGGTGATAGGGACCTAAAACCTGTCTCCTAAGCCATCGTTTCCTAATAAGCAAATGCAAATGATGATTCGCTCCTGGTACCATATTCCAGTGTAGCGATGCTGATGCCAAACAAAAACTAATTCCCAAATTCTCTCGGGGCAAATGATGAGTTGCTCCTGGCATTATTCCAGTGCAGCAATGCAGATGCCAAACCAAAGCCAAATCCTCAAATCCACTCATGGCAAATGATGATTCGCTCCTGGTACCATATTCCAATGTAGCGATGCTGATGTCAACCCAAATCAAATCAAACCAACCACCTCTGCGGCGGAATCATGCTCCATCCCAGAATTTACCCCGTGTCAAAATCATGCTTCGCCTCGGGATATCTACCTTCCTCGTCGGAATTATGCTCCGCCTCGGAATCAAGTCAACCAGCATGCTCTGCGTCGGAATCATGCTTCGTCTCAGAATGTGCACCCCGTGTCGAAATGATGCTTCGCCTCGGTGTATCTGCCTTCCCTGTCGAAATTATGCTTCGGCTCGGAATCAACCAACAACCTCCTCGTCGGAATTATGCTCCGCCTCGGAATCAAGTCAACCAGCAAGGTCTGCGCCGGAATCATGTTCCGTCTCAGAACGTACCCCGTGTAGAAATCATGCTTCGCCTCGGAGTATTTTCCTTCCCTGCCGGAATTATGTTGTGCATGTGAATCAACCTCTGCATCGAAATTATGCTTCGGTCAAAATGTCTGCCGCTCTTCGGAATAATGCTCCGATCTTCTGGAACGATGCTCCGATCTCTGGAATTATGCTCCGCCCTTCGGAATGATGCTCCGAATCCTGGAATCATGCTCCGATCATCGGAATGATGCTCCGATCTCTGGAATTATGCTCCGCCCTTCGGAATGATGCTCCGAATCCTGGAATCATGCTCCGATCATCGGAATGATGCTCCGATCTCTGGAATTATGCTCCGCCAATCGGAATGATGCTCCGATCTCTGGAATTATGCTCCGCTCTTCGGAACGATGCTCCGATCTCTGGAATTATGCTCCGCCCTTCGGAATGATGCTCCGAATCCTGGAATCATGCTCTGATCATCGGAATGATGCTCCGATCTCTGGAATTATGCTCCGTCCATCGGAACGATGCTCCGATCTCTGGAATTATGCTCCGCTCTTCGGAAAGATGCTCCGATCTCTGGAATTATGCTCCGCCCTTCGGAATGATGCTCCGAATCCTGGAATTATGCTCTGCAAATCAGAATGATGCTCCGACCCTGGAATTATGCTCCGCGCTTCGGAATGATGCTCTGATCCTTGGAATTATGCTCCGCTCATCGGAATGATGCTCCGATCCCCTGGAATTATGCTCCGTAAATCGGAATGATGCTCCGACCCTGGAATTATGCTCCGCGCTTCGGAATGATTCTTCGATCCTTGGAATTATGCTCCGCTCATCGGAATGATGCTCCGATCCCCTGGAATTATGCTCCGCAAATCGGAATGATGCTCCGACCCTGGAATTATGCTCCGCGCTTCGGAATGATGCTCCGATCCTTGGAATTATGCTCCGCTCATCGGAATGATGCTCCGATCCCCTGGAATTATGCTCCACAAATCGGAATGATGCTCCGACCCTGGAATTATGCTCCGCGCTTCGGAATGATGCTCCGATCCTTGGAATTATGCTCTGCTCATCGGAATGATGCTCCGATCACTGGAATGATGCTCTGCTCTTCGGAATGATGCTCCGATCCTTGGAATCATGCCTCTACTCTTCGAAATTATGCTTTGACTCTTCGGAATGATGCTCCGACGTTGGAATTATGCTCCGTGAATCGGAATGATGCTCCGATCCCCAGGAATTATGCTCCCCGGGATGATGCTCCGCCCTTGGAATGATGTTCTACCTCGAAGTCCAACTTCAAGATCCATCAATTTCATTCACACAACTCAAATGTGCGGTGTGCATTTATTGATGGGGGGCACTTTGTTGCGGTAAAAATTTACACCCCGGTTGACCGAGTCAAAGTCAAGGTCAACCCCTAAGCTAGGTAGGCCCAAGCCCAGGTCAAGCGGGCCCATGCCCAAGTCGAGCCCGCGGCCAACCTCCTCCATGCCAAAATATAGACCATGTAATAAATAATTTTTATGTAATTTTTTATACATGAATGTATACAAAACGGGCAGAAAGCCAAATTTTTGTAAGCTCATGGCTTATGTGCAAAAATGAAATGGCACATGAGCCATGGGATAGGAAAAATGCCATTTTGTGAAGCCCAAGGGGCTATATGCAAATATGTAAGCCTATAAAAGGCAACATGATGAATAAAAAAGCATACTTCTCATTCTCTCCACAAAAATTTTAGATCTGAGATCTTTTGTGCCTCCTGCTCCTTCTCCAAGGTTCTAAACCTTCTCATTTCTTTTGAATTAAATCAAGAGTTTTACTCTTTCTTTTCAAAAAACTAAGAAGTCTTCCACCACAAAACCCACAAAGGGAAACTTGGATCTACCATTAGATCTCAGAAAGGAGAGATTTTTAGATCTCACATCTCTTGACCGTCAAGATCCAGCCAACAAAGGAGGAAGAAGAAGAACCCCTTTCATCAACCAAAACATTTCAGGAGTTTAAATCCATATATTTAAATATATATATATATATATATATATAATAAATATTTCCTTTCCGAAGCATAGCTTCTGGTTCTGGGACTAAAAGTCCCCCTTTTCTCGCCAGCGCCCAGCGCTCGAGCGCAAAACGCTCACGTGCCGACACGTGGCGCGCTTGAGCTCAGGCGCACTGCGCTCGAGCGCAAAGCGCCCACGTGCCGACACGTGGCGCGCTTACGCTCGGGCGCACTGCGCTCGAGCGCAGAGCGCCCACGTACCGACACGTGGCACACTTGCGCTCAGGCGCGCTCGAGCGCAGAGCGTCCACGTACCGACACGTGGCGCACTGCGCTCGAGCGCAGAACGCCCATGTGCCGACACGTGGCGCGCTGCGCTCAGGCGCACTACGCTCGAGCGCAGAACGCCCACGTGCCGACACGTGACGCGCTTGCACTCAGGCGCACTGCGCTCGAGCGCAGAGTGCCCACGTGCCGACACGTGGCGCGCTTGCGCTAAAGCACACTGCGCCCAAGCGCAAAACGCCCACGTGCCGACACGTGGCGCTTGCGCCTGAGCGCACAGCACCTTAGCGCACGTGTAATCGACCGCAATGTCCCTAAACTAAACAATAGAGCCCAAATGCTCTCTTGTCGGATCTAAACGATCCCGTTAAGTTGATCTTAGTCTAAAATTAGACTAACGTATCCTTAACAAACGTTTAAATTGATCTTAGTCTAAAATTAGACTAACGTATTCTTAACAAGCATTTAAGTTGATCTTAGTCTCAAATGAGACTAACGTATCCTTAAGCCCAAACCAAAACCCAAATCTAAGAAAATATGGATTTGGACTAATCCACGTCCTACAGGCGACAACATAAATTAGTCTCCATATACAATCCACGGGCAACCAAAAACAAAACAAACACCCACGACACGAAGTGACCATCAGGAGAAGGAGAAAGTGGTTACCGCGATGCGGTAGCATAATTAACTGTAGGGGCTTGCGCCTGCAGGGAAGAGCGTCCCCACAATCAAAAAACCCCTCAAATGAGGGGGAATCTGACGAAGTCTTCTACATCGGCCGCATCCGTCTAAACCTTCAATACACGGTGCCATAAATCAACTTGGCATCTTCAGAGAGGTGGACGGATAGCACAAACTAGCATCTGCCCTCGGAATTCAAGCCCCGACGTCCCAACGTCCCGGTCGCGTCTTTCGGCGGAGAACAAGCTTCTTTTAT
The DNA here is from genome assembly GCA_030015575.1 of Agapanthus africanus. NCBI lineage: Eukaryota > Viridiplantae > Streptophyta > Magnoliopsida > Asparagales > Amaryllidaceae > Agapanthus > Agapanthus africanus. The sequence goes on from JASDDO010000024.1 coordinate 891,969,997, forward strand.
TAACTTGTCTATTTGTTCTTCGAGCAACGGATTTAACGATCTTAGAGCGGGATTTCGCTCTGTTTCAACGTCACGGCCATTTGGAAGAGTGTTTTCCTCTTCACTAAAACTGTTTATGACGCGGCAGCTGTGGAACTGCTCCCGTTTGATGGACCAAACGTATCCAATCCCGGTTGTCTCCATCTTCCCATTGGGCATCTTTCGCTGAGTCCCGGGAATATCCCAAATCTTTTTGTAAAATTGAGCTTGCCGAACAGTTTGTTCGAGGGGTATACCTTGGCATCTTAACAGCCTTTTCAATCCCTCTGCGTAGTACCTTGGCAGACGAATTTTTTGAAGCCTGTCGAGTGCAAAATCGGCACAATGCCAGACTTCTTTTTCTATTTTGGTCTCCGTAGATTGGTAGAAGAGGACCGCCTTTTCACCTCTTCGCCTGAGAGGAACGTAGAAAGTCTGTAGCTCTTGTACGTTGTATGTATCAAGCACATCAAGTTCCTTGTAATGCTGAGGCGGAGCCATCGTGATTTGCAGACTCTGATCTGCACCGGCGAGGGTTTGCACTGACGGGCGTGTTCCCCTCCGAAAGACGCGGCGAAGACGCGGTGGACGCCTTGCCTGAGATTCGGGGCAGATGCTATTTGGTTTTATCCATCCACCTCTCCGAAGATGCCAAGTTGATTTATGGCACCGTGTATCGGAGGTTTAGACGGATGCGACCGATGTAGCAGACTTCGTCAGATTCCCCCTCAATCGAGGGATTTTTGATTGTAGAGACGCTCTTCCCTGCAGGCGTAAGCCCCTGCAGTTAATTACGCTACCGCATCGCGGTAGCCACTTTCTCCTTCTCTAGAATTTCACTTCATGTCGTGTGTGTTTGTTTTGTTTGTGGTTGCCCGTGGATTGTATACGGAGACTATTTATTTCGTCGTCCGTAGGACGTGGATTAGTCCAAATCCGTATTTTCTTAGATTTGGGTTTTGGGTTTTGGTTGAAGGATACGTTAGCCATTTTTGAGGCTAAGATCAACTTAAACGTTTGTTAAGAATACGTTAGTCTAATTTCCAGACTAAGATCAACTTAACGGAATCGTCTAGATCCATTTCCAGTTTAGGGACATGGTGGTCCATTTAATATATGGCCGTCGGGACCCGTCACCTCTCTGACGACGTTGAAGGATTACAACGACATGTGTCAGAGGAGTTCGGAGATGTACCCTTGAACCAAAGTTGATTGAGGGCCTTATAGTCCAATTTGGAACTAAAGTCTGTTTGAATGTTTAAGGATACGTTAGCCATATTTGAGGCTAAGATCAACTTAAACGGGATCGTTTAGATCCAACAAAAGAGCGTTTGGGGGCTCTATTGTTCCAGTTTAGGGACGCAGTGGTCCATAGATAGTTTAAGGACATTGCGGTCCATTGCCAGTTTAGGGACATGGGGGTCCATATTCCAGTTTAGGGACATCGTGGTCCATAGGTAGTTTAAGGACGTTGCAGTCCATTGCCAGTTTAGGGACGTGGTGGTCCATATTCCAGTTTAGGGACGTGGTGGTCCATATTCCAGTTTACGGACGTGGTGGTCCATATTCCAGTTTACGGACGTAGGGGTCCATTATTAGTTTTAAAGACGTTTCGGTCCAACATTAGTTTAGGGACGTTTCGGTCCAACATTAGTTTAAGGACGTCTCGGTCCAACATTAGTTTAAGGACGTCTCGGTCCGATATTAGTTTAAGGACGTCTCGGTCCGATATTAGTTTAAGGACGTCTCGGTCCGATATTAGTTTAAGGACGTTTCGGTCCATGAGTTTAAGGACCCCACAGTCCGTATTACCGTGTGGTCGTCGGGACCCGTCACCTCTCTGACGTCGTTGAGGGATTACAACGATAGGCGTCAGAGGAGTTCGGAGATGTACCCTCAAACCGGATATAAATTGTTTTAAGAGAGCAGCTGTGCTCAGTCAATTTAATTTGAGGACTTACGGCCAAAATTGGGCTAAGTCCAGTTGAAAATGTTCAACACCTTTATTTATTTTTGGTCTATTAGACCTGTGCTAGGGCTTTGCCCACACTTAAATAATGCATTGCATTGCTTCTATTTTTTTTGTTTGGGCTCTGCCCATAAAAGATGCAGAGTATCAATTTGTTTTGGGGCTTTGCCCATTTATAAATGATGCAGAGCATCAATTTCACTTGGGCTCTGCCCTTTTTTATTGCTTTGCAATTTATTTTGGCCTGCTAGGTCTTTTTGACTTGGGCCTGGCCCTTCAGCAGAGGAAATGCATTGCATTTTCAGGCGCTTTGCGCCAATCAAAGAGCCCAAGCGCTTATGATGATGACACGTGTCATGCAGCGCAGTGTGCTGCGCTAGTGCGCTGCGCTTGCGCTGCTGACACGTGGCGCGCTCTGGTGAGTTGCGCCAATTTCAGAGAGCAAAACTCTATTTCAAAAGCGCGTAGCGCAACTGGTCCAGATGCTGACACGTGGCGCTCTCTGGTGGCTTGCGCCAGCCCAAGAGCGCAACAGTGCAGATTTATAAGTGCAAAGCACTATTAATTTGAGAATCTTTTAGATTCAAGAACCAATGGTTCATAAAAGAAGTGCAAAGCACTATTTGATTTCTTGATCTAATTTAGATCAAAGAAAAACAAGTTTTTCTTTTTATTTCAAGAACCAAAGGTTCATAAAAATGCAGAGCACTAAATATTTTTTTATTTTTGTTTTTCCTTGTTTTAAAGAAACAGTTGTTCATAAGAAGTGCAAAGCACTGTTTATTATGTAAAGATCATTGATCTAGCTTTTAGATCAATGATCTATTAGAAGAAATTTCTTCTCTCTCGTGAAGGTTTTTACCTTTTTCTTGGAATTTTATCAGAGTTCTCTCTGTTTGAAACTCTTGACCTTTTTCAAGAAATGTTGATGCCTTTGAATTGAGGTCTAGGGTCCTTTTTATAGTGCCCATAAATTAGTTAAAGAGATCTTTCTCTGAGTGATTTGGGGAATTTTCCCTACCGTTGGATCTTTGATCCAAAGGCTTCTGTTTTACAGAAGAAAATCTTCTTGTTTTAACAAGAACAGAAAGATTTCTTTGAAATCTTAATTCTGTTTGGCGCAGATGCCCCAGCGCGTGACACGTGTCAAGCAGCGCACAGCGCAGCGCAACTGCGCTAGCGCATCTGCGATGACACATGTCGCGCAGCGCAACTGCGCTAGCGCATCTGCGCTGACACGTGTCGTGCAGCGCAGTGCTTGCGCAACTGAAGCGTTGCTTCCTTTAATTTTACTTTAAATAGAGCTTTGCTCCGATTGGGTGCGCTGCTTCGGGCGCTGCGCTGATGTGTCTGCGCTTGACACGTGGCGCGTTGCGCCCGGGATTTGAAGCGTTGCTTCAAATTTTGAATTTTAAATTTCCAGCAGAGCTTTGCTCTGATTGGGGGAAACAAATGCCCCCCCACCATTGCGCTCACGTGGCGCGCACGTGAGTGCAGCGGTGGCAAGCCCCTGACCATTGGATCAAGGGGTGAGCTGAAAGGGCGCAAGCGCCTTATAAATAGGACCTATGCCCTTTTAGAAAACTTCACCATTTTCTAGATTTTGATTCCAGAGCTTTGCTCTTGCTTAGAACTTCAGAGCTTTGCTCTCGTTTCCAGAACTTTAGAGCTTTGCTCTCATTTTCCAAGTTAGAAAACTTTAGGTAAAATTAATCTTGAGTTAAATTAATTTTAATTAACCACTAGAGCTTTGCTCTCATAGATCTTTTGATCTAAAGGGATCCCCATTGGGGTTTCACCAACAGAGCTTTGCTCTCATGAATCCATAGATCCAAAGAGATCTTGTTCATGGGTTTTAACCCATGAGCAGAGCTTTGCTCTTGGATCAAGTGTGGATCTTTTAGATCTGCAAAATGAAGAACTCATTATAAGTTTTCATGGATTTTTCAAAGTCCCAAAAATTTTAAAATTTTTAAGTGTTAAAATTTTCTGATGGATCTTTTCCATTATTATCACAGAGCTATGCTTTTTTAAGGAATTTTATTCCTTTGAGACCAGAATTTGACAAGTGTCATTCTGTGACAGAGCTTTGCTCTGAAAGAGGAGATTTTCTCCTTGTCTCTAGGGATTTTTTTTATTATTATTATTAGTGGGAATGTTTTCCTGGGGACCAACTGACAATCTCATTCAATGATGAGGTTGTCTTATTAACTGACATATTGTCATCCAGATTTTGTGGGTCCCCCTTCGGTCTTCTACCCGCCGCACTGCTGTATGGTGTAATTAATTAATTTTAATTTAATTTTTAATTTAATTAATTGATTAACGCATTTTCTTTTTTAAACGCCAAGCGTTGGAATTACAACACTAACGGCTAGATTGTTCTTTTGCAGCGATCATATCTCTCGACACCTCGTTTCCGTTCGTCCGCTCGGAGGAAGGGTTTCCCGAAGCGCCCTTGGACCGTGAAGTCTTGGCCATGATCAAGGAATACGACCCGAAATACAAGAGTCTCCACCTTTGGGGGTCGTGGTATAATGAGATCACCATGGGCCGCCAGAGCTTCACATACGCGGTGCCGTCAGAACCTATCACAGCGATTCACTATGCTACCCCACCCTCGGTGCAGTATGCCGTGGAGATGGTGGATTGGACATCGAAAGGTTTTCTTCATCCGGCTATAGATGCCATCCCGGTCCAGCGTCCTATGGTTTTGGATATCCTAGGACGCTGTATCTGTCAGGGTGAGGCGCGACCTTGGGGGCAATCATATAACATTGGTCTGATCCCCCGCCACCCGATCGGTTATCTGCCGTGGGCCCGGTACATCCTGTCCACGAAGAAGTCGTAGTTGATAAAGTTAAGATTGTACACCGCAGTGTACGTCTCTCTGTTCCAATATCCCACGCTCCCGACCTGGTGGTTCAAGGCTTTCCTGGAGCAGTGGAACATTCCTACCCACACTTTCCTCGCCATGGATCGGGAAGTGTCAATCTCTTTGGAAGAGTTTACAGAGGTATCCGGTTTACCGGTTGTAGGGGAACATTTTGAGGAGTTGCTCCCGACAGACGAGTACGTCTTTGGCGCTAGGCCGGTGGTAAGGGGCTCACACCGGAGAATGCTGTTCAACACCAATTCCCAAGCTTGATTAAAGTGTTGAACATCTATGAGTCTCTTTTTATCGAACATGGGAGTTGGGGAGTTAACTTTGAGGATTTCATCGCTCGGTTCCTTCACCCAAGCGTCCTCTCATCAGAGGCTGCCAAGTTTTCCACTTTGGATGACCCTTTCGGTTTAGGTGCGGATAACCTACCGGAGAAGAAGATAGATCAAAAGGGTTTTTTCCTTCCGGACTTCCCGACCATGTCTTTTGAAGAGATTGCAGCCCCTGGGATGGACGAGGAGGATTTTTTCTTAGGATTTCTCGGGCTGTGGCTGAGTTGGTTCGCGATCCCAATGCACTCTCATCATATGCGGCCCTTTGTCTTTTACCCAGCCCACCGGATGGCCATCGGGGTAAAGGTGGCTGTGGGGATCGCCGGCTTGGCGCACTTATATCATGGCCTTAACCGAGCAGCGGATGCTAATGAGCCTGGGGTACTGCACGTGGTCTTCCCGATGCATTATTTTGCATCGTGGCTCGAGCTACACACGGCGGGTGTCTTCGGTATGCATAAAAGGCCCTCGTTCTTCGTCAAGTGCGGTTTCCCTCGCATTATACAGCTGATCGGCACATCAATTGTGACCCCATCACCACGGAACGCCAGGGGTTTACTCCTTCGCTCTCACACCGTTGGAGCCGGGATGTCCTTTATTGACAAGGTGCTGACTATTGGAAAAGCGTCCACCACCGCGGTGCGACCATTACAAGACTCCTTTAAGGATGGAGCATCAGTTTTGACGGCCCGGGAGACCCTTCACTGATACTCTATTAGACCAGGCTTCCTAGTCTTCAGGCAGAATGGTGCGGCGATTTTCATGAGATATAACCCGCATCGTTTTGCCCAACAACTGGGCTACGATCAAGGGGTCCCCTTGGAACCTTTCTTGCTGGAACCCGCTGCCATTGAAGAAGGGATGGAGAACGCGCTGCATCATTTCATGCGCCTGAATACAGGCTCTCATTTTTTTATCAGTGCGCCGGCTTGCGCTCCACGACTTCTCAATGTGTACAAAGACTGGTACAATCATGCAACAGGAGCCGTTATAAAGGAGGAAAGGCGACTGCTGGTCGACCGTAAGGGTGCGCCTCCAGGCAGTGACCGCAACGCTCCTTTGGTTCCGAGGACTCCAGTAGTTGCCCCTCTAAAAGAGGTTAGAACTGGGCCATCGCGTGCGCAAAGTCCTCCGCACGGATTGCCGCTTCCCGATATTACAGATGCAGCCCCAGCGCCCTGTGCTCCAGTGGAGACAGTGGTTGTAGTTTCACCGGAGTCTGGCGTTGATGCAGACATCGGGACCCGCCGTCCCAAGGTGGCTGCTAAACGGAAGTCGATCCCACATGCACCTAGGGTCGGAGGGCAGAAGAAAAAGAAGTCGCTCTTCGCTGCGGACATCGCTTTCGGTCAGGAACCCCACGCTCCCTATGCCGAGGGCCTGAGTGAATACGGGACTAACGAGGGATTAGTCATGCCACAACCGGATGATACGGACTTGGAGGCCGCTCTCGAAACTTCAGCATGGTTGGCAAGGCGTGACGCATGGCTAGCTAAGCTTGCGGATTCAGGTAATCACTAGTTGCATTTTCTATTGCATCATATCTCTGCCTTTGACTAATATTTTTCCTTCTTTTCTTCCAACAGGCATCACCACTGAAGAAGCCATTGCCGCTTCACTCAAGACCTTCCACGAGGAGGAACGCCTTAGAGCGTCTTTAGGCCTCAGTAAGTTTCGATTCATCAAGTTTTTATTCTCCTTGTGTTATGGTCAATCTAATCTCTTCCTTTTTATTGCAGAAACCTCAATGCCGTTCCCGCCAAGCGACGCAAATGTTCTGCCAGCTGCCGATGTCCCGCTTCCTCTGGGCCACCGCGGGAGGTTCGTCTTGAAGAGCCGATGAGAGATGCCTTAAAGGCACTGGAGGCATCTTTAAATGAGGACAACGACGCTTTGATGAAGGAAGCATCAAGGAGGTCCGTCGTGACAGCCCGGGAGGAACGGAAGCGGTCGAGGCGCGAAGCAAAGGCACGCAGGGCTGCTTTAGCTACGGGAGCGGGCCCAAGCACCATCCCTCGTGCCAACACTCCGTCAGAAGAGTCCCCGGTCGCTCTGTCTACCGCTCATAGACAGGCGATCCGCGCCAATAGAGAGGCTAACGACAAGTCTACCTCAGGTAGCACTTCTTTCAGAATTTCATTATAAGACTCATAAAGCTGTCGGTTCTTATGTACTTTATCTTGCAGGGTCAAGTCCGACCGAGGAGGAGGCGGAGACAGTTGAACCCAAGGAAACAGAGGAGGCGGGGCCTGTCGAACCTGAGCCGACGGTGGGCAACGTCGCTGAGGCTTCGGAGCCTGAGATGGAGGTTGGGGGGTCTGTAGCCGAGAAGGTCATTGATGCCGAGCCTGAAGTGGCGGCAGATGAAATGATCATTACAACCGAGCCCAAGGTGGTGGTGGACGAGGCGCTTGAGGCCGGCGACCTTGTGGTGGCGGCGGATAAGCCGATGGAGATCGCGGAGCCCGAGGAAGTAGCGGGTGAGATGGGCACGACTCTTGGGGAAGAGTCAGCCGCTCTCTCTCAAGAGTCCGGCAATGCTCTGATCATTGCCCTCCCCGTCTACGATCTTCCGCCGTCTCCTGGCCGCGCGAGCACGACGACGGTCCCCATCGAGTCGGGTGATGAGTCTACGGGTGGTGGCCTCATGTCAATAGAGGAGGGAGTCGCCTCCGTTTCAGCCGGTAGCTCATCAGGTAAATCCCAGGTTGCTGTCTTTCTTTACCTCACAATCCTTTCTGACAAGTTCACATTTTTTCGTAACGCATGTGCAGCCAGCGCCGATGCCCCACTGCTCGAGGGAGCGCCTTCGACGACTGCTTTGGCTGTGGTCACCTCTCAACCCTCTCTCATACCGTCGAAGATGTTGGAAGGTATGGGTTTGCAACTTATTAATCTCACTTTTCAGACGTATAATTTGTGTACTAAAGTCATACTGTTATGTCTTTCAGGAGTGCTTTTTGACCATCTTTATCAGATGTTGCTTCCATACTTCTCCTTCCCATCCGAACTCGCTTCTTCCTCTGGTGGCGTTGGTGAGTATGATTTCCATTGATATCCTCCTTTTTGATTGATGGAATTACTTCTAAACCCTTTTTCCTCATCTCGACTGCAGTGCTACAGATTGAAGGAAGGGATAAAAGATCGGCTGCGCCACCGGTCCTTCCGGCCTTGCCACCTGTCTCATCTGGTATGGCGAATATCACATTGATAACTCCCCCCTTTTTATTTTCTGTACTGTTATCTGATCACATCCTGTTTCTTTTCAGCTGTCATTCCGGTCTCGGCGCCCTTCGAGCGTCGCATTACAATGTCGGCGGGTCATTATCTGAGACGTCCGTCTTCGAAAGGCGCCGCGAATAGTCTGCGCATGTTGAGTGACTACGTCGAGGAACTCGACGTTGAAACTCCTACATCTGTCGCAGACTTCGCTACGGCGGTTAACCCGATGCTGGTGATACTCGTGAACTTTCATGACGAGGGTATCATCGCATCTTGGGTTAACCACTGCAGGGAGATCGAGGCCCGCCTGCATCAGTTGGAGTCGCTACGTCCCGCTCCCGAGACCTTGGCCGCCAGAAATCAAAGAGCAGCGTGGATTGAGCAGAGCGCTTCTTATTTCCGCCATCTCGAACAAGAAGTCATTTCAAGGCGTAAGAAGCGCGGTGAGACTTCGAGCAAGTCTGCCCAACTGCATGCTCGGGTGGAGGCCAATGCTGCACGGCTGAAGGTTGTCTTTGAGGGCCTTCTGCAATGTCTTTCCGATGGGTTATCATTGAGGCAATAGCTTGACGTTGTCGAGCGAGATGTACCCAGCCAGGAAGCAGCCCAGAAGGCGGCGGAGGAGCAACTTTCATACTTCTTGCAGCAGCGAGCCCAGGTGGAAGCGGAGGTGGCCGCGGCAGCCACTCAGGAGGAGGCGCTGAAGGAAGTGCGAGAGCGGCTTGGAGATTTGTTAAAGACACTTCCTCCTCAGTAGTTATCCCTCTTTGTATCGTTTGTACTTGTAAATAAAAAAAAGTATATATATATTTTTTATTCTTTAGCACAATGTATCCTGTACTCAATCAAGTTGATGAATAAAAGATACACATTTTTTTTAATGTCTTGTGCTATTTCTCCGTCTTTTCTTTCTTTTATTCTCAACATGGTACCTTAGTAAACATGGTTGACGGATGATTAGAGCAAGCATCTTCATTTCCTCAAGAAATAGCGATGGCTTAGGCCGCAGGTTCAGATCTGCTGCTTAAGACTTTTCAACTCTATGAGCCGTGAGGGTCTCGTAGAGACTTTTCTCCCTACGGATCGAGAGGATCTCGTAGGTGGGTTTTTTTCCTTAGGAGTCATGAGGATTCCTAAGTGTGTTTTCTCTCATAGGTCGTAAGGATCCTGTAAGAGAATTTTTCCCTCTTACGAGTCGAGAGGACTCATAAGCGGTTGTTTCCCTCCTTGTCGAGATTCGACTTTGGAGAGTGAGACCAGTGAATAGTATGCAAGAGATCTTTTTGGATCGACTTGCAGGGTCCCATTGTTCATGAAGCAAGTTTTTTAGTCCCTGCTGCCTGAGGCTTCATCTTGCAAGTCGAGACGAATCGGGAATTTTCCCGCGGAGACACTGGTTGCTCTGCGAGCCGACGCGAATCAGGAGGCTCTAGTCAAGGATTGTTTGTTTCCTTGGGGTTTGAAACGAGTCGAGAATTTCCCACGGAGGCACTGGTTGCTCTGCGAGTCGACGCGGATCAGGAGGCTCTCGTCAAGGAGTGTTTGTATCCGTGAGTCGAGGTGTTTGGTAAGGATTATTTGTTTCCCTAGTGCCAAGGATTATTTGTTTCCTTGGGGTTGAAACGAGTCAAGAATTTCCCACGGAGGCACTGGTTGCTCTGCGAGTCGACGCGGATCAGGAGGCTCTCATCAGGGAGTGTTTGTATCCGTGAGTCGAGGTGTTTGCTAAGGATTATTTGTTTCCCTGGCGCCAAGGATTATTTGTTTCCTTGGGGTTTGAAACGAGTCGAGAATTTCCCACGGAGGCACTGGTTGCTCTGCGAGTCGACGCGGATCAGGAGGCTCTCGTCAAGAAGTGTAGGGTTGCTAGGCACTCGCACAAGGGTCTACGAGGCATCAACCATGCCCGATTTAAAATTTAGCCGTGCCGAACAACCCGAATACGGAACTTTAAACTAGAGATTAGGCGAAAACATGCATGCTAAACACTTTAACACTAAGTGAGAGGGATTACAACCTTTGTAGATCCGGTCCTTCACTTCATATGCTCCGTGTTGTGGTCCCTTCGCTGCGATCATCGGGATCCGGACTCTCGAGAGGTTCCACGAAGAGAAAGACGCAACATTTGCTTCCGATCTTCGATACTAAGATGATCTACCTTGAAGTTTCTTTAACACAAGCTAACACTCATGAAATGATGTGAACACCCTCATCTAAATGGCAAGGGAAGATGAGGATGATGAAGTAGGATTTTTGCTCTCTTTATTTATCTTTTTCTCATATTTATCCATCACAAAAATCAAAGCAAGAAAGCATTTCAAGCAAAGAAGAAGAAGGAAGAAGATGATGAACAATATTAGAATCCTTTTGTGATGAATAGAAAATGAAATGATATGATGAATAATGTAACCATGGTCAAACTAACCCTTGTAGATATTTGACTAAGGTTAAAGGTTTGGTTAGGTTAAGGAAATATCTAGCAAAATATCTTTTCCAAAACAAAAAAGGAAAGCTTCTAGAAACTTCTAGAAAACCTTAACCCTAATCAAACCCTAACCATGTTTAATCTCTACTAAACAAGTTGCATTAGTTATCATATCATGTTACAATATTATATATCACATATATAATATTTATCGTAACAAAATAAAATAATACATTTAACATATATCGCATATATATCAATGTATTACCCGAGTGAGAAAAAGAATCTTTTAGTGAGCAAATATTAGTTAATGTAATTCAATATATCATATATATTATTATACATTAAATTATCGAATCAACACTTGATCCGACAATCCGGCTATATCGCATATAACCGACTAATATTTATCCGTACCGATTCATCGAATCAACACTTGATCCGATGACCCGGCTGATATCAAATATCGCGAGAATACAATACGGTATCTCATATCGCATTATCCTCGGTCCCGCACATATCATATATGTGCTCCTACTCCGTTTTGCCTGAGCCAAGAAACCTCTGTGTAGGACTCTAAAGAATCGTCAATAAGCCGGCAGTAGGTGATGATCATATCAAACACCCACAAGTTGCAAGCGGTCAGCTAAACGTAACAGCTACCCAGGTATTGAGCGCTCAGAAGATCAACAAGCAAGCCTGTACATTCTCCTGTGAATCCAAACAGTAACACTCCCGTACAGTCCGGTCTCGTCGTCTGATATGTCGCATATCTCGCCTAGGGGTGGTAAACGTCAGACCCCAGTAGCTTGATAAGTCGTGTCGATTTGAGGTCTATAACAGTTCGAGAAACTACTGATAACACTTACCAGTAAATCTCAGCAACCCTGGCCAGGGATTTCCGGTTATAGCCAATCGAACACAGCACAACATCAACTCCCTATACCGGGAGAGACGAATCCCCTCCTATCGCTCATTGCCTCCATGTGATTCGGGACTATACCCAAAAGCCACCTTTTTGCACGCCCTCTTGGACGTGGTATGATGGAAATCAAAGCACAGTGGGAATCACACAAGACTCTATGACGATCTCCGGTCGACAGACTACTCTGTACCAGTGTCACCGGAGAACTGCCATCTGACGTATGGTATAATACCATCTGGGAGTTCTCGGCGAGTCCGTCCAGTGTACCCAGTCTCCACTGAGCACCCGTACACCATCCTTGATGTCAAACACCGATGGATATGGGATCATCCATCGCCCATCATATGGGTCAAGATGCGTATACGGTAGTCTACTCTGGTGCATCGATGCCCTGTCTCGATACACCCTCGACTAGGAACAGTTATAGGATGTACTCGTCGACTACCGTGGCCCCACTGGTATGATCTCATCATAGTCCCAGTAGTCGAGTACATATCCTAAGGGCTTTATCAACATGTAATATAGAGACAATCAGAGTACATGTTAAGATAAAGTACAACCAGATAGCATACTATCATGTCGAGCAAGAAAGTCCTCCCTATATATGTCCCAGCATCCACTACAATATACATCGTATGTACAGTAATAGCCTCTAGGGCATACATATAACTAACAAGAAGTGTTTGTATCCGTGAGTCGAGGAATTTGTTAAGGATTATTTGTTTCCCTAGCGCCAAGGATTATTTGTTTCCTTGGGGTTTGAAACGAGTCAAGAATTTCCTACGGAGGCACTGGTTGCTCTGCGAGTCGACGCGGATCCAGAGGCTCTCGTCAAGGAGTGTTTGTATCCGTGAGTCGAGGAATTTGCTAAGGATTATTTGTTTCCCTACCGCCAAGGATTATTTGTTTCCTTGGGGTTTGAAACGAGTCAAGAATTTCCTACGGAGGCACTGGTTGCTCTGCGAGTCGACGCGGATCAGGAGGCTCTCGTCAAGGAGTGTTTGTATCCGTGAGTCGAGGAATTTGCTAAGGATTATTTGTTTCCCTAGCGCCAAGGATTATTTGTTTCATTGGGGTTTGAAACAAGTCGAGAATTTCCCACGGAGGTACTGGTTGCTCTGCGAGTCGACGCGGATCAGGAGGCTCTCGTCAAGGAGTGTTTGTATCCCTGAGTCGAGGAATTTGCTAAGGATTATTTATTTCCCTAGCGCCAAGGATTATTTGTTTCCTTGGGGTTTGAAACGAGTCGAGAATTTCCCACGGAGGCACTGGTTGCTCTGCAAGTCGACGCGGATCAGGAAGCTCTCGTCAAGGAGTGTTTGTATCCGTGAGTCAAGGAATTTGCTAAGGATTATTTGTTTCCCTAGCGCCAAGGATTATTTGTTTCCTTGGGGTTTGAAACGAGTCGAGAATTTCCCACGGAGGCACTGGTTGCTCTGCGAGTCGACGCGGATCAGGAGGCTCTCGTCAAGGAGTGTTTGTATCCGTGAGTCGAGGAATTTGCTAAGGATTATTTGTTTCCCTAGCGCCAAGGATTATTTGTTTCCTTGGGGTTTGAAACGAGTCGAGAATTTTCCACGGAGGCACTGGTTGCTCTGCGAGTCGACGCGGATCAGGAGGCTCTCGTCAATGAGTGTTTGTATCCGTGAGTCGAGGAGTTTGCTAAGGATTATTTGTTTCCCTAGCGCCAAGGATTATTTGTTTCCTTGGGGTTTGAAACGAGTCGAGAATTTCCCACGGAGGCACTGGTTGCTCTGCGAGTCGACGCGGATCAGGAGGCTCTCGTCAAGGAGTGTTTGTATCCGTGAGTCGAGGAATTTGCTAAGGATTATTTGTTTCCCTAGCGCCAAGGATTATTTGTTTCCTTGGGGTTTGAAACGAGTCGAGAATTTCCCACGGAGGCACTGGTTGCTCTGCGAGTCGACGCGGATTAGGAGGCTCTCGTCAAGGAGTGTTTGTATCCGTGAGTCGAGGAATTTGCTAAGAATTATTTGTTTCCCTAGCGCCAAGGATTATTTGTTTCCTTGGGGTTTGAAACGAGTCGAGAATTTCCCACGGAGGCACTGGTTGCTCTGCGAGTCGACGCGGATCAGGAGGCTCTCGTCAAGGAGTGTTTGTATCCGTGAGTCGAGGAATTTGCTAAGGATTATTTGTTTCCCTAGCGCCAAGGATTATTTGTTTCCTTGGGGTTTGAAACGAGTCGAGAATTTCCCACGGAGGCACTGGTTGCTCTGCGAGTCAACGCGGATCAGGAGGCTCTCGTCAAGGAGTGTTTGTATCCGTGAGTCGAGGAATTTGCTAAGGATTATTTGTTTCCCTAGCGCCAAGGATTATTTGCTTCCTTGGGGTTTGAAACGAGTCGAGAATTTCCCACGGAGGCACTGGTTGCTCTGCGAGTCGACGCGGATCAGGAGGCTCTCGTCAATGAGTGTTTGTATCCGTGAGTCGAGGAATTTGCTAAGGATTATTTGTTTCCCTAGCGCCAAGGATTATTTGTTTCCTTGGGGTTTGAAACGAGTCGAGAATTTCCCACGGAGGCACTGGTTGCTCTGCGAGTCGACGCGGATCAGGAGGCTCTCGTCAAGGAGTGTTTGTATCCGTGAGTCGAGGAATTTGCTAAGGATTATTTGTTTCCCTAGCGCCAAGGATTATTTGTTTCCTTGGGGTTTGAAACGAGTCGAGAATTTCCCACGGAGGCACTGGTTGCTCTGCGAGTCGACGCGGATTAGGAGGCTCTCGTCAAGGAGTGTTTGTATCCGTGAGTCGAGGAATTTGCTAAGAATTATTTGTTTCCCTAGCGCCAAGGATTATTTGTTTCCTTGGGGTTTGAAACGAGTCGAGAATTTCCCACGGAGGTACTGGTTGCTCTGCGAGTCAACGCGGATCAGGAGGCTCTCGTCAAGGAGTGTTTGTATCCGTGAGTCGAGGAATTTGCTAAGGATTATTTGTTTCCCTAGCGCCAAGGATTATTTGTTTCCTTGGGGTTTGAAACGAGTCGAGAATTTCCCACGGAGGCACTGGTTGCTCTGCGAGTCGACGCGGATCAGGAGGCTCTCGTCAAGGAGTGTTTGTTTCCCTAAGTTGAGGTATCTGCTGAAGACACTGGTTTCTTCGGAGTTGGACTGAACCGTCGAGATTTGGCTTCGTCTTTTGACGGAGCCTGTTGGGAAAGTATGGTTCCCTCTTTGTTTACGCCCTTGGATTGTATACAGGGATCGATGTGATCTTAACTGTAGGGCCAAAGTTTTATCATCATTTTTTTTTGTTTTATCTCCGCGATGCTCTATCATTTCAGCTTTTATATCGCGAAGGTCGCGATTGCCCAATCATTTCGACTATTTTTCGCGGTGCCCAATCATTTCGGCTATTTATTTTATTTTTACTCGCTGCTTTTTATTGCGAGTTGCCTAATCATTTCGGCTATTTTGCGTGCATACATTTTTACTTGCTGCTTTTTATTGCAAGTTGCCCTATCATTTCGGATATTTTGCATGCATACATTTTTACTTGCTGCTTTTTATTGCAAGTTGCCCTATCATTTCGGCTATTTCGTATGCATGTGCGGCCTATTGGCTTTTCGCCGTAAACCTGAAATTAGACGTCGATTTCGGCATCAGTACCGCTACAACTGGGATATTGCCAGAAGCGAACCATCATTTGCCTCCGTCGGTGTCGAACAAAGGTGGCTTAGCGAACAGGGTTAAGGTCCCGCCGACTAAGGCTTTTGACTTCATGAGCCGTAAGGGTCTCACAAAGGTATTTCTTCCTACAAGTCGTGAGGATCTTGTAGGTGTATTTTCTCCTTAGGAATCGTGAGGATTCCTAAGTGTTCGTTTCCTCTGTAAGTCGTAAGGATCCTACAGGAGGGTTTTCTCCTCATAAATCGAGAGGATTTACAAGGGTTGTTCACCATGCGAACATATCCCCAGTCACGGATGAAACTTGGTTAGGGGAATGTTTATTCGCGCCCGTGGATTGTATACAAGGGTCAGTATTGAGCCACTTGTAGGGCAATATCGAAAGTTGTGGGGGTTGCTTAAGCACAGGTTTAGGTCTCTGTAACTTAAGACTTTCAACTCTTATGAGCCGTGAGGGTCCCATAAGAGAGTTCTCCTTACGAGTCGTGAGGATCTCGCAAGTGTATTTTCTCCTTAGGAATCGTGGGGATCCCTAAGGGTGTTGCTCCCTTATGAGTAGTAAGGATCTCACGCGGGTAGTTTCTCCTTACAAGGTCGAGAGGACCCTATAAGTGTCCTTTAACGAGGTTGCGCCCTTTCAGATTTTCACAAACACTCGCCGGTAGCCCTGCTGTTTTTACTCACAGAGCCCTTTCGGGTTTTCATCCGTGCCCATTTTGCTTATAGACATACCATTTTTTTTAATTCTTTTTAAATATTTTTTTTACGAGGTCGCGCCCTTTCGGGTTTTCACAAACACTCGCCGGTAGCCCTGCTGTTTTTACTCACAGAGCCCTTTCGGGTTTTCATCCGTGCCCTTTTTGCTTATGGACATACCGTTTTGTTTTTTCTATTTTATTTTTATATGTTTTTTTTATATCTCATCAGCCTAAAGATGCTGCGGTAATAGTTTAAAGACGTTTCGGTCCGCTATTAGTTTAAGGACATTTCGGTCCGCTATTGAGAAGGCTGGCTACTGCTTATAAATCTTGAACTTAGGAAGATAGCGAGCGGACATAGTCGTCATCTATCATAGACCTATGCTGTGACTCATTAAGCGTAGTATTTCTTTAGGAAGCGACCGTTTATTGGCCTGAAAGGCCTTTCACCGTGCATATCCATAAGTAGATAGGCCCCACCCTGGTAGACCTTATCTATGATGTATGGGCCTTCATAGTTTGGCTCGAATTTTCCTCGCTTGGCGTGATTGGGAATCATAGGCCTTTTAACCACTAGCATAAGTTCGCCTTGGCGAAATGTCCTCGATCGGGTCAATCTTTCATATGAGCGCGTCATCTTTGCTTTATAAGCTTCCAGATTTTGCTGTGCTATGAGCCAGGTTTCATCAAGGGCGTCAAGCTCCTCAAGCCGAAGGTGACCATTTTCTTCGTCCGTCAGCTCGTGGTGGACTGCCACTCGTAGAGAGGGTAATTCTATCTCGAGAGGGAGTACTGCTTCTGTACCGAATACCAACGCATATGGCGTTGCGTTCGTGGCCGTTTTAAACGTAGTTCGATACGCCCAGAGAGCTTCTTGCAGTCTTTCTTATTCCGTGACACCGTTTTCTTCATGATCTTCGTCAAGGTCTTGTTGAAGGCCTCAGCTAGACCGTTAGCTCACGGATTATAAACTGAGGAATATCTCCAGTCTATATTATGCTGTTCCGCGAAGCGACTGATTTTGTGGCTTCTGTAGGCTGGCCCGTTATCGGAGATGATTCGTCTTGGCGTTCCAAACCGATATATGACATGCGTCTTGAAGAAATGGAGGATATTCCCCGTCTTCACTTCCCTCAATGGTACTGCTTCTGCCAATTTGGAGAAGTATTCGGTCGTCGCCAGGATGAAACGATGTCCCCTGGACGATGCTGGTTCGATGGGGCCGACTATGTCAGTTCCCCATATTTCGAACGGCCAGCTAGCCGCCGTCGGGTGTAGCGGATTTGGATGCTGATGGATGAAATCACCGTGAATTTGACATAAGTGGCACTGCTTCGCATACTCAAGGCAGTCTTGAATCATCGTGGGCCAGTAGTAGCCCATTCGTTTGATCTTCAACTTCATCTTTGGGCCTGCTTGGTGAGAACCGCAGATTCCGTCATGAACTTCCTGGACGACTCTTTTCGCTTCGTCAGGTCCTAAGCATCTCAACCATAGAGAATCAAATGACCTCTTGTATAGAGTATTGTTGACGAAGGCAAAAGACAGAGCTCGTTTTATGAGCTGATATCTTGTGGACGCTTCTTCAGGCATTCGGTGGGATTTAAAGTAATCTATGAAGACTTCTCTCCAATCCTCGGTATTTTCCCAATCTTTTACTTGCAGGGTTGTCTACTCGTTCGCTCCTTTTTCTTCGGATGATTCCGGAGATATTTCTGCTGGGGCAAGCACCCGACGGCTTTGTACCATAATTCTAACGTCATCGAGGTTCTCGTCAGCCAGTTCTTTAGCAAGTTTGGCCAGTGCGTCCGCTTTGCTGTTTTCCGCATGCGGTATGTTCTCCAAAGTATAGGAGGGAATTTGGATCAACAGTTGTTGCACCTTTTCACCGTACTTCACCAACTCCGGTTTGTACGTTTGGTAGTCGCCGTTTACTTGACTAACGACCAGTTGAGAATCCCCGTATATGAGGAGGTTTTCAATTCCCATGTCGATGACGATCTCGAGGCCTGCTATCAAAGCTTCATATTCGGCTTCATTGTTTGTCCTCGGCTCCATCAGGGAGAAAGCAAAGCGCATTATCCCTCCTTGTGGAGTTACAAAGATGAGTCCTACCCTTGATTTGATTATAGGGGTACTTTGTTTGCGCTTCTTCACGGAAGATGCTCCATCGAAATAAAGCTCCCATCGGGTATTATCACCGTCGATCGCATCAAACGCATGTTCGTCTGGAAGATCGCAGTTTAAAGGAGAGTCGGCCGATATCGGATGCTCAGCGAGGAAGTCGGCGATGGCCTGGCCTTTCACTGCCTTGAGAGGTTGATATATTATCGAGAACTTCATCAAGAGCAGGGCCCATTTAGCGAGTCGTCCCGTCAATATGGCCTTTGACATCAAGTATTTAAGGGGGTCCACCTTTGAAATAAGACGGACTTCATGCGCCAACGCATAGTGTCTAAGCTTTGTTATTGCAAAAATCAACGCCAGGCAATGTTTTTCAATGGGAGAGTAGTTGCTTTCTGCCCCCAGCAGAACTCGACTTAAGTAATAGAGTGCTTTTTCTTTCCCTTGATCGTTCTCTTGTGCCCATAATGCGCCTAAGGAACCTTCGAGGGCGGTTGTATAAAGAATGAGGGGTTTTCCCTTGACCGGAGCATCCAACACCGGCGGGTTCTGCAGGTATTGCTTGATCTCGTCTAGCGCGCTTTGGCATTTTTGGTCCCAGACGAACGGGGTTCCCTTTTTCATCAGGTGGCTGTAAGGACGGCACTTGCCTGAAAGGTTGGCTATAAATCGTCGTATATACGCAAGCTTTCCTTGGAGAGACCGCAGCTGTTTGAGAGTCCTTAGCGGAGGCATTTCTATGATCGCCTTGATCTTTGACGGATCTATTTCAATACCCCGGTATCGGACGATGAATCCCAGGAATTTGCCCGAGGAAACTCCGAATGCACACTTGAGAGGGTTCATCTTCAAGTTGTATTGTCGAAGGCGTCGAAATACAGTCTTTAGATGCTCGAGATGTTCCTCGTATGATTTGCTTTTAACCACGAGATCGTCGATATAGCATTCGACGATTTCGTGTATAAGGTCATCGAAGATCTTCGTCATGGCCCTTTGCTAGGTGGCACTGGCGTTCTTTAGACCAAAGGGCATCACCTTGTAACAGAATATACCCAGAGGAGTCCTGAAGGCGGTGTGCTTCTGATCTTCGGGATGCATCTTTATCTGGTTATACCCCGATGAGCCGTCCATGAAGGAGAAAACCTCATGAGTGGACGTATTGTCTATCATCAGTTCGGTGACTGGCACTGGGAAATCATCCTACGGGCAGGCTTTATTGAGATCCCGGAAGTCTACGCATATGCGCACTGTCCCATTTTTCTTCATCACCGGGACGATGTTGGCAATCCATTCAGGGTATTGAACTTCCTGGATGAAGCCAGAGTCGATCAGCTTTTTGACTTCAGCATTGATACTCATTTCAAGCTCGAGTCGCATTCTTCTCGGCGCCTGTTTGACTAGCTTGATGTCCGGGGATATCGCCAATCTGTGTACAGCAATTTCTGGATCTAGTCCCGGCATTTCGGAATAGTTCCACGCGAAGCAATCTCTATGCTGTAGAAGCACATCCTTTAACGCAGCTACCCTTTCTTCAGATAGTAACTCGCTGATGAATGTTGGTCGTGGATCGTTTTCCGTCCCCAACTCAATTTTCTTGAGGTTATCTGCAGTGGTATGGATTCCATCTTCCAGCTCTTTTGGCGCTGGTGGGAATTCTGAGATTATCTCGTCGCTGCTGTTTTCGAAGCACCAAGGGAGCTCATCTATGTCCTTGGGCTCTTCTTTTAATATTGTAATCATGTGACAGGTGCGAATTCGCTTCCAATCCCAATGTGGAACCGGTTCTTCTTTTGTGGCCTTGGGCTCGTGCTTCTGTGGCGGCGCTACCCTCCAGTTGTCAGACAGAGTGAATTTGCCAAGCTGATACTGATCTTCAACCCAATTCTTGAAGGTGAAGCAATCTTCAAGAGGATGCCCTATTATTCGATGGTAAGAGCAATAGTTTGGGTCAGAGACTTCGCCTGCTTGTTCGGGGTTTTTGGACTCCGGCAGTGTAAGCATTTGATATTTTAGAGCAAGATCAAGTATTTTCTTCGTCTTGTCCTGAGGAAACGAGTACGCTCGACCCATTTTCTTCATGAGGGATAGATCAATAATGCTCGACTCCCGTTTGCGTGGCTTCTTAGCCCTGCTTTGTTGCTGTTGAGCGCTTTTTTGGCCTTTCGACTTATTTCTGCTTTTGCGCCGAGCCTTCTTTATAACAGGTTGACAAGGAGCGGCATTTTCATCCTTCACGGCCTGTTGGAGAAGGCGTTGCGTCTTGGCTTTCTCATAGATGACCATTTCGCGGTTATGGTCGTCTCAGACTTTTTGATCCGCTTCCCTTATGAGCTTTTCCATTTGTTCTTCGAACGACGGACTGGGCTCTTTTACATTTGGAACTTTCACTGTCTCAGGATTAGCGTCCGCCCATTGAGCATCCGCTTCTTCATCGAAGTCATACATGACATAGCAGCTGTTTAGTAGCTCTCGTTTCTTTGACAAGATGTATCCAAGTCCTTTTGTCTCCATTCTCCCATTAGGCAGTTTGCGTTGAGTCCCGGAAACGTTCCAGATTTTGTCATAGAACTTGGCTTTTCGAACGGTCTGCTTGAAGGATATCCCCTGACGTTTCAGCAGCTTTTTCAAACCCTCTGTATAATATCTGGGAAGACAGATAGGCTGAAGCCTGTCGAGCGTAGGATCCACACCATGCCAGATTTCTTTTTCCACCTTGGTTTCTTCAGAGCGGTAGAACAGAATTGTTTTCTCGTTTTCTCGCCTGGAAGGGATATAGAACGTTTGCAGCTCTTCTACATTGTAAATATTAAGTGCATCCAATTCTTTATGGTGTTTAAGCGGCACTATGGCGACTTGTAGACTTTGCTCTTCATCAGCGGACGTTCGTATTGAAGGTGTTAGTGTATATGCCCTAGGGGCCATTATTGTATCATACTAGTTTGTATATTACTTAATGGAAGCTTGGGATATTCACATGTATATAACGGTCTTGCTAAACATGGTAGTATGCTACTTGGTTTTTCTATCTTAATATGTGAGTATACGTATTGATAGAGCTCTTAGGATCTTGCTTGACTACCAGCGTTGTGATGGCAGTCACACTAATGAGTGCTGGGTAGTCTACAAGCACATCTTTATTCAGGTCCCTAGTCGTAGGATTATCGAGACAGGGCATCGATACTCCGGAGTAGACTAGCGTGTACGCTTCTCATCCCAGTTGGGGAGATGGTCTGTCCCACAGCCGTCAGTACGTCGTACTGGAGATAGTATGCAGGTGCTCGTTAGGTTACGGGTACACCGGACAGGACTCACAGGGAACTGTTGGTTGGTTTTATACCAGTCGTCAGTGAACAGTTCCCAGGTGACATGAGTACAGCATAGTCCGCAGACTTGATACTGCTACTTCGCCTCGAGTGTGTCTCACTGTTCTTAGATTGCTACCCTACCACGGCTCAAAGGAGGCGTGCAAACAGGTAGCAGTTGGGTGCAGTCCCGAGCACTTGGAGGCAGTGGCGGTTAGACAGGATTCGTCTCTTCCGGTATTGGGGGTTGATATCGCGCTGTGTCAGAGAGCCATTACGCAAAGTCCCTGGCCAGGGCAAGCGAGATTTGCTGGTAGGTTCCAGTAGTTTCTCAGGGTGTAATGGGCTTCGCTCCGACACGACTTATACCGCTATTAGGGGACTGACGCTTGCCGCCCCCTAGGCCCGATATGCGATAGTCTTAGACGAACAGACCGGACTGTACGGAGATTGTCATATCAGACTCAGTAGGAGTTCGGATAGGTTTCCTCATCGGCCTTCTTATCGACATCTACCTGGGGACCGTTACATACAGCTAGTGCCGCTTGCGGTCTGTGGTTAAACCCACTGCCAGCGTAGTAGTCGAGTCTCTAGAGTCCCACACAAAAAGTTTCCCTACTCCAGGCGAAACGATATAGAGGTCGTATGGTTTTACGACAAGGGTTCGGACGCATACGTGTGTTTACGCACGTACGACTTTCGAACAGTTTTTACTAGTCGGCTTTGGTTTAAGCCAGTTACTAGTATCCGGTTATTGGATTTATACAGTCTAAAGTTTTTCCGTGTTTTCACGGATAGGAGGGGCGTTCTCGTAATTGCACGAGAAGCTTCTAGAAGATGGTGAATAAGGGGGTTAAGGTGGCATATACATTAAATGAGATTAGTGAGTCATATGGATGATTCATCCATGTCATTAATGCATCATAAATGCTTAATGACTAATGGAGATGAATCACCATTAGATATTTATCAAGCATGGTTGTAAATCATTTTCTTTTCTTTTCTTGAAAAACAATAATGCTTGATATATATTATGATAACTCATTTTCTCATTTCATTATTATTCTCACCTTCTCTCTCCTCAAGCTTCCTCTCTTCAAATCCTAATCCTCCCCTCTCATGTGTTGAGTACAAGGATTAGTTAGACTACTTAATCCATAACCCTCACTCTATATCATCTAGGTACTTTGATTAGCACTTAAAGAAACCTAGTTGCCTCAAGTTTAGAAGCAAAGCTTGGAGTAAAGCTCTCGTGGTGGATCGTCTACTACTTGGAGAAGGTCGAGGAGGAGGTGGAGTTCGTAAAGACGAAGGACACGGTTCTTTAGGTATAATCACTTCACATAGTAGTTTAGAACTTCTATGATAGTTGTTAGTTATCGTTTAGCTTCGATTCATGCGGTTAGTCGATGTTTAAGCAAAGAACTTGATCGTTGTTCATATTTCCGCCTCCCCGCAAGTCGTGGGGTGTTGTACATCGACTTACAGTGGTATCAGAGCCTCGCTAAACAATAATTAACTCATTAGCAAAGTCGTAAGAATTTCGAACGCAAAAAGGAACCGGAAACATCGTCGATTATCACGCTTGCTGTCGAATTTTAAACTGGCTCTAAAAATTTTTCAGGGTGCTTCAGAATAACAAGCAGGAAAAACTAGGGCTACTGAAGAAATTTGGACCCCTAACTCGGCCATCTCACCGCGGATCCGCGGCCGAGTTGGGGCCGAGTCGGCCCAAATTTATTCAGTAACTCCTAAGTGTTAACAGTGATGTTTCTGGGATGTTTATTTTTCTGCTCAAGTCTCAGGTGCACAGAGAAGTATTGGAGTAGAATCTAAAAGCGTTTGTTCGATCGAAATTTTACGATGTTTGCTAATTTGATTATATCTGTGTTTGTATAATGTGTTCGTAAATCTCCCCTAACTGCTAGTATGTCGGTTGGCAGGGGGTTGCACATTTCTGTAATGGTTTTTACTGTTTATGGATGTGAACTGTATTGGACTGTTGTGATGATTAGCCGGGGTTTGTGATGGGTTATTATTTTAATTCATTCGATGTAACTGTAATATGTTGTAATATTATTTTACGGGGCACATCCAGGTTGCGGTTGTAGCCACCATTGTATTATTTCATTTTTACTGTTTTTGCTCCTAGGATAGACCCAAGGTGGGGTACACAAACTACCGGGTACTTTGAAGTGTTTAGTGGCCTACTCACTTTGTTGAGGGAGACCGCTTCACTTCGGGTATTTGACGGGTAGTTTGCCGTACCCGTAGGGGTCTAGGGTGGGGTAATGGCTATTCATCACAACTGTGTAATCCGTCTTTTGTTGCAGGCTCTAAACAAACACGGATTGCTTGCAAATCCAATAAAGTTCATATGAGATCTGGAATGCCTATTATTGCGTCTGACGAATGTACAATATCTATATATGATAGCTATTTAGACGTCACTTATGTTTTACACCCGCGCTAGCCCAGCCCCCGCTCTGCCGTTAGTTAAGTAACCTAACCGGTGATGACGGGACCCCGTGGCGAATGCGGATGGCATAAGAGGACGTTGTATTTTCGTTGTTTTCTGCAATGATAGGTTAATGATGGGACGCATTATTAATAATGCAAAGAAAATAAACCAAAAATTTAATCGTTGGAACAATTTAAAAGAAACCACTCGGATAATTTTAAAAACATATATTTTTAAATACGGAGCTTTAACCACTCCTTTTAAAAGCTATCAGGTTCCTTCGGTTATATCAAGTTCACTACGTTCACGGTTTCGCCAAAACCATTCATAGCCCTCCGTCATTTCATCTGGGTGTTCAGTAGTATTCAAGCTATGTATTTTGACCTAACGCCAAGGCATAGTGTTTGGTAGCTACTGGATATTCATTTGTTGCATAGATAGATGAGTTAGTTTGGGACAGTCGTATTATTATTTTGGCCGAACGTCAAGAATATATACGGATGGGTTCAAATTGACAAGATAATGATGGGTAGAACTTGACATGTGACTTATGACATTTTGACCTAACGCCAAGGTCATAAGAGCATGGGGCAAAAATATATATCGGGAATTTCTAAAGAAACTGAAATTTGCAAAGAGTTGCATACCATTTGGAGTTTGATGAATGTTAGTAGGATTCCTTCAACATTATCATACGATGATATTTGGATCCCGATCCTACTGTGAGTATATGCTACTCATCAGGATATTCGTCACTTAACGATCAATGCTATAAACCAAGTAGGTGTCAAGAAAGGTGTCAGCGGGGTTACGCCCCCAGAGAAAAGAGTTTATTTAATTAAGGAACTTCGCGAAAGCGTTGGAAAACCTCCCTCGAAGTACCGACACCAGCTTGGCTGAACGGTTAAGCAAGTATTGTACAGTGAGAATAGTCCTGGCTAATTCTTCTTTTATGGTTTGAGGAAGGATTCGAGAAACAGTGGGAGCCATCCAGTTTAGATAAACTAAAAACCACTCTAAACTTGCAAAAGCATCATGCTAAAGAGTTTTCTTCTCTCTCTCCTAATTGCAGCGACCCTGAAAATGACTGGACTTAAGTTACTTTTAGAGAAAAATATACTGACAGGGCCAAACTATAAAGATTGGCTGCGGAATGTCAAAATGGCTTTGACCTATGACAAATTGGGGTACGTCTTCACCGCTACGGCACCTGCTGTCCCTGGTCCCAAATCCAGTAATGCGGATAAGGAAATCCGCAAAACCTGGGATTTCGATTGCACGAAAGCCAAGTGCATCGTGCTTGCCTCGATGAACAATGAACATCAGAGGAGGTACGAGGATATGGAACTAGATGCCATATTTCTCCATACAAAGGAACTTTATGGAGAGCAATCTCGTATAGCAAGATACGAGACCTCTAAGAACTTGTTTCGAGCGAGGTTGGCTGTCGGGTCATCGGTAGGAGAACATGTCCTAAAGATGATCGGCTATATAGAAGAGCTCGCAGACCTTGGGACGACTTTGGATAATGAGCTCTATACAGACCTTATTCTCCAGTCCCTTCCTCCCACCTACGCCCAGTTTATCCTGAACTTCAACATTCAAAGAAAAGAAGTTGAACTTCCGGAACTCCTGAACATGTTAAGGAGTGCAAAGGGCACCTTGCAGAAGGCAAGGGAAACACCCGCTATGTTTATTGGCGGTGCTTCTTCTTCCGGGTCCAAGGCTGTTCCCCTCCGAATGGCGGCGCGCAGGACTGCGATGTCTTGGCACTGAGACTCGGGGCAAATGCTAATTGGTGCTATCCGTCCACCTCTCCGAAGATGCCAAGTTGATTTATGGCACCATGTATCGAAAGTTTAGACGGATGCGGCCGATGTAGCAGACTTCGTCAGATTCCCCCTCGTTTGAGGGGTTTTTGATTGTGGGGACGCTCTTCCCTGCAGGCGCAAGCCCCTACAGTTAATTACGCTACCGCATTGCGGTAACAACTTTCTCCTTCTCCAGATGGTCACTTCGTGTCGTGGGTGTTTGTTTTATTTGTGGTTGCCCATGGATTGTATACGGAGACTGATTTATGTCGTCGCCCGTAGGACGTGGACTAGCCCAAATCCGTATTATCTTAGATTTGGGTTTGGGGGTTTGGTTTGAGGATACGTCAGCCATACTTGAGGCTAAGATCAACTCAAACGTTTGTTAAGGATACGTTAGTCTAACTTTGAGACTAAGATCAACTTAACGGGATCGTTTAGATCCGACAAAGGAGCGTTTGGGCTCTGTTGTTCCAGTTTAGGGACATAGTGGTCCATCGTATGTATGGCCGTCGGGACCCGTCACCTCTCTGACGACGTTGAAGGATTACAACGACGGATGTCAGAGGAGTTCAGAGATGTACCCTCGAGCCAGAGTTAATTGGGGGGATTCATAGTCCAGTCTGTTTGAAGGTTTAAGGATACGTTAGCCATCTTTTAAGGCTAAGATCAACTTAAACGGGACCGTTTAGATCCGACAAAAGAGCATGCGGGGGCTCTATTGTTCCAGTTTAAGGACATTGCGGTCCATGGGTAGTTTAAGGACGTTGCGGTCCACAGGTAGTTTAAGGACATTGCGGTCCATGGGTAGTTTAAGGACATTGCGGTCCATGGTTAGTTTTAAGACATCTCGGTCAAGGTTAAGGACGTCGTAGTCCATGGGTTTAAGGACCCCACAGTCCGGTATGTGCTCTGGATGCTTCACACGGGTTCACTGCCGTGCTTGGCGAGGACCAGGCTCCGCTCTGGACGTTTTCCGCGGGGTCAAAGAGTGACGTTATCCGCATTCCACGTAACCAGGAATTTTGCGCTATATGCTTCACACGGGTTCACTACCGCGCTCGGCGAGGACTAGGCTCCGCTCTAGGCATTTTCCGCGGGGTCAAAGAGTGACGTTATCCGCGTTCCACGTAATCAGGAATTTTGCATTAGACACGGGTTTAAGGACCCCACAGTCCATATCAATGTGTGGTCGTCGGGACCCGTCACTTCTTTGAAGACATTGAGGGATTACAATGCCAAGTATCAAAGGAGTGAAGAGATGTACGCTAGAACCGGAATGGCTTAAATAGTCCTTGACCCAATTTGGGATCAAGACCGATTAATTATGTTATGAGCCCATTAGCCCAGTTAATTACGAATTGAAGACTCATGGCCCAGCTTGGGCTAAGTCCGATCATGTCTGGAATATTGGCTTCTTGTTGGTCCATTGAAGGAGAGGCTTTGCCTCTATCCATTTAGCCAATTGGGCTAAAGCTAGTGTTAAACACTACAGAGCAATCAGTGTTGAACACTGGGAATGAGGTTGACAAGTTAGTGTTTAACACTAAAAGATAATTGATGTTGAACACCAGCAACAAGGCTATCAAATTATCATAAACACTAAAACAGATCAGTGTTGAACACTGGCAATGGAGATCTCAGATCAGTGTTAAATACTAAGGTAATCAGTGTTGAACACTGCGAATAAAGTTCTTTGATTAGTGTTGAACACTAGGGCCCAACAGTGTTTCAGTACTGGATTCGAGAGTTCCAATTTAGTGTTGAACACTAAGGCAAGAGGGGTCACGTGGCAACACGTGAGGGCGCCCTCCCTTCATTTATTCTGCTGAGATTATCGCATCTTTCAGAGCATCACGTGCCATCACGTGACGGGCATTCAAATGCTTGTGTGTCCGAGGGTCACGTGGGTCACGTGGGGTGCTGCCTCAAAGGGGCTTTCTGTAGATCTCTTGGGGGGTCACGTGGTGACACGTGACCCTGCCTCTATGTATGTTGTTTAGAGGATCTGTTAATCTTTTCCAGGAATTAAATTCCTCGTAGGGTTAAACCCTGACAGTAATTTCAGAGGAATTAAATTCCTACTTCCTTTTGAAGATTTATATTCTGAATAGAGTTGGACCCTGAATTTTCCGTAGGAATTAAATTCTTCATATATGTGAAGAACTGAATAGGGTTAAACCCTAATAAAAGCTTTTAAGGAATTAAATTCCCACTCTCTGTTAAATTATGATCAAGGGAATTAAATCCCCGCTGTTCCAACAGAACTAGGTTCTTAATTAGGGTTAAACCCTGTTTCTTTTTGTTCTGAAGGAATTAAATTCCCATAACACAGGGTCAAGCCCTAGTTTTATTTTAAAGGAATTAAATTCCTATAGTTCTGTGAGAATTAAATTCTCGTGCTTCCATTCCCTCTCTATGTTTTGGATCTGCATGGCAGGATCTCGACCCATTGAGAATTAAATTCTCAACTTCAAGGGGAGATGTGCACTTGACAGATCCTCTATCAAAGAGAGAAGAAATATGTTCTTCTGTTTTATATATCAGAGTTAAACTCTGTTGAGAATTAAATTCTCTTTTCCTTCATGGAGCCTTCCCTTTCTTACCTAGGGTTTTCTTTTGCAGAAGATCCAAGTTCCTCGAAGTATCCCGGCTCTCTCCCTTTTCTTCCCTCTGCCTATATATCTCTCTGTCTCTTGGCTCCTATTTATAGGAGAAGCAGCCGAATCAATTAGTTTTTGACAAATCTTCATTGAGAGATTTGATTTGCATCCATCATTCGTTTTGGACCTTTGGATTATTAGGTGAATTTTATTCACCATTGGATTTCAAATCCAGGGATTCTCTTTTGTTATTTCGGTTAGATTTAAAGGGGAAATCTTTCCAAACTCGAGATTTTCCCATAAATAGGTGATATTTAATCACCTCTGAACCTTTAATTTAATTGTTTCTAGATAGTCGCTTTCCTTTGGAAAGATTTGAATCTCCTTCAGAATTTAATTCTGTTAACAAAATGGGCTTTGAAAGCCGGTCACGTGTGACCACGTGACCCATGGTCACGTGTGGGCACGTGACCCCCTCGGAACGAGCCTTCCTCTTTCTTTTTGCGCTCTGTCTTCTGGTTGCTGCTTAACCGTCACGTGCCACCACGTGACCCCTGGTCACGTGTGAGCACATGACCCATGTCTGGACTCTTTTTCTTGATTTAGCTGGAGAACAATTCTGATGTTTTGATCGTCACGTGCCAACACATGACCCTGGTCACGTGGGAGCACGTGACCTCTTCTGAAGCTTTTTCCTTGATTTGATCAGGAAGCGTTGGGTCTTTGCTGCTGCTTTTAAATGTCACGTGCCGACACGTGACCCAGGTCACGTGGGAGCACGTGACCCTTACTGAAGCCCCTCTCTTTGATGTAGTTGGGAAACTGAACTTGCTTTGCCGGTACTTTTGGGTGTCACGTGCCAACACGTGACTGCTGGTCACGTGTAAGCACGTGACCCTCTTCTGAAGCTTTTTCCATAAGCTTTCCTGATTTTAAATCAGGAAACAAAGGCTAGGGCCAAAGGAAGGAAAAAGAAGGCCGCCCCCAGACCTAGAGGAGGTGTAAGTAAGGTGGGAGGGAAGGGAAAGAAAAAGTTTGCGGTACCAGTAGTGGGCCAGGATGAGTGCTTCCATTGTCACAGGAAAGGGCACTGGAAAAAGGATTGCAAGGCGTGGAACGCCAAGAACCAGGAACCGAAGCAAGCTGTGGCTTCGACTTCAAGTGTGTTTGTAATTGAGAATTGTCTGTTAATCAACTCTACTTCCTGGGTATTGGATACCGGATCAGGATCTCATATTTGCAATTCATTGCGGGCACTGAGAAACCGTAGAGTGCTGAAAGAAGGTGATATGACCCTGATGGTTGCTAACGGAGCTAGCGTGGCAGCTGTGTCCGTAGGGAATTATCACCTGGGATTGACGAGTGGACACATTTTGGTTTTACATAACTGTTTTTGTGTACCCAGCTTAACGTGTAATATCATATCTGTTTCCTTGTTATCAAATAAAGGTTATGATTTCATGTTTGGAAGTGGTGTTGTTAACATCCACCTTAATCATAGTTTGATTGGGTCCGGTACACTGGAAAACGGTATATATGTGTTAAACCAACTCCAAATTTTCAATGTCCAGAACACACTAAAAAGAAAGTCTCCAGATTTAAATAAAGCTTTCTTATGATATTGTAGACTGGGTCACATCAATGAGAGAAGGTTGACTAAGTTGCATAGAGAAGGATATTTGGACTCGTTCGAATATCAAACTTATGACACTTGTCAATCTTGTCTCAAAGGAAAGATGACGAAGACTCCATTTACTGGACATGGAGTAAGAGCGAGCGAGCTCTTAGGACTCATACACAGCGATGTGTGTGGTCCAATGTCTACACATGCAAGAGGTGGTTTTTCCTATTTCATTACTTTCACGGATGATTACTCAAAGTACGGATTCATTTATCTGATGAAACATAAATCTGAGGCTTTTGAGAAATTCCAAGAGTATAAGAATGAAGTAGAAAACAAAACTGGCAAAAGTATCAAGACACTAAGATCTGATCGAGGTGGTGAATACTTAAGTGCCGAGTTCCTAGGTTACCTAAAAGAGAAAGGAATTCTCTCTCAGCTTACTCCTCCATACACTCCACAGCATAACGGTGTATCGGAGAGAAGGAATCGAACCCTATTGGATATGGTATGATCCATTATGAGTGATGCTGAGTTACCGCAATCTTTTTGGGGTTATGCGCCAGAATCAGCGGCATATCTTCTGAACATAGTACCTACCAAGACTGTGCCTACCACTCCATATCAGATGTGGAGTGGGAAGAAACCCCATCTACAGTATATAAAGATTTGGGGATGTCCAGCTTTTATTAAAAAGCAGCATGTGGACAAGCTCGAGGCACGATCAGTAAAGTGTAAGTTTGTGGGATATCCAAAGAACTCCAGGGGATATCTATTCTATTACGCAGAGGAACAAAAGGTATTTGTTTCTCGTAATGCCCATTTTCTAGAACATTAGTTTTTAGAAAAGGAATCAAATGGGAGCGAAATAGAACTGGAAGAAATTCCAGAACCACAAGCTAATACTGAAAGTTTGGTAGAACCAGTAGTTCAAGAAGAACAGGACATTCCCGCACCCCTCCGCAGGAGTAGTAGGCCGTCTCATCCGCCTGAGAGATACTACGGTTTTCTCATAGATGGGGATAGAGAGGATTGCATCATAGATGATGATGAACCTACTGGCTTCCAGCAGGCCATCCAGAGCGGCGACTCGGTACAATGGCTAGATGCAATGCGGACCGAAATGGAGTCCATGTACACCAACAAAGTATGGACTTTGGACTTTGCTCCAGATGGGGTAAAACCCATAGGATGCAAATGGATCTTCAAGAAAAAGATTGGTGTAGATGGACAGGTGGAAACCTATAAGGCTAGACTTGTTGCAAAGGGTTTTCATCAAAGACCTGGTTTGGACTATGACGAAACTTTTTCTCCAGTGGCTATGCTCAAATCCATTCGGGTCCTTCTTGCTATTGCTGCCTTCCATGATTATGAAATCTGGCAGATGGACGTAAAGACGGCTTTTCTGAATGGAAATTTAGAAGAGTGCGTCTATATGGATCAGCCAGAGGGTTTCAATCAGAGTGGGAGCAGCGGGAAAGTATGCAAGTTGCTTAAGTCCATTTATGGACTGAAGCAGGCATCGCGGAGTTGGAACATCTGTTTTGATGAAACAGTCAAAGAATATGACTTCATCAAAAATCCAGATGAACCGTGCATATATAGTAAAGTTGTAGCCAGAAGTGTCGTATTCCTCGTCTTGTACGTGGATGACATTCTGTTGATAGGAAATGACATTCCTATGCTACAATCTGTCAAAGAATTCTTGTCACACAGGTTCTCCATGAAAGACCTGGGAGATGCCTCTTACATTCCGGGGATCCGGATCAATCGTGATAGATCCAAGAGGATGTTAGGACTTTCACAGTCCAGGTATATCGACACTGTACTGAAAAGATTCAGTATGGAAGATTCTAAGCGCGGTAATCTACCGGCTTGTCACGGAATCACCCTATCCAAAGAGATGTCTCCCAAGACTGATTTGGAAAGGGAACGCATGTCTATTATACCCTACGCTTCTGCAGTAGGCTCTATAATGTATGCGATGTTGTGCACCAGACCAGATGTAGCTTACGCACTGAGCGTGTTAAGCCGGTATCAGTCAGACCCAGGGGAGAAGCACTGGATAGCAGTAAAGAACATTCTCAAGTACCTGAGAAGGACTAAGGAGATGTTCTTGGTTTACGGCGGAAAAGACCTCAGATTGGAGGCCTTTGCTGATTTCGGCTTCCAGAGTGATAAGGACGATTCCAAGTCCATGTCGGGTTATGTCTTTACCCTCAATGGAGGGGCGGTGTGCTGGAAGAGTTCCAAGCAAGACACCGTTGCTGACTCGACGATGGAAGCGGAGTATATTGCTGCTTGCGATGCCGCAAAAGAAGCAGTCTGGATGAAGAAGTTCCTAACAGAACTTCAGGTGGTTCCTACCATTGTTGATCCAATACCTCTGTATTGCGACAACAACGGAGCTATAGCTTTAGCGAAGGAACCAAGGTCCCATCAGAAGTCCAGACACATCTTAAGGCGGTATCACCTGATCAGGGAGATCATTGATCGTTAGGAGATCGAGGTTTGGAGAGTTGCTACTGAAGAGAACATTGCCGATCCATTCACAAAGGCCCTACCTCAGATTCAGTTCGAGAGGCTACTCGAGATCATCGGCCTTCGATACGCCAGTACATGGCCCTAGTGCAAGTGGGAGATTGTTAGTGTATATGCCCTAGGGGCCATTATTGTATCATACTAGTTTGTATATTACTTAATGGAAGCTTGGGATATTCGCATGTATATAACAGTCTTGCTAAACATGGTAGTATGCTACTTGGTTTTTCTATCTTAATATGTGAGTATACGTATTGATAGAGCTCTTAGGATCTTGCTTGACTACCAGCATTGTGATGGCAGTCACACTAGTGGGGGCTGGGTAGTCTATAAGCACATCCTTATTCAGGTCCCTAGTCGTAGGATTATCGAGACAGGGCATCGATACTCCGGAGTAGACTAGCGTGTACGCTTCTCATCCCAGTTGGGGAGATGGTCTGTCCCACAGCCGTCAGTACGTCGTACTGGAGATAGTATGCAGGTGCTCGTTAGGTTACGGGTACACCGGACAGGACTCACAGGGAACTGTTGGTTGGTTTTATACCAGTCGTCAGTGAACAGTTCCCAGGTGACATGAGTACAGCATAGTCCGCAGACTTGACACTGCTACTTCGCCTCGAGTGTGTCTCACTGTTCTTAGATTGCTACCCTACCACGGCTCAAAGGAGTCGTGCAAACAGGTAGCAGTTGGGTGCAGTCCCGAGCACTTGGAGGCAGTGGCGGTTAGACAGGATTCGTCTCTCCCGGTATTGGGGGTTGATATCGCGCTGTGTCAGAGAGCCATTACGCAAAGTGCCTGGCCAGGGCAAGCGAGATTTGCTGGTAGGTTCCAGTAGTTTCTCAGGGTGTAATGGGCTTCGCTCCGACACGACTTATACCGCTATTAGGGGACTGACGCTTGCCGCCCCCTAGGCCCGATATGCGATAGTCTTAGACGAACAGACCGGACTGTACGGAGATTGTCACATCAGACTCAGTAGGAGTTCGGATAGGTTTCCTCATCGGCCTTCTTATCGACATCTACCTGGGGACCGTTACGTACAGCTAGTGCCGCTTGCGGTCTGTGGTTAAACCCACTGCCAACGTAGTAGTCGAGTCTCTAGAGTCCCACACAGAGAGTTTCCCTACTCCAGGCGAAACGATATAGAGGTCGTATGGTTTTACGACAAGGGTTCGGACGCATACGTGTGTTTACGCACGTACGACTTTCGAACAGTTTTTACTAGTCGGCTTTGGTTTAAGCCAGTTACTAGTATCCGGTTATTGGATTTATACAGTCTAAAGTTTTTCCGTGTTTTCACGGATAGGAGGGGCGTTCTCGTAATTGCGTGAGAAACTTCTAGAAGATGGTGACTAAGGGGGTTAAGGTGGCATATACATTAAATGAGATTAGTGAGTCATATGGATGATTCATCCATGTCATTAATGCATCATAAATGCTTAATGACTCATGGAGATGAATCACCATTAGATATTTATCAAGCATGGTTGTAAATCATTTTCTTTTCTTTTCTTGAAAAACAATAATGCTTGATATATATTATGATAACTCATTTTCTCATTTCATTATTATTCTCACCTTCTCTCTCCTCAAGCTTCCTCTCTTCAAACCCTAATCCTCCCCTCTCATGTGTTGAGTACAAGGATTAGTTAGACTACTTAATCCATAACCCTCACTCTATATCATCTAGGTACTTTGATTAGCACTTAAAGAAACCTAGTTGCCTCAAGTTTAGAGGCAAAGCTTGGAGTAAAGCTCTCGTGGTGGATCGTCTACTACTTGGAGAAGGCCGAGGAGGAGGTGGAGTTCGTAAAGACGAAGGACACGGTTCTTTAGGTATAATCACTTCACATAGTAGTTTAGAACTTCTATGATAGTTGTTAGTTATCGTTTAGCTTCGATTCATGCGGTTAGTCGATGTTTAAGCAAAGAACTTGATCGTTTTTCATATTTCCGCCTCCCCGCAACTCGTGGGGTGTTGTACATCGACTTACAGAAAGTTGAGCAGAGAATACAACACGGATCTCATCTTCCGAGTCGCTACCAAAGATCAACGTAGGAGCGGACGGCCCTGGCTTGTTGTGTTGTGATGGACCCGAACAAAGCGGATGGTGACGTTAGATTTGTTCTCCGGCTTGTGACACCTCTCCGTATCTTCGAAATCCGGTAAGAAGTATTTGGCATCTTCATATTTGCGGACCTCATTCACAGAGAACGGGTTCAGTTCTCCCGTCAAGGTATACTCGAAACCATCCTTAAAATACTTCATACACTGATGTTGTGTAGAAGGGATGATGTTGTACTCGTGTAACCATGGTCGGCCGAGCAAAGCGTTGTAGCATGTCTTGGCGTCTATGACGTGGAACTTAATGTCCGTGACGAGTAGCCCGAAGCGTAGCGTCAGTATCACAGACCCAAGAGTTCTTGATGACTGGGAATCGAACTCGGAGATGGTGATCTTGTCACGAGCAAGGTGCTGGACGCTCATGCAGATTTCTTTTAACACCCGCACGTTGAGGAGATTAACGGAGGATCCATTGTCGATCAGGATTTTGCCTATCTTAATATCGTGGCAGTATCCTGAGACATAGAGGGGGCGATTGTGTTCGCACGTCCCAAGGAGAAGGTCCTCGTCACCGAAAGTGACAACGGCCGTGTGCACTTCCTCCAATTCATCCTTCATCTTTTCCTCGGCCAGGCAAGCTTGGAATTGTTCCGGATCTTGTAGTGCCTTAATCAACGAATCTCTCATCTCTTTTGATAGCAAAAGGGCGTCAAGAATGCTGAGCTGTGAGGGCAGCTTCCTCAGGTGCGCTAGGACGTTGTAATCCACCTTATTCTTCTTCGGCGGGTTGTTGGCGCTTAGCTCCTCCAGAACTTGGTCATCTAAGACGATATCTTCAGAGACTTTTTCTTTCCCTTTATCTTTTCTGTTTGAGGGTCCGAGGTTCTTTTCAGGCAGCGTCCGATTCCGCAGCCGAATATTTTCACAGACCTTCGGCTCTTCTTCTTTTCCCAAAGTGGACTCTTTAAAGAGAGGGGAAAGTTCCAGCTCCTCCTCAGAATCGCTCCCGAATGTAGGCACTTATGACCCGCTGGTGTTAACCATGCGACAATCGCCGGTAGTTCTTTCAAGCTCTTCGGTCGCATTTCTTTGCTCCCGACGAGTTTTATGCTTTTCCCGTTTAAAGTGTTATCGATGAGCAACGTATCCTTGCCACCATCTATCGAAAGCTTTGCACTCTTAAGTGGGGTGCGAAACCTTCTGATGATATAAGCAATAGGAGGGGTGCATTTCTAATTCATCGGTGATGTTTTCTTCAGAGGATGGTAGCTTCATGCCTATTGATATGGCCTTAGCAAACCTTTTCTTTATCTTGAATTGGCTTTTGTCAACGGTGGAGGTATTTTGCTCCAGCGGGATCATCTCAGCTCTTTCGTCAAGTCGCTGGCGCTTGGCCTTTTCAAATATGACTGCCTCGCGTTCTCGATCAGCTTTACTCTTCAACCGAGCTTCATTAAGGAATGCGTCAATCACTTCATCTGATGGCCCCAGAATTTTTGATTCAGGATCTGCCCCCAGCGTTTCAGTACAAGAAGTCTCCTCACCGTTCGTGAACGAATGGGAAATCACATGACAGCTCGCCACGCATTCTTCAGATTCATCTGACGAACTTTCTCCCTCACCTTCCTTTTGAAAGACGTGGTTGAGAAACTCTTGGAATGTAATGGGAGCCCGTGCCTTCTGGTTGTATTCCTCCAGCGCGTCAATTTGTTTTTGCAAGTCCGTGCGCTTGTCGCCAGGCTTCACAGGCTTCTTTGATTTCTTCTTCTTCTTCGAGGATTTTGACGGCCGGTTGCGAGTGCTTAAGCCACCTCCATCGGTCTTTGAAGTTGGACGTGGCTTCAACATCCCCTCAATGACCTGCGGTCCTAA
This sequence comes from Agapanthus africanus, assembly GCA_030015575.1. Taxonomy (NCBI): domain Eukaryota; kingdom Viridiplantae; phylum Streptophyta; class Magnoliopsida; order Asparagales; family Amaryllidaceae; genus Agapanthus; species Agapanthus africanus. Next base: position 892,006,509 of record JASDDO010000024.1, read on the forward strand.
CGAGTTCTTCCACCTAATCGCTGGACATGTCTGAAGATCGTTTAGCATCCTCTTTGTCTTGGCTGATAATACAACCTCCCAAGGAGCTTCTTCAACGACGGACTATGTTGCCCCCGGCGTATTCGTCCCTTCAGAGGTGTGGGGCTGCGGGGGATTCACCTTCCATTTGTCAGATAGGGCGAATTTGCCCTGTCGGTACTGGTTTTCAAGCCAATTTTTGAAAATGTAGAAATCCTCGATTGGATGACCCAGTACTCGATGATAAGGATAGTAGTTGGGCTCGTTGACATCACTTGGTTGCAACGGACGTTTTGGTTCCGGCAGATTTATGAGTCTGTTGCGCAATGCCAGCTCGAATAACCTTCTCGTTTTATCGCGGGGAAAAGAATAAGGACGCCCTAGCCTCTTCTCAAGGTCTACGTATGGGCGCATATTATTTTGTCGCACAACCGGCTTCGAGTTGCTCGGTTGTTGGTGAGCATTAGCGACGACGATCGCTTTTCCCTTTCCTTTGTCATTTCGGGAGTCCGGCTTTGGAAGAGGAGGTTTATGGCCCATCTGATCCATCTGCGCTAGCTTATCAATCAAGGCCTGGAAGGTAGTCGGCTTGAAAAACATCATAAATTGCGAGATGGTTGCTTGCGGATCAAGGGTTCCCACAAACATACCCACCGCAGGAGCTTCTTCAATGCGCTGCTCGCACTTCGACCATAAGTTCCGCCACCGTATAGCGTACTGAACCCATGTCTCGCCTGGTTTTATCCTGGCGTTAATCAGTGCCGTCATCGGGGTGCGTTCACTGGCGCTTGCAAAACGCTGAGTAAACATCAGCTCCATCTCTGCGAAAGTCTTGATAGAGTCGTTCGGGAGCTCAGAGTACCACTCGAACGCCGTATCTGATAAACTTCTAACAAACTGGCGAAGCAAAAGCTTGTCATCACCGCCGGTGTTGCCGCAGAGTGCCCTGAACTGGGCAACATGCTGGTGAGGATTGCCCATCCCCTTGTAGACATGGAACTTAGGAATTGTGTAACCGGGTGGGTACTTGATTTGATCGTACCAACTTGGATATGGCCGTCCTGTTTTTACGACCTGGCCAGCTGCTTCGGTCGCATGATGAACCCGTATTTGTTGGGCGATGTACTCGTCCAAATCAGCTTTGGAGATTGCATCCTCTTTAGCCGTCGACAGAGCTGGTGGAGGATTTGATGTCTCTCCCCTATCATCTCCAAGGACGATCGGGGGCTCTTCGGTCGGAGGATCTTGTTGTATCATCATCCCTATCATGTCTTGGAAGAGGAGGCTCATACGCTGTATGTTGGCTGCTTGTTCAGCAGCCTCTTTGTCCTTCTTCTCCAATATCCGACGAAGGAATTCGGCGTCGGTTTCTTCCTCTTGGCGTTCATCCGAGGACGCTTCAGGGTTTTCTTTTGGCCCTGTAAGTGCGGCCATAGCGTTCATCATTTCTTAAAGCTTCTGCTGCTGCTCCTGCGCCTTGGTCACTGATCGCGTAAGTGGTCGATGACCCGTAAATATGCGACTGTCCTCTTTACCAGACGCCACATAGACGGTATGCACTACGATGCCCCCTGACTTAGGGCATTTGGATGCACCACCTCTGACATTTGTCGTTGGCGCGGGGGTTTTCTCCGGCCTTCTTCTTTTATGGGCCATTGAAGTTAAAGGGGCCGTTGTAGTGGGCACCCTAGCGATTGTTGTCCCCTGCTGTTTAATAGGACGGTCTTTTTCTTTTTGCACTTTCGTCTTCTTTTGTTGACGAGAGTGATCTGGGTCGATCACGGAGTCTTGAACCCTTCGCCAAACCTTGTATATTTTTTAGGACAGCCGTTGAGGGGGTTGTTCTTGCTTCGTTTCTGGAGCTCTCTCCGTAGGTGGAGGAGATCTGCGGTTGGGGAGTTCTTCCGTACCCTTCTCAGCAGTTCAAAGTTGTTCCCAGTTGGAACAGCAGCGTTGACTTCCACCACTGGAGCCGGTGGAGTTAGCCCTGAGGGGGAGTTACCCCATGCCTTCCTCACTCGTTGCCAATGGCGACGTCAAGCATGACGAGCCGTTGGGACTGGCTCGGAGATTGAGACATCTTCTTTTTGCCCCCTGTCTGAATGAGGCGCCGCCAGTGTTAACCTCTTAAAGACTGAGGTTGTCTTTTGAGGGGTGATATTCAACCTGTCGAAGACGGATCCTCGAGCAGGGGCAGGAGCAGGAATCGTCAGTCTTGAAAAGACTGACTCTTTGACAGGGGAAGCCGCCTTGACGACTTCTGGAGCAGCAGTTATTGCCTTCCTTGGGACAGCCAATTTAGAGTTCTGATTTAGCCTGGTGAAAACAGAGGCTGTCGGTTTGGTAGTGGGCGACCCGTTGACAGGGGTCGTCGTAGCAGTGAGCTGGTCGAAGACCGACTTCTTGTTCACTTCCGGTGCAGGTATTGGTGCAGAGAAGCTTGTAGGTGGGATCATGGTCCCGAAGAACAGGCCAGTGGTGGCTTAGATCACCTGGTCTACCGGCAGAGCGAGGAAGGAAGCCGCTTGGGGCCCATATGCTACACCTTCCGGTGAGGTGGAGCGTCCGTTGCAGTGGCATTTCGAGCAGTTGGTGCAGTTAAAGGCCATTGAATCTTGAGTTCTGCGCCAGGCAAAAGACCAAATCTTAGTAACTTGAAATCCGAAGGCAACCATTTAACAAACCGCGATCGATTCGCGAGGACGACACACGAAGTGTGGAGTGGAAAGAGGAAAAGGTCCCACCGGGCGTGCCAGAATCTGTTCCCCTCCGAAAGACGCGGCGGAGACACGGTGGACGCCTTTCCTGAGATTCGGGGCAGATACTATTTGGTTTTATCCGTCCACCTCTCCGAAGATGCCAAGTTGATTTATGGCACCGTGTATCGAAGGTTTAGACGGATGCGACCGATGTAGCAGACTTTGTCAGATTCCCCCTCAATCGAGGGGTTTTTGATTGTGGGGACGCTCTTCCCTGCAGGCGCAAGCCCCTGCAGTTAATTACGCTATCGCATCGTGGTAGCCACTTTCTCCTTCTCCAGAATTTCACTTCGTGTCGTGTGCGTTTGTTTTATTTGTGGTTGCCCGTGGATTGTATACGGAGACTATTTATTTCGTCGCCCGTAGGACGTGGATTAGTCTAAATCCGTATTTTCTTAGATTTGGGTTTTGGGTTTTGGTTTAAGGATACGTTAGCCATTTTTGAGGCTAAGATCAACTTAAACGTTTGTTAAGGATACGTTAGTATAATTTCCAGACTAAGATCAACTTAACGGAATCGTCTAGATCCATTTCCAGTTTAGGGACATGGTGGTCCATTTAATATATGGTCGTCGGGACCCGTCACCTCTCTGACGACGTTGAAGGATTACAACGACATGTGTCAGAGGAGTTCGGAGATGTACCCTTAAACCAAAGTTGATTGAGGGTCTTATAGTCCAATTTGGGACTAAAGCCTGTTTGAATGTTTAAGGATACGTTAGCCATATTGAGGCTAAGATCAACTTAAACGGGATCATTTAGATCCAAAAAAAGAGCGTTTGGGGGCTCTATTGTTCCAGTTTAGGGACGTAGTGGTCCATAGGTAGTTTAAGGACATTGCGGTCCATTGCCAGTTTAAGGACATGGGGGTCCATATTCCAGTTTAGGGACATGGTGGTCCATAGGTAGTTTAGGGACGTGGTGGTCCATATTCCAGTTTAGGGACGTGGTGGTCCATATTCCAGTTTAGGGACGTAGGGGTCCATTATTAGTTTTAAGGACGTTTCGGTCCACCATTAGTTTAAGGACATTTCGGTCCACCATTAGTTTAAGGACGTCTCGGTCCAATATTAGTTTAAGGACGTCTCGGTCCGATATTAGTTTAAGGACGTCTCGGTCCGATATTAGTTTAAGGACGTTTCGGTCCATGAGTTTAAGGACCCCACAGTCCGTATTACCGTGTGGTCGTCGGGACCCGTCACCTCTCTGACGTCGTTGAGGGATTACAACGATAGGCGTCAGAGGAGTTCGGAGATGTACCCTCGAACCGGATATAAATTGATTTAAGAGAGCAGATGTGCTCAGTCAATTTAATTTGATGACTTACGGCCAAAATTGGGCTAAGTCCAGTTGAAAATGTTCAACACCTTTATTTATTTTTGGTCTATTAGACCTGTGCTAGGGCTTTGCCCACACTTAAATAATGCATTGCATTGCTTCTATTTTTTTTGTTTGGGCTCTGCCCATAAAAGATGCAGAGCATCAATTTGTTTTGGGGCTTTGCCCATTTATAAATGATGCAGAGCATCAATTTCACTTGGGCTCTGCCCTTTTTTATTGCTTTGCAATTTATTTTGGCCTGCTAGGTCTTTTTGACTTGGGCCTGGCCCTTTAGCAGAGGAAATGCATTGCATTTTCAGGCGCTTTGCGCCAATCAAAGAGCGCAAGCGCTTGTGATGATGACACGTGTCATGCAGCGCAGTGCGCTGCGCTAGTGCGCTACGCTTGCGCTGCTGACACGTGGCGCGCTCTGGTGAGTTGCGCCAATTTCAGAGAGCAAAGCTCTATTTCAAAAGCGCGTAGCGCAACTGGTTCAGATGCTGACACGTGGCGCTCTCTGGTGGCTTGCGCCAGCCCAAGAGCGCAACAGTGCAGATTTATAAGTGCAAAGCATTATTAATTTGAGAATCTTTTAGATTCAAGAACCAATGGTTCATAAAAGAAGTGCAAAGCACTATTTGATTTCTTGATCTAATTTAGATCAAAGAAAAACAAGTTTTTCTTTTTATTTCAAGAACCAAAGGTTCATAAAAGTGCAAAGCACTAAATATTTTTTTATTTTTGTTTTTCCTTGTTTTAAAGAAACAGTTGTTCATAAGAAGTGCAAAACACTGTTTATTATGTAAAGATCATTGATCTGACTTTTAGATCAATGATCTATTAGAAGAAATTTCTTCTCTCTCGTGAAGGTTTTTACCTTTTTCTTGGAATTTTCTCAGAGTTCTCTCTGTTTGAAGCTCTTGACCTTTTTAAAGAAATGTTGATGCCTTTGAATTGAGGTCTAGGGTCCTTTTTATAGTGCCCATAAATTAGTTAAAGAGATCTTTCTCTGAGTGATTTGGGGAATTTTCCCTACCGTTGGATCTTTGATCCAAAGGCTTCTGTTTTACAGAAGAAAATCTTCTTGTTTTAACAAGAACAGAAAGATTTCTTTAAAATCTTAATTCTGTTTGGCGCAGATGCCGCAGCGCGTGACACGTGTCACACAGCGCAGCACAACTGCGCTAGCGCATCTGCGCTGACACGTGTCGCGCAGCGCAGTGCTTGTGCAACTGAAGCGTTTCTTCCTTTAATTTTACTTTAAATAGAGCTTTGCTCCGATTGGATGCGCTGCTTCGGGCGCTGCGCTGATGTGTCTGCGCTTGACACGTGGCGCGTTGCGTCCGGGATTTGAAGCGTTGCTTCAAAATTTGAATTTTGAATTTCCAGCAGAGCTTTGCTCTGATTGGGGGAAACAGGGCGGATGGAGAACACTGTGTTGGCTTCGTACTCAAAATCGCTGCCAAAGACCAGAATAGGGGTAGATGGTCTGGGACTGTCATTTTCTTTCTGGGGTTGCCCCGAGCAGACTATTTCTTCATCTTCCTCAGAATCACTCCCAAAGATCGGGATAGTAGCGGTGGACTTTTCTTTATCCTCCGGCTTATGACCCCTTTCTGTATCTTCGAAATCAGGTAGGAAGTACTTTGCGTCTTCATATTTCCGGATCTCGTTTACGGAGAACAGATTTAGCTCCCCTGTGATGGTTCATTCCAAGCCATCCTTGAAATACTCCATACACTGATGTTGTGTAGAAGGGATGACGTTGTACTCATGCAACCAGGGCCAGCCGAGCAAAGCGTTATAGCAAGTCTTGGCGTCAATGACGTGAAATTTATGTCAGTAACGAGCAACCCGAAGCGTAACGTCAGTATTACGGACCCAAGCATCCGTGACGACTGTGAGTCGAATCCGGAGATTGTAATTTTGTCTCGGGCCAAGTGCTGAACGTCATGCAAATCTCCTTCAGCACTCTCACATTGAGAAGGTTGACAGAGGATCCGTTGTCGACAAGGATTTTCCCTATTTTGATGTCGTGGTAGTACCCGGTGACGTATAACTGGCGGTTATGTTCTCACGTACCGAGGAGGAGATCTTCATCGCTCAATGTAATGCCAGCTGTGTGAACTTCTGCCAGCTCATCCTTCATTTTCTCCTCTGCGAGGAAAGCTTGGAACTGATCGGGCTCTTGTAATGCCTTGATCAGAGACTCCCGTGCCTCTTTGGACAAGAGGAGAGCATCCAATATGCTCAACTGTGAGGGTATTTTCCTCAGATGTGCTAGGACATTGTAATCCACCTTATTTTTCCTAGGCGGGTCTCTTGCTGCGAGCTCTTTGACAACTCCATCGTCGAGGGCAATTTCCTCAGGGATTTTTTCTTTCCCTTTGTCTTTTTTGCTCGAACCTTTGTTTGTAGGTCCGAGGTTCTTCTCAGGCAGCGTGCTGTTACACAGCTGAATGTTCTCACAGTTCTTCTCCTCCACTCTTTTTTTCGAAGGTGGAGTCTTTGAAGAGAGGGCTGAGGGGTATTTTGTCCTCAGAATCGCCCCCGAAAGAAAAAACTTGGGGGTTTCCCCCTTCTGAACTAGTATCAACCATATGACAGTTTCAAGTCATTTTTTCAAGCGTATCTGTCGCACTCTTTTGCCATCGACGAGTTTCGCGCTTCATCCTCTTGAAGTGTTTTTGATGAGCAACATATCCTTGCCACCACTTCTTGAAGGTATTGCATTCTTCGGTAGGGTGGGTGACCCTCCGATGATATAGGTAGTAGTTTGGATGTGAATCCTCTCCGTCGAGGCATTTGACCCCGAGAGTGTTTCCTACGAGAGGTGGCAGCTTCATTACCATTGACAGGGCTTTGGCGAACCGTTTCTCTGCCTTGATCCTGCTCTAATTTGTCGCAGGTATGTTTTGGTTGGAGTACTTTACGACTACACCTTGCCGCAGCTTCTTCATCCTGACGCTGACGCTTAGCCTTTTCGAATATGGCTGTTTCGCGTTCTTGGTCAGCTTTACTATTTTGAAAGGCTTCGTTTAACAGCCTATCGATCGGGTCTTCTAGCAGTTCCGGAGATTTTAGCGCTGATTCTACCCCCAGTTCCTCTGCGTTGTTTTCTGACGTTGAGAGAGTTTCTTCGTCATTTAACAACGAATGGGAGACCATGTGGCAACTTGCTACACGGTATTCGATTTCTTCTGATGAGTCATTTTCCTCATCATGGTCACTATCTTCGTTCTCCAGAATATGCTTGAGAAACTCTTCAAGCGTGACTAGTTTCCGCGCCTTCTGGTTGTACTCCTCCAGCGCGTCAATGTATTTTTGTAGGTATGTGCGCTTGTCGTTATACTCGGCAGGCTGCACTGGATTCTTGGTCTTCTTCTTTTTCTTCGAAGACTTTGAAGGCTTGACTTTGGGATTTTGCCCTTTGTCAACAATCTTCGGTACGGGATGCAGTTTCAGCATCCATGTTCCCCGCCGGAAGACGCGACCGGGATGTTGGGACGTCGGGGCCTGAATTCCGAGGGCAGATGCTAATTGGTGCTATCCGTCCACCTCTCCGAAGATGCCAAGTTGATTTATGGCACCATGTATCGAAGGTTTAAACGAATGCGGCCGATGTAGCAGACTTCGTCAGATTCCCCCTCGTTGAGGGGTTATTTTGATTGTGGGGACGCTCTTCCCTGCAGGCGCAAGCCCCTGCAGTTAATTACGCTACCGTATCGTGGTAACCACTTTCTCATTCTCCAGATGGTCACTTCGTGTCGTGTGTGTTTGTTTTGTTTTTGGTTGCCCGTGGATTGTATACGGAGACTAATTTATGTCGTCGCCCGTAGGGCGTAGATTAGTCCAAATACGTATTTTCTTAGATTTGGGATTGGGGGTTGGGTTTAAGGATACGTTAGTCTCATTTGAGACTAAGATCAACTTAAATGTATGTTAAGGATATGCTAGTCTAATTTTTAAACTAAGATCAACTTAACAGGATCGTTTAGATCCAATAAAAGAGCATTTGGACTCTATTGTTTAGTTTAGGGACATTGCGGTCGATTACCAGTTTAAGGACATAGTGGTCCAAGGTTAAAGACATCGTAGTCCATGGGTTTAAAGGACCCCACGGTCCGAGGTTAAGGACATCATAGTCCGTGAGTTTAAAGACCTCACAGTCAAGGTTAAGGACATCATAGTCTATGAGTGTTTGGTTGTCGGGACCCGTCACCTCTCTGAAGACGTTGAAGAATTACAATGACAAATATCAGAGGAGTAAAGAGATGTACCCTCGAACCAGTATGAGTTGGTTGAAAGATCTGTAGTCCAGTTTGGGACTAAGATCTGTTAAAATATTCATGAGCAGATAGGCTCAATTAATATGAGTTGAGGACTTATGGCCAATCTTGGGCTAAGTCCAATAAATGTTTAACATTTTTATTCTGGGTTGTTGAGCTTTTACTTGGGCTTGGCCCTTTTAATAATGTTGAGCATTAGATCCTGACAATTTTGTCTTGCATTGAATGCATAGCATTCATCAGAACAATGTGTGTTCTGACAGCGCGCCACGTGGCGCGCCAGGAGCTTTACGCCAATTAGAAAGCGCATTGCGCTTCTGCCAAATAGCGCACATAAAAAGAACACGTGTTGCGCTTAGCGCTAAGCGCCAGTTTATAAGCGCAATGCGCTTTCAATTTGTGAGCACGTTGTGCTAATTTAGTGGCGCACGAGTGAGTGACACGTGGAGCGCTTAGCGCTAAGCACCAGCACATGAGCGCAGTGCGCTGTTTCAGAAGCGCAAAGCGCAAGTTGCATCTGTGGTTGACACGTGGCACGTTTTGGCGCTGAGCGCCGGTCCAAGGAGCGCAAAAGCGCAGCTCATGAGTGCAAGGCACTTTTTAGTAGCGCAAAGCGCATTTGATCAAATTTATGATCAGAGAACAAGTTTATGTTCTTTAAAGGAGGCTTTGCCTCAGGATTCAAGAACAACAGTTCTTATCTTGGAAAGGGCTTTGCCTTTGTAGATCAATGATCTATATGAAGAATATGTTCTTCTTTATTATTTGATGAGATCTTTTGATCTCTTTTATGAAAAGACCTTGGTCTTTTTTAGATCTATGATCTTTTTTAGAAGATAGTTCTTCTTTTCATGAGATGATTTCATCTCTGTGTTCATTGCTCATGTTCTTTACCTTGAAGAAATGATCTTCTTTTGCTAAAAGCTTGCTTTTCTTTCTTTGAGTTTTCTCAAAATTTGTATGGGGGTTTCTCTATATCAGACTTGAAGTCTTGGGGCCTTTATATAGGGCAAATTGATTTGTTAAGTCAGTTAAAGAGATCTTTCTCTAATTGATTTGGGGATGTTTCCCCACCGTTGGATCTTTGATCCAAGAGCTTCTGTTTTACAGAAGACAATCTTCTTGTTTTTAACAAGATTGGAAAGATCTTTCCATAACAGAATTTTAATTCTGATTAATTAATGATTTATCAATATTAGATCTTTTGATCTAACGATGGGGAATTTTTAATTCCAGCGCTAGCGCACCTTGCGTTTGACACGTGGCGTGCTGCTCAGAGCGCAGTGCACTTTGCGCTAGCGCACCTACGTTTGACATGTGGCGCGCAGCGCAGCCTGTGCTAGCGCACCCGTGTTTGACACGTGGCGCGCAGCGCACCTAGCGCTAGCGCACTCATGATGCACTGCCTAGGGCGCAGCGCACCTGGCCCTAGCGCATCCGTGTTTGACACGTGGCGCGCAGCACGCCTAGCGCTGGATCTGAAGCGTTGCTTTAATTTTTGAATTTTGAATTTTTAAAACAGAGTTTTGCTCTGATTGGGGGTGCGCTGCCTAGGGCGCAGCGCACCTGGCACTAGCGCATCCGTGTTTGACACGTGGCGCGCAGCACGCCTAGTGCTGGATCTGAAGCGTTGCTTCAATTTTTGAATTTTGAATTTTAAAACAGAGCTTTGCTCTGATTGGGGAAAACAATCCCTTCGATGATTTCAAGTTCAAGTTGGCTTTCCCACCTAACTGCCAGACATGCTTGTAGATCTTTCAGCATTCTTTTGGTTTTAGCTGAAAGAACGACTTCCCATGGAGTTTCTTCCACGAGCGAGCATGATGCCCCCAGCGCATCCACCTTTTTGGGAGTGTGCTTCTGTGGTGGGTTCACCCTCCAGTTCTCAGACAATGCGAACTTCCCCTGTTGATACTGGTCCTCGACCCAGTTCTTGAAGACGTATCAATCCTCAATTGGGTGGCTCACCATTCTGTGATAGAAGCATTAGTTGGGGTTGTTGACATCGCTAGGTTGCGGTGGACGCCATGGGTTTGGCAATGTGATGAGTTTGTTACGCATTGCCAACTCAAATAGTATCCTCGTCTTATCACGGGGAAACGAGTAAGCGTGTCATAGCCTTTCTTTCAGGGATAGGCGTGGACATGCATTGTTTTGGCGAGCAGCCGGTTTTGGGCCACTCGGTTGTTGTTGAGCGTTGACGACGAAGGCCTCTTTCCCTTTACCCTTGGCGTTTCGAGGGTCCTTACTTGATGAGGAAGGCTCGTAGCCTATCTGGTCCATTTAGGCCAGTTTATCGATCAGAGCCTGGAAGGTCGTTGGTTTGAAGAACGTCATGAACTGGGACACAGTCGTCTGAGGATTAAGGGTCCCGATGAACATGCCTACGGCGGAGGATTATTCGATGCGTTATTCTCACTTTGACCATAGGTTCCGCCAACGGATCGCATATTGGACCTAGGTTTCTCCTGGCTTTACCCTGGCATTGATTAATGTCGTAATCGAGGTGCGCTCACTTGCGTTGGCGAACCACTCTGTGAACAGCAACTCCATCTCTGTGAATGTCCTCATGGAGTCATTTAGGAGCTCCGAGTACCATTCAAAGGCCGTCTCTAACAGGCTGCCAACGAACTGGCGAAGCAACAGTTTGTCGTCGCCTCCAGTGTTTCCCCACAGAGCTCTGAACTGCGCGACATGCTGGTGTGGGTTGTCTGTCCCCTTGTACACATGGAACTTAGGGATTGTATATCCCGGCGGGTATTTAATTTGGTCATACCGGCCTAGATACGGTCACCCGGTTTTGTCGATTTGGCCAGCCGCTTCTTTTGCTTGATGAGCTCTTATTTGTTGAGCAATAGAATCATCAAGAGAAGCCTTGGAGATCGTTTCCTCCTTGGTTGTTGATAAAGCCGGAAGAGAGTTTGATGTTTCCCTTCTGTCATCCTCGATAATTATCGGCTGATTCTCGGCTGGGGGTTCTGGTTGGATCATCATTCCAACCATATCTTGAAACAAGAGAGACATCTGCTTTATGTTAGCAGCCTGCTCAGCAGCTTCCTTATCCTTTCTTTCAAGCACCCTTCGTAGGGACTATATATCAGTCTCCTGCTCCTGGCAATGTTCGGCTGTTATGCCTGGGCTTTCTTTCTGCCTGATAAGTGCTGCCATTTTGGTCAGCATCTTCCGGAGCTTTTGTTGTTGCTCCTGGGCTTTTGTCAGCGACCGAGTTTGCGGTCAATGACCTACGGAAGCACGTCTTTCTTCTTTTTCGAAAGCCATGTAGACCGTATGCACGATCATGCCCCCAGACTTGGGGCGTTTGGGTCCATCACATTTGGAATTTGCCGCAGGCTGTGGGATTTTCTCCGGCCTCATCCTTTTGTGGGAGGTCGAAGTTGAAGGAGCCGTTATGACAAGCACCTATGTAGAAGAAGTCTCTCACTATATGACGGAGGAGTGGTCTTCCTCTTGCCGAGCCTTCGATTTCTTTGGTGGACGAGAGTAGTTTTGATCAATCACGGAGTCCTGGACTTTTCGCCAGATCCTGTGAATTTGCGAGGAAAGTCGTTGATGGGGGCGCTCCGGCATTGCCTGCACTGTGGTTTCTGCAGGCGGGGGCGATTTCTTCAGCACCGCCATTGGAGAGTTCTTGCGCACCCTACTGAGCAGATCAAAGATGTTCCCGGTTGCAACAGCATCATCAACTTCCACCATTGGAGCTGGTAGGGTAAGTCCAGAGGGAGAATTTCCCCCATGTTTTCTCACTCGGCGCCAGTGGCGACGTCGAGCATGTTTTTCAGACGGGACCGCCTCAGATTTGGAAGCGTCTTCTTCATGCCCCCGGCTTTGCTGAGGGGCTATTGTTGGTGTCAACCTGTTGAAGACTGATGTCCTTGGTGGGGTTTGAGGATGGCCGGCCAATCTTTCAAAAACTGACTTTCTGGTAGGGGAAGCACCTTGGACGACTTCGCCCGTAGCAGGAGTTGGGAGAGCTATCCGTTTTGGGGTAGCCCCTGGTGTCACGAGCCTCTTTGCGGGCCCGTTTGGGTTCTTGCCCAGCCTGTTGAAGACTGAGATGTCATCTTTGGACGGCCCATTGAAAGGGGCCATTATGGTCGCTAGTCGATCGAAGACCGACCTCTTGGGAGCTTTTTCCTGCGGCGCTAAGGCACCGACACCCACTGGTGGAAGCATGGCCCCGAAGAACAACCGAGTAGTGTCTTGCGTTACTTGCCCCACCGGCATTGAAAAGATGGAGGCCGCGTTGAGCTCGTAGGTCACTCCTCCAATTGGGGTGGAACGAGAGTTGCTGTTGTAAGAGGTGCAGTTGGAAGCCATCGATTTTCTGCACAGGAGCAAGACGCCATATTTTAGTACCTCGAATCCAAAGGCAACCATAGCGAACCGCGATTTTGTTCGCGAAACACGACACACGAAGTGAGAAGTGGAAAGAGGAAAAGGTCCCACCGGGCGTGCCAGAATCTGTTTACCGCCGAAAACAGAGATGAACTGGGATGGATCGTCTTGCCTGAATTTAGGGGCAGATACTATTTGGATTTATCCGTCCACCTCTCCGAAGATACTAAGTTGATTTATGGCACCATATATCGGAGGTTTGGACAGATACGACAGTTGTAGCAGACTTTATCAGATTCCTCCACATTTTATGAGGGGTTTTTTATTATGGGGATGCTCTTCCCTGCATGTGCAATCCCCTGCAGTTAATTACGTTACCGCATTGCGATAACCATTTTCTCCTGCTACGGAAGTTCACTTTGTATCGTGTGTGTTTTTGTTTGTTTTGGTTGCTCGTGGATTGTATACGGAGACTAGTTTATGTCGTCGCTCGTAGGGCGCAGATTTGTCCAAATCTGTATATTTTAGATTTGGGCTTAGGTTTATTTAAGGACCGTTAATCTGGTTTGAGATTAAGATCAATTTAAATGTGTGAGTATTTGGGCTCAATTTGTTCTTACTGAGGATGCGTTAGTCTAATTGAGACTAAAATCAACTTAGCAAAATTTCAAGGATCATTTTTATTTAAGATCCAGCAAAAGAGCATTTGGGCTCAGCGGCAAGAAAATCTCAGAGACTTAGCCAATTTGGGTTAAGTCTACTTAGCCTTTTTCTTATTCAAAAGTGCTAAGCACTTATTTGGGATCTGTTTGTTTAGCCATTTTTCTTTTCATGTAAAAATGCTAAGCACTTATTTGAGCTCTGACGCTCACATGTATGTCATGTGAAGCATTCAGTCATTGGCGCTGCCCAATAAATGTTGAACACTTTTAGTCATTTTGACTAAATGTGAAGTGATAAGCACTTTTTATGGCGTCCACGTGAGGCGCTGGGCGCTGCCCAATCAGTGCTAAGCACTCAGCGGTTTTGGCTGCCTATAAAGTGCTCGGCACTTTTTGTATGGCGCCCACGTGAAGAGCACGTGAGGCGCTGGGCACTGCCCAATCAGTGCTAAGCACTTAACTGTCTTCGGCTGCATAGGGAGTGCTGAGCATTTTTATTCAGCACCCACGTGTGTTTCACGTGAGGCGCTGGCCTTCTGTTTTGGGCGCCCGCGTGTTTTTCACATGAGGCGGGGCGTCCACGTGAGGCGCTAATTTTTTTTTCCTTTTCTAGAGATTAAATCTCTGTTAGTGGCATTTTGACCATTAATGATCACCAAGATCTTCGTTTTTTGAAGATCTGGGATCAGGTTTCTTTTTAAGAACTAAGTTCTTTTATAGGTTCTTTTTCCTTTTGTTTTTTTATTTTGGACCTAATTCTTTTCTGAATCTTTGATTCTCAAGAACAAGATCCTCCCGATGAGAATTAAATTCTTAACTTGTGGGAGACTTGTCTTATGGATCTCTGATCCAGAGAAAGAACTAAGTTCTTGAGAAAGGTTAAACCCTTATATAGGTAAAAAGAGATATTTTGATCTCTGTGTTTTCTTTACCTAGGGTTTTTTAGGAGGAGAGTCTTCTCCTTTGAGAATTAAAATCTCTGTTCTTTCAAGAGCTCCCTGTATTTTTGCAGAAGCTTATCGGGGTTTTTTTCTTCTTCCTCCTTTTTCCCTTCCATTTGCCTCCTTTGAGACTTGAAGTCTCGGGTCCTTTATATAGTGGAGACAAGTTTGTTTCTTAATTCTGAGAAAATCTCTCAATGAGAGATTCCAATTGATTTAATTGAGTTGGGGGATTTTACCCACCATTGGATCTTTGATCCAAGAACTTCTGTTTTTACATAATATTATTCTTTCTTTTAACGAGATTGGGGAAATATTTTCCCTGTACAGAATTTATTCTGTAAAAATGGTGATTTTTAATCACCATTGGATTTTTTAATCAAATGGTTCTCTGTTTTACAGAAAGCAGTCTTTCTTATTTAGAAAGATTGAGAGAATATATTCCAAAATAGAATTTTATTCTATAATTGGATCTTTGATCCAACCGAAAGTATCTTTCTTATTTTAGAAATATTTAGGAAATGTTTTCTCCCAACAGAATTTAATTCAGTATTTTGATGATTTATCATCTCCGTTGGATTTTTGATCCAACGGCTCTGTTTAACAAAGAGTATTGTAGAATTTCATTTCTACCTAGGCGCTTGGCGCTCACATGTCGTACACGTGGGCACCACTTAAGAATTTAATTCCTTAGATGGGTACTTATGTGCTTTGCACATTGGTGCCCGCGTGAAGAGCACGTGCGGCGCCATCTAAGAGTTTAACTCTTATGAAATTTTCTGTGCTTTGCATATTGGCGCCCGCATGAGGAGCACGTGTGGCGCCATCTAAGAGTTTAACTCTATGTTATGAACTCTTCTGTGCTTTGCATATTGGCGCCCGCGTGAGGAGCACGTAAGGCGCCACCATAGGATTTAATCCTATAAGATTGGCTCTAGCGCTGGCGCCCTCATGGAGAGCACGTGAGGCGCCGCCTCATTAAATTCAACAGAGCTTTGCTCTTTTATTAGGTTAAATATATTGTGGAAACAGCAGTAAGAAAAACAAATACACATGTTCAGATAAAGAAAACTCAAATAGTATACTATACAACTGAGCAAGATTGTCCTGTATATATATATCCCTAGCATCCTATACAATACATGCCTCTAGGACATACATATCCAACAATCTCCCACTTGCACTAAGGTCTGTAATTGTCGTACCGAATACCCAATGTCTGCTCTAGGGCCAATTGTTGGCGTATCGCATACCCAACAACTCAAAAAGTCGCTTGAACTGTGCTTGAGGGAGGACCTTGGTAAATGGATTCTCCGTGTTGTCTTTCGTATCTACTCACCGGACCTCGATCTCCCGGTGATCTACGATCTCCCTGATCAGGTGATACCGCCTCAAGATGTGTCTGGATTTCTGATGGGACCGTGGTTCCTTCGCTAAATCTATACCCCCATTGTTATCGCAATACAAAGGTATTGGAATAACAATGGACGGAACCACCTCATGTTCAGTAAGGAACTTCTTCATCCAGACCGCTTCTTTTGCGGCATCGTTGGCAGCAATGTATTTAGCCTCCATCGTCGAGTCTGCGATGAAGTCCTGTTTGGAGCTCTTCCAACAGACCGCATCTCCGTTGAGGGTAAATACATGTCACGACCCGAAAGTACGGAACGTGACCGGCACTTAGATTACGAAGCGTCTAGAGGCGCCACGTAACCTAAGTAAGCCGAAGCCCAGAAATCTAAACCATGAAAAGAAGAAGAAGCAGTAAAAGAAAACATGAAGGAATAAGTTTAAAACATCGGTAAATTTTCCCAAAAATTTCGGCAGAGTCTCCTCTATAAAAACTGGCCCCCAAACGGGTACAACAAATATAATATACATAAACAACAATAAAAAGCATCCCCAAACGGGAGCTAGCATCAACGCCAACAGACGGAAACAACCACAACAAGCACAATAATATACAACACCAATAGGCGAGGCTCAAAACTCAAAAGAAAACAAAACCACCAGATCAGAATAATACACGCGCGACTCTAAGGTCGAAATAAAAGACTGGTCCAAGAAACTTATCAAGTAATACAAATATGGTTGATGGAGCTTACTAGATACAAATGAGTGAATAAAAGTACAATGGTGGTTCGGATACAAGTGAACCAACCTACCGTGCAAATCACCCTGAAGAAAAGATGTGCCAACAAGCTGCCACGGAAACCTGTACATCGAACCTGTAATAAAATTTGGCACAACGGGGGTGAGTTGCCAACTCGTGAGTAGAAGACATCTACGAAAAGAAATCTAATGCACGACGCTATCCTAGGTCATAATAATACACTACTATATCTCAATCATCTAGTAATAGCAGGGTAATACTACGTGTAAGTGCAAATACTCCGTGTCGTGTCAGTGCCTCATATAGTACTATGTCACATGAATGGATATGCATGCACCATGAATGTAAAATAAACAAATCCTGAAATCCAGGTATATCTGTATAAGAAATCTTTAGCTATTATCATAGTAAAACGGGTATAGAAACCGGAAATATCAACAATGAAATCCATGGAAATCCATGTCAAGCATCGACACAAACATGTAAATCTCAAGTCTCAATATGTCGGGCTCCGTCAGTCCGGATCGGCCCATATCATCAAATCTCACGACAACGGTCGGTATCCTCCGGATATCCGCCGCGCCAGACATCACCGGTAGGTAGTCTTCCCCTGCCAGGCTCATCGTCTACAACTCGATCTTCTTGCCCCGGGGTACCATACCGGGCCCACCATGTACCCGAGACGGTTCATCCACTCCTCGAATCGGGTCTCGAAATCCATCAGAAAACATGAAATCTCATGGTGGACGACACATACATCACGAGAAAACCGCATCTTATTTTAAAAGAGAGGAGGAGAGAGAGAGAAGTTTTTATAATTTCTTGCGGTTTTCCCCAAAAATCCAGAAATCTCATAGAAATCCAAATCTTAAAATCATGAGTAAGTATATGATAAGTGTCGGCATATGCCCATGATACTGCATGATAACATGAAAATATGAATGCATGAATGTCTAAGTAATAAATATCATGTCTTATACTAACATAAGAGAGAAATCACAATATTTTATCGGTTTAGTGGTTAACTGATTCTATCAATAAAAGATAATATGATCTAAAGTGTACGTGACATAGCAATTACCGATGATGATGTGTGTGAGCCGGCAAATAAGTGTGCGTGGAATATGCGCATCATCGGTAATGGTGCTGGTGTCCTAACAGGTAAAGTTTATACTGATTATAGCAACATATGTAAGAACATGCACCATGATGATTACAGTATGAATGTAATACAGGTGTGCATTATCCACTCCTCCGCGATATACGAGTACAACTACCACTATGTGAGTCGAACCTAAACTAGTGTCCATCTAATATCCTAAGGAACTAACCTAAGAAACTAGTCAATAAGAAACAAGCATCTACCTAAGGTCTGAACCAATATCTCTAATAGTCGGCGATCCCGTCTCAATAGCGTCACGTACGTAGTACGGCTTCCTCGAATCAAGAGTGCGGATCAATTATTATATCTAAGCCTCGTACGGTACAATCCATCGTACGGCATCCCAATATCGGGGTACGGGTAAGTATCTCCTAGGTGTCTCATTATTCGTAATGTGTCATCATCAACACATCTCATGATCAAGGTGCTAAACTATAATCGCATACATCAATCATATATCATTTCCATCATGGAATAATCATTAGTTATCCTCAGAAATATCATGTCACATGTATCATATTGTGATTAAGTCATACCGATATCTTATCGTCATCAAGTCAGAAGCTACAGCACAGGTACTATTTTAGCGTCCCATGTACCTCAGTATCACCACCACCCTTCATAATTTATATATTCATGTTCATTATCTCATTCTCTAATGATCCGCTAACACTTTAATACGACTGTATAGTCAAGAATCACGGCATCAAGCCCAGTTATACTGTTTCATCATACCTCAGATATCATATCACATCAATGAATCCCATATACGTGTTGTATATATATATACACCTATACCTAGTTTTATATATATACACACATATACGTATACTCCATGTCGAGTTTCAGTGTGTGCGTGTGTGTTTCTACCTGAAACCTAAGATCTTTTCCAACGTACTCATCCCCTGATAAGGTTTTCCTAAATCAGTCTAGTTCAGCCTAGGGTTATTACTAGGGTCCTACGCGTTAAGTATCTAGGGTCATATCCGGTTTCCTACTGACAATAAATACAATTCCTATTCTACGTTGCGGGGGTGCTAAACGCCATCCACCCGACTTCCCCCCGTAGATATGCATCTACTCACCTGGTCCATGTCTGCCGACGACGGTGTCGCCATCCTCCTCTTCATCGCCCGCAGCCCACTTGAAGGGTACCTAAACGCAAACATATAAATAGCATCGTAAACCGAATCACATACAAAAGTCAAACGATACAAGGAACAAGCATAGGTTAAAACCTATGTCCCGTCCACGCAAACGAACCAAATATCGCTCGATATCGGCGTACAAACTCCGATGGATCGAGATAAACATCAACAGATAACTCGTAGTTTTAAAACACATTACTTATATTGTAAAACATGATCAAATTCATCGAAACACTAAAATCGATCAAATCGTCCGTTTTCGAAAAACCCGAAAATACCAATTTACCGTTTTTCATCAAAACTTGACATTTAAATGAAACCAAAGGTCATAAAACTCATTAAATAGCATAACTAGACTATACAAACTATTACTATATTTTTATTACACATATTTGTAGTAATTTGAAATTTCTAGTTTGCACCCTTTAACAATTTTCAACATTTTCCAAGCAAAATACCACAATTCCACCTCAAAACATGATTTTGCATAAATTAATGACTTAAACCACAATTTATGATGATAATGATATAATGAAACCATAATTATATTTTTAATCTCATTTATATAGGAATTTCTAAAATCTAGTTTACAAAATTAGCAATTTTTTTATCACAATTTATCAATTATCCATTGAAACTAGCAATCAAACTAAGTTTTTCTTTCCATTAACATGCTAACATTTCCACTAAAACTATAATCCAATGATAACAACCCAAATTAGAATTTTATATTAACCACAAACACATTTTGCAAAAACCTAGTTAACTAAATTCCTAATTTAAAACAATTTTAAATGAAAATTTTAGAATTCAACAACCATGCAATATTTTCCAATTCTAAAAGTGTTAAACTAACTATTATAACCCTAAATAATTAACAAAAATCATAACTTGAATTTACAAACCCTAACTTGAATTTTTAAAAAAAATATAGAATTAATTCATTAAATCTAATTAAGCTTAAATGAACATCTAAAACAATAAATCAAAAGAAAGAAATTATACCTCCCAAAATATGAAATCCAAACAAGAAATGAGCCTCCAAAATGCATGCCTTACATCTCCAAATTTCATATAAAAATGAGCAAGGAATAAAGAGTATGAAATAAATAGGATTTTGTGGAATTTTAATGGAATTTTTGATGTATTTTTAATGAATTTTGAATAAAAATGAGGTGGTAAAAGGGGGGGGCTGCCATGGGAGGTTTGTGGCCGGACCTAGGGAGGTGAGGGAGAGAAATAAGAGAGTGGAAAAAGTGTGTAGAAGTTTCAAGAGAAAGAACAACACTTTAAGTCTTTTCATGGTTTATTTAATTATTTATTTATTTATTTACTATAGCAACTCAAGAAAGCTCTAGAAAATAGGAAAAATTTGCAAATAAATTTTGCATGATACACACTAATTTCTAATATGCCATGGTTCATTTTTACAAATTAAAACCATTTAAATTTATAATTTACACTAATTTAGTGTAAAAATAAAGCATATGTTAATATTTAAAATAATTAATTTAGGAAAAATATTTTATTAAACTAAAAATTTATAAGTGGCTAAATAAACACCATTTACTAGTAATTTCATAATTAAAATAGATATTTTAAAAATTATAATGAAAACAATCACGGTTTGGTTTTACGAAAAATACATTTTACTTTACCGAAAATCCTAAAATTCACTTAAACACTTTTATTCATTTAATTATTTATTTAATCATTTTTTTAACACGTTACAATCTTCCCCCCTTTTATAAATTCGGTCCCCGAATTTAAATTAAAACTCCCCCTCCAAATACTAAAACGTTTAGCAAAACATTCAAATCGTCGGGGCTCCGAAATCATCAATACATAACAAAAATCAACTCCGTCAAGCATAACGCAATCATCGGAGTTATGGCGAGAATAAAATATCAAAACTCAATATGAAAACCATCATAATACACATCAATCTATAACTTATATATAGTTCGCATCCTAGTAAAATCGCCGAATCATCATAATAAAGAAGCATACAAAAACCCCTCTTGAAAATCGCCGTGCAATGCACGTGTCACGGCATAGGTAACGGACGTTTAATTTAAAAAATAACTATATATATATATATCGTTTATTTAACATACACGTCCCGCCTGATTACTAAATCAATAATAATAATTAGGAAAACATACTGCTCAAACTAAAATCAATCCCAATCACATCAATAAAATGTCATGTGCGTCCGGTGCGCACTGAAATCGAAACCAATTACAGATACCATGAATATCCACAAAATAAAACTAAGCGCAACAGGTGTGCACCAAAAACATCTGTCAAGTGCAATGGGCGTGCACGACACAATATCAGGTGCATCTAATCTGCACAAAATCCCGATTTAGTGCATCTGGTGTGCACAAAATCGCATCAAGTGCGCCAAGTATGCGCAAGAATCCTAATCAGGTGCACATAGTTCACGAAAACATACATTGAATATCAAAATCGAAATCACAGTACAAAAATGCATGAAAACTAGGTCGAAACATATGTAAATATCATGTGTAACCCCTATGCACGAAATCAATCAAAAATCCCAAAATATATATAAAACCAAATCAAGTGTACTGGGTGTGTACTAAACAATATCAATACAACTGATATATGAAACACAAATAGAATGAAGGTACACACATGAAATACCAATCGTAGAACAAAATCCTCAAAATACAAAAATCCAATCAATGAAAATTTGAAATTCAAAACACTAAATCACAATCGTAAACACGATCGTCAATGTCCGCCTCTTTCCTCTGATGTCGGTTGCTTCGAACTTGTCTCTTCGTAGCTGTGCTGACTGCGCTACCAACGGCAATACTCATATCTAGAGTCTCCCACGTAGTCGATCCCTTCACCTGATATCCGGACTACATTAAACTTTTCGAATGATCAATCAAAATCCCATAATTCCCCGAGAGCTCAACACTCAAGTACTGTTTAAAAATATCCGGTACATACCCCAGCATCGATGATCCAGCCGTAGAAGGGCAAACCCAAGCCTCACTAATGGCATCGCGGAACTGCCGTAAACCCTAAGGTTCAAGGGCGTTCTCGTGGTCATTATGTCGAGTTAGGGTTTCATTCTTCTAGAGGGTCCATCGAAATACCTGCATGTTCTTCCGAATACCTTAAACTTGGGAACATGGTTTTCTGATAATCGTTCGAACCCTTTAACTTCATCCGGACGGCATGTGAATACCCTTCATCCGCACGCTAAACAATGCTTCAATCCTCAAGAATAACCAATACTCTATTGGTTATCGCATTCGAACCGCAGCTCCCTCTGCCCGTGGTAACACAAACCACCATCCGACATTGACGAAGATAGATCAAAGGAACGAATGAAATACGGTGCAAACAATGTACATCCTAAGGCTCCTTAAGCAGAGTAGCGTATCGTAAGTATGCCGCGGACCATACTCACGGTACGTTACTCTACCTAAATCGCCTACTCCATCAACCAAGGGTCACCTAGACTTATACAAGGTTAAACCTAGCACTCTGATACCAACTTTGTCACGACCCGAAAGTACGGAACGTGACCGGCACTTAGATTACGAAGCGTCTAGAGGCGCCACGTAACCTAAGTAAGCCGAAGCCCAGAAATCTAAACCATGAAAAGAAGAAGAAGCAGTAAAAGAAAACATGAAGGAATAAGTTTAAAACATCGGTAAATTTTCCCAAAAATTTTGGCAGAGTCTCCTCTATAAAAACTGGCCCCCAAACGGGTACAACAAATATAATATACATAAACAACAATAAAAAGCATCCCCAAACGGGAGCTAGCATCAACGCCAACAGGCGGAAACAACCACAAAAAGCACAATAATATACAACGCCAATAGGCGAGGCTCAAAACTCAAAAGAAAACAAAACCACCAGATCAGAATAATACACGCGCGACTCTAAGGTCGAAATAAAAGACTGGTCCAAGAAACTTATCAAGTAATACAAATATGGTTGATGGAGCTTACTAGATACAAATGAGTGAATAAAAGTACCATGGTGGTTCGGATACAAGTGAACCAACCTACCGTGCAATCACCCTGAAGAAAAGATGTGCCAACAAGCTGCCACGGAAACCTGTACATCGAACCTGTAATAAAATTTGGCACAACGGGGGTGAGTTGCCAACTCGTGAGTAGAAGACATCTACGAAAAGAAATCGAATGCACGACGCTATCCTAGGTCATAATAATACACTACTATATCTCAATCATCTAGTAATAGCAGGGTAATACTACGTGTAAGTGCAAATACTTCGTGTCGTGTCAGTGCCTCATATAGTACTATGTCACATGAATGGATATGCATGCACCATGAATGTAAAATAAACAAATCCTGAAATCCAGGTATATCTGTATAAGAAATCTTTAGCTATTATCATAGTAAAACGGGTATAGAAACCGGAAATATCAACAATGAAATCCATGGAAATCCGTGTCAAGCATCGACACAAACATGTAAATCTCAAGTCTCAATATGTCGGGCTCCGTCAGTCCGGATCGGCCCATATCATCAAATCTCACGACAACGGTCGGTATCCTCCGGATATCCGCCGCGCCAGACATCACCGGTAGGTAGTCTTCCCCTGCCAGGCTCATCGTCTACAACTCGATCTTCTTGCCCCGGGGTACCATACCGGGCCCACCATATACCCGAGACGGTTCATCCACTCCTCGAATCGGGTCTCGAAATCCATCAGAAAATATGAAATCTCATGGTGGACGACACATACATCACGAGAAAACCGCATCTTATTTTAAAAGAGAGGAGGAGAGAGAGAGAAGTTTTTATAATTTCTTGCGGTTTTCCCCAAAAATCCAGAAATCTCATAGAAATCCAAATCTTAAAATCATGAGTAAGAATATGATAAGTGTCGGCATATGCCCATGATACTGCATGATAACATGAAAATATGAATGCATGAATGTCTAAGTAATAAATATCATGTCTTATACTAACATAAGAGAGAAATCACAATATTTTATCGGTTTAGTGGTTAACTGATTCTATCAATAAAAGATAATACGATCTAAAGTGTACGTGACATAGCAATTACCGATGATGATGTGTGTGAGCCGGTAAATAAGTGTGCGTGGAATATGCGCATCATCGGTAATGGTGCTGGTGTCCTAACAGGTAAAGTTTATACTGATTATAGCAACATATGTAAGAACATGCACCATGATGATTACAGTATGAATGTAATACAGGTGTGCATTATCCACTCCTCCGCGATATACGAGTACAACTACCACTATGTGAGTCGAACCTAAACTAGTGTCCATCTAATATCCTAAGGAACTAACCTAAGAAACTAGTCAATAAGAAACAAGCATCTACCTAAGGTCTGAACCAATATCTCTAATAGTCGGCGATCCCGCCTCAATAGCGTCACGTACGTAGTACGGCTTCCTCGAATCAAGAGTGCGGATCAATCATTATATCTAAGCCTCGTACGGTACAATCCATCGTACGGTATCCCAATATCGGGGTACGGGTCAAGTATCTCCTAGGTGTCTCATTATTCGTAATGTGTCATCATCAACACATCTCATGATCAAGGTGCTAAACTATAATCGCATACATCAATCATATATCATTTCCATCATGGAATAATCATTAGTTATCCTCAGAAATATCATGTCACATGTATCATATTGTGATTAAGTCATACCGATATCTTATCGTCATCAAGTCACAAGCTACAGCCCAGGTACTATTTTAGCGTCCCATGTACCTCAGTATCACCACCACCCTTCATAATTTATATATTCATGTTCATTATCTCATTCTCTAATGATCCGCTAACACTTTAATACGACTGTATAGTCAAGAATCACGGCATCAAGCCCAGTTATACTGTTTCATCATACCTCAGATATCATATCACATCAATGAATCCCATATACGTGTTGTATATATATATACACCTATACCTAGTTTTATATATATACACACATATACGTATACTCCATGTCGAGTTTCAGTGTGTGCGTGTGTGTTTCTACCTGAAACCTAAGAACTTTTCCAAGGTACTCATCCCCTGATAAGGTTTTCCTAAATCAGTCTAGTTCAGCCTAGGGTTATTACTAGGGTCCTACGCGTTAAGTATCTAGGGTCATATCCGGTTTCCTACTGACAATAAATACTATTCCTATTCTACGTTGCGGGGGTGCTAAACGCCATCCACCCGACTTCCCCCCGTAGATATGCATCTACTCACCTGGTCTATGTCTGCCGACGACGGTGTCGCCATCCTCCTCTTCATCGCCCGCAGTCCACTTGAAGGGTACCTAAACGCAAACATATAAATAGCATCGTAAACCGAATCACATACAAAAGTCAAACGATACAAGGAACAAGCATAGGTTAAAACCTATGTCCCGTCCACGCAAAAGAACCAAATATCGCTCGATATCGGCGTACAAACTCCGATGGATCGAGATAAACATCAACAGATAACTCGTAGTTTTAAAACACATTACTTATATTGTAAAACATGATCAAATTCATCGAAACACTAAAATCGATCAAATCGTCCGTTTTCGAAAAACCCGAAAATGCCAATTTACCGTTTTTCATCAAAACTTGACATTTAAATGAAACCAAAGGTCATAAAACTCATTAAATAGCATAACTAGACTATACAAACTATTACTATATTTTTATTACACATATTTGTAGTAATTTGAAATTTCTAGTTTGCACCCTTTAACAATTTTCAACATTTTCCAAGCAAAATACCACAATTCCATCTCAAAACATGATTTTGCCTAAATTAATGACTTAAACCACAATTTATGATGATAATGATATAATGAAACCATAATTATATTTTTAATCTCATTTATATAGGAATTTCTAAAATCTAGTTTACAAAATTAGCAATTTTTTTATCACAATTTATCAATTATCCATTGAAACTAGCAATCAAACTAAGTTTTTCTTTCCATTAACATGCTAACATTTCCACTAAAACTATAATCCAATGATAACAACCCAAATTAGAATTTTATATTAACCACAAACACATTTTGCAAAAACCTAGTTAACTAAATTCCTAATTTAAAACAATTTTAAATGAAAATTTTAGAATTCAACAACCATGCAATATTTTCAAATTCTAAAAGTGTTAAACTAACTATTATAACCCTAAATAATTAACAAAAATCATAACTTGAATTTACAAACCCTAACTTGAATTTTTAAAAAAAACATAGAATTAATTCATTAAATCTAATTAAGCTTAAATGAACATCTAAAACAATAAATCAAAAGAAAGAAATTATACCTCCCAAAATATGAAATCCAAACAAGAAATGAGCCTCCAAAATGCTTGCCTTCCATCTCCAAATTTCATATAAAAATGAGCAAGGAATAAAGAGTATGAAATAAATAGGATTTTGTGGAATTTTAATGGAATTTTTGATGTATTTTTAATGAATTTTGAATAAAAATGAGGTGGTAAAAGGGGGGGGCTGCCATGGGAGGTTTGTGGCCGGCCCTAGGGAGGTGAGGGAGAGAAAGAAGAGAGTGGAAAAAGTGTGTAGAAGTTTCAAGAGAAAGAACAACACTTTAAGTCTTTTCATGGTTTATTTAATTATTTATTTATTTATTTACTATAGCAACTCAAGAAACCTCTAGAAAATAGGAAAAATTTGCAAATAAATTTTGCATGATACACACTAATTTCTAATATGCCATGGTTCATTTTTACAAATTAAAACCATTTAAATTTGTAATTTACACTAATTTAGTGTAAAAATAAAGCTTATGTTAATATTTAAAATAATTAATTTAGGAAAAATATTTTATTAAACTAAAAATTTATAAGTGGCTAAATAAACACCATTTACTAGTAATTTCATAATTAAAATAGATATTTTAAAAATTATAATGAAAACAATCACGGTTTGGTTTTACGAAAAATACATTTTACTTTACCGAAAATCCTAAAATTCACTAAAACACTTTTATTCATTTAATTATTTATTTAATCATTTTTTTAACACGTTACAATCTTCCCCCCTTTTATAAATTCGGTCCCCGAATTTAAATTAAAACTCCCCCTCCAAATACTAAAACGTTTAGCAAAACATTCAAATCGTCGGGGCTCCGAAATCATCAATACATAACAAAAATCAACTCCGTCAAGCATAACGCAATCATCGGAGTTATGGAGAGAATAAAATATCAAAACTCAATATGAAAACCATCATAATACACATCAATCTATAACTTATATATAGTTCGCATCCTAGTAAAATCGCCGAATCATCATAATAAAGAAGCATACAAAAACCCCTCTTGAAAATCGCCGTGCAATACACGTGTCACGGCATAGGTAACGGACGTTTAATTTAAAAAATAACTATATATATATATATATCGTTTATTTAACATACACGTCCCGCCTGATTACTAAATCAATAATAATAATTAGGAAAACATACTGCTCAAACTAAAATCAATCCCAATCACATCAATAAAATGTCATGTGCGTCCGGTGCGCACTGAAATCGAAACCAAATACAGATACCATGAATATCCACAAAATAAAACTAAGTGCAACAGGTGTGCACCAAAAACATCTGTCAAGTGCAACGGGCGTGCACGACACAATATCAGGTGCATCTAATCTGCACAAAATCCCGATTTAGTGCATCTGGTGTGCACAAAATCGCATCAAGTGCGCCAAGTATGCGCAAGAATCCTAATCAGGTGCACATGGTTCACGAAAACATACATTGAATATCAAAATCGAAATCACAGTACAAAAATGCATGAAAACTAGGTCGAAACATATGTAAAAATCATGTGTAACCCCTATGCACGAAATCAATCAAAAATCCCAAAATATATATAAAACCAAATCAAGTGTACTGGGTGTGTACTAAACAACATCAATACAACTGATATATGAAACACAAATAGAATGAAGGTACACACATGAAATACCAATCGTAGAACAAAATCCTCAAAATACAAAAATCCAATCAATGAAAATGTGAAATTCAAATCACTAAATCACAATCGTAAACACGATCGTCAATGTCCGCCTCTTTCCTCTGATGTCAGTTGCTTCGAACTTGTCTCTTCGAAGCTGTGCTGACTGCGCTACCAACGGCAATACTCATATCTAGAGTCTCCCACGTAGTCGATCTCTTCACCTGATATCCGGACTACATTAAACTTTTCGAATGATCCATCAAAATCCCATAATTCCCCGAGAGCTCAACATTCAAGTACTGTTTAAAAATATCCGGTACATACCCCAGCATCGATGATCCAGCCGTAGAAGGGCAAACCCAAGCCTCACTAATGGCATCGCGGAACTGCCGTAAACCCTAAGGTTCAAGGGCGTTCTCGGGGTCATTATGTCGGGTTAGGGTTTCATTCTTCTAGAGGGTCCATCGAAATACCTGCATGTTCTTCCGAATACCTTAAACTTGGGAACATGGTTTTCTGATAATCGTTCGAACCCTTTAACTTTATCCGGACGGCATGTGAATACCCTTCATCCGCACGCTAAACAATGCTTCAATCCTCAAAAATAACCAATACTCTATTGGTTATCGCATTCGAACCGCAGCTCCCTCTGCCCGTGGTAACACAAACCACCATCCGACATTGACGAAGATAGATCAAAGGAACGAATGAAATACGGTGCAAACAATGTACATCCTAAGGCTCCTTAAGCAGAGCAGCGTATCGTAAGTATGCCGCGGACCATACTCACGGTACGTTACTCTACCTAAATCGCCTACTCCATCAACCAAGGGTCACCTAGACTTATACAAGGTTAAACCTAGCACTCTGATACCAACTTTGTCACGACCCGAAAGGACGGAAAGTGACCGGCACTTAGATTACGAAGCGTCTAGAGGCGCCACGTAACCTAAGTAAGCCGAAGCCCAGAAATCTAAACCATGAAAAGAAGAAGAAGCAGTAAAAGAAAACATGAAGGAATAAGTTTAAAACATCGGTAAATTTTCCCAAAAATTTCGGCAGAGTCTCCTCTATAAAAACTGGCCCCCAAACGGGTACAACAAATATAATATACATAAACAACAATAAAAAGCATCCCCAAACGGGAGCTAGCATCAACGCCAACAGGCGGAAACAACCACAAAAAGCATAATAATATACAACGCCAATAGGCGAGGCTCAAAACTCAAAAGAAAACAAAACCACCAGATCAGAATAATACACGCGCGACTCTAAGGTCGAAATAAAAGACTGGTCCAAGAAACTTATCAAGTAATACAAATATGGTTGATGGAGCTTACTAGATACAAATGAGTGAATAAAAGTACAATGGTGGTTCGGATACAAGTGAACCAACCTACCGTGTAAATCACCCTGAAGAAAAGATGTGCCAACAAGCTGCCACGGAAACCTGTACATCGAACCTGTAATAAAATTTGGCACAACGGGGGTGAGTTGCCAACTCGTGAGTAGAAGACATCTACGAAAAGAAATCGAATGCACGACGCTATCCTAGGTCATAATAATACACTACTATATCTCAATCATCTAGTAATAGCAGGGTAATACTACGTGTAAGTGCAAATACTCCGTGTCGTGTCAGTGCCTCATATAGTACTATGTCACATGAATGGATATGCATGCACCATGAATGTAAAATAAACAAATCCTGAAATCCAAGTATATCTGTATAAGAAATCTTTAGCTATTATCATAGTAAAACGGGTATAGAAACCGGAAATATCAACAATGAAATCCATGGAAATCCGTGTCAAGCATCGACACAAACATGTAAATCTCAAGTCTCAATATGTCGGGCTCCGTCAGTCCGGATCGGCCCATATCATCAAATCTCACGACAACGGTCGGTATCCTCCGGATATCCGCCGCGCCAGACATCACCGGTAGGTAGTCTTCCCCTGCCAGGCTCATCGTCTACAACTCGATCTTCTTCCCCCGGGGTACCATACCGGGCCCACCATGTACCCGAGACGGTTCATCCACTCCTCGAATCGGGTCTCGAAATCCATCAGAAAACATGAAATCTCATGGTGGACGACACATACATCACGAGAAAACCGCATCTTATTTTAAAAGAGAGGAGGAGAGAGAGAGAAGTTTTTATAATTTCTTGCGGTTTTCCCCAAAAATCCAGAAATCTCATAGAAATCCAAATCTTAAAATCATGAGTAAGAATATGATAAGTGTCGGCATATGCCCATGATACTGCATGATAACATGAAAATATGAATGCATGAATGTCTAAGTAATAAATATCATATCTTATACTAACATAAGAGAGAAATCACAATATTTTATCGGTTTAGTGGTTAACTGATTCTATCAATAAAAGATAATACGATCTAAAGTGTACGTGACATAGCAATTACCGATGATGATGTGTGTGAGCCGGCAAATAAGTGTGCGTGGAATATGCGCATCATCGGTAATGGTGCTGGTGTCCTAACAGGTAAAGTTTATACTGATTATAGCAACATATGTAAGAACATGCACCATGATGATTACAGTATGAATGTAATACAGGTGTGCATTATCCACTCCTCCGCGATATACGAGTACAACTACCACTATGTGAGTCGAACCTAAACTAGTGTCCATCTAATATCCTAAGGAACTAACCTAAGAAACTAGTCAATAAGAAACAAGCATCTACCTAAGGTCTGAACCAATATCTCTAATAGTCGGCGATCCCGCCTCAATAGCGTCACGTACGTAGTACGGCTTCCTCGAATCAAGAGTGCGGATCAATCATTATATCTAAGCCTCGTACGGTACAATCCATCGTACGGCATCCCAATATCGGGGTACGGGTCAAGTATCTCCTAGGTGTCTCATTATTCGTAATGTGTCATCATCAACACATCTCATGATCAAGGTGCTAAACTATAATCGCATACATCAATCATATATCATTTCCATCATGGAATAATCATTAGTTATCCTCAGAAATATCATGTCACATGTATCATATTGTGATTAATTCATACCGATATCTTATCGTCATCAAGTCACAAGCTACAGCCCAGGTACTATTTTAGCGTCCCATGTACCTCAGTATCACCACCACCCTTCATAATTTATATATTCATGTTCATTATCTCATTCTCTAATGATCCGCTAACACTTTAATACGACTGTATAGTCAAGAATCACGGCATCAAGCCCAGTTATACTGTTTCATCATACCTCAGATATCATATCACATCAATGAATCCCATATACGTGTTGTATATATATATACACCTATACCTAGTTTTATATATATACACACATATACGTATACTCCATGTCGAGTTTCAGTGTGTGCGTGTGTGTTTCTACCTGAAACCTAAGAACTTTTCCAAGGTACTCATCCCCTGATAAGGTTTTCCTAAATCAGTCTAGTTCAGCCTAGGGTTATTACTAGGGTCCTACGCGTTAAGTATCTAGGGTCATATCCGGTTTCCTACTGACAATAAATACTATTCCTATTCTACGTTGCGGGGGTGCTAAACGCCATCCACCCGACTTCCCCCCGTAGATATGCATCTACTCACCTGGTCCATGTTTGCCGACGACGGTGTCGCCATCCTCCTCTTCATCGCCCGCAGTCCACTTGAAGGGTACCTAAACGCAAACATATAAATAGCATCGTAAACCGAATCACATACAAAAGTCAAACGATACAAGGAACAAGCATAGGTTAAAACCTATGTCCCGTCCACGCAAAAGAACCAAATATCGCTCGATATCGGCGTACAAACTCCGATGGATCGAGATAAATATCAACAGATAACTCGTAGTTTTAAAACACATTACTTATATTGTAAAACATGATCAAATTCATCGAAACACTAAAATCGATCAAATCGTCCGTTTTCGAAAAACCCGAAAATGCCAATTTACCGTTTTTCATCAAAACTTGACATTTAAATGAAACCAAAGGTCATAAAACTCATTAAATAGTATAACTAGACTATACAAACTATTACTATATTTTTATTACACATATTTGTAGTAATTTGAAATTTCTAGTTTGCACCCTTTAACAATTTTCAACATTTTCCAAGCAAAATACCACAATTCCATCTCAAAACATGATTTTGCATAAATTAATGACTTAAACCACAATTTATGATGATAATGATATAATGAAACCATAATTATATTTTTAATCTCATTTATATAGGAATTTCTAAAATCTAGTTTACAAAATTAGCAATTTTTTTATCACAATTTATCAATTATCCATTGAAACTAGCAATCAAACTAAGTTTTTCTTTGCATTAACATGCTAAAATTTCCACTAAAACTATAATCCAATGATAACAACCCAAATTAGAATTTTATATTAACCACAAACATATTTTGCAAAAACCTAGTTAACTAAATTCCTAATTTAAAACAATTTTAAATGAAAATTTTAGAATTCAACAACCATGCAATATTTTCCAATTCTAAAAGTGTTAAACTAACTACTATAACCCTAAATAATTAACAAAAATCATAACTTGAATTTACAAACCCTAACTTGAATTTTTAAAAAAAACATAGAATTAATTCATTAAATCTAATTAAGCTTAAATGAACATCTAAAACAATAAATCAAAAGAAAGAAATTATACCTCCCAAAATATGAAATCCAAACAAGAAATGAGCCTCCAAAATGCATGCCTTCCATCTCCAAATTTCATATAAAAATGAGCAAGGAATAAAGAGTATGAAATAAATAGGATTTTGTGGAATTTTAATGGAATTTTTGATGTATTTTTAATGAATTTTGAATAAAAATGAGGTGGTAAAAGGGGGGGGCTGCCATGGGAGGTTTGTGGCCGACCCTAGGGAGGTGAGGGAGAGAAAGAAGAGAGTGGAAAAAGTGTGTAGAAGTTTCAAGAGAAAGAACAACACTTTAAGTCTTTTCATGGTTTATTTAATTATTTATTTATTTATTTACTATAGCAACTCAAGAAAGCTCTAGAAAATAGGAAAAAAATGCAAATAAATTTTGCATGATACACACTAATTTCTAATATGCCATGGTTCATTTTTACAAATTAAAACCATTTAAATTTGTAATTTACACTAATTTAGTGTAAAAATAAAGCTCATGTTAATATTTAAAATAATTAATTTAGGAAAAATATTTTATTAAACTAAAAATTTATAAGTGGCTAAATAAACACCATTTACTAGTAATTTCATAATTAAAATAGATATTTTAAAAATTATAATGAAAACAATCACAGTTTGGTTTTACGAAAAATACATTTTACTTTACCGAAAATCCTAAAATTCACTTAAACACTTTTATTCATTTAATTATTTATTTAATCATTTTTTTAACACGTTACAATACAAAACCCGAGATAGACTTGCTGTCATCTTTATCACTTTAGAAGCTTGAGTCGGTAAAGGACTCGACCTGGAGGTCTCTATTACCATAAACTAAGAACATCTTCTTAGTTCTTCTCAGGTACTTGAGAATGTTCTTTACAGTTGTCCAATGATTCTCACCTGGGTTCGACTGATACCTGCTCACCATGCTAAGCGCATAAGCTAGATCTGGTCTGGTATATATTATCGCATATATTATAGATCCTACCGCCGAAACGTAGGGTATAATGCTCATGCGATCCCTCTCTTCATCAGTCTTGGGAGACATCTCTTTGGAGAGGGCGATTCCGTGCAAAGCGGGTATATTACCACACTTGGAATCATCCATACTAAACCTCTTCGGTATGGTTTCTATGTACCTGGACTGTGAAAGTCCCAACATTCTCTTAGATATATCTCTGTAGATCTTAATCTCCGGAATGTATGGGGCATCACCCAGGTCTTTCATGGAGAACTTTTGTGACAAGAACAGCTTGACCGATTGCAGTATAGGAATGTCATTTCCTATCAATAGAATGTCGTCCACGTACAAGACCAGGAATAAAACAGTTCTTCCTACAATCTTCTTATAGATACAAAGCTCGTCCTCGTTTTTGATGAAGTCAAATTCTTTGACTGTCTCTTCAAAACAGATGTTCCAGTTCCGCGATACCTGCTTTAATCCATAAATAGATTTAAGCAAGTTGCACACCATCCTGCTACTCCCACTGTCTACGAATCCCTCCGGCTGATCCATATAAACGCACTTTTCTAAACTCTCATTTAGAAAAGTCGTTTTTACGTCCATCTGCCAGATATCATAATCATGGAAGGCAGCAATGACAAGCAAGATCCGAATGAATTTCAGCATAGCCACTGGAGAAAAAGGTTAGTCATAGTCCACTCCTGGTCTTTGGTGAAAACCTTTTGTAACAAAACTAGCCTTATGGGTTTCCACATGTCCATCTACACCAATCTTCTTTTTGAAGATCCACCTGCATCTAACGGGTTTTGCCCCTGGAGGAACAACATCCAAAGTCCAAATTTTGTTGGTGTACATGGACTCCATTTCGGATCGCATACCATCCAGCCATTTTACAGAGTCCCTATTGGTAATAGCATGCTCGAAACTAGTAGGATCATCTTCTTCTAACATACAATCCTCTCGATCCCCGTTTATGAGAAAACCATAGTATCTCTCGGGCGG
Source organism: Agapanthus africanus (assembly GCA_030015575.1). Classification (NCBI taxonomy): domain Eukaryota; kingdom Viridiplantae; phylum Streptophyta; class Magnoliopsida; order Asparagales; family Amaryllidaceae; genus Agapanthus; species Agapanthus africanus. The sequence goes on from JASDDO010000024.1 coordinate 892,040,878, forward strand.
ACAAGAAATCCTACTAGATTTGTGGAGTGGCTGAGATTCGTCCGGGATTATTGAATCCTGAGGTTCCACCAAATCTTCATTTTTATTGTGGTTCCTGAATTTCTTCCAATTCTACCATACTCCCACTAATTTCTTTTGCAAGAAATTCCTTCTCTAAAAAGACGGCGTGGCAAGCAACAAACACTTTCTGTTCCTCGGTGTAGTAGAAAAGATATCCATGTGATTGCTTAGGATATCCCACAAACTTACATAAAAATGAGCGTGTCTGAAGTTTGTCCGGATTTTGTATTTTTACATAGGCCGGACAACCCCATATCTCAATACATTTAAGACATGATTTCTTTCCACTCCACATTTCATATGGAATCTTAGACACAGATTTGGATGGAACCTGATTCAATAAGTATGCCGCTGTCTGAAGCGCATGTCCCCAGAATGAAAGAGGCAACTCGGCATTACTCATCATGGAGCGAACCATATCCAAAAGGGTACGATTCCTCCGCTCCGATACACCGTTGTGTTGTGGTGTATACGGAGAAGTAAGCTGAAAGAGAATTCCATTCTCTTTTAAGTAATCAAGGAATTTTGTGCTTAAGTACTCCCCTCCTCTATCAGATCAGAGGATCTTGATACTTTTTCCAGTCTGGTTCTCTACTTCGTTCTTATATTCTTTGAATTTCTCAAAAGTTTCAGATTTGTGTTTTATGATAAATACATATCCGAATCTAGAGAGATCATCTGTGAATATAATGAAGTATGAAAATCCAACCCTTGCATGTATTATCGGGCTAATAGGGGTCTGACGTTATCCACCCCTAAACCCGGTATGCGATTATCTCAGACGAAGAGACCGGACTGTACGGAGATTGTCACATATAGGCTCAGTAGGGGTACGGATGAGTTTGTTCATCGGCCTTCCTGTCGCTCAATACCTAGGTAGCCGTTACATAGAGCGAGTGCTGCTGGCGTGCTTATAATTAAACTCACCGCCAGCGTATTGACGAGTCTTTAGAATTCCACACAGAGGGTTTTCCTAGTTCAGGCAAAATGATGTAGTGGTTGTATATTGATACGTGCAGGATTCCGATTAGGTATGTGTGATAGCCACACGGACTTTATTCGGGTGGATAATAATAGTCGGCTTAGGATTAAGCCGGATTATTAAATCAAGTTTTGATTTAATAATTTACAAATATATATTTCGATATGTATATTCTAGTATTATGTTCGTTGTGTTTTTCTATCTCTTTGGTATTCATATTTTGATACGAATGAAGGCATGTATTTGCGAGGACGTATTCTTATATTTATACAAGAATACTTCTAGAAGGAGAACACCTCATTTTTAGGTTTTTATATCTTTTTTAAGAAATTAAGAAATGAGGTGGAAGAAAGAAATGGTGGAGGGTATGGGCAAATGGATTATTAATTGATTTGCATACACTATTCAAGCATAGTTATAATTTTTAAATGGAGAAAAATTCTTTTAACAAAAGAAATTAAGCATGCTTGAATTTGTAAGTGAGTTTATTCATTCTACCATTTAGCTTCTCTCTCTTCCATGGCACCTTCTTCTTCTTCTTCATCTTCAACTCTCTCATGAGTTGAGAATCATGAAGATAAAGAGATAAAAAAAATGCTAGAATAGTCACACACATCACCAAGCATCATAGATTAGCAACCTAGGATCTTTAGTTACTTCATTGATGAAGTTGAAGCTTGAACTTGGTTCTCTCTGGTGGATCATCTTCGGTGAAGAAAGACCGGCTTGCAAGCACGATCCGTAGCTCTTGAGAGCATGCTAGAGTCCAACCCAATTGTAGCAAATGAAGACGCTATAAAGGTTGTGATTTCTATCCTTTTGTGCTTGCTAGTTTAGGTGTTTGGTTTAGATTCTTGGGTATAAGTTTTTAGTACCATCAAAACTTTCGTTTTCGTATTCCGCATTGGCCGCGGGTTAGCGGCAAGAGCGCTAGGAACTTTCAAATGGAAGATCATCTTGCAACAGTCAGGAGAAGGTCAGATAAAGCTGAAGAATGCGAGACACATTCCAGATCTGAAGAAAAACTTAATTTCTATAAGTCAGCTGGACAACGAAGATTATATGACGGTGTTTGGAAATTATCAATGAAAGATTTCTAAAGGATAGTTGGTAGTCGCAAGGGGCAAGTTGAGCGGTTTATTATATTCCTTCAGTGGGAGCAGTGGAGATTAGGTTGCATTAGCGACAGTTTTGGAAATAGATTCGGAGACTTCGTTGTGGCATAAACGATTAGCACCTCGGTGAGAAGAACATAAAAAATCTTCAAGGTAGGGGCTTTTTTCGAGACTGAAAAATGTGGAGTTAGGGTTTTGCGAGAGCTGTGTTTGTGCGAAGCAAAGCTCGCTCAGATTTCATATTAGAGGCGTAGCTAAAAAGACCAAGAAGCTGGAGATAGTGCATACGGACGTATGGGGTCCGGCCTCGGTGGAGTCTTATAAAGGTAATCGATATTTCGTGACGTTCATCGACGATGCAAGCCAAAAAACATGGGTGTATGCGATGAAGAAGAAATCCGATATGTTTGGTATCTTTAAACACTGGATTGCGCAGGTTAAGAACCAAACATGGGCTAAGATAAAATGCCTTAAGTCCGATAATGGAGGAAAATATTGAATACAGGAATTCGAGGCATTTTGCTTGCAGAAGGTTATTCGTCGGCTGAAGACGGTACCATGGACGCCACAGCAAAATGGCATCGCTAAAAAGATGAACATGACGATCCTAAAGTGAGTGCGGAGGATGACCTTGGATGCGGACGTGCCTAAATTCCTATGGGCAGCGGTGGTCGATACTACTGTGTACTTGATCAACAAAATCCTAGCAAGTGTGCTTGATGGTGGTATTCCGGAAGAAATTTGGTTAGGTAAACGGTTAATTACGTGCACCTAAAAGTATTCGGTTGTATTGCATATTTTTTTACTGATAAGGCGGAAAGAAATAAGCTTGAATCAAACTCTAAGAAGTGTGCTTTCATCGGCTATGGTGGAGACGGGTTCAGATATCAGCTGTGGGATTATGCAAGCAAGAAGGTAATATGAAGCCAGAACGTCGTCTTTGATAAGCAACACTTGTACAAAGAAGAAAAGCAAGCCAAATATGGTGCGGTAGCGGAGTTCATCGAGTTGGACGGAACTTAAGAGATCATTCAGGTACCTATTGTAAGTCTACGGTAGCGCCCCGGCCGTCTTTCAGACGCCAAAATGCGGAACAAAAACTTTTATAACTGGCGCTATCGCATACTATAACCCGGATCTGCCATTAACGCTAAACTAACAAACTACAAAGAGAATAGAAAGGTTATACCGAACGATCCGAGTCCTTCGTTCTTCAACCATCATCCTACGCTCCGTTGCGGCTGCTCCGATCTCCTCGTCCAGGTGGCACCACGTCATCGGATCTTTAAACGGGCTCCCGCCTCTGACTCGAGGCAACTCGGTCATCAAGTTGGCTAGAAGAGATGACCAAGATTGATGTAGAGAATGAGTAGAACACTTTGTCTCGCTTCGTCCAAAGCCATGGACGAACGGTTAATGAAGTTGCCATTTGAGTCGGGTGATGGAATGAAATGAGCTATGAAATTTCCATTCACCGAAATCTATCATCGTTTTCTAATCAAGTGAGTGTGAAAATCCCATGTCCTCATCAAAGAGAGGCCGGCCACATTATATGGAAGAGGGTGAGTGTAGGAGAGAATGGGGGTAACCATAATGGAAAAGATCTCACACAAATATCCTAAGCATGAACAAAACACATTAATGGAAAATGGTGACTCACAAATACACCTCATCAACCATTAATGCAAATGGATGACTCACAAAACCTAGTCATCATCCAAGAACCTTCCTCTCATGACTCACCCTCAAGAAAAGATAAACCCGCATTTAACCGAATGTTAAATACGGCTGATAGAAAACTGAAAACTGGCAACTTCCAAAAGTGATCCCGAAACGAATTTCAGGATAACCCCGTAACTGTATAAATATACCCGCATTTGTATTACGACCGAATACAAATACAACTGAGACAAAGATATTATATCTACAAAGTATAATACATGGATCCGGCTTAAACCAAAGCCCACCAGTATTATCTGCCTGAAATATGACATGTGCGTAAACGCACATGCATTTTCCGAACCCTGCCATAAAACCATACGGCCTCTACAACGTTTCGCCCGAACTTGGGAAACTATCTGTGGGGGACTCTAATGACTCGTCAGTACCCTGGCAGTGGGTTTAACCACAAGCCGTCAGCGGCACTAGCTGTGCAAGAAAGTCGAACAAAGGTTGTGTTCTCAATGTACTGACCTCAAGAGAGGCCGATGAGCGAACTCATCCGGAAACCCTACTGAGCCTAACAGTGACAATGTATATACAGTCCGGTCCGTTCGTCTATGAGTATCGCATATCCTTCCTAGGGGGCCAGTAACGTCAGACCCCTAATATCGGTATAAGTCGTGTCGGAGATAAGCCCTGAACACCCTGAGAAACTAACGGAGTACCTACCAGTAATTCTCACATGCCTTAGCCAAGGACTTGGTGTAATGGCTTTCCTAGACACAGCGCGGTCTCCACCCCCAATACCGGGAGAGACGAATCCCCTGCCGATCCGCTCACGTGCCTCCATGTGGCTCGGGACTGTACCCAAAAACTACCTATTTGCACGACTCCTTTGAGCCGTGGTAGGATAGAAATCAAAGCACAGTGGGAACTCACACGAGACAAATGACGACCTCAAGTCGATGAACTAACCTGTACACATGTCACCAGGGAACTGCTATCTGACGATTTGTATAATACCAACTAGCAGGTTCCCGGCGAGTCCTGTCCGGTGTACTCATAACCCAATGAGCACCTGTATACATCTTAGGTGATCCAACTGACACCAGTGGCTTGTGAGACCATCCACCGCCCCTCGTCGAGGTCTCAACTGTATACACTAGTCTACTCCGGAGTATCGATGCCCTGTCTCGAAACTCCCACGACTAGGGACCACTATTAAGGATATGCTTATAGACCACCCAACTCTCACTTATATGATCGCCCTCATACTATTGGTAGTCAAGCAAGATCCTAAGGGCTCTATCAACGTGTAACATGTAATCAGTCACCGAACATGTACACGACTGATAAAGGCAAACCAGATAGCATACTATCATCTCGAGTAAGACTGTCCTACCGGCATAGGTCATCCTCAATCATTGCAATCACGTACCTGCGATCCAATAATTGACTTTGAGGGCACTATAACCAACAATCTCCCACTTGCACTTAAGGCTAATTATTGCGATGTCGCATACTCACAGCCCGTGTGATATCGAACATCCAACTCCTCTACTAATCAGTTTCACAAAACCCGTTCGTAAAACTATTGTGTTTGAGAAATAGCCTCAGTGAGTGGATCCGCCCAGATGTTCCTTTCTATGTCCCCCTTAATCTCAAGTTTGCGGAGAAAGCCATCTCCCGAATTGAGTAATACCTGTCTTAGAATATGTCTGGATATCTGATGGGACCTAGCTCATAAATGAACTCCAAATCCAAACTTCTTAGACTGTATCGATAACTGAACCTAATCAGTATCCAGTACCATGCCTCCCACAGTATCCTCTTGGACCACCTGTCCATAATACTGTCCCTCGTCAAAGGGAAAACTATAACTCTAACAATCACTCTGTCATCCATGTCACCTTTGAAGCCTGGAATGATAATCGTCTCCCGAAGGAGGCTGCCGTCATCAAATCCGTAGAACATGCACTTATGTTCTAAAACTGCTTCCTTATGTTTCTCCAGGATTGGATTAATACAAACTTATTGTATTTAGTGCAAAAACAACATTTGGTGTGGTACTTGACATCTCATGATCGACTCAATTGCCTAAGCAAGTGATCTGCCAATCATGCACATCCCTCTCCCCTTTAGTCTGTAAGACACCTTTAGAGAGGGTGACTCCATCATCTGCAGGTACACCACCATGCCAGGAGTCATCTATTCTAAAAACCATTAGAATACTGTCAAAGTACCCACATTGGGAAACTACCCAAATCCAGATCTAAAACCATAGATCTAGAAACCAGAATGTCAAATATTATATCTATATCCTGTCTGGAGAAACAACTGTGTGACGACCAAAGTACAACCGATCGTAGTATAGGAATTTTACTTCCTACTCTGTGTATGACATCCATAATACTGGGACATCACACCCTACTACCTTCTTAACAGATCCATCCCCTATTCTGATGAAGTCAAACATATGACTGTCACATCAAAATTAGATGATCTATCTCCGCTATAACTGCTCTAGTCTATAAATAGACATAAGCTACTAGCCCACTATGCTTCCGCTGCTTCCACTGACCACCACAACCCTCTGGCAGAATAATATATACGTGCACTTCTAAACATAGTTTAGAACGACGCTATACTTAACCTCCTGCCGAGTCTCATAGTCTGGAACAACAGTAATGTCAAGTCTGGGTAAGCAAGAACCTCCCTGTCACCGTCCTTGAGGCTACCGGAGTACCTCTCGGGTGTCTGAGGTTACCCACCATATCTGCGGAGTGGCTAATGGAATGTCTAACCTGATTGAATCTTTAGGTCCTATTAAACTTTCCGTAATCGTTTGCGGTTCTGAAATCACTTCCAGTTCTACCATACTCCCACTACTGTTTTCTGAAAAAAAAATCCATTTTACTAAAACTGTGGCGAGTTAAGAACAATATCACTATTGATCTTCCAAATGGTAGAAAGTCGACCCTCGTCATAGCCTGGGCCAACCCACAAACAGCCATTACAGAAACGTGCCCTGAGTTATCCAGAGTCTGGTTGTAAGCATAAGCCGGACAACTCCCCGTATCTTAACAACGTTAAGATATGAACCATTCTATATCCAATATAGAAACTTTGGCACTTATTTAATTGGAACCAGATTCAAATCATGCAGCTGTCTCCAGTGCATATCAACTTTAATGGAGAGAGGCTAATCAGCATTACTCAACTTAGGAATCCATCCAATTATGAGTAACCTGAAGGAGAAACAAGTTTCTCAAAACTTTTACTATCATCTGAATACCAATCACAAGTATCTACATCTTCGATCTCTTTGAAGAATCTCGATACTTGCGATATCTGGTCCTCTACTTTATTCTTATACCCACAACTTCTCAAAACTTAGACCTTGTATTTTTACGAAACACTTATCTAAAAACTAGAGAAGTCATAAGTAAACAGAACATAGTACGAGGACCTACCCCTTTGTCCTGATGGACACTGGACAACATACAATACTCTGTATAAGTCCACTGAGTTGAATAACTCAAAATCTGTGCGTCGTAGGTTGAAAACTGTACCCAGGCGATTTCCTCAAATATCACCAATTACAACGAATTCCGATATAATGAGGATGATCACCTAATTCCCAATAACTTCCTCCCACTCATCATCTGTAAAACCATATAGATATGAGAATGAAACCTGGTAAATACATGCCCTGGAGTAAGTATCTACTCGAGAAAACAGTTTTTCATTAACAATGCACTGAAACATGAAAATGTTTCGTAGGGGTATCCTGGTATTCATAGTATGCCTCTTCCATAATCCAATTCATGACTATAACCGTATATTTTATTGCCATCTCTCCAAATCCCTTTATTTGTCTTTAGTCGTTACCTTCTGTACACCATCGTTAGGCTAAATGGTTTTCTTCCTTCCCTACTGTTCGGCACCAGCCTATGGTTTGGAAGAAGACTATCCAGTAAGCATAATAGGTGTATCCTCCTAAACCAATGAGTGCTCGTAACCTGAGAGAAGGTGATGATAAAAGACAACTGAATAATACCTTATTCTTTTAAGATGAAAATAGGAGTGGCGATGAAGTACGCGGTTTGGTCGTGAATGATAACAGTCGCAATTTACTTTGCCCTCTTTCTAATCCCTTTATTTTGTCTTTACATATTACCTTCTGTACACCCTACTTAGGCTAATTGGTTTTCTTCATTCCCTACCTTTCGGCACCTGCCTATGGTTTGGAAGAAGACTATCCAATAAGCGTAATAGGTGTACTCTCCTAAACCAAGGAGCCCTCGCAACCTTAGAGAAGGTGATAATAAAAGACAACTGAATAAACCAATTCTATTTCTCCTGAACCTGGATCCATCCTCGAAGAAGTCCCTTCGAGTTCGTATATAACCATACGATGGATCTATCCAATGGAAGTGGATGTCCGTAGTAACACGGGGTGTTCTGAGAAATGCAAAGGATAAAAGAAGGAGTGGCAATGACTTATGCAACTCGGACAATCCAAAAGCCAGTATTTTAAGAAGGTTCGGTCAACTTGGTCACTGAGTCATAGTCTAGGGTTGGTCAAAGGTCGCTGCCAAAGAGAGAGAGAAAAGAAACACTCTGCGTGCACTCTAACCTAGATCAGAATGGTTATCACTTTATCTAATCAGGAAACCTCCCACTGTACTGTCAAATTCTCCTCCAAACCTGAAAGAAGAATCAATCGGGATCACCCGAAGAGTAAACCAACTCATCAGCGGGAATCGGGATCCAACTCTCATCGCATAATAACGTGACGGAATCCACTCACGTTATCACACTCCAGAAGGTATGCGCATGCCTGGCAAGTTTCAGTTTCTTTAGAAACTCCCGATATGATTTTTACCCCATGTTCTTATGACCTTGACGAAAGCCAACAAATCATAAGTCACATGTCAAGTTCTGCCCGTCATTATCTTGTTAATTCAAACCCACCCGTACATACCCTTGACGAAAGCCAACAAGGTAATACGACTGTTCCAAACCAACTCATCTATCTATGCAACAAATGAATACCCCAGCAACTACCAAACACTATGCCTTGACGAAAGCCAACAAACATAGCTTGAATACTACTGACCATCCATAAGAAATGACGGAGGGCTACGGCTGGTTTTTGGCGAAAAACCTTTAACGTAATGAACTTGATCTCGTTGAAGGAACCTGATAGCTTTTTATAAAATATAGTGGCGAAAACCTTTGCTAAAGAGGTCACTCCCGGTGAAGGGATCTCGGCTCTTTCCTCGTGGAATGAGGTGCAGGATATTTCACTGAATATCGCGATGCAAAGCAACATGTAATCGACTATAGTTGAGTTATTACCCTGACGCAAACTTCTGCCCAAGGGGTCAGTCCCGGTGAAGGGATATCGGCCCTTGCCCCGTCGAATGAGGTGCAGGATATTCCAACCGAATACCACTATGCATAACAAAAGGAAATATCTTTGTAATAACACCTTTTAAATTATTCCAACAACATCCAAACAGATTTGTTTTACTTTGCATTGATCAGAATCAACGCAGTCCCATCAATTAATCACACCAGAAAAGAACGAAAATAAAATGTACGTATATACCATCCGCATTCGTCACTGGGTCCCGTCATCACCCGTTAGGTTACTTAACTAACGACAGAGCGGGGACTGAACTAGCACGGGTGTAAAACATATACAACATCTAATAGTATATAAACCAATATACAATAATCGCTCCAGGCGTGATAATATGCAACATTACAGAAAAGTAATAAGCATCACAGAACAATACAGATAATCTGGGATCCCCGAGTTTCACAGAGCCGTTGTTGAAACCCGACGTTCCCCTGGTCATGTGGATAGCCTGTGCAATGAAACCTAGACCCCTACGGGTGCGGCAAGTTACCCGCCAAAACCTGAAGCGAGGCAGCCCCCTACAGCAAAATGAATGGACCACCCGGCACTTCACGGAATCCGGTAATCTTGGGCACCCCTCCTTGGGTCAACCTGTACTCCCTACGAGTGCGGCAAATAGTCTGCCAATTCTAGAGTGAGGCCCCTCTGCCTCTCAAAGCCATGAGATGCGGACCCGTTGCCCTCCAGAACCCGGCTATCCGTGCACTCCGTCGCGGGGTAAAACCTAGTACAGTAATGAAAATTATGTACAGCGGGTACATCGACCTCAACCCGGTCATGTCCCAAAAGAATATTATACAACAGGCAGTGACGGCAGTCCACATGTTGGACGCTCGCCCCGCAATATCAAATGTACAAATAAATCCAAAATGCACTACCATTGCACACTGCTATCCACCACGACAAATCCGCAACATCACAGCACAACACAGAACATCAACGCGAATGTCACGTCCGCAAACCCGTCTAAAAGAACTATAGCAATCAGACGCGGTTTACCGATCAAATGGCATTCACGGTCGGAGATATAATGTAAGTACTGTAAACCGACACGTTTAAATTTCGATCGACTAAATTTCCCGAAGTGGGCCCCACGCAAATCTGCTGTACAGTAACAAACACTGGGCCCAAAAAAAACATTCCAGAAACCACAATTTTCCAAGTAGAAGCCCCAGAAGAAAAACCACCCAATGATTCACCAAGGGAACCGTGTTTCCACGGTCAAAGCTAGGCTTTGACCGCGTTTCCGCGGCCATATAGTCGACTCATTTTTTCGTTTTTCTCCAGTGTTCTTTAAAAAGCCTGCTTAATTTTTTGAGATGCTCAAAATGATTTTTAGACCCCTTTTAAAATCAACAGAAACTTTAGACATGGAATTTGCGGTTTTCGAAAATCCGTTCGATCGATCTTTTAAACGCGTTAGCACAAGTTAGTAAAGCTTAATGGCGTGGCTCTGATACCATGTAAGTCTACGGTAGCGCCCCGGCCGTCTTTCAGACGCCAAAATACGGAACAAAAACTTTTATAACTGGCGCTATCGCATACTATAACCCGGATCTGCCATTAACGCTAAACTAACAAACTACAAAGAGAGTAGAAAGGTTATACCGAACGATCCGAGTCCTTCGTTCTTCAACCATCTTCCTACGCTCCGTTGCGGCTGCTCCGATCTCGTCGATCTCCGATCTCCTCGTTCAGGTGGCACCACGTCATCGGATCTTTAAACGGGCTCCCGCCTCTGACTCGAGGCAACTCGGTCATCAAGCTTGCTAGAAGAGGTGACCAAGATTGATGTAGAGAATGAGTAGAACACTTTGTCTCGCTTCGTCCAAAGCCATGGACGAACGGTTAATGAAGTTGCCATTTGAGTCGGGTGATGGAATGAAATGAGCTATGAAATTTCCATTCACCGAAATCTATCATCTTTTTCTAATCAAGTGAGTGTGAAAATCCCATGTCCTCATCAAAGAGAGGCCAGCCACATTATATGGAAGGGGGGTGAGTGTAGGAGAGAGTGGGGGTAACCATAATGGAAAAGATCTCACACAAATATCCTAAGCATGAACAAAACACATTAATGGAAAATGGTGACTCACAAATACATCTCATCAACCATTAATGCAAATGGATGACTCACAAAACCTAGTCATCATCCAAGAAGCTTCCTCTCATGACTCACCCTCAAGAAAAGATAAACCCGCATTTAACCGAATGTTAAATACGGCTGATAGAAAACTGGAAACTGGCAACTTCCAAAAGTGATCCCGAAACGAATTTCAGGATAACCCCGTAACTGTATAAATATACCCGCATTTGTATTACGACCGAATACAAATGCAACTAAGACAAAGATATTATATCTACAAAGTATAATACATGGATCCGGCTTAAACCAAAGCCCACCAGTATTATCTGCCCGAAATATGACACGTGCGTAAACGCACGTGCATTTTCCGAACCCTGCCATAAAACCATACGGCCTCTACAACGTTTCGCCCGAACTTGGGAAACTATCTGTAGGGGACTCTAATGACTCGTCAGTACCCTGGCAGTGGGTTTAACTACAAGCCGTCAGCGGCACTAGCTGTGCGTAACGGCTGCCCATGTACTAACCTCAAGGGAGGCCGATGAGCGAACTCATCCGGAAACCCTACTGAGCCTAACAGTAACAATGTATATACAGTCCGGTCCGTTCGTCTATGAGTATCGCATATCCTGCCTAGGGGGCTAGTAACGTCAGACCCCTAATAGCGGTATAAGTCGTGTCGGAGACAAGCCCTGAACACCCTGAGAAACTACCGGAGTACCTACCAGTAATTCTCACCTGCCTTGGCCAAGGACTTGGTGTAATGGCTTTCCTAGACACAGCGCGATCTCCACCCCCAATACCGGGAGAGACGAATCCCCTGCCGATCCGCTCACGTGCCTCCATGTGGCTCGGGACTGTACCCAAAAACTACCTGTTTGCACGACTCCTTTGAGCCATGGTAGGGTAGAAATCAAAGCACAGTGGGAACTCACACGAGACAAATGATGACCTCAGGTCGATGAACTAACATGTACACATGTCACCAGGGAACTGCTATCTGACGATATGTATAATACCAACTAGCAGGTTCCCGGCGAGTCCTGTCCGGTGTACTCATAACCCAATGAGCACCTGTATACATCTTAGGTGATCCAACTGACACCAGTGGCTTGTGAGACCGGCCACCGCCCCTCGTCGGGGTCTCGACTGTATACACTAGCCTACTCCGGAGTATCGATGCCCTGTCTCGAAACTCCCACGACTAGAGACCACTATTAAGGATATGCTTATAGACCACCCAACTCTCACTTATATGATCGCCCTCATACTGTTGGTAGTCAAGCAAGATCATAAGGGCTCTATCAACGTGTAACATGTAATCGGTCACCTGAACATGTACACGACTGATAAAGGCAAACCGGATAGCATACTATCATCTCGAGTAAGACTTTCCTACCGGCATAGGTCCTCCTCAATCATTGCAATCACGTGCCTACGATCCAATAATTGACTTTGAGGGCACTATAACCAACACCTATAAGTGGAGATCACAACGTGGAGGAAGTTATAGTGCAGGATCAGGTTCAAGAACAGGATGGTGACCATGTTCAGTAACCAGAGATACCGGTTCTGGGGATATCTACGTGAGATAGGCGGCTACCTGAAAAACTTGTAACCGACTTCGTATTGTACACAGATTCGGGGGAGCCCGAATCCCTTGAAGAAGTAACAAGCGACGGTGCTAGCAAACAGTGGGAGCAAGCTATGAATGAGGAGATGGATTCTTTAAAGAAGAACCTTACGTGGGTCTAGTAAAGCTACCCAAGGGTCGAAAAGCGTTGCTGAATAGGTGGATGTACAGAATTAAAGATGATTCCAATGGTGTGAAGCGGTACAAGGCTCACTTGGTTGTCAAAGGATATGCGCAAAAGAAAGAAATTGACTATCAAGAGATTTTTTCCCCAGTCGTAAAGATGACATCTATTCGAGTGATTCTCGGTATCATGGCGGTGGAGGATTTACACTTAAAGCAGCTGGATGTGAAGACTACGTTCCTTCATGGAGATTTGGAGGAGAAGATCTATATGATGCAGCCACCGGGATACGAGGTGAAGGGGAAAGAGAATATGATATATAAACCGTGAAAAAGCTTGTATGGCCTCAAGCAAGCTTTAAGACAGTGGTATCTCAAATTCTATCAGTTTATGTTGAAGACGGAATTTGTGCGCTGTGAATCAGATCACTACGTGTACGTTCAAACTTTTAAGGACAAAAACTACATTATTTTGTCACTTTACGTGGATGACATGTTGGTAGCGGGTCAGAATTTCGAGAAAATTCAAAGTTTGAAGAAGATGATAGCTGAGAAATTCTCTATGAAGAATTTGGGAGCGGACAAGAAAATCCTGGGCATGAAAATCTTGAGAGATAGTAAACAGCGGAAGCTGTGGTTATCGCAAAGAGACTATATCGAGAAAGTTTTGAGGCGGTTCAACATGGACAAGTCAAAACCGGTGAGTACGCCTTTAGCGAAACACTTCAAACTCAGAAAGGAGTTGTGTCCGACAACTCAAGAGCAGAAAAATGAGATGCCAAGCGTGTCTTATGCATCTATGGTGGGGAATTTGATGTATGCGATGATGAGTACAAGACCAGATATTGCACATGCAGTGGGAGTTGTTAGCAGGTATATGCAAAACACGGGAAAGGGGTATTGGAATGCTGTGAAGTAGATGTTGAGGTATCTAAGGGGTATGTCAAGTCACTGCTTATGGTTCGAGGGTGACTCTCTAAAGGTGCAAGATTACGTTGATGTAGACTACTCGGGTGATCAAGATAGCGGGAAGAGCACAACGGGGTACGTATTTATGATTGGGAGTGTTGAGGTCAAAAATTACACCCCGGTTGACCAAGTCAAAGTCAAAGTCAACCCCAAGTAAACGGGCCCAAGCCCAGGTCAAGTGGACCCATGCTCAAGTCGAGCCCCGCGGCCAGCCTCCTCCATGCCAATATGAAAATTATGTAATAAATAATTTTGATGTAATTTTTATGAATAAATGTAAGAAAAATGGGCATAAAGCAAAATTTTTGTAAAGCTCATGGCTCATGTGCAAAAGAAATGAGCACATGAGGCATGGGATGGGCAAAATGCTATTTTGTAAAGCCCAAATGGGTATGTGTAAATTTGTAAGCCTATATAAGGCAACATGATAATGAAATAAAAGAGAATAATTCATTCCCCTCAAAATCTAAGGTTTATGTGCCTCATTCTCCTTCCTCAAGGTTCTAAACCTTCTTCCTTTTTTTCTGAATTAAATCGAGAGTTTAACTCTTCTTTTTCCAAGAAGAAACAGTTTTTCACCATAAAACCCTTGAAGAGGAACTCGGATCTCCCATCAAATCCCCAAAAAGGGTGATTTTTAAACTTCACCCTCTTTTCCTCCAAGATCCAGCCAACAGAGAGGAGGAAGAAGGAGACCCATCTCCAAAAATCCCATTTTGGGAAAGATCCAAGGCTCAAGAGAAAACTCAGGGCTCAAGGAAGAAGAAAGGGATCCCCTTTCATCATCTCCGAAAATCTCTTAGGAGTTTAACTCCACAATATAATAATAATAATAATAATAATAAATCTTTCTTTTTAGGAGTTCAACTCCAAAAGTCAATTGGGAGTACAACTCCCGCTGCAGGGGCTAAGCCCCTTTGTCCTTCTTTCAGGAGTTCAACTCCAAAAGTCAATTGGGAGTACAACTCCAAGTACAGGGGCTACGCCTCTTTTTTCCGCGGGCGCCCAGCCCCCATATGCCGGGTGCGTGTAGCGCTGGCGCCCACGCGTCCTTTAGATGCTTTTCACCCTTTTTTATATATACACACTCCACAACACTGTCCCCCGTTAGAAAAAATTTCTAACGGGGCGCTGACCCGCACCCCGTAAGGGGGCTGCTAGTCCCCTTGACCCCCATCCCCCTATCCGGGTAGCGGGACCCCCGTAAACTCTGCGAGGCCCCCGATATACCCAAGACCTCTCAAAACAAAACACGCACACTGCACATTGAGTTCGCATGGCCAGTTTGACCCGTCAATCAGAGGTTCCTTCGCTCTAAAGGCGAGGGGTAATTAACTGCAGTTTAGTCCACAGCTGCCGGAGATTCGGATCCCCACAATCAATAAACCCCAGCCTATCCTAAGCAGGGGGAATCTGTAGTACGCCTGACAAGCGACGCGTATTCCCATCTCAATGGGGTGACGAAAAACACCCTATAGGGAGAACAACGGGAAGTTGGGTCTTCCAATTGCAAAAGGTGTTGGCATTATCGACTATGGAGGCTGAATACGTGGCGATCACGGAATCCAGTAAGGAGATGATATGGTTGCAAAGGATACTTGAAGAATTGGGAAAAAAACAAGACTTCAATATTTTGTAGAGCGACAGCCAAAGTGCGATACATTTGGAGAAAAATGCGGTATATCACTCTCAGATGAAGCACATCAAGATGCGATACCACTTCATACGCATAGCGGTAGAAGAGGGAGAGTTGACACTACAGAAGATCGCAGGAGAAAAGAATCCGGCGGATATGTTCATCAAGATCGTAGACAGAGATAAGCTGGATCTCTGTTGCAAGTTGATGATCCTTTCCATGAAAATCTGATGAGGAAAGAGTAGAGCGGGATCGTGTGAAGTCTACTAGTATTAGGAATCAATGCTGAAGTATCTCTAAATAGGTGATTGTTGAAATTATGGAGAAACTTCAGGAAGATGTCTGAACGTGCATACAAGCCATATCACAACATGCAAATATAAACCATCATTTACGAGATTATTTGAAACAATTATTCCAATAACTATGCAAAATATTGCAAGAGATTGATTCTTCAATTCTAATCTAGATTCACTAGCTCTTTCTTGAATCTAATATCGGAAGCAAGGAGAGTCTTAATGGGCCTGTGTCTTTAGATTCAACCAGAAATTTCTAAAGATCTACGTACCGTAGGAATTAGTTCGACCCAATTATTACTCGTGAACGAGAGGAAAAAAGTAGTTGAGAAGGTATCAATATCATTCCCATAGTTGTATGACAACTAAAGCAATGTCACTTTCTTTATTTTTTCTTTCCTTTTTTTTTGTTGAGGAAATACAGTATTTCTTTTTCAACCTATATATCCAAGTACACAATATCTTTTTTCAAATGTACACTTCCATTTAGTTTCTATCTTCTTTCTTCCTTCTATAATCAATTCCATGTGAAAATACATTGGCTTGTGGAAATGTCAAGTGTAGCAAAAATGATCTTACCAATAATATTATGTTGAGTTAAAAATAGTGAGGCAGTGCACTGTGCACTCATGAACTCTAATAACCTACCAAAATATAACAAATATAACTTAGAAGATTTGTCACTCCGATGTACTCGAGATAGATATACTTGAAAAAGAAGATGAGGAGGAAATAAAATTAGGGTTTAAGATTGCATATATGATAGTCCACGCTGGGTTATTTTAATAACACCGTGACAGTTATTTGAGACCATTGATGCAAGTGGTAAGTGTCCGGCAATGCATCCACTACTTTACCGGTCGCCCCTCAGACACTAAATTACAAAAATAATAACCAACTTCAGATAACCCGTCTGGCTGGCTCTAGTATAAGCTCCCTTTTTTAGGCTCTATTCTTTTGTTACGTGTCCCAAACATATTTACACACATCAATTACATAAGAATGAAGAGCTAGTGATGATGAAGTTACTTTTGATCCAAAACATTGCCAACGATCACATCCATGGATGTAAAGTTTGCATATATATCACCCTGTCATAGTCACATAATTCGCGAATTAGTGAATAATTCGTGAATTTTTTATCAGCCGCGATTTAATCGTCATTGTCGAACGCGCCGAATAATTCACGAATTATTCGGAAAAAAACTGCGAATAATTCACAAAATCAAAACCTAGCGTCTCATATATTAATTTCTTGCTCGAAATCCTTCTCGAACATTTCCCGAACACTTGCCGAATCTTTCCCGAATACTTGCCGATTTTTTCCGAATAGTTCTCCAAATCTGAATTTTCGACCTCGCCGAATTATACCCGAATCACGAATTTATAACTATGCACCTTGTAGGATGTCCCGTACCATCCATACCTTATAATATAAATTGCCATAGTGATGGAAATGAATAAATTGCATTATGGCATAATTCAAATTATTAGGCAGGATGTCACAGGACGTATCCTCAGAATGTTTGAATACTTCCTGTTGATCTCAGACTCATTCCATTTGTAGGTTGCCATATGAAAAAATAGGCACAATACATACCTTTTATAAGCCTAAGAAATATATTTGAATTTAATAAATAAATATAATGATCGTGCACGCGTGCATTTCAAGATTAGCTGTATTTAGGTCCTATAGATTTTGTTTAATGAGCATATAAGAATCATATCAAAATATTAATGATACACATGCATGCACATCCAAGTGTTATTTGTAGGATCTTGAAGGTCTGGTTTAGGGTATACAAAGTATACAATGTATGAAGTTGAAGATTAGTAAGATTGACCATATCGTAAAACTAAATGCATGTTCCTATTTCTGGAATGTTCATTATTAATATGAGACAACAATATCTCCCATAGAAAAGGGTAAAAAGATTCAACTTCGCACTTTTTTTTAGTTCGATGGCCAACACTATAACTATTTATCTTCATGGTCTTGAACCTAGGTTTACAGAAACCCTTGAATTTTCAAGCACATCGCCTCAGAGACCTATAAGAGTAAAATACATAACAGAAGAATTTTATATCAGCTTAATAGTGGAAAATTTTCCTCTAATCGAACATATTGCAAGTAAAACAAATGCATATATAAAATCGCCTAAAAATAAGTTCATAAATACCCGAGCAGAACAATATTCATCACCACAGAACCCATTTCATCATTAATATCAATAACAAATAAACACCCAAAAAATAATTCAATAGGCTACACTCATCCGCTGCTTCCCTTGGGCGGCTTGATAATTTTATCACACAAATTTGGTAAAGAAATAAACTCAGAAAAGAAAAGAACATGATTTGATATTCTGGTAGTCAAAACTTTAATTCCCTGTAAGCTTGGGAAGAAGCATTTGTACAAATCAAATGCACTTAGGACTTGATAGGTCCTATGAATCCATCCGAACCAAATCGCTTCACTCCCAACAGCCGGCGCATATTTTTCGACCCGTTGAGGGAAAAACATGCTGACGCTAATCTCACAGTGGAAATCGTTGTTCTGGCAATTTAGGGAACACGCGCTTGTATAAGCTCATGCACACAGTATCATGCTGCTGAATCGTGCCATTAAAAATGCATTTCATTGCCCCTGTAAATAAATAAACCCCAATTTATTAATTGCAGTTTTGGTCGTAATTTTTTTCAAAGATAGTATTTGTTCTGGTACACTAGTCGATGTTTTCTCTCGTAATGGAATTTGGTATCATTGCAGGAAACCTCCCACATTTTTGCCTACATAACAGGATACCACCCTCACTTTAAAGATGCAGTTTGTCCCCTACTTTCTTACTGCTTGTCCTCCCCACCCCCACCCCCACCCCCATCTCTACAAATCTTTTCTACACAGAAATGTAGAAACAGAAAGAGAGAGTTTGAGGTACTGTGCAAGCAAAAATGTGGGGGTTTCCTGCAATTTAGCCTTTTCTTTTCATATAGAAAACTGAAAGGCAAGAATACCATACCATGGGTACCAACAGGTTCCTTTATGCGGCCACGTCGACCACATTTTGAATATACATCCACTGGCTGTACATAATAGAAAGGTAAATGCCAATTTTGAATCATCAGATGCTTGCTGTTCTCACAAGTATACAATAAGAAAAATATGACACAAGACCTCAAAATTGTAATTTACAGGTTACCTTGAACCATCTAACATCATCAGGGTGGTGAAACATAAACCGCACAGCGGCTTTCAATTTGGATACTCTTTGGGGATATCTGCACCAGTAAGTTAACTATTAAGTTTGCGTGCCCAATGAAAAAAAAGGAGCTAAACATCAGTTTCAAATTGGGAATAAATCAAAGCAAACTTAAATATAGGTTCTAGGCTAAATAACCAAGAAGTCCATATTTTGCAGCTGGCTATATCCTCAATTTTATGTCCCATGTAATTCTACTAGAAAAGAGTGGAGTGTTGCAAATGAAAAAAATGTAATCAGCAAAGCCGAAAACGAAAACAGCAGCAAAAGGAAGCAAGCCGAAAATGAAGAAAACAGTAACAAAAGGCAGAAGTCAATGATCTAAACCATAAGAAAACATCCGAGTAGAATGATAACAATGAATATCTCTCTCTCTCTCTCTCTCTCTCTCTCACACACACACACACAGCAAAGGACCAAGCAAGCAATGAGAAGTTCTTTTATTTACTGGGAACATGTTTCAAAGACAATATTATTTCAGAAAACTTCTTTCGTGAGAATCAAGTAGACAGTGGGCTATAATATTGCCCAAGTTTTGACTTTAGATTTAATTAGCAATATGCACTACAGGTTTATCTGCTTATCCAATAACTCTACTTCATAAATATGCAATAAACTTAGAAGGAATTACTGTTATAAGTTAGAACCCCGAAAGATGCAAGCCTTCATTTATAAAAACACTGAACAAGTGCTGAGATTTGCACATTACCCAGTTAAAATAATCTTCTTGAGAATTATCCTGTCTGGATCCACACTTCTTAACGAACCTACAGCAGCAGCAACAGGTGCGCTCCCGAGAACGCTCTTCAAAACTAATACAGGCAGGGGAGGAAAACATATTGGCGCAAATACAGAAGCAACTGAAAAGCGGCCTGGGTGTAAAAACTTTTCCATCTTATGCTTAGAGGAATTTATATCATCAGTAGAAAATATCGGCCTGCGTAAAACAAACTATCAGATTTATAAGTGAGGACAAGGTATTAGCAAAAGACACAAAAGGACGCAGCATCTACAAAATATGAACTTGGCATACTTACCTCGCAACAAACTGGCGGAACCCAACATTGAATATGAATGTATCTTTAGATTTGATAGGAGCATCGTATGATTCATGCTTTTTGATGCTGCAGTATATAAACATAATTTTCATTGTCAATCAACCATGATAATTTGGAAGCAGTGAGCACAAGTAAAGGAGTCTGATGGAATTCAGATAACCAATCAGAACCCCGGACATTCCAAATCTTGAAAATTTCAATAATCAATTAGTCCAATGGAAATGCAGTCAACAAAGCAACCCAATTAGCTCAATGTTAAATGAGCATACAAAGCACATACATTTACTTGTAATACAAGAAAAGACACTGCTCACAGGTAAAAAACAAGTAATTTATATCAGAATACTTCAGTACGAAAAGCACAGGTCAGTGGAGAGAAGACTCAAAATCAAGAAGCTCAGATTTGAACCCCAGACCTCTTGCTCGACAGCAAGAAGCTTTACCGTTATGTTAAGCAGCGTTCACAAAATCTTAAGCAAAATGCTTCCTGACACTGTACTAATATATAATTGCAAAGAGTGATGCATATAATGAGTCTCAAGAGTGATGGATGGAATTTTTTTATATATAAATTTGGATGCTTTGATTTTGATTTAATAGAAAATATAGCAAGATATATAACCATCCAAATAGGTCTTGGTAACTGAGTAGAAAATAAGCAATATTTCGATGTGATCTGCCCCAGTGCCCCATATATCTGTAGCTTGACATATTCGAAACAGTACCAAATTCATAATGAACAAAACATGAACTATTTGATCACGCCCATTATATGAATTCAGCTTTGTAAAGTTTTATCCAAACCAACAGCATATTGCATGTGCGATCATGCCTAGTATTTGTTAGAAATGAATTTAGTCTCCACATTTATGTAGCATTACTTCTCTCAAGTTTCCTAAAACTAAAAAATATAAGAAGAAAAAACATTTAACCATATGACAACCAAACAAATGATAAAATTTCTCGTTGGTAGCAAACAAGCACAGCAGCTTCATAAAAGTTCGCCTTGAGTGTTAAACAAGCTGAAAGGTGGATCTGGTCAAAGTAATACCTGAAGTGAAGAACAGACATCTTGGACTCATGCTGCAAAAGCCCACATGCTACTACAGGTTTTGTGTTTGACACTGAGCATACTCTGGACGCGACATCAATAGACACATGCTTTATATGAAGCCTCACATACAAACCAACTTTCGCACACTCATCCATGAACTCGATGCTTGCTTGATCTCTTTCAAGAACTTTAGCACAAACGTGTTTCTGAGTCTTAGAAAAATTGTCAAAAGCGAAAATTCTAGCATACTCAGGTGGCAAAGATTCCTGTTAATGGCAAGAGAAATGATGCCAAATTCAGTTACGATGTTAAAGCATCTTCCTGTATGAGATATGACGATACTAACTTTAGGATCCCATGATGATGTCCTGAAAGACTTAAGCCCTCTGTACTTGGCAAAACGTTTTTTAGCTGGAACATCTACCGGAGTATCAACCTCATCGGGAAATTCTGAAACCACAGATAACTTGATACTTAGCATAACGAAATGAACACAATATGACGTTTATTTAGAACTTTGCGAATAAAAATATAAGGATCCAGCTAATTCAAATAAGCAGTCTAAATATAATGAGAATATATTAATCAATGATTTATCCTGCACCAAATAAATCTATATGCAATTTAAAAGGGCACTAAAATAAGGCCATAATTTGTTCATTGCTACTAGCGAACTTTTAAAGAGATAAGTAATATGTTAAAATGAATAAATGTAAATAGATCAACTGAGGTGTAATATTAGAGGAAACACCCGTAATAGGAGTACAATTGCATCTGGATCCGGACACACAGATAATATCTGGATAATAATTTTTTGGATCCGGTCATATACGAATACAGATACGGTAATATTTTAATGCCTTTCTCGATACGGATACAGATTTTTAGAAAAATTCTCGGGATACGGACACGAATATGGACATATGGCAATGCTCATATGCACTCCAGATGCAACCCTAAATAGAAGACATTGCTAAGCATTTGAACTATAATTTGTAGTCAAATGTCACAATTATTTCTTTAAATTATTACACAAAAAGTAAAGTATTCATAAAAAAGCGAGTATTTAAAAAATGGAAACTTGCATAGTTATCGAAGAATGTATTAATCCATAAATAGCTCTTTTCTTTTCTACATAGTAAGATGGAAAGTTTAGTTGACCTTTATGAGAGATCAAACATATGTGGTGTGCTAAGTAGTCCAACCTAACACTGATACATATAATCCAATTCTAGAGAAAGGGGCGTCGACTTAATAGATGGATTTGAAAACATATCCAAATTTACTGACTATGACTTGGAGACACACGCACACATATTTTAAGCATATCCAAAACATACCAAATATCTTGGACAAGTAAAGTGAAGATAATGTGATCTATTTTCATTATTCTAATGTAAGTAAAGAGCATAGAGACAAAAACTGAAGGTCTAAAATTCTCTCCAACTTGGTGGTACATTCATTAATAGCCGATTAACAGCCATTTTTTTATTAGAATCCAAATTAATTGTTAACAAATATGGATAGTGAATTCAAAATTCGATATATATGAGAATAATGGAGGAAAGGTGCCACATAGGAGGGAATTTCCTCTTATAGTGTCGAAAAAATTAACTCCATGATTTTTTCCGACGATCGGCATTCATCATCTTCATCTTTATCATCTAAGATGTGGATATACCAAATTTCAAGTGATTCTACCACTTTCACCGTTAAATTAGCAATGTAAAAAGTTCTATTGTCGGTAAACCGTTAATTTTGAACCAACTAAATTAAACAGAGAAAAAGTGGTAGAATCATATGAAATTTAGTGTATCCACATCTTAAATGATAAAGATGATGAGTGCCGATCGTCAGAAAAAATGGAGGGTGTATTTTTTCGACGCACGTGGACAAAGAGAACTTCACGTGCGAGGGCTCAAACCTTATGTGCAACGTGGACAAACAAACACCCGAGCTCTGATACCATGAAAAAACTCGATTTGGGCCCACAACGCATGGGCCCACAGATGGATGCACATGGGCTTTTAATATAGTGGGACTCCATCCAAAAGACTCGAGCCTTATGGAAGTTTATCACATCTTATATCTTATACCCATATGCATCTAGCAATTTTCCCGATGTGGAACTATATTAACCACATTCTCAACACTCCCCCTCACGTGCAACACACGTGGACAAAAATAACTTCGCGTGCGAGGGCTCAAACCTCATGTGCAACGTGGACAAACAAACACCCGAGCTTTGATATCATATAAAAACTCGGTTTGGGCCCACAACGCATGGGCCCACACATGGATGCACATAGGATTTTAATATAGTGGGATTCCATCCAAAAGACTCGAGCCTTATGGAGGTTTATCTCATCGTATATCTTATACCCATATGCATCTCACAATTTTCCCGATATGGGTCTATGTTAACTCACATTCTCAACGGGTGCTATAGAGGAAATTCCCTCCTATGGCCTCTTTTCTACATTACTCTCTCTCTACACACACACACAACTATGCCAGCGCCTACTGGTGAAAAGTTACCACCTCGAGGTGTGATGCTAAACATATGAAACATTTGCTTCAAAGCTTACCAGGTGCCACCGACTATGAACTCATATTGTTACAGATGGACATCATGATGATGATATAAGAATCAGGTTAGGGTCTAGACTAGGCCTCACACCATAATACCAAGACCACACCTACATTAAATCAGAAAAATATTGTTTGTTTCCACATTACATATCATCAACAAGGGGCATGCTGAGAGCATCGGAACTTAACACGAGCATATTGATCATTGAGATGACATCTCCAAGTCTATCAGATAACATTATGTGGCTTTCTATTACCATGCTCCAGAATGATTAGTTTGCTTGACGGTCAAGACTAATTCAATAAAGGTACTCAGTGGTGAACAAATAACTATATCAAAGAGTTTTTAAGAACAAAAAGAGTAGCAACAGATCCTGCTTCAACTTCCAAGAGGACTGACATACATGTTCTAGGAAACTATTAAGGCTAGACTTCAAAAACCATAAGCAGTTAAATTGGTCTGAAGCCACTCTATTCGCAGTCAGCAGCAGGGAGTAGACTTTATGGCAAACAGGCCTCAAGAAGAACTGGCAAATATTCATTTGGAGTATCAAAACTTTCATAAACAGCTCAATGCCATACAGAAAGTCGTTGGCAAGTTTATAATGACGTCAATTATAGATAAGCTCTTATAACACCTCTAAAAGGGTACCGATGGAAAGATGATATCAAGGACTGCCTATCACAAAAGAACTCGTCCTTGATACTCACTATACACAAAAGAGCCAAGTTGAAACACACCCGCAAGATAAAATTACCAGTTCATATAATTAGTAGCATTATTCAACACATTTCAGTTTACCAGCGTGATGGAAAAAGGTCAAGTCTTTATCTCAAGCTTTTGGAGAGGGAGGCATAGAAGGGAAAAGGGAAAACGATGTCAGAAATTTTGATTACTTTATTTAGCATAGAGACATATATCAAAGTTGAAAAGGAAACTGTATAGAAATATATAAATAGTAAATACCTTCATCTACAGCACTTGCATCTTTCAATTTCTTGATTTCAGCCTCTATCTGCTCCTTTGTCAAGTTCTCATTGTCCTGTACAAGCATGTCACTATATTATGAGATCTTATAATACAAGAGGAGCACATTCCGATGGAAATATATTACTGTAAATTTCTGAAATTATGATATTAAAAGAAAAGAAGTTTTTAAAAAGAGTAATAGAACTGAGCTAGCTTTTACAAAGTCGACGTATTATAACAGAGCAATGTTCAAGAAACTTTAAGCAAACCTATAGTGCACTATACTTGTTAAGAGTGCTTGTTCTACACTGTTGATCCACATCCCAGTAGATTAAGCTTTTGGGTGAAGTGGTTATCTGAAAGGGAACCCGAGCACAAGAGCACCAGGATATGTATTCAGACTTATTAGAGGCCGTGAGTTAAAACCTCATCAGTATCAATTGAGAATACAATTACATGTCTCCATTATCATTGTCTTTCAAAGTCAGCACCTTTCCACATTATCGAATAATGAACTGATTGAATGTTATATGAAACATTAAGTATTTAAAAACATTGCTTAAAACATAAAACACAAGAAGAAAAAAACAGTATTAAAACACAGATCAAAGAAAAAATATGTATTCAATAATAAAATGTGAGAACTAGTCTACTAAACTATTGTTTATAAAATGGCATAAAAAATGACACGTAATCCAACATGTTCAGGATTTATATAACTAGAAATATGGAAATCCTCGAATATATGTCACTCAGTCAAAAAATCCTTATTTGTTTTACATAAAAGAAAATTAACACAAATGCATCCAAGAATTAAATTGAATAACAAATTCTGAAAACTCCATTATCTATTATCTAAATATCAATTTAATTCCTTAGTCTTGATATAAAAGCCACTCTAAAAAACACGTTATATTTAGGAATAAATCAAAATGTATCAGACATGGGCATTCAATCAGATATATATCACAGCCAAAAAGTATCCGCTAAAATATTGGAGTATTTGATCTGATACTGACATAGGTATAAATGTTCCAAAGTAATATGCATCATTCACACAGCATTCAGATTAGATTAGAGAAGAATAGACAAGTGGTGGAAAGCTGGAAGGTTTTTGAAAAATCTTTCCCATAAACTTCTGATAAACTGTAATAATATTATACTGACTAGCAACCAAATTCAACTATAAAAATAGATGAAATGAAAGTCTTTGTATGTTTATAAGCTCATGATTGAGAGCAAAAGTACAAGACAAGAAAGCAACTAAGACGAACAAAAGTATAAGAGGTCAGTTACAAAATGAAAACATTACACTTCTAATCAATTGGTAAGTACTTGAAAACTCACAGCCATCTCAGTGTCAGCCTCTGATTCTTCTTCAAAAGGTTCTAAATCAGAGGCTTCATCAGAATCAGACCGTTCTAACCCATCCTGCAACGAGTGTCCATTTAATTCATCCAATACCATTCCATCAACTTCTTCCTCATCGCTATCTGAGTCATCATTGTCTGTATCTTCAACAATCCAAGCCGCCTAAGACATACAATGATATAAAGAATTAATATTATCAATATGGTTTCTTTCAGAGCAACTAATGTTTCCAGGCCAAATTTAACCACCACCAACCTGATAATCTGAAGTGCCTCGTGGAAGCATCTTCTTTTTCAACTTTCTTTCTTTGTCATCTGCAACAGCTTCAGCTATCTCTGCTTCTGTAGGCCAAGTCTGTTCATGGAGTAAAATGGAGTTATACTAGGGAAACAATTATGAACCATAGAAGCAAAAATGTTTATTAATAATACAAACTGACAAATTTAGATATAGTGGACTTGCAACTATGTTTTTAAAAAAAAATAGCACACACTCGTAAGAAGGTGGAGGCTAAGAACACAAAACAATATCCAAAATATAATTGATTTATTATTTGCTCACTGATACAAAAAGTTGCTCTGGATGGCATGTTATTTTAGTTTCCTGCAGTGGTAAATATGTCATGTGATGCTTAACTTGTTCTGTGTCCACCATGAAAGAATTTTACAAGGTCTTAAAATTACTGGAACAAGCACTGTGATGAAAGCAGTTTATTGAAGGAAACAACCAAAGTAAAGATTATTTATTTCTTTAGTTTATAGTTATTACTTATGATCTCAAATATTTCCAACTAGTATTGACAACTGTTGTCAAAAGAAGAAGAAAACAAACACAGCTTGCTCATTACTATTTGCAGAGCTATAGCATATATTTTAAAAGAGGAAAACGAAAAATAAGGTAATTATGCTCTAATCCCTCATTAATATTCCTTGTTACGAAATTTGCTTGCAACAATAATATTTTGATATTTTGCATGCATACACTCGGATGCGCAGGTGGGAATTACAGATCTTGGTCCATGTGGTAATGAGAGTTCATAGCTGGTGGAGCTTATGCAGATATTTACAAGCCAAAATATATATAATAAACTTAAGAAGTTCGAAAAAGGTGCCCATCCAGACAAAAAGGAATTAACAGAATGGTGGGGCTTGAACTATGATAATGATGGAAGACTATATCAAGGACATCATTGCAATCAAGACTTCTGCATGCATTCATTTGATGTCGAGGTTTATTATCTCATCCTTGTCAAAGAGAATATTGTCAAAGAGATAGATAGGCAAATGCTTTATCGCTAGGATGCTTAGACAAGTAATGAACAAATGAATGTCCTAAGAGTCTTAAGACTACTAACTAGATATTTTATGTGATTCTTTGACTGCAGATATGAGTGTGCCAGAAAATCATCATCATACTGATCATATTTCTGATTAATTGAGAATTGAGAGATGAAAGTGATCTACTATAACAAGTTTCATCATTCCCGCTGCCTCTAGACGTTAGGTTAGAATCTTAGTCTTGCAGAATATTAGTGGGTTGCTCCTCTGTTGCATAAACATCAAAAATAACAGTAAGGTGGTCTTTTCTTATTAGGTAACTTGCCTTATTGTACTTATGGCATGTAAATTTCGTGTCCATGATTTCCTTAGCCAGGAACAGTGGAACAATAGAGTGGAGTTTTAATTAACACTTAACAGCCCAGTCAGTCATTAAATTATAAATCTTTCATGTAAGCCATGTGGAACACAAGCCAATTTTGATTGCAGAAGACAGAGATGAAACAATAATGAAATGCCAGTATGTTCTGTACCTTAAACCAAAATCAGATATTAATAATAAAGAACTAACCAAAAAAATGCCCAAAACATTCTGCAACTTGAATTTAGAATTAAAATGAGTACTAAAGATATAAGGGAACATATCATTGCAGTATCGTGCTTATAGGCCTGACTTATTATTACCTAAGCTGGTGCTATGGGAACAGTATTTTAGTTGACCCAAAAATACATCTTTGCGAGTGTTACAGCACATTGTTAAGCTTCTTGCATTATAAAGATATTTAGATTCAAATCTCACTCACTAGGTAACAGCATATTGAGAGAGAGAGAGAGAGAGAGAGAGAGCGCAATCATTTCACTTATATTTAATATTGATTGTCCTTGTTGAAGCAACTATTTTTACTGTAAGCATATCAAAATCCCTACATTGTTCAAATAGAAGTAGTCGAATTCAGAAATACATATTCCAGATGAAAACAATTAGAAAGTAGATTCTTGAAGTTGACCTGTTCTCCGGTAAGAGGATCTGGTATATTTTCAACAAGCAAAGGCTCCTGATTCAGGGGATCTGGAAGTATGGTACAGATGACCTGGATATTTTCAAATAAATACATGAATACTGAAGTCAGAAGCATACATAAAATAGCCACAACAAGGTATGAAAAGCAAAACCGACTAAATGATTTCAATACGCATGAATTAGTACGAGTCAACAACCACATAGTGAACTAGCAGGTACATATAATAGGGAATCAAAATGAAATTCAATTCTTGTGAAATTACAAGCCTAATCATATTGTTCGGCTACTTGTTACTGATCCTGGAATCCTGGATGCTAATATATACTGTGTGCTGAAAGAATAAAAATACATTTGAAAGGTCATTCAAGTTGCTACGTTTGTAGTCAAATAGTGATGCAAATAAACTTAACAATCCTGAAAGCTACTATATATACTTTCTCCTCTATTTTATCAAGATAGGAATTTCTTTTAATTATTGTGTGGCTTTGAAGTAATATAGAGATTTCTTTTAATTAGTGAGTACATAAGTCAAATTAGACTTATTTTACAGATTTAAAATTGCGGTTAGGGGTTGTTTTGAAATTAGATATGTTTGAAAAGTTTAATAGGATAGATTTTGGTTCATTTGTACTTCAAGAGATAAGACCTTTATTATATTTGATTTGTATTTCATGGCTACATTTAATTATATGTTAAAAGGACTGCTAATCGGGGGGGGGGGGGGTTAAGTACCTTAAATTTGAAAGATTATGTTGCTAAATGATCCTAAACTTTGTAAAACACCAACTTTACGACACCAGGGTTGCATGCATGTAAGCTGCGGTTTTATTTTGACTTAAACGAAACCAGGGTTTCGAATGCCGTTTTGCAAAACTAGGCCTTACTCAATTATACCCTATCCGAACCTGGTAACTTTAGGTCAAATTACAGTCAGGTAAACAGGTTCAAGTAATTTTCACATCCCTATCAACATTATTTGTACCTCGACAAGAAATAACCATATTTGATGTTAAATTAAAGGATACTCTTACGGCATGTTTGGATATACACTTTCCATTGGATTAAAAGCCTAGATTCCATTTTTACTCCGGATTAAGCTAATCCGGCGGAATTGTTTGTTTGGATATGTTTTTCTTAGAGTAAATAATAAAGGGAAAAAAGCTTTCAAATAGTCCATTCCTCCTGATTAGAAAAATTAGCTCAAAACTAATTTTTCTGAACCTAAGCTTGAATGCTTGCTTTTTTCCTTAGAACTTGAACCATTCATTACCTCTTTCTTTCATTTATCTTTATCTTAACAAACAAATAATATATTTTTTTATATGTTCACCTCCCAATATTTTTAATATAATTATGAAGTGGAAATCCTTATCTAGATTAACCAAACATGTATTTAACATAAAACTTTCTATCATTTTTTATTTGAAGGAATGTAGGTGCATTCCGAGACATTAACATCCAAAACTCAATCCATCAAATTTTAATCCGAAACATCCGAACATGCCCTAATAGTGAACCTCAGCCGGGAAGCTCGATTTAAGGATTCTCCCTAAAAAGGCATCCACCTTAACATCATGATCAGTGAAGTGACGGATAATTCACAGGTAACATGATATAAGAACTGGAATATGATGTAAATCAAAAGGGCACAAGAATTTCCTTATCGGTTGTGTTTTGACTCTCGCAGCTCAGAAGGGACCATTCAAAATGATCCTATTCACTTATGCAAAGACAACAAAGATGGGTACGAACAACTGGACCTATCTCCAAGTTAATAATACGGTAATATTGAAGCAAGATTGAGAACATTTTCACCTATCTGAATCAGAGACTGCCCTCCGCCGAATGCTAAAATAATTTTGGAGGCTAAAATAATTTTGGAGAGGCAGTGTCTGGTATGTAGATAATTTGATTTGTATTGGTCTCTTATTTCCCTTTTCCCCTTCTATAGGTGGTGTCTGTGAGTCCTTGATGCTAGGTTTTGGGGGTGAGGGAGCGGGCGGGGATCGAGGCTTGCAGTAATGCAGCTACAAGCGATGTTGCAGTAAGTTAGAGCCCGGAGACATTAGGTGGAATCAAGAGCAGAAAACAGTTACTTCTTTCTCGCATTTCCTTTTTTCTAACATGTTTCTTCTCATTAGGATCAGACCCATGAAAGGCAAACTAAATTCTTCCACATCTACCTCCTTCCCACTCTTTAAATCCCGTAGTCCGCCTCATATTTATCAATGCATGAGTAGGATCAAGAGTTGGCTTTTTATTAAATTTAGGTTGTTTTCTGCATATGCTGGTTGAAACTTAATCTCAAACAGCTGAAACGGATTGGCTTCAGGCAAGCAATAAAGCCCGTTCAGAAAACTCCCTTGATAACAACTGGACAAGCATTGAAGATGCATCATCAATATAATATTCAGTGGCTAAGCCTTTCTCAACACAATAGGGTCAGCTATAGAGCACAAGTGAACTCAAGAAAACTACACAATAAAATTGAATGATTTTAGGACCCACGCAACCTCGATGAGTTGGTACCAGTTTTCTACACAAGATAATAAGAGGGAATTTTAGCACCTAGGCAAGCTTCAGATCCAAGTAGATAAAAATCAAAACAATCTGCAATTTTCACAACCACAAAAGGCTGGAAGATTTGCATGGCAAATGTTCCAAACATATTAATACTCTAGCCAAAATGCACATAATGGGTATCAAAAAGATTGGTCGATACTATATGGTAAAGCTGATCCTCAATTGAAGATTTGGAACAAATGAAAAGTTTATAGTTCAATATTTCCAAGCAAACTAGATACTGGAAATAAACTACATGCTCCTGTCAAACGGAGCTGAAAAGTCAAAACATTTTATCTACCATCAAATCTATATCATTTTTTCAAACACAAAAAAAAACCTGTCTATTCAATACATTAGTACAGAACCTAAACTGTAATTGGAAAGCAACAAAGTCGAGTATAACTAAACAAAGCAATATTGAAGAATGACATGAAGATAGCTAAAAATTCCCGGCAGATAGATAAGATGTGGGAGATATAAGTTATTAGATGGCCGGTATTAATGATTCCATTATAAGTCAGATAGCGCGTACAAAAATTACTAAAATCTTATCCTGTTATCCATGCCAGATAGATTAAAATAGATATGCACTAAAAGGACATTTATGCAGTTTATACTTATTTCGCGCTAGGAATATGTAAATTTTGACCTCATAAGAAATAATGGTACTATATACCTGTGTAGCATTTGAATCGTCTGCGTCCATGGAATTGGTATTTTTCCTCTCTTTCATAGGCACTGGATCCTTAAGAACAACTATCTTGCTTAATTGAAAATCCCCAGCACCTGAAACATGGACCTATTCGAGAAAAGGATGTAAAAAAATTGAAAGTGGTAATAAATTCTAGAGCGATATATAAGGAACATTGAAATACCAGCTGGTTCACAGAAAAGCTGTGAGCTCGCACATAGCCTGACAGAAGGAGAGTGCAAGTTCCAGGATGGCTACCATCAGGTTCATAACCAACCTGCAAGTTCAAGGGTAGCGTAGAAACAAACAGATATAATACATTTTGATAAGTACAGTAAGTAATTAATATTATTTGATTAAAATAACCTAACTAGAAAGCATGAACAAGCCAAAAAAAATACAACTGAGGTATGTAGGGATCTGAAAAAGTGTATAAAACTGGATTACAGTGACTTTTTAGTATAATGCCTAACCAAATGATGATCTTATGTACTACATATGGATGGAAGGAACTAAGATGAATGATAAAATTGCAATACATACATATAGGATCAGACTTATTGAAGTCGTCCTTGTCCACACTCAGATGATGCATTGTTAGTGCAACTAAAGGATTGTCAACTGAGATATTTGAGCTTGTTTGTGAAAATCCAATGCCACCTACTAGGTCATCAACTAAACAAAATCACCACCATTACAGGCCAAGCCCTTTCCTATTGCAAAGAGACAAATGAAGCTACACGTTAGAACATTGAAGCTTTCCAAGGAGATTGTCCAAACTTTTTGACCAGTTGCCGATCTCATGAAGTGTCAAATAAACTTGTAAGTGGTAACACTGATATCAGAATGGAGCATCTGCTGAGTACTTTAGATTCTCTACAAAGATCATGGCTAATCAAATTAGTGAGATTTAACATGGTTCAGCATTCTTTCTCAGACGGTCCTTCATGGTGTCAGAGCAGGTTATCAAAATAATGTATTGACACATGCTATTAAACTCAGGTTTGAGTTAGATTTCTCAGCAAGTTAATCCTGGCTTGAGCCTTGACCAACTTAGCCCTCAAATGATATAGTTATGTTTATGTTTTAATAAAACTTCTTGATTTTTTTACCAATAGAAGAAAGATATCCAATGGATGGTTGTACATTCAAGCGGCCACTTGAACTAAGTAATAATTACTTGGCCTAAAAGTAAATACTTCAATCATTGTCAACCTGAAATGATAACCATAATTTTCTATACCAAATCTATTGCTTTCGCTCTTGGCTTTTACCAATGCCTTAGAGAGGAACATAATTTTTCGCTTCAAAATGTTCAAATCTATCACTTTCTTCTTTTTTCTAAGACTTCACTCCTTAGTCTAAGAGAATATGGAGGATGACGTTAAAGGAATTTTGGAAAGTCTCTTCTCGTTCAATGTTTCTCGCTAAAAATTAAGCAATTTGGCTATGATAATAAGAGGATCAGCATCATGCCGACAACAAGCCCTACAACTTTGTCAGATCTTCAATGGAGCTTTCAGCATAGTCAAACCCTTTTTCATGGGAAAATGCTTAGAAAATGACAGTGATAACATCGCTGAAACATGATAATATACTTCACATACTTCACTAGTTATGAGAAACAGTGCCAAAAGTTTCATTAGCCTTACTGATTCCAAACAAAACTTGTAGAAAAAATATATAATTATTGTATCAAACTGGGGTAAATTTTATGAAATTTGTGCATAGAATTTATTTCAATCAGCACAATATATGATCCAGTCTCAGTGAGATGTGATTCATGTACAGAATTATCAATAGAAGAGTTTGTTTGTTTTTAACTTGGACCATTACCTCCTGAGACATAAGATAAGGTCGCTGGTTCCTCCAGTGAGGAGCTGAAAGGTGTTGCCCTCTGAAACGCCAGATGAACTGTGAAAAGGAAATACTTAAACATATAAGACATGCACAGACAATATGAGCTCTTCCAAATCCTTGCAAGCAAAATTAAGCCGTGAATTGTGATCAATATTTCTGGACGACTTACCTTATCCAAGTCCTCTTTTGTATCTGCTGGATAAAATATACAATCCTCAGGCAATTCAGAAGCAAGACACGAAATACACGTCTTCTTCAACTCCTGTTTTCTTTTAATGTCCAAAGGAAGATCCTGCAAATGCCAAGCATTTAATGTTGAGTCCATGATTGAATAAAATGTGAAAATCTAACACATGGAACAACAGATGTATGTAGCACTGACCTGGATCATGACAGCAGTACTAGGTAAGCCAACGGATCTGAATACAGAAAGGGCTTGCGTTCCAAACAAATCGATGAGACTACTAGGTTCGCATCCATCGTGTAAGGAATTGGCAGATATCACAAAAATAATTAGATCAGCAACCTGTGTTGGATAAAAATAATTCCATGTTTTAGCAACATCCGAAAGCCTTCACAGAATACAGTGTGAAAGAATAAGAAAATACGCAAATACCTTAGCCATTTCCATGCATGACAATAGATCCCCATGTGGTGCTACCAAGACCTTTGAAAAAAATTGTTGATTAGTACAAATACTTTGGATAAAATATTAGCATATGTAAAAAAACGAAAGACAGAAATAGTAAACAATTAATATCTATGAAGCATGCAACATTCTACTAACAAACAAAGTTTCTCGGTAAGTACTGAATGGCTTCACCATCACAAGAAAAGGAGATGGTGAGCATAAGCACGGTACTTTCATTGTGCCGTAGGTAAAAGTTATGTGTGTGGGGGGGGGATTAAGTACCTCTAAATCTGGTAGAATTATGATCAGGTTGTAAAGGAAACTCATTTGAGAATTCAATATATAACATCATGAGTTGAGTACAAATAGCCAAGTGATACAAATTAGCACATGGTAGTTCGTAAGGCTGATATCACGGTGGGAATTTACAAGAGCAAATGACAGTTCTTTAGTGCCTACGAAGTAGCTTCATTCTTAGGAGATACAAGAATTAGGACCCCAAATAGGAAAAACCCCAGTGTATCTAGAAACCGTGAAAGAATTGCGGTGCCCTTGTTTAATGATCAGCGAAAAACAGGAAAGAAAAAAAGAATTGGATTCAAAGACTCTACACACTTGCAACTATCCATTTCAAATATAATGCATGTAAACTTATCTTTCAGCTTTCTAACGTTTACCAGGCAAAGCTCTTAGGTGAAATATTATTTGGGTTTGGATCTCAACTGCAGATTAATCTCAAAATTTGACAATGGTATTTCTGAGTGACTCGGTATCAATGCCCCAGACTAGGTTTGCTTATTATTGTTTTCTATCCTATTATGAAATTTTCTTGATTTCTCTTTTTCTTTTCTTTTCTTTTCCTTTTTTTTGTTGGGGGGGGGGGGGTTCTCGGTTGAGGATATCAAATGCACATCCACGGCATTCCCCGGATGATGCATCAAGCATGATTATCACAAATCCTGAAGATATACATATGAAATCAAGTGGTTTACAAAGTTCAACATCGGCGGGGGAAAAAGCATACTTTGCAACCACTC
This sequence comes from Agapanthus africanus, assembly GCA_030015575.1. Classification (NCBI taxonomy): domain Eukaryota; kingdom Viridiplantae; phylum Streptophyta; class Magnoliopsida; order Asparagales; family Amaryllidaceae; genus Agapanthus; species Agapanthus africanus. Next base: position 892,076,259 of record JASDDO010000024.1, read on the forward strand.
AAACAGAGTGGAAGATATAAATGGATAGACAGACATAACCTTTAAAACAACAGCTGAGTCCTACAGCTAGGTATGAACTCGGAGGTATGTTCTGCATCTCTGTACATTAACCCATTTCCATCATTCACCCTAATCGTGCCCTACAAATAAGAGCATATTATATGCTATGTTTTTTATGCCCAACTCTCCCACATCCTTGAATACAAACTTGAATACCAGTCTACCAGGATATTCAAAACACAGATATTCAACTTCTACATGAATTCACACCAATAACGGATACCATCGGCCGAACTCCATGTAATATAAAAAGATAAATTGCAGGCACTTTATAAAGAGTGGCAACCTTTAGTCTTGTAATAAAATATTCAGATTAATAAAGAATGGAATCTAACAAATATTCACACATGAAACCAACCGTTGCCCTGAAATTGTTAGTAGGAGACGCGATAGTAGCAGAGGCAACTTCTGTTTCCTCTCCAGATAGCCGCTTCAAAAGATTCTTAGCAAGTAAATTCAAGTTTCCAGAGGAGGAAAGCCCACTAAGAACCTGTAAAACAACATACTCTAAATTAATCTGTGAAAATTTGTTTTCCCATTTAAAAAGTAAATCAATATATAAAACATTAATCCCACTGTTTCCTTACAAAAGAAATGACGGATGCATAAGAAAATGTACATGACATGATAATGATAAGAAATACTCATCTACTTACAATAATACGGGGAGGACTTGATGGTCCAGTTGATGACCTTTTATCCTTTAATAGAGCAGCTCTTTTCTGCTCACGGACCTACAAAAGGTGGTTGGAGATAATTATATCATTATACCCAATTCTGTCCAAAGACACTAATCAAATTTGCAGAAATATGCAACCAATGAGTGTCAATGCGGTTTTAGCAATTCTTGTAAATTTGGGACGGCAGTGTCATACGACTCGTTGCCTTATGCCATGCATCATGGATGAATTCTTGTAGATTTCGTTCTTGTCGAACAAAATTCTAGGAAGGTTTCTCCTTAGTTGCCGGAGCTTAAACAACAATCAATAATGAAGATTCCCAACCTGCCTCCTCGTACAGCCTCATACAGTTTGATGGAAAGACCCTTGCTTCTCCGTATTTTACACAGACTAGGAATCTGGTGCCAACTCAGAAGGCAGTATCCAGCCCTATTTAAACACGCCGTCTCTTGACATGAGCATGTTTTAATATTAGAAGGTTCACATGATGATATATGCAGGGGCGGACCCACGTTGAAGAGAGGGGGCATGTGCCCCTCTCAAATTTCAAATCTAAACGCTATGCTGTGTTCTTATGATATACTCAACCCAAAAAGAATAGGACCTATGTGAATGTGTGATTCCATATCACAAGCCTTCTTAGTATTGAATAAAACTCATCGGCCCATGTGTGCCGCATTCGCTTCTTCTTCTCTCTTGGAAAAAAATTGTTACACAATGAATTGACCCATTACCATGTTTGCTTTTTTCTCTAAAGTTGCATCTGCCAAAGCTGAGAATGCATTTTTCAGCATTGAAAGATGATATCAAAATTTCAGCATGCAAACGAACGAAGGATAATTGGATAAATGATTTCTTAGTGATATACATGAAGATAGCGATGTATATATGATGCCAGTATGCCATTGACAATAAAACTATCATGTAACACTTCAAATGTTTGAAAACTATCATGTAACCATTTAAATATATAAAGTTTTGAAAGATGTTATTTAGTTGGACTTTTTAATGAAACTCGGTTATGGTGTGCCCTGGGTCCGCTCTGTCCATCGGGATTCAAGAAACACGAGTCTCGTCTACATACCAAACGTATAGCTTCTATATGAACTTTGTGAACCAAGATATCTTCTTTTTTGCTCTAACTCGTCAACCACACTGACTCGTGTTCTTGTAGTCAACAAAATAGCAAAGTAAAAGATTGATCTAAGTAACTTACAAATTGTGTAATTATAGGTGGAAATAAATTGATGCATCAGCAATTTTTAAACTTCCCACAAACCCCTATCTCACAGTCTACCAATAAAATTCACATAACTTTATAATTCCTCTTACCATTTTGGTGCGCTGGATACGGGCAGCGCGGGCACCCTTGAGAGCATTGCGATGTTCCGGCTTCGCAATCCGCCCTTTATCTACAACAAAACCATCATTAAATGAAATTCATAAGAATTAGGGTTAATCAACACGGATGAAGTTGAGGGTTTTATTTTCGCTTCACCTGTGTGAGATGTCCTGTGGACTTGTCGCGATGCCTTGGAAGCAAAGCGGGTCTTGTGAGCCTTGTTGACTTGAGTACGAGAGCCCCCCATGCGAGGATCAATGGATATTGAAGAGATGATGGGGATTTTTCTGCGATTTCTAGGATTTTGGAGGAAGCCCTAGAAAGAGAGAGCTTGGTGAAGGCTAGGGTTTTGCTTCGGGAGAGAAGAAGGGGAAAGGGAAAGAGACGGCGTTAAATACGGCCGGTCCCGAACCGGGTACTAAAACCCTAGATAGCCCGGTTTAGCCCAATTGGGTCGGGTGCAAAATAACGAACCGGTTTTGTCGTGAAGTTGTGAGACGAAATCCGAGACCCATGAAGAAATCTAGCACTTTAGGTTTGAATCCGACAACCTTGCGGATTTTGCTAGAATTTTTGGTATTTATATTAGGGTTGCATCCCATAAGCTAGCGGGTTAGGGTTACATTAAAAAATATGTTAATAACAGCACAAAAGATAATCACACATCAAACTATTTTATTAACTATTGTAGCAATATTTAAAGCGATAGGTTTGCAATAGCTCGGTTGGTAAGGAGAGTACGAGGTTCGAACCTAAAAAAACCTCAAGAGGGGCAAATTGGCAACAAATTAATGCTTTCGGATCAAATTCGTGGATCTCTTGGATGCATGGATATGATGCGTGTGGTGTACGCCTGGTTCACCGCTTATGGCCCAACTCTAAAAAAGGGGGAATATGTTTGCTTGTATTGAGCATGGAATATAATGTTGAGAAGATTATTTTGCAATATGTTGAACTGAATTGGACATAGCGTGTTAAGAAAAAAAATAATATATGCCTTCAACGATTGCATTTTAACCGTATGTTGTCAGGAAACAAAAAAAATATAGTTTTAATTGAACAAAAATGATATTAGACTTATGTTTGAACCAAGCTTCCAAAGCTGAAAGCCCCGTCACCGCATTTAGAACCTTCATCGTATTCTTTTTCCAATAAAAATCTATTTTTTCAAGGAAGGAAGGAAGAAGGAAAGAGAAAAAAAACCAAAGATGGATTTGTAAGTTCAATTGTTTTGCCGGTCTCTGTTTTATTGAATCGAAGATTAATTATTCTATTGTTGGGCTGGTAGATATTAGTTGAATTTAGCTTTAGATGTTAAGCCGCCGAGATAGTCTATTGGGCTACATCATGGGCCAACATTGAGCTTCTAGTACAAATGACCTAGAAACAGGACATAGAAAAACTACAGTCCTTTGGACTTAATTTAGGTTTGATTTTTTTTTCAGAAGAAACTTTCCTATAGAATATAGATTGTCGCCGGGTGTACACAACCCTGCACAAATACCGAATCAACCATAAATGTTCATCGAAAATATATATTTAAGAGGAAAGAGTGACAGAGGGTCTCTGTAGGCAGCAAACACCGTGCAGAGGTTCTTACGTGGTGGCGTGTCCTAATAGGACCCTGCATCGTATTTTGCACTCAAGCTTTCCTCATTTCCTCCTCATATTCCGGAAGGGATGATAAGGCCAGCCATGCTCCTACGGTCGAGAAAACATCTTGCCGTAGTCCCACTTCGGCTTCTAGCATTACGTGGTAATCAGTAATCAATGCACAGATGAGAAATGCGGTCACCGATTCTATCAAAACAGATATAAGATATATCAGATAGAGATCAAGGGAAAGATAGCGCTGGCGCTGCTGATCTAGATGTCCGCATTATCCTAGAGGTACGGCAGATCCTGATCCGAGCTAAGTCCACTCCTCACTCTGAGCATACATACTCAGGTCCTCAGAGCGACACAATAGCAAATATATATAAATACATATGTAAACACGTGCAATGATGATGAACCTGAAAAAATAAACATGGAGTGATGACATGAGCATGAAGTAACCGGTACAGGTAAACAATGAAGCAGGCATATCGAATCAATAATCAATGCAATTGTTCACCGCCGAAAGACGCGACCGGGACGTTAGGACGTCTGGCCTGAATTTTGGGGGCAGATACTATTTGGTTTTATCCGTCCACCTCTCCGAATATACCAAGTTGATTTATGGTACCGTGCATCAGAGGTTCGGACAGTTGCGGCCGTTGAAGCAGATTTCATCAGATTCCTCCTTATTTGCAAGGGGTTTTTGATTGTGGGGATGCTCTTCTCTGCAGGTGCAAGCCCCTGCAGTTAATTACGTTACCGCATCGCGGTAACCACTTTCTCCTGCTCCAGAAGGTCACTTCGTGTCGTGTGTGTTTATTTTATTTGTGGTTGCCCGTGAATTGTATATGGAGACTAATTTATGTTGTCGCCCGTAGGACGTAGATTAGTCCAAATCCGTATTTTCTTATATTTGGGTTTGGATTGGTTTAAGGACCGTTAGTCTTATTTTAGACTAAGGTCAACTCAAACATTTGTTGTAACACCCGAGCCCAATACTACTATTTTCTGTTACTGGTTGAGCGTTAGATATTACTCATTTCATTTAGCTTGCCTGTTTGACACTTACCGTGAAATTTTATCTGGAAAGGTCATTTCTGCATATAACAAATTTTAGCACCTTAAATAAAATTAAAAATATCTATCTTGGCCTACTCGACACCTCTAGCCGCGTGGTAGCGTCCGTGCATCGAGTTCTCATCCCGTTCGGTGAAACGGGCGAGTTTGGACGGCTACGCGCGCGTACTGGTGTCCGACTTGGGGGTATGCTTTTTAATCATAAAACACCTCGTTTTAAAATTTGGAACCCGCTTAAAATCCTATTATTTGAATTTCGAATTTTTAGACCCAACCCGGGCACGATTTGAAAATGTTTCATTTAGCGCCAAAATCCCAAATTAATATAATATTCTAAACCATAATACATTCACAATCTTACTGTTAGCTTAATAATCTAAAATCTATTAAATCTTTTAAAAAATTCTTTTAACCCACGAATCATCTTCCCTGGCCAATCACGTTGGCTTAAATCCCCGTGGGCCCCCACTAATACCTTCCTCTCTCTTTCTCTGTCTCTCTCTCTCTACCTTTCTCTATCTCTCTAACTCTCTTTCTCTCTCTCCCTTATATATATATATCCCTTCATCTTTCATTCTTCACGAAACTGTAGCAACCACAGAAACAAAACCCATCGCGAACCCTAACCCTAGCCGTCTTCACCGTCGCCGCCGCAGCCCCGACGCGGGCGCCAGCGCCACCGTCGCCCTCGCCTCCGCCTTCTCGCCTCAACCGACCCTGTTTCCTCTCTCCCGAGCACCCTGCGCAGCCGCGGCCACCTGCAAATTTCCCTGCAGTCGCCAAGTCGCCGCCGGCAACCACCTGCGCCGCCGACCATCACCTCGCCTGTTCTCCTCATCCCGAGACCTCCTCTTTCTCTTCTTTCCGGCACACCCTGCACCTTCCCCGACGCCAACCCACCACCCATCGCCTGCAACCTCACCCTCGCCGGAAACCCATCACCACCGACCACCCGTCGTCTCCTCGCCTCCCAGCAAACCCCCAGAACGCCAACACCACCACTGCCGACCAATTTTGCACCTTCCCCGATCATCTCTACCGAAACCCTTCTCGTTGTCGTCACCGTCGCGGCTTGAACCGCCGGTGATCTTGATGGCACCGATCGCCTCGCTGCCGGGTTGCCGAGAGTGCATCCATCTCTGTCCAAGATCATCCCGAGCCCTTGCTGTTATCGTGTCGCGTGGGTTCGCACCTCCGTTCTCGTGTTCGTCGTTTCGTCGAGGCAAGTATTCGATAATTGCTACATGCTATTACAACTTTATAACTTGCCTTAATATTCATGTGTGGTTTAATGATGTATTATTTAGTAAATCACCTTACATACATTGCTTCCTGTTTAACCCTGGTAGCGTGTCAAATTAATTATTTCCTGATAAACCCGTACATGATAGATTACATTTGATTCACTGCTATGATGCTTTATTTCCAGTTTAGTTTATCAAATATGCATGTACAACTTAAACCGGTTAAATTACAATTGCATTCTTTAAACAGATTATACTTGTCGTGGCATTCTTGGAACACTCAATATATTATTAACCTGATTACAGCAGTTACGTTCACTGTCCTGCATTCACGTGATATTGACACTATCTATTTAACACAATTGAAAATTGTACAGCTAGATAATAAATCCGATTATTGTTTAACGCGTTGATTTGAACATGATGCTGCTTATATATCTGTTTGCGAGCACACCCACGATATCGTTACATCTTGATTGACATTGTCACACATGGTATTTATATGATACAGCTGACATGGTACCGTTTACTATTGACTTGACCTGATGTACCATGACCTGACCTGTTACCTGATCTCGTGCCTAATGCCAACAAACCTGACATGTAGTCCTCATGGACCATTCCTGTTGTCTATCCAGACAAAACCTGCTGTTACCTGATCCTGTGTTGGCATTAGTTCTTGATTACTGAATACCTGACCTGACACATATAACTTGGGGGTATGGGGAAATCAAAGGTGAACCTGACTTGTAACTCGACAGTTCACTACCTGTTCGAGTGTACACATTCATGTTTTGTGCCTAGCGGCATGTCTCGGTTTCGACCGAGAATATTGTGGCCATGGTCCCGGGTATGTACGGGATACCATCGAGTGTACACATTCCTGTTTGTGCCTAGCGGCATGTCTCAGCTGCAGCCGAGAATATTGTGGCCGTGATCCCGGGTATGTACGGGATACTATTGAGTTACATCGACGATTCATCAAATTGATTTCAAAGACTTTAGACTAGGAAACCTGATAGAACAGTTTAGTTACCCACTGCACATTACCCTGCACTGCTTATTTCACATTATTGTTTTATTCATGTTTAGTTCTACATTGCCTATTACACTGTTCATATTATATTACTTGTTGACTTGACGCGCTGACGTCTGGGTTTTGCATGGCCCAGATTCTCTACCACTGTCGCTGTCCGAGCAGGAGTACTTCAGCCAGCAGGCTGAGTTGTGAGTCCAGTAGTGGTTAGTTTTATTTCCTGCATTTATTTCCAGATGTGAGCCCGCATTATGGGACATACCTTTCAGTATTGTATTGGATCATTTGCTTCCGCATTTGTTTATCATTGACTCTTGTTATTCTGGATTATGGACATGTTTTTAGATAGTTTTATTCGTTCTTGATATCTCTATAGCCGTAATGTGACTGTGGATGGATACTTCCTACCCACAGGTAGCATGGTTGGCTATGTCACGTGCCCAATCTAGCGTACTCTGGGAAGCGGGGCGTGACATGGTTCCTTTTGGTATCAGAGCCATAGGTTAGTTGGGTTGATTCTTTTGTAGTTGGGTATTGTACCCAATACACGAATCAGAATACCCGTGTTTAGGAAACATATCCTGCCACCTTGCCGGTTACCATTCTTGAATCACATTCTTCCTGATTATATCTTTTACGACGTGCAAACTTACTTTGCATGTTGACTCGAAAAACCTGATTTTCTTGTTATCTCTAGGACTTAGGCGACTTGGGTGGAGTTAAGTAATTGTGGCTATGATACCGCGGCATAGTTACAATGCGGTACTCTATTTAAGTATCTTGGAGTTCTAGCCTTGATCCATATTCAGAATCTATCATCATGCTAATATTGGGTGTTTTGAGTTCAGGATTATGGCAGGTAAGAATTTGAAGACGTACCAGAGGCGTGTGGACGAAGCTGCCATGATTGGAGTGATAAGAGGAATGCTGGAGAATCAAAAGAGACAGACTGAGCTGATCCAGCAGCAAGCAGATTCATTTCAGGAAGGTTTGCAGATCGTTCAGCAGTCTGTAAACAACGTTGGAGCTAAACCAGTTGACCGAGTAGGGACCGTGGCAGATTTCAGACGTTTGGGTCCGTCTACATTCACTGGTTTGGAGGAGCCGTTGCCAGCCGAGCAGTGGCTAGTTGACACAGAGAACTTGCTTTTTGCGGCACAGATTCCAGATGACAAAAAGGTTGTTGTGGTACGCATTCAGCTAGTGGACTACGCCCGAGAATGGTGGCTTGTTGAGGAGACCCGCTTGCCCAAGCCGATCAAGTGGGCGGATTTTTTCTAAGAGTTTCCTGGAGAAGTTCTTCCCGCGGATTGCACGGGAGGAAATGGAAGAGAAGTTCATCGGACTAAAGCAGAAGGGAGCACCCGTAGATGTGCATGTAGCAGAATGGACGAGACTCAGTAGTTTCGCTGGACCTTTAGTTGCCAACGATGCAGACAGGGCACGGAGGTTCATGCGCAGACTGGACGTGGACATCCAGAGGCAGATTGTCTCCCTGGGTTTGACCACTTTCTCACAAATACTTGCAGCAGCCTAGAGCAGCAGAGTTTATCTGGGATGAAAGGGAGTTTGCAGCAGACAGCAGAGCGTTAAGGAAGCAGTTCGGTCGGGCTAGTCGAGTTTAGGGCTAGGCCGATAAACAATATTCTTGCATCAATAGAAGTGATGAAAGTAAAGAGCCGACTGTTGTTCGTGATTCTATGGACGTGTTTGAAGATATATCGGGTTTACCGCCGAAGCGAGACGTGGAGTTCGCGATTGACCTTATTCCTGGTGCAGCGCCAGTATCTAAAGCGTATTATCCAATGGCGCCAGTGGAATTGGAAGAAGTTAAGAAACAGGTTGCTGAATTGCTTGAGAAGGGTTGGATTCGAAGCAGTAACTCACCTTGGGGAGCTCCAGTTCTTCTAGTAAAGAAGAAGGATGGCACGAGAAAGATGTGCATCGACTATCGAGAATTAAACCGGGTGACTATTAAGAACAAGTACTCGATCCCTCGCATTGGAGAACTTTTTGAGCAGCTTAGTGGCGCGAGGGTATTCTCGAAGCTGGATTTGCGATCCGGATATCATCAGGTCCGAGTGAAAGCAGAAGATATTTGCAAGACGGCGTTCCGAACTCGGTATGGACATTACGAGTACTTAGTGATGCCCTTCGGAGTGACGAATGCGCCGGCAGTATTCATGGACTTGATGAACCGAATCTTTTCACCGTTCTTGGACCAGTTTATCGTGGTTTTCATTGACGATATTCTGGTTTACTCGAAGAGCTTTGAGGAGCATGAGGAGCATTTGAAGATCGCACTGCAGAGATTGAGACAGGAGAAATTGTATGCGAAGATGAGTAAGTGCGAATTTTGGCTGGAGGAAGTGAAGTTTCTGGGGCATGTTGTGTCTGGCGATGGAATCGCCGTCGATCCCGAAAAGATTGCAGCAGTTCGAGATCGGTCTATTCCAAAGAATGTAGCTGAGATAAGAAGTTTCCTTGGATTAGCCGGATACTACAGGAGATTTGTGGAGAACTTCGCTCGTTTGGCAGAGCCGTTGACCAAGCTTACGCGCAAGGAGGTACCTTTTGTATGGACGGATAAATGTGCGTTAGCTTTTGAGACGTTGAAGCAGAAGTTGATAACCGCCCCTATTTTGACCGTGCCAGACAATTCCGTAGGATTGGTGATTCACAGCGACGCATCTGGGAAAAGGATTGGGATGTGTTTTGATGCAGCATGGGAAGGTCGTAGCATACGCATCAAGACAACTGAAGACCCATGAGAAGAATTATCCAACTCATGACTTGGAGCTTGCGGCTGTGATCTTCGCTTTGAAGATTTGGAGACACTACCTTTTGGGCGAGAGAGTCGAAGTTTTTACAGATTACAAGAGTTTGAAGTATGTGTTCACTCAGAAGGAGTTGAACATGAGGCAGCGTAGATGGTTGGAGCTGATGGCCGACTACGACCTTGATCTTAAGTACCATCCGGGGAAGGTTAACGTCGTGCCGGATGCGCTTAGTCGGTTACCAGCAATTCAGGTGTTAACTACGCAGAGGGAGATCATTGCAGATTTTTGAAGATTTGACTTGGAAGTTGTGCTACCGCGTTCTACGGGACAGTTGATGCAATTGCAAGTGCAGTCGTCTGTAATTGAGAAAATTAAAGCAGCACAATCGCAGGATCCTAGACTGCAAAAGTTTCGAGAGCAGGTTGAAGCTGGACTACGAACAGATTTACTGGTCCACGAAGATGGTTCGTTGAGGTATGGTAGCCGTTTGTGTGTGCCAAAGGGAGACGTTCGTGAAGAGCTTATGAGGGAGGCACACAGTTCAGCTTATTCTGTACATCCAGGAGGCACAAAGATGTACCGAGATATTCGACAGCATTTCTGGTGGGAAGGCATGAAACGGGAGATTGCTCGCTTTGTGGCTAAGTGCTTGGTGTGTCAGCAAGTTAAAGCTGAACACCAAAGGGTTGCTGGTTTATTGCAACCACTTCCGATTCCTCAGTGGAAGTGGGAACATATAACCAAGGATTTCGTGACGGCTTTACCGCGGAGTCCAAAAGGCAACAATGCAGTGTGGGTGATTGTTGATCGGTTGACCAAGGCAGCTCACTTTATCCCTTTCCGGGTTGGTCAATCAACGGAGACTTTGGCAGAACGGTACATGCAGGAGATTGTAAGATTGCATGGCGTACCGGTGAGCATCGTGTCCGATCGGGACACTCGGTTCTTATCACACTTCTGGAGGAGTTTACAGGAAAGTTTGGGGACTCGATTGAAGTTTAGCACAGCTTATCATCCTCAAACTGATGGTCAGTCGGAAAGAACGATCCAAACTCTTGAAGACATGTTGAGAGCATGCATGTTGGACTTCAAGGGTTCGTGGAAGGATCATATACACTTGGTGGAGTTTTCTTACAACAATAGTTTCCAAGCAACTATCCAGATGGCTCCGTTTGAAGCTTTGTATGGTCGTAAGTGCCATTCACCTGTTTGTTGGGATGATGTTGGTGAACGAAGATTATTGGGACCAGATTTGGTGGTGCAGACGGTTGAGAAGGTTAACACAATCAGAAAGTTTATGAAGGCAGCTCAAGACAGACAGAAGAGTTGGGCTGACACGTCAAGAAGACTTCTAGAGTTCGCCGTGGGTGATTTGGTATTCTTGAAGATATCGCTGACTAGAGGGGTGATTTGTTTTGGGAGTCGAGAAAAGCTTAGTCCTCGATTCGTTGGACCCTTCGAGATATTGGAGCGCGTTGGAAAGGTAGCGTACCGTTTGGCGTTACCGCAGTCCTTGGCGGGTGTGCACGATGTGTTTCACGTATCTCAACTACGAAGGTATGTTCGAGATGAAACACACGTCTTGGATCATTCGGAGTTAACAGTACGGGAAGACCTGACCTTTGAGGAGCGACCGGTTGAAATCATGGATCGAAAGGAAAATGTTCTTAAGAACAAGGTTATCCCCCTTATGCTCGTTTTCTTGGGGTAATCGATCGCATGGAGCGTCCACTTGGGAGCGAGAAGATGAGATCCGGCAGAAGTTTCCTCACCTTTTCCAGTAGTTTTCTATCTTGTATTCATGGAATTTCGATGACGAAATTCTTTTTGTAGTTGGGTATAATGTAACACCCGAGCCCAATACTACTATTTTCTGTTACTGGTTGAGCGTTAGATATTACTCATTTCATTTAGCTTGCCTGTTTGACACTTACCGTGAAATTTTATCTGGAAAGGTCATTTCTGCATATAACAAATTTTAGCACCTAAAATAAAATTAAAAATATCTATCTTGGCCTACTCGACACCCCTAGCTGCGTGGTAGCGTCCGTCCATCGAGTTCTCATCCCGTTCGGTGAAACGGACGAGTTTGGACGGCTACGCGCGCGTACTGGTGTCCGACTTGGGGGTATGCTTTTTAATCATAAAACACCTCATTTTAAAATTTGGAACCCGCTTAAAATCCTATTATTTGAATTTCGAATTTTTAGACCCAACCCGGGCGCGATTTGAAAATGTTACATTTAGCGCCAAAATCCCAAATTAATATAATATTCTAAACCATAATATATTCACAATCTTACTGTTAGCTTAATAATCTAAAATCTATTAAATCTTTTAAAAAATTCTATTAACCCACGAATCATCTTCCCTGGCCAATCACGTTGGCTTAAATCCCCGTGGGCCCCCTCCAATACCTTCCTCTCTCTTTCTCTGTCTCTCTCTCTCTACCTTTCTCTATATCTCTCTCCCTTATATATATATATATATATCCCTTCATCTTTCATTCTTCACGAAACTGTAGCAACCACAGAAACAAAACCCATCGCGAACCCTAACCCTAGCCGCCTTCACCGTCGCCGCCGCAGCCCCGACGCGGGCGCCAGCGCCACCGTCGCCCTCGCCTCCGCCTTCTCACCTCAACCGACCCTGTTTCCTCTCTCCCGAGCACCCTACGCAGCCGCGGCCACCTGCAAATTTCCCTGCAGTCGCCAAGTCGCCGCCGGCAACCACCTGCGCCGCCGACCATCACCTCGCCTATTCTCCTCATCCCGAGACCTCCTCTTTCTCTTCTTTCCGGCACACCCTGCACCTTCCCCGACACCAACTCACCACCCATCGCCTGCAACCTCACCCTCGCCGGAAACCCATCACCACCGACCACCCGTCGTCTCCTCACCTCCCAGCAAACCCCAGAACGCCAACACCACCACTACCGATCGATTTTGCACCTTCCCCGATCACCTCTACCGAAACCCTTCTCGTTGTCGTCACCGTCGCGGCTTGAACCGCCGGTGATCTTGACGGCACCGATCGCCTCGCTGCCGGGTTGCCGAGAGTGCATCCATCTCTGTCCAAGATCATCCCGAGCCCTTGCTGTTATCGTGTCGCGTGGGTTCGTGTCTCCGTTCTCGTGCTCGTCGTTTCGTCGAGGCAAGTATTCGATACTTGCTACATGCTATTACAACTTTATAACTTGCCTTAATATTCATGTGTGGTTTAATGATGTATTATTTAGTAAATCACCTTACATACATTGCTTCCTGTTTAACCCTAGTAGCGTGTCAAATTAATTATTTCCTGATAAACCCATACATGATAGATTACATTTGATTCACTGCTATGATGCTTTATTTCCAGTTTAGTTTATCAAATATGCATGTACAACTTAAACCGGTTAAATTACAATTGCATTCTTTAAACAGATTATACTTGTCGTGGCATTCTTGGAACACTCAATATATTATTAACCTGATTACAGCAGTTACGTTCACTGTCCTGCATTCACGTGATATTGACACTGTCTATTTAACACAATTGAAAATTGTACAGCTAGATAATAAATCCGATTATTGTTTAACGCGTTGATTTGAACATGATGCTGCTTATATATCTGTTTGCGAGCATACCCACGATATCGTTACATCTTGATTGACATTGTCACACATGGTATTTATATGATACACCCGACATGGTACCGTTTACTATTGACTTGACCTGATGTACCATGACCTGACCTGTTACCTGATCTCGTGCCTAATGCCAACAAACCTGACATGTAGTCCTCATGGACCATTCCTGTTGTCTATTCAGACAAAACCTGCTGTTACCTGATCCTGTGTTGGCATTAGTTCTTGATTACTGAATACCTGACCTGACACATATAACTTGGGGTATGGGGAAATCAAAGGTGAACCTGACTTGTAACTCGACAGTTTACTACCTGTTCGAGTGTACACATTCCTGTTTTATGCCTAGCGGCATGTCTCGGTTTCGGCCGAGAATATTGTGGCCATGGTCCCGGGTATGTACGGGATACCATCGAGTGTACACATTCCTGTTTGTGCCTAGCGGCATGTCTCGGCTGCAGCCGAGAATATTGTGGCCGTGATCCCGGGTATGTACGGGATACTATTGAGTTACATCGACGATTCATCAAATTGATTTCAAAGACTTTAGACTAGGAAACCTGATAGAACAGTTTAGTTACCCACTGCACATTACCCTGCACTGCTTATTTCACATTATTGTTTTATTCATGTTTAGTTCTGCATTGCCTATTACACTGTTCATATTATATTACTTGTTGACTTGACGCGCTGACGTCTGGGTTTTGCATGGCCCAGATTCTCTACCACTGTCGCTGTCCGAGCAGGAGTACTTCAGCCAGCAGGCTGAGTTGTGAGTCCAGTAGTGGTTAGTTTTATTTCCTGCATTTATTTCCAGATGTGAGCCCGCATTATGGGACATACCTTTCAGTATTGTATTGGATCATTTGCTTCCGCATTTGTTTATCATTGACTCTTGTTATTCTGGATTATGGACATGTTTTTAGATAGTTTTATTCGTTCTTGATATCTCTACAGCCGTAATGTGACTGTGGATGGATACTTCCTACCCACAGGTAGCATGGTTGGCTATGTCATGTGCCCAATCTAGCGTACTCTGGGAAGCGGGGCGTGACATTTGTTGAGGATACGTTAGTCTAATTTTAGACTAAGATCTACTCAACAGGATTTTGGGATCATTTAGATCCGACGATAGCGTCCAAACACTCTTTCATTTTAGTTTAGGAACATTGCGGTCCATAAGTTTAAGGACATCATAGTCCATGGAGTTTAAAGACATCATAGTCTGGGGTTTAGTTTAGGGACGTTACGGTCCATAAGTTTAAGGACATCATAGTCCATGGAATGTCTGGTTGTCGGGACCCGCCACCTCTTTGATGACGTTGAAGAGTTACAACGACGCATATCAGAGGAATGAAGAGATGTACCCTTGAACCAATGTTGGTTGGGAGATCTGCAGTCGGGTTTGGGACTAAGACTAATTAAGGAAATTATGAGCACATGGGCTCAGTTGGTCTGAGTTAGGGACTTGTGGTCAACTTGGGCTCAGCCCACTCAGTTTTGATTAAAATGTTGAACATTTGTTTGGGTGTTGAACATTTGTTTGGGCTCGGTCCCTTTTTGTTCAATAATGCTGAGCATTAATTTGGGTTCTGACACCCCTCTTTTTTTTGTCTTTTATTGAGTGTTGAACACTCTTTATGGCGCAGAGCGCTTTATGTACAGAGCGCTTGGCGATGAGCGCCAGATTTGGAGCGCTGGAGCGCTTCTTTTATAATAGCGCCCACGTAAGGAGCACGCGGCGCGCTTGGCGCTGAGCGCCAGACTTGGAGCGCTAAGGCTCTTCTCTGATGGCTCTGATCAGTTCTGTGCTCTGAGAATTAAATTCTCGGTTTATAAAAGACTTTGTCTCATGGATCTAAGAACTAAATTCCTTTCTTTTTGATGAGATGCTATGATCTCTTTTGTTTTTTGTGAGAAACCTTGTCTTATGGATCTGTGATCTAGAAGAAGAACTGAGTTCTTATGATGTGAGGGTTAAGCTCTCAAGAATTGAGGAGATATTATGATCTCACTTATTATCATTTACCTTGAAGAAAATTTCTTCTTCTTAGAGCTTGCTCTTCTCTTTTTCTTTTCTGAGAACTTCAAGTTTATGGGGGGTTCTTCTATATAAGACTTGAAGTCTTGGGGTTTTTATATAGGGGAGCCTGATTTGTTGAATCAGTTAAGGAAATCTTTCTCTGATTGATTTGAGGATATTTCCCCACCATTGCATTTTTGATCCTAGGGCTTATGTTTTACAGAAGACATCTTTCTTTTTATTTAACAAGATTGGAAAAATATTTTCCCATACAGAACTTATTCTGTATCTTGGTGATTTTTAATCACTATTGGAACTTTGATCCAACGGTGCTCTGATTTACAGAGCACTATCATTCTTGTTTGGAAAGATTTGAGGAGTATTTCCTCAACAGAATTTAATTCTATAATTTGATGGTTTATTATCTTCGTTGGATCTTGTAACGACCCCAAAATCTTTATACATTTGTATTATCCCTCTTCAATAATATACCGTATTTACTTGTACTTGGTATTTTCCGTTTTCTCCAAAATTTATTATTATTTTATTTCTCAATCTATTATGTATATTTTTCTAGGTACAATTTCTTTTTCTTATATTTAAGTTTTTTAACTTCTCATTCTTATTTTTCTTTTCATAAATATTTAACTCAAATCCATTATTCTTATTCTCTACAGCCCATATGAAAAGCCCACTTTCTTTTTAAGCAACAGCATATATTTAATTCTAATTAAATATGTGCATGAAAAATCTTGTAGCTCATTGGTTAAGTCTTTGCATTGTTATTCCATAAGTCACATATTCAAATCCCCATTCTTGCAATTATTTTTTTTTCATTTTTTTATTCTTCTCATAACCTACAAATGACCTTTCATTTCCAAAATGAATGGCGACCTTTCATTTCTCTTTTAACTCTCATGTTGAATGCATATATTATTATACATAATTCACCATTACACCATCTTTATTGTCCTCCTCTATATTTTCCTTATATTTTTTTATCCCCCACTTCTTCCTCTTCACCTAGAGTCCAAGAAGAAGAACATGAAGAAGTCTTCAAGAAGGTCTCGCTAGTAACGCGAGGCTATCGGCGGATAGACAAGCTCGGTGACAATACCGACTTGTGCATGTAAGTCTTTTCTCTCTCTCCCTCTCCACATCTTTATTCTCCTTTTGTCATATCTCGTAAACCCGCTATTCTTTTCATATCGTAATCCATAAAAGAAGATAAAGATAAACATATACATATAAAAATCTAGATATATATGGTTCATATGGTTTAATAAATATCTTATTGCTTCTTCTTCAAATCAAAGTGTTTTGAATTCTTTGTTCATGATTTTGAATGTTTATTACAAGTTGTGAGAACATAGATTTCATGCCACAATATATCTGCGATATCTCATGGAATCGGTTTTGTTATTAAAAGAAAGGATGAAGCTTGGATAAAAATACTAGTTAATCTTTTTGCCGATTTTAGTATACACATCAATACCTTTAACTTTAAAATAATTTTTAGAAATTAATTTTTACTTCTGAAAATTTAAGGAAATTTACATATGATAGAGTATATTATTTTGTACATGCTGTAAAAATTTTAGATCGAATCACCAAACGGTTTATGAATTATATCGTTTTTATTCACCGTTCGTAAAATAGAAAACTGCAGTTATCGGTCAAGTTTTAGGACACATAACTTGGTATAACGATATCCAAATTGAGAAAACTAAGGTGTTTTAGATATCTACATCGAATGATATAGATTTTCTTAGTTTTATATTTTTACTGAAAATCGATATAAAATATAGAAAACTGTGTTACAACATTAAGCGACGAATCTGGACAGAATCTGTCCTGATTCGCACACTGTTTTTAAATTAGACATAACTCAAACTCCCGATATCCGTTCGTGACAAAATTTAGATGTGTAGATACACAATTGATAGAGCTATAATTTTATGTATACTTGATTACTTATAAATGCATGAAACACTCCGATGTAGGCTTTGCAATACAATATACAGTTGCTGTCTAGAAATCTGAATTTCTGTTTTAAACGCTGATATTAAAATGATCATAAGTAGAGCTTCAGAAATCCAAATCGTTTAAATCTTGGTGTTTTGGATAAGTACTTAAAAATACCTAAAATTTTCTAATAATTTTCGTAACCTAAAACTTGATGAAAATTAACTCAAACTGTATTTTAAAAATATGTGACGGTGCTGAACAGATTCTGATCTGTTTTGCGCAACGATACGAAAACATATATATCTCTCAAACCGATAGTCGTATTTGGGTGAAACTGGAACTCACGGATGCAAAACACTTAGAGCCATATTTTTGTTCCGTATTCGTTCGACTTGATTAATTAGTCGTACATAATATTTCTTTATAGCATTGTTTTTGGTAGTTACTCGTATAATATACTTGACTCATTTCATACTATTCGAACATGTATACATATTTATCTTGATCATTAAATTGTTATTTGTACATAAATACGATAATTAAATATTTGAGTTGTATTTTGAAAACCATACAAAATTATTTTTTACATAAAACCCCCTCAAGTTTTATAAATTACCCTGAGGACCCTAGCAATTATAAGACCTCGATTCACTTCGATCTGATTGTCTGACTCGGGTTTGAGTCTAATTAATCCGACTTGAATATGATTCAAGTCAATCTATAATCTACAATATTCCAATTCAGTATGAACACATGAATCCATGAATATAATTATCAATTTATACAACCTGACTGAACCGAACCATGGATATATATTCCTTTTACATGATTCTCAGTATTCCATTTACATGACTCTATAGTTACAACCGCTTACTGATATCATGGTTTCGGTCAGTCAATCAATCTTACAATCAATACAATTTATAAGATAACAATACAAACAAGATATCGCGGGGTTTAAGGGGTAGACTGGTACGGAATATGTTAAAGGTGGCACGGGGTGGTCACTTAAGGCGTAATTACATCCATGCCGTTGTTCCGTGGTATTATCGACGGAGCCTTGTACTACAGGTTACCAAGGTCCCCGGTGTAAGTGGGACTCCCCTCGTATATACTGGCATCTTCTGCACCAGGCTACAAACAACAGCGTTAATACAACATTACAATATTATAATACAACATTAAAAGCTACCCTTTCTCTCTCTCTCTTACTCTCTGTCTATTTCTCCTTTATCTTTGGGACTTACCGAGCGACCTGTTCGCTGACGACATTCTATTTTTTTCTTCTTTGAATGTCGTCAGGTAGTTTGGACCCGGCGGAGATCGAGCCATCTCAAGAAGACTTGGAGCAGTTTGTAGGGTTGCTAGGCACGCGCACAAGGGTCTACGAGGCATCAACCATGCCCGATTAAAAATTTAGCCGTGCCGAACAACCCGAATACGGATCTTTAAACTAGAGATTAGGCGAAAACTAACATGTTAACAACTTTAACACTAAGTGAGAGGGATTATAACTTTTGTAGATCCGGTCCTTCATTTCATATGCTCCGTGTTGTGGTTCCTTCGCTGCGATCATCGGGATCCGGACTCTCGAGAGGTTCCACGAAGAGAAAGATGCAACCTTTACTTCCGATCTTCGATACTAAGATGATCTACCTTGAAGTTCCGTTAACACAAGCTAACACTCATGAAATGATGTGAACACTCTCATCTAAATGGCAAGGGAAGATGAGGATGATGAAGTAGGATTTTTGCTTTCTTTATTTATCTTTTTCTCACATTTATTCATCACATTGAAAAAAGCTAGCAAGCTTTTTTCATGAAGAAAGATGAAGGAAGAAGATGAAGAAGAATGATGAATATCCTTTTGTGATGAATAGTAATCAAGAATATATGATTGATTATCAAACCATGGTCAAGGATGAGAGGTTAAACCAATGTAGAGAATAAACTAGAGTTAGGGTTTGGTTAGGTCAAAGCATGAGTCATAACAAAATATCTTTATCATGACAAAATGGAATCCTTCTAGAATGAACAAGAAGGTGCTAACCCTAATCAAACCCTAATCCCTTATTATCATCCTTAAACATGTTTTATAATAAATCATATCATGTCACAATAATATATATCACATATATATTATATATTTGCAACAAAAGAAAATAATACAATTAACATATATCGCATATATATCAATGTATTAATCCGGTGAGAAAAAGAATCTTTTAGTGAGCAAATATTGGTTAATGTAATTTAATATATCATATATATTATTATACATTAAATTATCGAATCAACACTTGATCCGACAATCCGGCTATATCGCATATAACCGACTAATATTTATCCGTACCGATTCATCGAATCAACACTTGATCCGATGACCCGGCTGATATCAAATATCGCGAGAATACAATACGGTATCTCATATCGCATTATCCTCGGTCCCGCACATATCACATATGTGCTCCTACTCCGTTTTGCCTGAGCCAAGAAACCTCTGTGTAGGACTCTAAAGAATTGTCAATACGCCGGCAGTAGGTGATGATCATATCAAACACCCACAAGCTGCAAGCGGTCAGCTAAACGTAACAGCTACCCAGGTATTGAGCGCTCAGAAGATCAACAAGCAAGCCTGTACATTCTCCTGTGAATCCAAACAGTAACACTCCCGTACAGTCTGGTCTCATCGTCTGATATGTTGCATATCTCGCATAGGGGTGGTAAACGTCAGACCCCAGTAGCTTGATAAGTCGTGTCGATATAAGGTCTATAACAGTTCGAGAAACTACTGATAACACTTACCAGTAAATCTCAGCAACCCTGGCCAGGGATTTCCGGTTATAGCCAATCGAACACAGCACAACATCAACTCCCTATACCGGGAGCGACGAATCCCCTCCTATCGCTCATTGCCTCCATGTGATTCGGGACTGTACCCAAAAGCCACCTTTTTGCATGCCCTCTTAGACATGGTATGATGGAAATCAAAGCACAGTGGGAATCACACAAGACTCTATGACGATCTCGGGTCGACAGACTACTTTGTACCAGTGTCACCGGAGAACTGCCATCTGACGTATAGTATAATACCATCTGGGAGTTCTCGGCGAGTCCGTCCAGTGTACCCAGTCTCCACTGAGCACCCGTACACCATCCTTGATGTCGAACACCGATGGATATGGGATCATCCATCGCCCATCATATGGGTCAAGATGCGTATACGCTAGTCTACTCTGGTGCATCGATGCCCCTGTCTCGATACACCCACGACTAGAAACAATTATAGGATGTACTCGTCGACTACCGTGGCCCCACTAGTATGATCTCATCATAGTCCCAGTAGTCGAGTACATATCCTAAGGGCTTTATCAACATGTAATATAGAGACAATCAGAGTACATGTTAAGATAAAGTACAACCAGATAGCATACTATCATGTCGAGCAAGAAAGTCCTCCCTATATATGTCCTAGCATCCACTACAATATACATCGTATGTACAGTAATGGCCTTTAGGGCATACATATAACTAACAATCTCCCACTTGCACTAGGGCCATCTGTTATGGTATCGCATACCCAACAATTAGCTGCGGTTGAAGTATCTCATACTCAACCATCCTATAAAAGTCTCTACTGGGAAAAAGGCTTTTGTGAATGGATCCGCGCTGCCGTCCTCTGTGTTTGCTCTCCTAACCTCGATCTCCCTGGAGATCAACCATCTCCATGATCAGGTGATACTGCCTAAGAATTATATCTGGATTTCTGATGGGACGGTAGTTCCTTGGCTAAAGCCACAACTCCATTGTCACACAATGGTAGGAACGAAGTTCATCTCATGAACTAATTAATATCCAGACTGTCTCTTTGGTAGTATCCTTGGTAACGATGTATCTTGCCTTTAATCGTCTAGTATGTCACGGTATCTAGCTTGGAACTCTTCCAACATACCGTCCCTCCACGGAGGGTATAGACAATGCCTGCGACTGACATTCAGTCGTCCTTATCACCCTGGAACCTTTCCAGTGATTCTCCCCAGGATCGATTGATACCATCTCACTACAACTAGTGAGTGTCCTAACATCCAATTAGATCTATCTCATAGATCCAAAACCCAGGATTTAGGAGGTATCATCTTGATCCTATATGGAGAATCCTTGTGATAAGCGGAGATTAACCGAGCGTAGCATAGGAAACGCCTTCCCTATCAAGAGTATGTCATCCACGTACTCTACGAGGATCACCACCATACTCTCTACTACCTTTTCGTATATACAAGGTTCATCTACCATTTTGATGAAGTCAAACTCTTTGACTACCACATCAAAACAGATGTTCCAACTCCGCAATGCCTGTTTTATCATATAAAACATCTTGCACACGTTTCCGCTGCTCCCACTGTCTACGAAGCCCTCTGGCTGTGTACTTATAGATGCTCTTTTCTAAAACATCATTTAGAAAAGCAGTCATGACACCCAACCGCCAGATATCGTAGTCATGGTATGTAGCCGTGGCAAGTAGGATCTGGATGGACTTAAGCATAGCTTTGAAAGTCTCAACTTTTCCATGTATACCAAGTAATCTTCTCAAGATATACTCGCTCCTGATGGGGATTTAACCCTTCAGATAAAGCAACCAAAGTCCATACTTTGTTGGTGTATAAGGATTCCATCTCAGATCGATAAGCATCCAGCCATTCTTACAGAGTCCCACTCCTGATGGCCAGCTCGAAAACTAGTTGGGTCATCATCTCATGATGCAATCCTCGCTCCCACTGTCATAGAGAAACCGAAGTACCTCTCAGGTGGGTGAGGAACCCTACTAGATCGGCGGAGAGGCTGAGGTTCGTTGGAACTATTGAATCCTTTGGTTCTACCAAATCATCAGCTGCATTTTGTATAGCTGGAACCTTTCCAGTTGTACATAACAGACCTTGCCTCGAGCTTGTCCAGATTTTGCTTTTAGACATAAGACGGACAACCCCAAATCTTAACAAGCTTAAGATATGGGCTCTTCCCTTTCCATATCATATATGAAGTGGTAGGCAACTGATTTGATTTGAACCCTATTCAATAGATATGCAGCTTCTCAAGTGCATAACCCCCAAAAGGAAATAGGAAACTCAGCAGTACTCATCATAGAGCACACCATATCACATATGGTGTTATTGCTCCGCCCCGATATACCATCGTGCTATGGTGTATACGGAGGAGTAATGCTGAGAGAGAATCTCATTCTCCTTAGAATAGTCCAGGAATTCCGTGCTCAAGTATTCTCCTCTTTGATCTCATCAAAGGACATAATACTTATACCTGTATTTTGGTTCTCTACTTCTAACTTATATTCTTTGAATATCTTAAAAGCTTCGGACTTATGTTTCAACAGGAACACATGTCTGAATCTTGAGAGATTATCAGAGAACGTAATGAAGTAAAAAGAACCGGTCTTGGCATGTGTAGACAGGGGACCTTCATACATCAGCATGTATCAATCCCAAGAGTTCACTAACTCTTTCTCTGTTTCCAATAAACAGAGCTGTGGTCATCTTATCTTTGTGACATGACCGGCAAGTTTCATAAGATGTAAATTCAAACTAATTTAAATATGCATCTATATGTAACTTCAGCCAGTCGGGTCGCATTGATATGACCTAGTCTACAATACCTCAAGAAGGATTCATTCATATCTGAACTCTTCCTCTTGTGTATGTTCCTTATACTAAGAACTGTAGTTTGATTTAGAACGTCAATGCTTTTAGATAACGTGCCTGAACCGATCAACTCTTGATATAGGAAATGTTCAAAACATTATTCAACAATACAAAATTATATCCTTTCTTTACTAATAAAGAGACTGATATGATTTTGTATATCAGGTTCGGTATCTAATAACATTTGTTCAGAATCAATATATTCCGGTAATACAGGGTGACGGTGACCAACAGACTTGGCTGCAACACTTGGACCGTTTTCTGTCTCATGAAACTTATCACCCGTTCTCAGTTTTCTACCTATCTGTAGCCCATGTAACAGATTACATATACGGGATCCTGATCCGGTATCACATACCCAGGATGTAAAGGATACTGAGAAACAGTTCTGTGTAATGAACACACCCGAAGATGATGCAT
Organism: Agapanthus africanus; assembly: GCA_030015575.1. Classification (NCBI taxonomy): domain Eukaryota; kingdom Viridiplantae; phylum Streptophyta; class Magnoliopsida; order Asparagales; family Amaryllidaceae; genus Agapanthus; species Agapanthus africanus. The sequence goes on from JASDDO010000024.1 coordinate 892,099,828, forward strand.
CATTATGCACTTTCTTCGTTTGGGCGGCACGGGAAATCTGGTATTCCCCAATTTCCTGCTCTGTCTTATAACAATTATAAGTTGGAGCGGGATCAACGTTCCCCAGCTCAGTATAACAAGCGGGTTCGGTCAATATATCCATTTTATTATCTTGATTAAGGCGTGATATGGTCGCTACCTGGAGAGAGAGAGAAGAAAACACTCAGCGTATGCTCTTGCAAGATTAGATTGGTTATATAATATATCTAATCAGGATATCTCCCACTGTTTTAATCAAATCTTCCTTCAAACCCTAAAAGGAAAGACTAGCCGGGATTAATTACACGCTACAAGTTCTCCAATCTTTCAGCCAGGCCAGTGTCGGTACTTTGAGAGAGGTCCCCCGTGCTTTCGCACGAACCTAATTAAAGTAAATCTCGTTTTCCCAGAGGCGTAACCTCGTTAACACCTTTCTAGACACCTACTTGATCGGCTAATTGTAATGTGTAAAACTCTCCCAGGAGTAACTCTTACTCGCAGTGGGTATCAGGATCCAACTATCTCATAGAAGGTATGCAATCTCATTGCAAATTTCAACACTTGAAATTCCCAATAATATTTTACCCCTAGCGTCCTATGACCTTGACGAAGGCCAAACTACCCATAGTCCGCTAGTCAAGTTCAACCCGTTCATTTCTTGATTGAATTAAACCCACCCGCACGACCCTTGACGAAGGCCAAACTACGCCGTACGAATACCCTAATCCAATCACATCGTATGCAAGCAGATAAGCATTAGTTAGCTACCGTACACTACGCCTTGACGAAGGCCAAACTACCGCAGCACGAATACTAACTAGTACTTATCTGAAATGACGGAGGGCTACGACAGGTTTTTAAGAAAACCCTTTGCGTAATGAACTTGATATCGTTGTAGAATCGAGTGATTTTAAATGGAGTGTTTTTGAGGCTTTTCTAGTTTTGCTAAAGCGGTCACTCCCGGTGAAGGGATCGTCGGCCCTTTCCTCATCGAATAAGGTGCAGGATATTTCACAAATATCACTATGCAAAGCAAAACTCTAAAAGCAATCAAAAGACAAACCGAGTTTGTAGCATCTGCCAGTTATCGCTAAAGGAGTCACTCCCGGTGAAGGGATCTCGGTCCTTTCCTTATCGAATAAGGTGCTGGATGTTCTACAAGGAACACCGCTATGCAAAGCAAGAACTAGAGCTACCAGTTTTTATAAACAAGTTTCTACAATATCTTAGGTTTCTTTTATTTCATTAATCTCATTAATGAAGTCCCATTTTATTATGCTTCACAAGCATCTCTTTTGAAACGAAATCTGCAAAATAACATATATCTCATATATATAATATAAACATTCGTCTCAGGTAGTAATATGATCTCATCACAGAACATTGCAGCAGAAGAACATATATGAAATATTGGATATACTAGGACGTCCGTGTTTTCAATACGAGCCTGTATAAAACACGGATTCCACGGTCGCGATGAATAGCCAAACCCACATCCCTAGACCCCTATGAGAGTGGCAAGTAACACTGCCAATTCTAGGGTTAGGAGACCCGGTCTCGACTCCTCGAGATGGTCTCCCACTGGACCCTAAAACCCGGTTACTTGTGCTCCCCGCCTTGGGTCTACCTAATGCGGAAAAGTAAATAATATACAACGGTGACATCTTCCGCTATCTGGAAGTGCCCCAATAAAAGAATATTACATACAAAAGAATTTTACATGAATGAAAAAGAAAAACTCTCATCTCACATAAAACCCCCGGCTATTCAAACGCGACTATCCAATACAACATATCACAGCAACACATAATATCTCATATCATCAACGTAAGCAAGTATGCGTATCCCGATTGTCGTTGATGTATAGCAACGAAGCCGGCGATACACCACATACTACGCTTACGGTCACAGAAAAGAAAGTGTAAAACTACAACAGTTGGAATCCGCAACCTCCTTAGACATCGCATGCCTATCCAAATGAATTCCTTAGACATCGCATGCCTAACAATTATAAACCCCGCATTTTAGTCTCATTATCGAAAACACTTTTCAATATCAAGTCGGGCAATTCAACAAGATTCCAGAAAAACTGATCGAATGCTCGTCGCAAACTTTAGTAGACGGCCGCACCCCCGATACCGTCGACGAAGTGCACCAAGGCGGAACACCGCTACCGCGAGCACCCGAACGGATGCTTTCGGCGATGGGGTTCTCCTACAGTCACTTGGTCGGGGCTATGGGGCGTAGCTGTCTATTAAGTTTACCCGGCGAGTATCCGCGTACACTACGTGATTGCGACGGACTTTCGATCACATCAAAATTCCGTGGCAACCGATCAAGTGAAACTAAACTGCTATGTTTATAACATTCATTCAGTTATCACATAACTACTTGTGAATTCCAATTATTGTATCACATTCCAGATAAAATAGAAAATATTAAACTTTCCGATCGAACATTCGAACACCCAAGTTTTCCCGAAACCGTTCAACACATGAAATAGGTTCAAAGACATTCACTTCATGCCTCAGTACCAACGGTCCAGCCGTAGAAGGGTCAAGCCAACGCCTCACATGTGGCACGCCGTACTGCCCCAAACCCTAAGGTTCAAAAGGCAGTTCAAGACGGTCACATAATCGAGTTAAGGTTTGTTGTCTTCTAGAGGGTCCACCGCGTTACTTGCACGACTTAGAACGTTCTTAAACACGAGAAAAAATCCAATTTTTGAAAAAATTTCCGACAGGGGAAAAAGTGAGTTATTGATATCCGTTCGAACTTTTTAACAGTTTCTAAAAATTATCCGGAATCACACAGAGACAAAATTAGACAATCCGATCGAATCTTCGAATTCCCTAAACAACCCCAGAAAACTCAACTGTAGAATAAATATTAAAATATTCCAGAAAATACAGCACTAGAAATTAGGAATTACTGTGCAAATGAAAAAGGCTGATTTGACAACTTGGCAGCGGAACCGCCGCACAAGCTAGCTTGTGCCGCGGTTCCGCCGCACTTTAGAGAATTCATGATCACGTGCTCCACAGTAATTCTTCAAATTCCCTGCTGATTTTTCTGCATATTTTTAATTTCGAAAAAGACCAGATTTCAGAAAATGTACAGAGAGCATTCTTGAGTTAGGGTTTCGGTTCGATCGGACTTCTAACTCCGTCTGGACTTCTCCTAAAGCTCTAGTTTGGCTCTGATATCACTGTAGGGTTGCTAGGCACGCGCACAAGGGTCTACGAGGCATCAACCATGCCCGATTAAAAATTTAGCCGTGCCGAACAACCCGAATACGGATCTTTAAACTAGAGATTAGGCGAAAACTAACATGTTAACAACTTTAACACTAAGTGAGAGAGATTACAACCTTTGTAGATCCGGTCCTTCATTTCATATGCTCCGTGTTGTAGTTCCTTCGCTGCGATCATTGGGATCCGGACTCTCGAGAGGTTCCACGAAGAGAAAGATGCAACCTTTGCTTCCGATCTTCGATACTAAGATGATCTACCTTGAAGTTCCGTTAACACAAGCTAACACTCATGAAATGATGTGAACACCCTCATCTAAATGGCAAGGGAAGATGAGGATGATGAAGTAGGATTTTTGCTCTCTTTATTTATCTTTTTCTCACATTTATTCATCACATTGAAAAAAGCTAGCAAGCTTTTTTCATGAAGAAAGATGAAGGAAGAAGATGAAGAAGAATGATGAATATCCGTTTGTGATGAATAGTAATCAAGAATATATGATTGATTATCAAACCATGGTCAAGGATGAGAGGTTAAACCAATGTAGAGAATAAACTAGAGTTAGGGTTTGGTTAGGTCAAAGCATGAGTCATAACAAAATATCTTTATCATGACAAAATAGAATCCTTCTAGAATGAACAAGAAGGTGCTAACCCTAATCAAACCCTAATCCCTTATTATCATCCTTAAACATGTTTTATAATAAATCATATCATGTCACAATAATATATATCACATATATATTATATATTTGCAACAAAAGAAAATAATACAATTAACATATATCGCATATATATCAATGTATTAATCCGGTGAGAAAAAGAATCTTTTAGTGAGCAAATATTGGTTAATGTAATTTAATATATCATATATATTATTATACATTAAATTATCGAATCAACACTTGATCCGACAATCCGGCTATATCGCATTTAACCGACTAATATTTATCCGTACCGATTCATCGAATCAACACTTGATCCGATGACCCGGCTGATATCAAATATCGCGAGAATACAATACGGTATCTCATATCGCATTATCCTCGGTCCCGCACATATCACATATGTGCTCCTACTCCGTTTTGCCTGAGCCAAGAAACCTCTGTGTAGGACTCTAAAGAATCGTCAATACGCCGGCAGTAGGTGATGATCATATCAAACACCCACAAGCTGCAAGCGGTCAGCTAAACGTAACAGCTACCCAGGTATTGAGCGCTCAGAAGATCAATAAGCAAGCCTGTACATTCTCCTGTGAATCCAAACAGTAACACTCCCGTACAGTCCGGTCTCGTCGTCTGATATGTTGCATATCTCGCCTAGGGGTGGTAAACGTCAGACCCCAGTAGCTTGATAAGTCGTGTCGATATAAGGTCTATAACAGTTCGAGAAACTACTGATAACACTTACCAGTAAATCTCAGCAACCCTGGCCAGGGATTTCCGGTTATAGCCAATCGAACACAGCACAACATCAACTCCCTATACCGGGAGAGACGAATCCCCTCCTATCGCTCATTGCCTCCATGTGATTCGGGACTGTACCCAAAAGCCACCTTTTTGCATGCCCTCTTGGACGTGGTATGATGGAAATCAAAGCACAGTGGGAATCACACAAGACTCTATGACGATCTCGGGTCGACAGACTACTCTGTACCAGTGTCACCGGAGAACTGCCATCTGACGTATGGTATAATACCATCTGGGAGTTCTCGGCGAGTCCGTCCAGTGTACCCAGTCTCCACTGAGCACCCGTACACCATCCTTGATGTCGAACACCGATGGATATGGGATCATCCATCGCCCATCATATGAGTCAAGATGCGTATACGCTAGTCTACTCTGGTGCATCGATGCCCCTGTCTCGATACACCCACGACTAGGAACAATTATAGGATATACTCGTCGACTACCGTGGCCCCACTAGTATGATCTCATCATAGTCCCAGTAGTCGAGTACATATCCTAAGGGCTTTATCAACATGTAATATAGAGACAATCAGAGTACAAGTTAAGATAAAGTACAACCAGATAGCATACTATCATGTCGAGCAAGAAAGTCCTCCCTATATATGTCCTAGCATCCACTACAATATACATCGTATGTACAGTAATGGCCTCTAGGGCATACATATAACTAACACAGTTTACCGAAGACCCTTCACTTTAGTTTCATTGTACACTTTTCCTTTCTGTACTTTTCATTTCCTGTTATGTCACTGTTTAGGTATCTTTTTATTTCAGTTGTATTTCCTTTCATGTATTGTATAAAGAATGTTACTAAATAAAAGTTATTGTTCTTTTTATTTCTTGTCTCTTGTGTACTTATTTTTTATTGCTTAGATACGCTTAGCGTATGTACTTCTGAGTATATACGTAGCGGACCTCGTCGCGTCTCCTTCGCCGTACACTGGGAAGCGGGGCGTGACAGATCTTTGATCCAAAGATGGAGAACATTTAGTTCTGGCGCTAGCGCTCTCATGCTTTACATGTGGGGCGCTGCCTCAGAGTTTTTGACTCTTAGCGCTGGCGCACCTGGCGCGAGCGCTCTCGTGCTTTGCACGTGAGGCGCTGTCTCAGAGTCTTTGACTCTTAGCGCTGGCGCTCCTGCTGCCAGCGCTCTCGTGCTTTGCACATGAGGCGCTGCCTCAGTTTAAATTTTAAATTTTGAACAGAGTTTTGCTTTGATTAGGGGAAACAAATGCCCCCCACCGTTGCGCTCACGTGGTTTACACGTGAGTGCAGCGGTGGCAGCCTTTCCACCGTTAGGTCAACTTGGAAGTTGGATCGACTTCCCCTGTCTATAAATAGAGCCTTTGGCCCTTTGAGACGACCGCTGTTCATCTTCTTGCTTTCCTGTTTTCTAAGAATCTTATTCTCTCTTCAGAGCTAAGCTCTCTGTCTTAAGAACTCTCTTAGAGTCAGAACCCTGTCGAAAATTTTAGGTAAAGATCAAATCTTTGAAGGAATTATTTCATAATCTAGGGTTTCACCTATTAACAGAGCCTTGCTCTTCTCAGATCATAGATCTAAAAAAATGTTTTAAGGTTTTACCCATTAACAGAGCCTTACTCTTCTCAGATCATAGATCTGTTCATCTTCCATGAAGAACTCTTAGAGTTTGTTCATAGATCTTGAAGATCTTGGAGTTTTTAACTTAGTAAAGCTTTGCTTTTTAGGGTTTTTGATGGGTTACTCCATCATCTTCACATAGCACAGATCTTCAGAATTTTTTTGAGGGGAATTTTTATTCTCTTCACCATTAGAGTTGACAGATGTCACTCTTTTGCAGAGCGCTGCTCTCAAGGGAGTTTTACTCGGCCCGAGGGGCCTCTCATTAAATGAGAATCCTTTTAGGATTTCCTATTTAATGAGTGACTGTCTCATCAATGATGAGTCGTCACCTTCATTTGGTGGGTCCCCTTTGGTCCATTTCCACTGCATTGCAGTGCGGTACAAATTTTAAGTACTAAGTGTCAGAATTTGGACTGTAGCATTGACAGCTAACCCTTGTTCTTTCTCGTGCCGTACTATGTCTTTTGACACTTTCTTCCCGTTCGTTCGTCCGGAGAGCGCATTTGCTGACGCGCCCGTGGATAGGGAAGTATCCGCTCTCATCAGAGATCACGACCCGGAGCGGAAATCTCTTCATCTATGGGTCGTGGTACAATCAAATCATCCAGGGTCGACGCAGCTTCTCTTGTGCGATGCCTTCGGAGCCCATTTCGGCGATCTACTACGCCCACTCACCCCCAGTGAACTATGTCGTAGAGGAGGTCAACTGGACTTCGGAGGGCTGCCTTCAGCCCTCTATGGCCGCGATACCCGTACAGCCACCGATGGCTTTGGATACTCTGGGGCGGCGTATATGTCAAGGCGAGCACGCCTGTAATACCCAGCCCCTCTTATACCAAAATATGCATTTTGTTACTCTAGAATCCTATTTACTCTTATTTATAATTTTAATGATTTTATTTATGATTTTATCTTTTCTTATATAATTAATTATTTATGTTAAAGTCCCCTTTTATTTTATTTGGAAAATTTTTCCCCTTCAACCATTTCCTTTATCTACTTAAAATTAAACCCTAAAACCAAATAAATTCCTTAAGCCCGCTCCTTTTATCATCATCTAAATTTTCTTTAAATTCCCATAACCCAAGCCCTGGCCCGTTCACTTTTCTCTAATCTTTTTCTATTTTTTTTCCTAAGCCCAGCGCCGGCCCGGCTCCCCATTTAAATTAATGGGAATTTATTTATTTTCTTGGCCCAAGCTTCCCAGCCCATCCCATATCCTTTTCTTAATTATTCTCTATTTCCTTTTCGCAAGCCCAGCCCACTTCTCCTGCGGCCCGTTTCACTCCTGCCCGCGCCCTCTTCGCACCCGACCCGCACCAACAGTGCCTCCGTCCCCAACGGCTCTTTCCTTTTCCCGCGCACGCGTTCCGCGATCCCCGCCGCTTCCGTCGCCAACGTTCGCGACCACGACGCCCACGCTCGCACGCCGTTTCCCCCACGACCCGCCCCTACGTCGTCCACTCAACGCGCCCCCTCGTCTCTTCGATCTCATTCACATCCCCTATTTCTCTCGCCCACAGTCCCGGGAATCCATCGACTCACCGACCATCTCCTTTCTCCATCCGCCTCCTCTCGACACCGCGACCACTATAGCCACACCCCCTCGGCGTCAGCAGCACCCCCTCAGTCGACTCCCCCGCAGCTCATCATCATCATCGTCGACGTCGTCATCGTCGTCGCCTCTCTCACCATCCCTCACTGCCACCGCCGACCTCACCCTCGCTGGCATCACTCTCTACCTCTCTGTTCCTCTCTCTCTCTCTATACTCTCTCTCTCTATCTCTCTATTCTCCCCCTCACACTCTCTACATCTCACTCTCTACCTCTCTGTTCCTCTCTCTCTCTCTGCATCTCTCTCTCACTCTGTTCCCCTCTCTCACTCTCTATCTCTCTGCCTCTCTCACCCTCCATCTCTCTCTCTCTCAGCTCTCTCCCACTCTCCCTCTGTGCTCTCTCTTTCTCACTGCATACTCTCCCTCTCATCTCTCTCACTGCCTACTCACACTCTCTCTTTCTGCCTAATCTCTCTCTCTCATTTCTCTTTCTCTCTCTCTAGCACTCTCTCTCCCTCTCCAAATCTCGCCGTCTCTCCATTCCCTATCTACCTACACCACAAGATATTGCCCGAGCCCGCAACAGCAAACTCCGACAAGCTCGAGCCAGGATCGAGACTTTTTGTCACTGTGGTGCCGTGCCGGAATCGGCGTTGCCGTGTCGCGCGTGTGTCGTGTTCGTGCCATTACCACTGCCGTGCATCGCCTAGACGCCTCCAGGCAAGTTCATTACTTGCTTACATGCTATTTTACCTAAGTTACAATCGCTAAGTATATATATTATAAGTTACGGTTTAAAATATTTATGTGCCATAACCTGCTCGACGCGTGTTCCCAAAGAAAATACTTTTCTAAATTGACGGAATTAGATTACTTACCTTGGCCCTTGCTGCGATGAACACCGTGTGCAAGTTTCGCTGGAAAATATGACCGTTAACGACTAAAACAACTACCCCCAAGTTTAACCGTAAAACTGGAATTTTATTGTACCTGAAAACCGTTAAATTCACCATAAATCATATACATACTAGAATGGTGCGTTCGAGGGCTCAAATCGAAGCCGACTCGACGAACTTTAACCCTATACCAGTTTCTTGACATTACTGTATTTAAACCGTAATGATAATTGGATCGGAGTGCGACTCTGGACTGCAGTCCAGAGCGAATCCAGTCGTTGTTTGCTGTTCCGTATCGAGTACCACAGGATTCCCTTAACTCATAAGTTGCGGAACTCCGCTTTTTACTGTAGGTGAACCTGTTAGCTAGATAACACAGTTGGTTTCATTCTGTTTCGTTACCGTTTGATATTTAATCTGTAATTTAATAGATCGGGACGCATAACAGTCCCAGTAGAATCAGAACAGACATATTGGCATTGAATAGTGTATATCTCCTGACGTGGAGACGCGATCGAAGATCCGTCTATTGCGTTGAAAACCTTATTGAAAACCCTAGAATTTATCCAACTGTAGCGTCACTAAAATCCGATCCCAACTAGGATCAAAATGCGTTGCGAAACGTACTTCTGATTCTGAAATTGGATTTCCAGCCGCGAGCGCTTAAAATGAAATGGTTATAATTATTGATCCTGGAACCCGATTGGCTTGAAACTAAATTTGATGGATGAATAACTGAACATACTAATTACTATCTGTTTATCGTTTCGCTAAATTATATGTGTACGTTTCATGATAAATCGTACAAGTGATAAATTACTGTTTTTGTGACACTTTAATAGTGCTTATATACTGTTCACGCATCATATCATACCCATATCGTTGTAGTGATAACCTAGTGATATCGTGCATTTACCCAGTGTTAGATTCTAGTGATGATTGTGGCAAGTACGTCAGTGTTCGTGTATCCGTGATTAAGTGAAAGTGATACGTACTTGTACACAATCAGTGACCCTATTATTCTATTGCATTGTCGACGTCTGTGGGATGCGTGTACGTGTGACTATAAGTGGTATGGGACACTTATGGAAGCGCTTGTACGGGTGTCACAGATAAGGCATCCGACACTGCCATTTATCTTAGATATTGGTCGGGACGTGCTTGATGGAGGCCCTGCCTCCAGTTCTCGCGCAGACATGTCACGGATCGATTAGTATTTAGGGTCATAGTTAGTGTTTGATGTAGACCACGGGGTGTGGGGTAGTTTAAGTGTGAATTCAACAGAATCTCGGGAGTCCCATGCCGGCTTATATATTTAGGGAGATATATGGAGATTTACATGGTATGTGATATACACCGTGATATACATGTTACATGTTGGGCCCGTGGTCCCTTGCCCTTGGGTTCTACCCTTGGGTGGAGGACACTCGCGAGTGGTTGATTCTCACACTTGGACTGACGATAGGCTTAGTGACCTATACAGTAAGACTTAGAGACTGATAGGGATACGGGCATTTACATACCTTATATACTATGTTGACATACGTGACATATCATTCTACTGCTTTACTGCTCCGCTGCATTGATTACTGCACATTCATATTCATGCTGTTATTGATTTACTTTTATTCATATCTATTACCACTGTTAGAACTGTCACTTGATGTTATATATATTATATTGCTATTGAGTATCTCTGACGACCTGAGTATGCATGCTCAGTGTGAGGAGAAGATTTAGCCTAGACGTGCATCACAGACTTCTTGACTTGCCATTCCGAGTTACATTCGTTGTTCCATTTCAGGTCAGTTCATTTTACTGCTTTACTCCAGTTACTGTATTTCTCATTACCTGCGCATTATTTACTGTTTACCAAGATAAACTAGAAGCCGAAGTGTGACTACGGCAGGACATTTCCTTGACCGTAGGAGCACGGCTGGCCTTGTCTACCCCTCGTATTCCGTATTTTGGAAAGCGGGGCGTGACATGGTTTAGTTGGTATCAGAGCCAGGTTTTGCATCGATTGGAATTGCAGTTTTCCGTATATAGTTTGGCAATCTAAGACATCTCTCGGTCTAGATTGTAAACTTGTCATCCTTGATCCATATTCACATCGCATGTTCTGCTATCCATTCACTAGGGTTTCAGGAAACTTGGCAAGGTTTCGTGGTTATAATTGTGAACTACATCACGATTACACTACCATACTCTGTTTAAGTGACTTGGAGTCGTACGGTTGGTTCTCCACTTATAATAAATTCGGCACCTCTGATATTTTTGAATCCTTGTCCTATCCATATTATATTCTGATTCGTATACCTTGTGACTTATATCATCCTCAAAATCATCATTTCAGGATCATGTCTTTCAACGACTTTTCCTCTATCTCCACTCCCCAGAATCAGACCGTTGAGATCCTTAGCGTGCTGCAAGGACTAAAGGAAGCCCAGGAGCGGACAAATGACTTGTTGGCTGAAGGACTGAGAAGACAGATGAATCAGGCATCAGCGGCTGTCTCCAATCACAAAGGGATCCCCGTTAGAAGAGGAAAGGAGAAGAAGATGAAGCGTCAATTTGTTCCCCAGCGACAGAAGCAGCAGAAGACCACATGCTGTGGATACTGTAGGAGGCCAGGACATCTTCAGAAGGATTGTCGCCGCGCCCAGGGAAAATGTCTGATATGCGGGTCCAACAAACATCTCATCAACGGTTGCCCAGAAAGGAAGGAACTACAAGGAGGAAACTCGTCCACACTCCACACTTCTGCCACTTGAGGATTATCGCATGGTTCGAACTTCGACGATAAGGCGGATCTAACGCAGGATTCAACTCACGCGACGAGAATGCAATGTTATAACGGTCGAAGAATGATTTTTTCATGTTATCTAATTTCAATAATAATATTGTTATTTTTATGAATGTTTCTTTCCGGTTGAAACCTTGTATCCGCTGAACTTTTAGTTGAATGCAATAAAATTTGAATCGTAATATATGTATCTTTCTTTTGTCATTTCCCTTGTTCATACTATTCAGTAGCATAACATTTTAATCTTGATTTTACAATTCCTGCCACCGCATATCTTTCCATACTTCGTACACTTGGCCATTTTCCTTATTCATTCCATTGTCTAATCATGACTCTTTTTCTTTCAGACTATGGCCCATCCTGGAGCAGCGCCGCATCTAGATGAGGATACACAGTCATGCGTTTCCTTAGATCACACACTGACGAGTTCTGATGATGAGGTCAATGGTCCCCAGGTCAACTTCGGAAACAACGATTCAGAGGACGAAGAAGTAGCCGCCCCAGAGTTTAACGTGTTAGCTGATTCCGACGAAGAAGAAGGAGATCCTGAAGAGAACCCTATAGAGGAAGACCCGATAGAGGAAGATCCCGATGAAGACCCGATAGAAGAAAATCCAGTTGAGGAAAATCCCGTGGAAGAAAATCCAGAAGAAGAGAATCACATGGAATCGGACCTCGATGAAGAAGCTCCATCCGAGGAAGAAGGACCAGAAAATCAAGACCCTGCTGTGGAAGAACTTCCAGTGGTAATGCCTGCAAGACGATATGGCAATGGACGCCCCTACCTGAGTGCGCGAGCCTACCGCAACCTACTGAATCTCCACAACCGCGACTGACGGAATTTCTTTTGATGTTGTCTTTCTGGCCAAATAAAATGTATATAGTTTAGGGCCACTTTTCGTCTTTGAGAATGCCTTGTTTCAAATTTTCTTGAATGAAATAAATCTTCTGAATTCGTAAATCTTTTGATTATTGGTTCGCTCGATACTTGTTTATTGCCCATATCCATTTAGTTTTCTGCGGAGATTCCTGACTGTCCACCCTACTCATTGTATAGTTTTCACCCTCGTTTCGATTAGAAAGTACCGCACCCTGATCCTTGGAATGAGCCACCTTTCACCCTTCGTCTGTGTCCCATTTGAGATCCTTCTAGGAGGAGAACAGTTCTGGTGAAACTTCCGAGTTCACTAACTCTTCAAATTTTGATTCGTGTGTTGTACCGACTGTTGTTTCCCCCACACTTCTCCTTTTGTATTCCTTTGTTGCTCATCCTTGCTTCCTGTGCTGACCCTATCCCAATCTCCTTAACATTCAGCCTAAAGCCGCCACACTCCGACCTTCTGATTGAGCCACACCTTCTTGTAATCATTACCCTAGCTAGCCCTATTCATATTGATGATTTCTCTATTACCCCAAATATATTTAGAGACACTATTATTCAAAATTTAGTTTCCATTATCTTAAATTTATCAAAGAGTACGTGTTATTGATTTCTCCGTTTTATGTATTTTAAGTGCATTATTACTATTCCCATTTTCAGTGCGCAAACTTACACTGCGCATATATTGTTCCATGTCCCCGTTTTCGTTATGTGAGTTTTCTAAGTTGATTCAAAACTATTTGATCGACACATCATCTTAAAACGTTTTAAACTACCGACAAATCTTTCACTACTTTATTATCGTTATCTTATTTCTAGTATTATGCATATGCTTACTATTATAAGTAGTTGAGCCTTATACTTATTATTTCTGTTTGCTATTTTGATATACTTAGATGTGCACACATTTAGTTTCGACTTTTACCGAGCACACTTTGATTAATATTATTCGTTATTAATACCTATATTCTCGTGTACATGTATTTACTCTTATAGTTATTCCTATCTTATACCTATTTAGACTTATCTTCTGTATGCTGCTCTTACATGCTTATACCTTCAAGTTTCTTTGTCCACGAATTTCCAGTAAATCCTTATATGTTAGTTGCAATTATGATAGCTTCGCTTATGTTTCTATAACTTATATTTTTTTAAATTTCGAGGACGAAATTTTTGTAAGGGTGGTATGATGTAATACCCAGCCCCTCTTATACCAAAATATGCATTTTGTTACTCTAGAATCCTATTTACTTTTATTTATAATTTTAATGATTTTATTTATGATTTTATCTATTCTTATATAATTAATTATTTATGTTAAAGTCCCCTTTTATTTTATTTGGAAAATTTTTCCCCTTCAACCATTTCCTTTATCTACTTAAAACTAAACCCTAAAACCAAATAAATTCCTTAAGCCCGCTCCTTTTATCATCATCTAAATTTTCTTTAAATTCCCATAACCCAAGCCTTGGCCCGTTCACTTTTCTCTAATCTTTTTCTATTTTTTTTTTCCTAAGCCCAGCGCCGGCCCGGCTCCCCATTTAAATTAATGGGAATTTATTTATTTTCTTGGCCCAAGCTTCCCAGCCCAGACCCATATCCTTTTCTTAATTATTCTCTATTTCCTTTTCGCAAGCCCAGCCCACTTCTCCTGCGGCCCGTTTCACTCCTGCCCGCGCCCTCTTCGCACCCGACCCGCACCAACAGTGCCTCCGTCCCCAACGGCTCTTTCCTTTTCCCGCGCACGCGTTCCGCGATCCCCGCCGCTTCCGTCGCCAACGTTCGCGACCACGACGCCCACGCTCGCACGCCGTTTCCCCCACGACCCGCCCCTACGTCGTCCACTCAACGCGCCTCCTCGTCTCTTCGATCTCATTCACATCCCCTCTTTCTCCCGCCCACAGTCCCGGGAATCCATCGACTCACCGACCATCTCCTTTCTCCATCCGCCTCCTCTCGACACCGCGACCACCATAGCCACACCCCCTCGGCGTCAGCAGCACCCCCTCAGTCGACTCCCCCGCAGCTCATCATCATCATCGTCGACGTCGTCGTCGTCGCCTCTCTTACCATCCCTCACCGCCACCGCCGACTTCACCCTCGCTGGCATCACTCTCTACCTCTCTGTTCTTCTTTCTCTCTCTATACTCTCTCTCTCTATCTCTCTCTATTCTCCCACTCACACTCTCTACATCTCACTCTCTACCTCTCTGTTCCTCTCTCTCTCTCTGCATCTCTCTCTCACTCTGTTCCCCTCCCTCACTCTCTATCTCTCTGCCTCTCTCACCCTCCATCTCTCTCTCTCTCAGCTCTCTCCCACTCTCCCTCTGTGCTCTCTCTTTCTGTAACACCCGAGCCCAATAATACTATTTCTATTGCTAGTTGAGTGCTATACATTGCTCATTCCAATTATCCTGAATTTTTGGTGTTTATTGTTAAATTCTAACCGGTTAAGTCATTTTGGCACATAACAAATTTTAACACCGAAAATGAAATTAAAAATATCCATGTTGTCCTACTCGTCGCCACTAGTCGCGTGGTAGCATCCGCACGTCGAGATTTCGTCCCGTTCGGCTAAACGGGCAAGTTTGGACGACTACGCGCGCGTGCAAGTGTCCGACTTGGGGGCATGCAGTTTAATCATTAAACACCCTTTTTCAAAATTTGGAACCCGCTTAAAATCCTATAATTTGAATTTGAAATATTTGGGCGCAACCCGGGCGCGATTTGGAAATGTTTCATTTAGCGCCGAAAAATGCCCATTTAATTAAATATTATGAAACTAAACTATATATACGATAATATATTCTGTTACTATTTTTTACGTTTAAAATCTTTTAAACTTTTCCCTTTTAAAACTTCCAGCCAATTACGAGGGATTTAAATCCCTCGTGGGCCCCCTTTCCTTCTCTCTCTCTCTCCGTCTCTCTCTATCTCTCTCTATTCTCCTTCTCTCTCTCTCTCTAACAACTTCCCTCTCTCTCTCTAACAACCTCTCTCTCTCTCTCTATCTATTATATTTAAGCGTTACTGTTCCTCGTTTTCACCCATGAGAAAACTCCTGCGACGAAACCTCACCGAACCTTAACCCTAGTTTCGTCGAGCCCTCGCCGTCGACCTCCCTGCGACCTCGCCGTCGCCGTCCTTGCCTCCACGGCCTTACCGCACCCCCTACCTCCTTCCTCCCTCCTTGCCGAGCTTCCAAACCCAATCCCGACGCCACCACCAGCACCCAGTGCCGCCGTCGACGCCGCCTCCCATCGCCGATGACGCCAAGGCCTTCCTCCCTTCATCCTCGTCCCGACCTCGTCGTCTTCTTCCTCCTCCCCTCGCCGGACCACCACAGAACCCGAGCCCGACCCTAGCACCAACCCCCGGGTCGCTGGAAAACGTGCCGTCGATCCTCGCCGTCGTCACCAGAGCCACCTCCGACCACCTCCGTCTCCCCTTGATCACCAGAGCGGGCCAGCACCCCTCTACTCACCGCACTACCCTCTTTCCAACGAACCCAGAAAATTCCAGCCGTCGCTGCTCGCCGTCGCTGCCTCGCCGGCGCCCCATCGCCGCCTCGCCGGCGCCCCATCGCCGTCGAGCCCGTCGTGGTTGCCCCCTGGTGTTTCCCTATAAGCATCTCTATCTTTCCATTTGTGCTAGATCCCCCCGCTGATCTTTAATACGTATATCGTGTTTTGCTAACTTCGTCGCCTTTGACTTTCGCCGGATTCCGGCCGTGCCGTCGTTTGGACCCGACGCTCCAGCGAGGTACTCTGGTCCGTGTGGTCCCGCTGTTCGCTGTTGGGACTCGATCCGTGGCCCGTGCACCCGTCTCGTGTTTTCCGCCGACGTTGCATTCGTGTTTTCCGGTTTGCGAAACCATCGAGGCAAGTATCCGAATACTTGCTCTAACATGCTAGTATACAAGATCAAGTCTTGCTATACATTTAATTATCACATTACTTAAATTAACCACACAGTTGATGGTAATATCGGTATTTGGTATAACTTAGAATTGACGGTTGCAATTATCCTTAACATTAAATCAGTATAGTAGTTTCTTGTAATTAATCGGTCTGCTATCAACTAACTAAACCAATTAAATCGTCCTTGCTTCATTTGTTAAATCATCCATGAGACAATTATTTATGCTTTAGTTTAAATTCATGTAGCTTCATTACTTTATGTTGTTGATATTGTTTCACCTTGTGACTATTGCACCCCAAGGGTGCTTGAACCTGTTAATAAAGATAATGCAAAGCACCATTGTGATTAAGTGACTATCAGTGCTGTTTACTTTAAATTCTTGCCGCTGTTACTTATTCGATTGTATACCTGTTGAGACCACATACTCGATTACATTACATATTGACCCGACCCTGCTACACCTGACACATGTTTACATACTGATGCACTGCACATGACACATACATACATACCGACTCAACCTGTTGAAACATGACCTGACCTGTTACCTGATCTCATGTCTAATGCCGACAAACCTGACTTGGGGTCCTCATGGACCATTCCTGTTGTCTATCCAGACAGACCTGCTTTTACCTGATCTTGTGTTGGCATTAGTCCCTGATTACTGAATACCTGACTTGACATACATAACTTGGGGGTATGGGGAAATCAAAGGTGAAACCGACTTGTAACTCAACAGTTCGATACCTGTTCTGATCAGTCTTACGGGCTTGGCCAGCCCCGGAGTGATGATGCTGACATCACTCGCCCATCCTGCTACCTATTTACTGCCTAGCGGCACGTCTCGGATTCAGCCCCGAGAACCTTGACCGTGGTCCCGGGCACACACGGGATACTATTGAGTTACATCGACGAGTCGCCAATTGATTTCAAAGACTTTAGAGTAGAAACCTGATAGGACAGTTTAGTTACCACTGCACATTACCCGGCACTGTTATTTCATAGTACTGCTTCATTCATATTCATCCCTGCATTGCTTATTACCATGTTTATATTATATTATTAGTTGACATGACGCGCTGACGTCTGGGTTTTGCATGGCCCAGATTCCTTACCACTGTCGACGACCGAGCAGGAGTACTTCAGCCAGCAGGCTGAACTGTGAGTTCCTTAGTGATTAGTTTATTTATTTCATTTCATTTCCAGATGTGAGCCCGCATTATGGGACGTATTGTTTATTTATTGTATTGGATCATTTGCTTCCGCACTTATTGTTTATTGACTCTTGTTATTATGGATTTGGACATGTGTTAGATTAGTTTATTTATCTTATTCTTGATATCTCTACAGCCGTAATGTGACTGTGGATGGATACTTCCTACCCACAGGTAGCATGGTTGGCTATGTCACGTGCCCAATCTTGCGTACTCTGGGAAGCGGGGCGTGACACTTTCTCACTGCATACTCTCCCTCTCATCTCTCTCACTGCCTACTCACTCTCTCTTTCTGCCTAATCTCTCTCTCTCTCTCATTTCTCTTTCTCTCTCTCTAGCACTCTCTCTCCCTCTCCAAATCTCGCCGTCTCTCCATTCCCTATCTACCTACACCACAAGACATTGCCCGAGCCCGCAACAGCCAACTCCGACAAGCTCGAGCCAGGATCGAGACTTTTTGTCACTGTGGTGCCGTGCCGGAATCGACGTTGCCGTGTCGCGCGTGTGTCGCGTTCGTGCCATTACCACTGCCGTGCATCGCCTAGACGCCTCTAGGCAAGTTCATTACTTGCTTACATGCTATTTTACCTAAGTTACAATCGCTAAGTATATAGATTATAAGTTACGGTTTAAACTATTTATGTGCCATAACCTGCTCGACGCGTGTTCCCAAAAAAAATACTTTTCTAAATTGACAGAATTAGATTACTTACCTTGGCCCTTGCTTCGATGAACACCGTGTGCAAGTTTCGCTGGAAAATATGACCGTTAACGACTAAAACAACTACCCCCAAGTTTAACTGTAAAACTGGAATTTTATTGTACCTGAAAACCGTTAAATTCACCATAAATCATATACATACTAGAATGGTGCGTTCGAGGGCTCAAATCGAAGCCGACTCGACGAACTTTAACCCTATACCATTTTCCTGACATTCCTGTATTTAAACCGTAATGATAATTGGATCGGAGTGCGACTCTGGACTGCAGTCCAGAGCGAATCCAGTCGTTGTTTGCTGTTCCGTATCGAGTACCACAGGATTCCCTTAACTCATAAGTTGCGGAATTCCACTGTTTACTGTAGGTGAACCTGTTAGCTAGATAACACATTTGGTTTCATTCTGTTTCGTTACCGTTTGATATTTAATCTGTAATTTAATAGATCGGGACGCATAACAGTCCCAGTAGAATCAGAACAGACATATTGGCATTGAATAGTGTATATCTCCTGACGTGCAGATGCGATCGAAGATCCGTCTATTGCATTGAAAACCTTATCGAAAACCCTAGAATTTATCCAACTGTAGCGTCACTAAAATCCGATCCCAAATAGGATTTAAATGCGTTGCGAAACGGACTTCTGATTCTGAAATTGGATTTCCAGCCGCGAGCGCTTAAAATGAAATGGTTATAATTATTGATCCTGGAACCCGATTGGCTTGAAACTAAATTTGATGGATGGATAACTGAACATACTAATTACTATCTGTTTATCGTTTCGCTAAATTATATGTGTACGTTTCATGATAAATCATGCAAGTGATAAATTACTGTTTTTGTGATACTTTAATAGTGCTTATATACTGTTCACGCATCATATCATACCCATATCGTTGTAGTGATAACCTAGTGATATCGTGCATTTACCCAGTGTTAGATTCTAGTGATGATTGTGGCAAGTACGTCAGTGTTCGTGTATCCGTGATTAAGTGAAAGTGATACGTACTTGTACACAATCAGTGACCCTATTATTCTATTGCATTGTCGACGTCTGTGGGATGCGTGTACGTATGACTATAAGTGGTATGAGACACTTATGGAAGCGCTTGTACGGGTGTCACAGATAAGGCATCCGACACTGCCATTTATCTTAGATATTGGTCGGGACGTGCTTGATGGAGGCCCTGCCTCCAGTTCTCGCGCAGACATGTCACGGATCGATTAGTATTTAGGGTCATGGTTAGTGTTTGATGTAGACCACGGGGTGTGAGGTAGTTTAAGTGTGAATTCAACAGAATCTCGGGAGTCCCATGCCGGCTTATATATTTAGGGAGATATATGGAGATTTACAGGGTATGTGATATACACCGTGATATACATATTACATGTTGGGCCCGTGGTCCCTTGCCCTTGGGTTCTACCCTTGGGCGGATGACACTCGCGAGTGGTTGATTCTCACACTTGGACTGACGATAGGCTTAGTGACCTGTACAGTGAGACTTAGAGACTGATAGGGATACGGGCATTTACATACCTTATATACTATGTTGACATACGTGACATATCGTTCTACTGCTTTACTGCTCCGCTGCATTGATTACTGCACATTCATATTCATGCTGTTATTGATTTACTGTTATTCATATCTATTACCACTGTTAGAACTGTCACTTGATGTTATATATATTATATTGCTATTGTGTCGCTCTGACGACCTGAGTATGCATGCTCAGTGTGAGGAGAAGATTTAGCCTAGACGTGCATCACAGACTTCTTGACTTGCCATTCCGAGTTACATTCGTTGTTCTATTTCAGGTCAGTTCATTTTACTGCTTTACTCCAGTTACTGTATTTCTCATTACCTGCGCATTATTTACTGTTTACCAAGATAAACTAGAAGCCGAAGTGTGACTACGGCAGGACATTTCCTTGACCGTAGGAGCATGGCTGGCCTTGTCTACCCCTCGTATTCCGTATTTTGGGAAGCGGGGCGTGACAACGCCCTTGGGGATAGCCGTACATGATAGGCTTGATTCCTCACCATCTAGCCGGATATTTGCAGTGGACCCGGTACATTTTGTCGGCCAAGAAATCGCAACTGCTGAAGTTCGGGTTGTACCCCGCGATTTATGCGTCTCTCTTCCAGTATTCCACGCCCCCTGTATGGTGGGTCAAAGCTTTCTTGGAACAATGGAACGTTCCGACTCATACCTTTCTTCTGTCAGATCGGGAAGTCTCAATCTCTTTGGAGGAATTCGCGGAGATCTCCGGCTTGCCTGTCAGGGGAGAACATTACGAGGAGCTACTTCCTCCTGACGAGTACATCTTTGCCGCCAAGTCAATGGTGATGGGCCTTACCCCGGAGAATTCCATTCAACGTCAATCCCCAAGTCTGATTAAGGTGTTGAACATTTATAAGAGTCTATTTCTCAAATCCGGAAGCCACGGGGTTAACTTCACAGATTTCATTGCCCGTTTTCTCCGCCCAGAAGTCCTGTCGAAGGAAGCCATGAAATTCGCCAAACTCGACGGTCCTTTTGGCTTTGGTTTGGACAACCAGCCGGCAGTGGAAGCGGATCAGAGGAACTTCTTTCTCCCTGACATCCCGGTCGTCTCTTTCACAGAGCTCGCAGCTTCTGACGTCGACGAGGAGGCTTTCTTTTTGGGGTTCCTCGGGCTATGGCTAAGCTGGTTTGTGCTCCCAATGCATGTAACGCTTTAGAAATCGTTTTGCGAATTTTCCCGTTTTAGGGCAAAATTGTCGGTTTTTCCCGTTTTAACCCGATTTCGATCAAACGACCGTATAAGCTTACCGACACCTAATTTGTCCAAAATAAAACTTGTGCATGAACTTTGGGAGTATTTGGGAGGTTTTGGTTCAGATAGATTTTTTCCCGAATAAAATATTATTTTAAGCGGTGTTTTGTGCACGTAAATCGGGAAAATTTTTATTTTTGTGAATAAATTAATTTTGCCACTAGAATTATTTTAGAAGGTTCTGTTTAAATATCTAGATTTTTTTTGTGACTAATGGTTTTTTTTTAAAATTAAAAGAAAAGGGTGTAATGGTGGCAAAATGCATTAATTAGCATTTATTACTCTTTTTCCTTGCTTTTTCTTCACAAAATATTACACAAACCCCCCCTCTCACCTTGGCCGACCCTCACCCCCCCATTTCTGTCCTAAACATTTCCAAACTCATTTCTCTCTCATTTTCTTTCAAAAACACAAAAAGAAATCCAAAAATAAATCCAAAAATTCCTATATAAATATTAAACCATTTTTCCTTCACTAATCCTTCTGGATCTTCATCAAAGCTTGATTTTTGGAGGCTAAAGTGATGGATCTAATTTCTTTTTGGTGTTCTTGAGGAGGTATAATTTCTTACCTTAATCCATAATTAATTGCTTTAATCTTTAACTAGCTAATTTAGTTAACTATTTAAGTGCTTAGTTTAGCATTTAATTCATGATTAATTCATTATATTTGGTTTAAGAAATTCATGTTAGGGTTAAATTTTGATTAAGTGATTAGTGTTTAATTCAAATGTTAAATTGTGTTTTGGAAAAGAATAATCTAGTAGAAAGTGTTAAAAATTGCTAATAAGCATTTTGTTTAATTAAGCAAAATTGCTTACTAGATTTTTGCTAAAAGATAATTAGCGAGTGTTAAAAATATAGGATTGGTTTAGATAGCTTAGTTAAGATATTTTAAGGTATTTGTAATTGTTAGATTTGTGTTATCTTGAATCTAGTGCGATATATTGCGATAGGTTGCTTACTAGATTTCGGGGTTTTCCGACGTAGGGTTCGTTTGGTAGTTGCGAGCTTATATCCAGTGTATTCATCGTAATTTTTGTGTTGTGTTGCGCGATCGGGACGATCGGGGTCCAGAATTGGTGTTTTGTAGTTTAGCGACCCCAATTAGGGTTTTAGCCGGTATCGTGCGCGATAAATGCGGTAAGCGCGCAGTGTAATTTTCCGGGCGTTTTCGTCGCGTTTCGTTGTCTTTTCATCATTTTAGGATATTTAGCTTATGTGTTGTATTTATGAAATTTTATGTTCGCAAGCAGGGACTTCGGGTGCTGCGGACAAGGGGAAGCAAGTGGTCGGATTTTCTTAGCTCGAGACCATCTGTGAGTAGATTTAACATCTACGGGGAAATCGCCCGTATGGCGTTATGCGTCGGGGTGAATATGATATGATAGCTGCATGTATTTGCATATTAGTTACTTTCATATGAATGTCATTGCATAGCATTATCTGTTGTACTTGACTCGTACCTTTAGATATAACACATTACTGACGGTTCATATTGCACGAGCACTAAATTGTATGCTACACCCACACCGTCTGTAATTGCCATGACACGCACAAACACCTACATATGTGATATGATAGTGGATAGGAATGATTGGAGTAGTAACTCTTATTCTATTATGCATATGAAATACTGTGGGCACATACATACGTGATATTGCATTGGGCAGGAATAGTTAAGGTAGTGAACCTTATTCCACTTCACTTATATCTTGCTATAATTACCTATACATCATGCACACCTATTGACATGTACACCCTCGTATTTGATTACATGTAGATACTTAAACCCTGCTACACTTACATGTACACTTCATATGATACTGCATTTATTTTCGAAGGAATTGGGAACCGCATGATATGTTTTTAAAGCTAGATTCAATTTAAAGAGCGGTTTTCCCTTTATATGCTCATATTGATGTTTTATGTTGCATATATCAGTTTTAGATGGATTTTACGCATTGAGATATGGATTTCATATGATTTATGGATTTGAGAACCGTGGGGGATATTTTCAAGAAAACTTTGTATTGTTTGAAAACCCGGTTTCTCTTGATATGATATTTGATGCGTCCACCATGTGATTTCTCGGTTCTGAGATATGGCTTGTGATACCCGATTCGAGGAGCGGGATGTACCGTCTGCGGGTACATGGTGGACCCGGTATGGTACCCCGGGGTGAGTGGTGATTTCGTGGTGTAGACGATAAACCTGACGGTGGGACCACTACCTACCGGTGATTGTATTTGGACTCGGCGGTTATCATGGAGATACCGACCGGAGTGAGGTATGACATATCGTCAGGGCTAGTCATGGTGACAGCGCCTGAGTTATGAGGATTTATGTGTCGATGCTAGACACGGGTTTCATGATGTTTCGAGTGTCGGTGTTGGACACTCAGGTTTTCGTGAGACATACAGGATTTGAGGGCCGATCTGAGGATGCGGTGCCTGAGGATTTGGGATTTGATGTGTCAGTGAAGGATACTGGTGTTTTTCCATGCTGATGATTTTTGCATGAGATTCTATATTTTATCATCCCACACTCAGGATTATGTTGATAAGCATCGTTTCATGTAGTTGTAATACCCTGATGATGTACCTTTACATGATTGTTGCATATTCACCTATCATACTTATGCTATCGGATTACTTGTGATAGATAGATCGCTGTTCGTGCATACTTGCGATTACTGTATGATGTTATTTACTATTCACGAGTTGGCAACTCACCCCCGTTGTGCCACAGTGTTGTGCAGGACTTACCCTCTGAGTAGTCGCGGCAGGGCATCTTATCATCTCTACTTTTGCGGATACCGCTACGGTTGGCTGTGAAGCCTTATTTTTAGGTGGGTTGCGGTTATCTGTTTGTACTTTGTATATTTTTTTGTCGGATCTAGTATTCTCCATCTACCACTATGTTGTATATGACCTAGAGACGACTTGTGAGGATTCAGTGTTATTTTGTGGTGACTTTGGGAGCCGTGCTCGTGGGAGCCGGTTTTGTTGAAAAGTTTTACTTCTTTATGCAGTTTCCTTTTATATTTCTTCGCTTCGGCGTCGTATATATGTTGTGGTGGTTGTCTCCGCCGTTGGGCGTGATTTGCTCACGTTTGGGATGCTTTTATTATTATCTATGTTGTACCCGTTTTCGGGGTTAGTTTTTACAAAGGAGGTGCCGCCGAAATTTTAAGAACGAAAACTAAACTTAAAGATTTTTTTACTTGAAAATTTCCGAATGTTTAAAACTATGTTTTTCTCCGTTGATCCAGTTTTGGGTGGTTTAGATTTCTGGGTTTCGGCTTACTTAAGTTGCGTACGCCTTTAGACGTTACGTAGTTTAAGTGCCGGTTACGGGCCAAATTTGGGTCGTGACAATGCACCCTCGCTATATGAGGCCATCCGTCTTCTACCCAGCTTACCGAATGGTTATTGGGATGCAAGTGGCCGTCGGGGTCGCTGGGATGGCTTACCTGTATCATGGTCTTAGCTTGGCGGCACACACCACTCAACCGGGGGTGCAGACCGTAAACTTCCCGATGCATTATTTCACTTCGTGGCTCGAGCTGTATGTTCTCGGCACCTTTAGAATCCACAAGAGGCCTCGTTTCTACGAAAGTTATAACTTTCCTCGGGTTATGCGGCTAGTTGACGCTTCCGCTTTGGAACCGACTCAGCGAGAGGCTTGGGGCTTGGTTCTTCGCCCGCGTACGGTCGGGGATGGCATGGCCTTCATGGATAAGGTTTTAACCATCGGCAAGGAATCCGCAAAGACGATGCAGCCGCTGCGGGACACCTTCAAAGACGGGGCTTCTACCTTGAAAGCTCGGGAGATTCTTCACTTATATTCAATTAGGCCAGGCTTTTTAGTGTTTAGGCAGAACGATTCGTCGTTGTTCATGAAATATAACCCGCATCGTTTCGCTCAACAATCAAGCTATAATCAGGGTGTCCCGCTTGAGGCCTTCCTAGCTGAGCCGGCTGGCACGAAAGAGGGTATCCGTAATGCACTACACCATTTCATGCGGCTTAATACCGGGTCTAATTTCTTTATCAGTAAGCCGAGCTGCATCCCGAAGATCCTGAACGTATACGTGGCGTGGTACCAGTACGCGATGGGTGCCGTTATCAGGGAAGAAAAGTGATTATTGATTGATCGCAAGGGCGCTGTCCCAGCTGGTAATCCAGCCGTTCCCTTGAAGCGACGGACCATCGTTCATCCTTCCTTGAGAGGAGCCGCTGCGGTGGTGGTCCCGCGTGCCTTTCCTGATAAGCCTCTACCTTGCGTGCCTGTAGAAACAGTGGCTGCAGCGTCTCCTGAGTCTGGCGTGGGTACAGAGATCGGGGCTCGTCGCCCAAAGTTGCCCGCCAAGCGCAAACTCCTGTTGCCGGCTGCCGGCGTCCGCTCACAAAAGAAGAAGAAGTCGCTATTTTCTGCGGACGTTGCATTCGGCCAGGAGCTTCATGCTCCTTACAGTGAAGGCTTAAGTGAGTACGGGACCAATGAGGGTCTATTTATCGCGCCTGCAGATGATACCGATCTTCAAGCTGCCCTTGCGGCTTCCGAGCGACTGGCTCGCGATGAAGCAGCAATGATCACTATCGCACAATCAGGTAGACTTCAGTCATATTTTTCTGCGGTTATCTTTTTTTATTATGCTTTGACTGACGCTTTCTTCTTCAACAGGTATCTCTGCCGAAGAGGCTCTTGCGGCTTCCCTCAAAACATTTGAAGAGGAAGAGAGGCTCCGTGCTTCTTTAAGCGTTGGTATAATTCGGCTCATTATGCCTTCATTCACTTTTTTTTATTCGTAGTCTGACCCCCTCCTTTATATTGTTGCAGGGACTACCTTAATGCGGGTTATCCCAAGTGCGGTGCCGATCCCGAGCGGTGATGCGGCGACGCTTCCAGAGCCGGCTATTGTGGCCCAGCTCCCCCGCCTGTACTGCAAGAGGTTTCACTTAAACAGCCGATGACGGACGCCGTAGCGGCTCTAGAGGCAGAGCTTGGTTCGGACGATGAAGTCCCTTTGATGGAGGTCTTGAGGAGATCGCTTCTCACTGCTCGGACCGAAAAGAAACGCAGGAAGCGTGCAGCGAAGAAACGCGGCGCTGCTTTGGCCATGGGTGCAGGTTTAAGCACTACCCCATCTGTCGCTGTTCCTCCAGATGATGCTCTAACTGCCCTGTCTACTGCCCATAGACAGGTTGTGCACGCGGCTCGGGAGGAGACCGAAAAGCCTCCCGAAGGTAACGTAACACTGAGTCTTTTATCAGAACTTGGTCTTCAAATTCTTATATACCATATCCTGCAGGGCCAAGTCCTCACCGTTCTCCGCCGAAAGGACGCGACCGGGACGTTGGGACGTCCGGCCTGAACTTCGAGGGCAGATGCTATTTGGTGCTATCCGTCCACCTCTCCGAAAATACTAAGTTGATTTATGACACCATGTATCGAAGGTTTAAACGGATGCGGCCGATGTAGCAGACTTCGTCAGATTCCCCCTCGTTTGAGGGTTTTTTTTATTGTGGAGATACTCTTCCCTGTAGGCGCAAGCCCCTGCAGTTAATTACGCTACCGCATCGCGGTAACCACTTTCTCCTTCTCCAGATGGTCACTTCGTGTCATGTGTGTTTGTTTTATTTTTGGTTGCCCGTGGATTGTATACGGAGACTAATTTATGTTGTCGCCTGTAGGGCGTGGAGTTAGTCCAAATCCGTATCTTCTTAGATTTGGGTTTGGGGTTGGGTTTAAGGATGCGTTAGTCTCATTTGAGACTAAGATCAACTTAAACGTTTGTTAAGGATGCGTTAGTCTAATTCTAGACTAAGATCTACTTAACAGGATCATTTAGATCCAACAAAAGAGCATTTGGGCTTTAGTTTAGGGACATTGCGGTCCAAGGTTAAGGACATCATAGTCCGTGGGTTTAAGGACCCCACAGTCCGAGATTAAGGACATCAGAGTCCATGGGTTTAAGGACCCCACAGTCCGAGGTTAAGGACATCATAGTCCATGAGTTTAAGGACCCCACAGTCAGTAAAGTTTAAGGACATCATAGTCTATGGGTTTAGGGACCCCACAGTCCATAGAATGTTTGGTTGTCGTGACCCGTTACCTCTCTGAAGACGTTGAAGGATTACAACGACAAATATCAGAGGAGTGAAGAGATGTACCCTCGAACCAATATTAGTTGGGAGATCTGTAGTTCAATTGGGACTAAGATCTGATATTTATAAGCATATGAGCTCAATTAATCTGAATGGGGGATTTATGGCCAACTTGGGCTCGGCCCACTCAGTTAAAATGTTAAACATTTGGCAATGCTGAGCATTGATTTGAGTTCTGACAATATTTTTGTCTTTTACTGAATGCTGAGCATTCATCATAGCTCTGGGCTTTATTTATAGAACAATTTATGTTCTTTAGCGCACACGTGAGGAGCACATGGCGCTTTGCGTCAGTCAAAGAGCGCAGAGCGCTTCTGCTGAGTAGCACACACGTGAGGAGCACGTGACGCGCTTGGCGTTGTGCGCCAGATTTGGAGCGCTAAGGCGCTTCTGCTGAGTAGCGCACACGTAAGGAGCACGTGGTGCGCTTGGCGCTGAGCGCCAGTCCATGAGCGCCAAGCGCTAGTTTATGAGCGCAAAGCGCTATTTGTTCAATGGCGCACACATAAGGAGCACGTGGTGCGCTTGGCGCTGAGCGCCAGTCCAAGAGCGTAAAGCGCTATTTGATCAGCTTTATGATCTGAGAAATAAATTCTCGTTTATAAGAGACTTTGTCTCAAGGTTCTAAGAACAAAGTTCTTATTTTATAGGAGATGTTTCAATCTCTTATTTTGGTGAAAGGTTTTGTCTTTATGGATCTGTGATCCTACGAGAATTGAATTATACTCCCCCCTTTTTTATAATGAGATGTTCATGATCTCTTTTTGTGAAAGACCTTCGTCTTATAGACCTATGATCTGTGAGAAGAATTATGTTCTTCTTCTTATTTTTTATGATGAGATCTTTTGATCCCTTTGTGAAAGACCTTGGTCTTATAGATCTATGATCTTAAAAAAAGAAGTGAATTCTTCTTTTTATATGAGACGATTTCGTCTTTCTGTTCTTTTTACCTTGAAGAAAATCTTCTTCTTCTGAGAGCTTGCTCTTCTTTCTGAAATTTCTCAAAGTTTATAGGGGGGTTTCTCTATTTGTTTCTCTCTATATCTGAGACTTGAAGTCTTAGATCCTTTTTATAGTGAAGGCTGATCTGTTCAATCAGTTAAGGAGATCTTTTTCCCAATTGATTTGGGGATTTCCCCATCGTTGGATTTTTGATCCAAGGGCTTCTGATTTACAGAAGGCAATTTTCTTATTTTTAACAAGATTGGGAAATCTTTCCCCATACAGAATTTATTCTGTAATTTTTGGTGATTTTTAATCACCTTTGGATCATTGATCCAACGGTGCTCTGATTTACAGAGCGCAATCTTTTTGTTTGGAAAGATTCTGAGGAATATTTCCTCAACATAATTTTATTCTGGTTAATTGATCATGTTCGTTGGATCTTTGATCCAACGGTGGAGAACGTTTAGTTCTAGCGCTAGCGCACTCGTGCTTTGCATGTGGTGCGCTGCTTAGAGTGCAGCGCTCTTGGCGCCAGCGCACACGTGCTTTGCACGTGGTGCGCTGCTTAGAGTGCAGCGCTCTTGGCGCTTTGCACGTGGTGCGCTGCTTGGGGTGCAGCGCACTTGGCGCTGTTATGAAGCGCTGCTTCATTTCAAAATTTGAAATTTGAACAGATCTTTGCTCTGATTAGGGGAAACAAATGCCCCCCACCGTTGCGCTCACGTGGCCCACACGTGAGTGCAGCGGTGGCAGTATCTCTGCCATTGGATCAACTCAGAAGTTGAAACGGCGTCTCAGTGCCTATAAATAGGGCCTTTGGCCCTTGAGATGATTTATGTTCATCTTCTTTCTTTTTTTCTGAGAAAGCACCCAAAGGGAAAAAGCGCCCAAAGGACGCGTGGGGCCAGCGCCGTGCGCTTAGGCGCTAGCGCACCACGTATCCGACACGTGGGCGCTGGGCGCTTGAGTGCGAAGCGCGCCACGTATCGGCACGTGGGCGCTGGGCGCTCGAGCGCTAACGCACCATGTGTCGGCACGTGGGCGCTTGGTGCTCGAATGCTGGGTGCTCGAGCGCTAGGCGCTCGATAGCGTGCCACGTGTCGGTACGTGGAAGCTGGGCACTCGGGCGATTGTGCGTTGGCAAGAAAATGGGGCTTTTATCCCCTTAAACTCCCGAAAGAGAAATTAGAGTGGAGTTAAACTCCTAAGATGTTTTGAAACTGATGAAGGGCTTCTCCCCTTGAGCCCTAGTTCTTCCCCAAAGTAGGGTTTCTAGAGATGGGTCTCCTTCTTCCTCTTCGGTTGGCAGGATCTTGAAGATCAAGAGATGTGAGATTTTAAAAATCTCTTCTTTTCAAGATCTGATGGAAGATCTGAGTTCCCCTTTGTGGGTTTTGTGGTGGAAAACTACTTAGTTTTGGAAAAGAAAGAGTAAAACTCTTGATTTGATTCAAAAGAAATGAGAAGGTTTAGAACTTGGAGAAGGAGCAGGAGGCACAGAGAACCCTAGTTTTTTGGGGAATGAAAATTGTATCCTAGATATTTTCATCATGTTGCCTTATATAGGCTTACATATTTATATATAGCCCCTTGGGCTTTTAAAAATGGCATTTTGCCTATCCCATGGCTCATGTGCCATTTCTTTTTGCACATAAGTCATAGGCTTACAAAAATTTAGCTTTATGCCCATTTTATTTACATTCATGCATAAAAAAATTACATAAAAATTATTTATTACATGATTTTGTTGTTGGCATGGGGAGGCTTGGCCGCGGGCTCGGCTTGGGCATGGGCCCGCTTGACCTGGGCTTGGGCCCACCTGGCTTAAGGTTGACCTTGACTTTGACTTGGTCAACCGGGGTGTAATTTTCGATCCCAACAGTCTCATCAAATGATGAGACTGTTTCATTAATGATGAACTGTCATCTAAATTATGTGGGTCCCCTTTGGTCCCTTTTCACTGCATAGCAGTGCGGTACGGATTTAAAGTACTTAGTGATAGAACTTAATCTGTAGCATTGGCGGCTGAAAATTTGTTCTTTTCCGCGCAGATACTATGTCTTTCGACACTTCCTTCCCGTTCGTCCGTTCGGAAGGCAGATTCCCGGAAGCACCCGTAGACCGAGAAGTTTTTGCACTGATCAAAGACCATGATCCGAAACACAAGTGTAATACCCAGTCCTTTTTATACCAATATATATATATTTCTCTTTCACTTATAAAATTTAATTATTTTATTTATAATTATTTATTTATTTTAAATTCCCAAATCTTTCCTTTCTTTTTTTTCCTTATTCCAACCCCAACCCATATTAAGTTAGGCCACAGCAAATTAATTTAAAGTCTAACATTAAACACCAAACCCCGGCCTTTTTCTCAACCCAGCCCCGTCAGCCCAGAGGGCTTCCCCTTTAATTTAATTTCCCCCGGCCCAGCACCATTCCTCAGCCTGTTTTCATTTTAAAACTAAACCCTATTTTCCTATTTTCTTTTCCTCATTTTTATTTCGGTTCCGGCCCAGCCCACTCCAACTCGCCTCACCCGATCCGCTTCAACTCGACCCGACCCACACCCTACCTTCTTCCCCAACGGCTAGTTCTTCCTCCCGCTCACATCGCCGCACCCTACGCCCACGCCCACGCCCACACTCGCGCGCGTTACCCCACGACGCGCGCGTTTCCCCTACGACCCGTTCCCCAACAGTTCGCACCTCTCTCTCTGCCTACCTTCTTACCTCTCTCGTCTTCTCCCCTGCAGCCATCCTCGACAACGAGACCCACCACAACGAACCCATAGCTACAGCCCAGCCGCTGCACCGCTGTCCACCACCTCGCCCTCCTTCTTCGACCACCTCACTCCACCTCCAGCGCCCAATCGCCACTTTTCCCCCCGCCTGCAAACCCAACCATATTCGAGCTCGAGCCCCTGTACGCCCTCCGTCACCGAGCCTTCCCCGCTGCTCTGACCTCGCCTTCACCAACCTTCGACACCCTCGACCTCTCCTCGCCTCGAATCTCTTACTCTCTCTCTCTCCTCCCCTCTCCCTATCTCTCTCTGCATCTCTCTCTCTCTCTCTCTCTGATACACACACACACTCTCTCTCTCTCTCTCTGATACACACACACACTCTCTCTAATTCCCTCTCTTTCAATCCCTATGTCTCTTTCTCTCTCTCTGCCTAACTCTCTCTCACCCTCTACAACCCCATAACCAACCATCGACAAGCCACAACATCGCCTGAGCTCGCAGCCGTCACCGCCATTGCACAGAGCCCAAGTCAAGCCTTCTATCTCTCAAGCCCAAGCTCCACTAAAGCTCAAGTCCAGCCAGTTTACTGCCGTGTCGGGTACAAGTCGTTGTACTAGTCGTTGCCGTGTCGCACGTGTGTCGTTGCCGCTGCCGTGTGCTCCAAAACGTTTTCAGGCAAGTATTTTTACTTGCTTACATGCTAAACTACTCGTGTTAGAAATTCAAAAGTATAAGTTATGAATTTACAATTCCCGCTAAAATTAAACAACATATCTGTTCGATGCATGATCCCAATGAAAATACTCACCTAATTTGACGGAACTAGATGGTTTATGTTGGCCCATGTTGTGATGAATACCTTGTACAAATTTCACTGGAAAATACGACTGTTAATGACTAAAACGATTACCCCCAAGTATACCTGTAAAACTGGAACTTCTCGTATCTGAAAATCGTAAAAATTACCATAAATTAGGTACATACTGGAATGATGCGTTCATGGGCTTAAATCGAAGCCGACTCGACAAACTATAACCCTATGCAAGTTTCTAATGATTTCTATACTTAAATGGTGACACTTTTTGAATCGGAGTGCGACTCTGGACTGCAGTCCAGAGCGACTCTGGTTACTGTGTGCTGTCCTGTAATGGGTACCACCTTGTTTCCTTAACTCGTAGGTTGCGGAACTCTACTGTTTATTAAAGATGAATCTGTTAGATAGATAACACAAGTAGTTTCATTCTGTTTCATCATCGTTTGCTATTTAGTCTGTGATTTAAAAGATCGGGACGTATAACAGTCCCAACAGAATCAGAATTGAAATGCTAGTATTGAGCAGTGTATATCTCCTGACATACAGACGCGATTGAGAATCCGTCTATTGCGTTGAAAACCTTACTGAAAACCCTAGATTTCATTCAACTGTAGCATCGCTAAAATATCATCCCAACTGGGATTAAAATGCGTTACGAAACGGACTTCCGATTCTGAAACCGGATTTCCAGTCGTGAACGCTTAAAATGAAATGGCCATAACTAGTAATCCTGAAACCTGATTGATGTGAAACCAAATTCGCTAGATAGATAATCAAACATACTATTTATTCCCCGTTCATTGTTTCGCTAAACTGTACACGTATGATTTATGATAAATTATGCAATTGGTAGAATACTGATTTACGACATCTTAATCATGCTTTACATACCGTTTCCTCATCATATCATACATATGTCACTGCATTGATAACCTAGTGATCATGTGCATTACCCAGTATTAGGTATTAGCGATTATTGTGCCAAGTACGTTAGTGTTTGTGCATGAGTGAATAAATGAAAGTGACACGTACGTGTACACAATCAGTGAACCCCGTTTATTCTATTGCATTGTCGACATCTGTGGGACGCGTGTAAGTGTGACTATAAGTGGTATGGGACACTTATGGAAGCTCTTGCATAGGTGTCACAGATAAGGCACCAGACACTGCCATTTATCTTGGGTATTAGTCGTGATGTGCTTGATGGAGATCCTATCTCCAGTTCTCGTGCAGACTTGTCACAGACCGACTGGTATTTGAGGTTATGGTTAGCGTTTGATGTAGACCACGGGGTGTGGGGTAGTTTGAGTGTGAGATCAACAGAATCTCGGGAGTCCCATGCCGGCTTATATATATGGAGATATATGGAGATTTACAGGGTACATGATTATTACAGTGAGTTACATGTTGGGCCCGTGGTCCCTTGCCCTTGGGTCCTACCCTTGGGTGGAAGACACTCGCGAGTGGTTGACTCTCACACTTGGACTGACGATAGGCTTAGTGACCTGTACAGTGAGACTTAGAGACTGATAGGGATGATGGCATTGGTATACATTACTTACCGTTGTTGACATACCTGGCATATTATTTTACTGCTTTACCGTTCACCTGATCTATTAGACACTTCTTGGTTACTGCATGTTCATACCTATACCATCTTGATTTACCGTTATATATATCTATTATCACTGTTCGAGTCGTCACTTGTATCTATATATTATATTGCTATTGTGTCGCTCTGACGACCTGAGTATGCATGCTCAGTGTGAGGAGTGGATTTAGTCGGGACCAGGACCAGACGCATATTACGGACATCTTGGTTAGCTATCCAGAGTTATACCCTTTTGTTTCCTATCAGGTCAGTCCTTTATATTGTTTTGTTTCAGTTACTGCATTTCTCATTACCTGCGCATTATTTACTGTTTACCACGTAAAGCTAGAAGCCGAAGTGTGACTACGGCAGGACATTTCCTTGACCGTAGGAGCATGGCTGGCCTTGTCAACCCCTCGTATTCCGTATTTTGGGAAGCGGGGCGTGACAACAAGAATCTTCATCTATGGGGAACATGGTACAACCAAATCATCAGAGGTCGGCGGAGCTTTTCTTTCGCGGCACCCTCGGATCCTATTTCGGCGATCCCTTATGCAGATGCACCCCCGATAAACTATGCTGTGGAGGAGGTGAATTGGACTTCAGAGGGTCTCCTTCGGCCTTCTATGGCTGCAATACCCATGCAGCCGCCGGTGGCTTTGACACTCTAGGGCGGGGTATATGTCAGGGCAAGTCGCGCCCTTGGGGACAGCCATACAACATAGGACTAACTCCCCGTCACCCAGCCAGATATTTATAGTGGGCCCGATACATCTTATCGGCGAAGAAGTCATATCTGCTACGGCTCGGATTGTACCCTGCGATCTATGCTTCTTTGTTCCAGTATTCCATACCTCCAACATGGTGGGTCCAGGCATTTCTGGAGCAATGGACCATTCCGACTCACACCTTCCTCTTATTGGATCGAGAAGTCTCCATTTCTTTGGAGGAGTTTGCTGAGATCTCTGGTTTACCCTTCAGGGGAGAACATTACGAGGAGTTGCTTCTTTTAGATGAATACATTTTTGCCACCAAATCAGTGGTAATGGGTCTTACCCCGGAAAACGCTATTCAACATCAATTCCCGAGTTTGATAAAGGTGCTGAATATCTATAAGAACCTTTTTCTCGCATCCGGAGGTCGTGGGGTTAATTTCACGGATTTTATCGCTCGTTTTCTCCGCTCGGAAGTACTGTCGAAGGAAGTCGTGAAGTTCGCCAAACTTGATGATCCTTTTGGCTTAGGTTTAGGCAACCTGCCGACGGCGGAGGCGGATCAAAAGAGTTTCTTTCTCCCCGACACCCCAGTCGTCTCTTTTGCAGAGCTTGCAGCTCCTGGGATCGACGAAGAAACGTTCTTTTTGGGGTTTCTCGGGCTATGGCTGAGCTGGTTTGCGCTTCCGATGCACCCTCGCCGTATGAAGCCATCCGTATTCTATCCAGCTCATCGAATGGTTGCTAGGATGCAAGTGGCCGTCGGGGTCGCTGGGTTAGCCCATGTGTATCACGGCCTCAGCTTGGCAGCGGATACTACTGAACCAGGGGTGCAGCCTGCAAACTTCTCGATGCATTATTTCACCTCGTGGCTCGAGTTGCACGTGCTTGGCGTCTTCGGTATCCACAGAAGGCCTTGCTTTTATGACAAGTGTGAGTTCCCTCGGATCATGCGGCTAGTCGACGCATCCATTGTAAATCCGACACCGCGGGAAGCTAGGGGCTTGCTCCTTAGTCCATGCACGGTTGAAGATAACATGTCCTTCACCAATAAAATTTTGACCGTCGGCCAGGAATCCGCGAAAACGGTGCTGCCAATGCAGGACATTTCTAAAGACGGGGCCTCTGCCTTGAAAGCTCGGGAGATTCTTCATCTATACCCCATCAGGCTGAGCTTTCTCGTGTTTAGGCAGAATGATTCGGCGTTGTTCATGAGATACAGCATGTATCATTTCGCCCAGCAGTTAAGCTATCATCAGGGGGTCCCGCTTGAGGCTTTCTTGGCAGAACCGGCTGCTACTGAAGAGGGTATCCGGAGCGCGTTGCATCATTTTATGCGCCTGAACACAGGGTCCAACTTCTTCATCAGTGAACCGAGCTGTGTTCCGAAGGCCCTGAACGTGTATGTGGCGTGGTATCAACATTCGATGGGCGCCGTCATTAGGGAAGAAAAGTGATTGTTGCTTGATCGCAAGGGTACATCTCTGAACTCCTCTGATATTTGTCGTTGTAATCCTTCAACGTCTTCAGAGAGGTGACGGGTCCCGACAACCACACATCAGCACGGACTGTGGGGTCCTTAAACTCATGGACTTATGCGTCCTTAAACCAAGATACGGACTGTGGGGTCCTTAAACCCGCGGACTTATGCGTCCTTAAACTAACGGACTAATGCGTCCTTAAACACACCCATATGGACTATGGGGTCCTTAAACCCATGGACTTATGCATCCTTAAACTATCAATGGACCACCACGTCTCTAAACTGGAATATGGACCACTATGTCCTTAAACTGGTATTGGACCACCACGTCCCTAAACTGGAACATGGACCACTATGTCCTTAAACTGGTATTGGACCGCAATGTCCTTAAACTACCAATGGACCACCATGTCCCTAAACTGGAACAATAGACCCCCAAATGCTCTTTTGTCGGATCTAAACGATCCCGTTTAAGTTGATCTTAGCCTCAAATATGGCTAACGTATCCTTAAACCTTCAAACAGACTTTAGTCCCAAATTGGACTATGAATCCCCCCAATCAATTTTGGTTCAAGGGTACATCTCTGAACTCCTCTGACACCTGTCGTTGTAATCCTTCAATGTCGTCAGAGAGGTGACGGGTCCCGATGGCTATACATGCAATGTCGGATCTAAACGATCTCGTTAAGTTGATCTTAGTCTCAAACTAGACTAACGTATCATTAACAAACGTTTAAGTTGATCTTACCCTCAAAAATGGCTAACGTATCCTTAAACCAAACCCCCAAACCCAAATCTAAGATAATACGGATTTGGACTAGTCCACGCCCTACGGGCGACAACATAACTCAGTCTCCGTATACAATCCACGGGCAACCAAAAACAAAACAAACACCCACGACACGAAGTGACCAGCTGGAGAAGGAGAAAGTTGTTACCGCGATGCGGTAGCGTAATTAACTGCAGGGGCTTGCGCCTGCAGGGAAAAGCGTCCCCACAATCAAAAACCCCTCAAACGAGGGGGAATCTGACGAAGTCTGCTACATCGGCCGCATCCGCCTAAACCTCCGATACACGGTGTCATAAATCAACTTGGCATCTTCGGAGAGGTGGACGGATAGCACCAGTTAGTATCTGCCCCAAATCTCAGGCAAGACAGCCCATGTCTTGGCCGCCATTCGGAGGGGAACAGATTCTGGCACGCCCGGTAGGACCTTTTCCACTTTCCACTCCACACTTCGTGTGTCGTGTTCGCGAACGAATCGCGGTTTACTGTGGTTGCCTGTGGATTCGAGGTACTAAGATTTGGTGTCTTGCTCCATGCAGAAAACAGAAGATCAATGGCTTCAAACTGCACTGCCTGCAACTGCAACTCTCGCTCGGTCCTTGCTGGAGGAGTGACTTATGGGCCCCAAGCGGCCTCCCTTTTCAAGATGCCAGTGGAGCAGGTAACTCAGGCCACCACTGGATTATTCTTCGGGACCATGCTCCTACCGTTGAGCTTCAACGCCACAATGACGTTGCAAGAAGCCCCAAAGAAGTCGGTCTTTGATCGGCTTACCACTGCCGCGACCCCTCTCAACGGGTCGCCCAGCTTCAATGCCTCAGTTTTCAACAGACTGGGCCAGAGCGTCTACAAGCCCGTGATACCCGAAGTTGCCATCCCAAAGCGGATAGCCATCCCGGCTCAAGTGGACGAAATCATTGTAAAGGCTTCTCCTTCCAAAAAGTCAGTTTTTACAAGGATGGCCATTCCGGCTTCTGCTCCAGGCGAGGTCCTCAAAGCTGCTTCCTCTGCCCAGAGGGGGCATGAGGAGGTCACCCCTACGGCTGAGACAACTCCATCCACACGACACGCTCGACGTCGCCACTGGCGTCGAGTGAGAAAGGCTGGGGGCAACTCCCTATCTGGGATAACTCCGCCAACTCCAATGGTAGGGATTGATGCTGCTGTTCCAACCGGGAACAGCTTTGAATTGCTGAACACGGTGCGCAGAAACTCTCCTACTGCGATGCTGAAGAGAACTCCTTCACCTGTGAAGGATACTCCAGAGAAGAAGCTGGAGCAGCCTCCTCAACGGCTACCCTCTAAAATTTACAAGGTCTGGCGACAGATCCAGGAGTCGATGATTGTTCAAGACTATCTCCGCCGACAGAAAACGATGAAGGTTCGGCAGGGGAAGGATTACTCCGTCAAGCCACAAAAAGCAACGGCTACTTGGGCGCCCACTACAACGGCCCCCTCAACTTCAACCACTCAAAAGAAAAGGAGGCCGCAAAAAGCCCCTGTGAACATGGCGAACCGTAAACGCGCTGAGCACAAACACCCCAAGTCTGGGGGCATGGTGGTGCACACTGTTTATATGGCTTCTGGAAAGGTGGAAAGCCGTGCTTCGACGGGTCACTGACCGCTCACCCGATCCGTAACGAAAGCCCAGGAACAGCAGCAGCAGAAACTTCAGGAGATGCTAACTGCGATGGCCGCACTTACCGGGCCAAAAGAAATCCCGGAGGCATCATCAGAGCAGCGTCACGAACAAGAAACTGATGCTGACTACTTACGCAGAGTCCTCGAAAAGAAGGACAAAGAAGCCGCAGAGCAAGCGGCTAACATAAAACAAATGGCGCTTCTCTTCCAAGATATGGTAGGGATGATGATCCAACGAGATCCTCCTACTAAAGATCCTCCGATTGTCCTTGAAGATGACAAAGGAGAGACATCGAATCCTCCACCGGCTCTGTCAGTAGCCAAGGAGGAAACCATTTCTAAGACTGCACTGAATGACTATATAGCTCAGCAAATACGAGCTCATCAGGCGAGTGAAGCGGCCAGCCAAGTCGTCAAAGCTGGGCGACCATACCCGGGCTGGTATGACCAAATTAGCTACCCGCCGGGATATACGATCCCTAAATTCCATGTGTACAAGGGGACAGGGAATCCACATCAGCATGTCACTCAATGCAGGGCCTTATGCGGCAACACAGGAGGCGATGACAAACTGTTGCTTCCCCAATTCGTCGGCAGCTTAGCAGAAACGGCCTTGAATGGTATTCGGAGCTACCTAATGACTCTGTCAAAACATTTGTGGAGATGGAGCTATTGTTTACACAAAGATTTTCCAGCGCCAGCGAGCGCACCCCGATAACAGCACTGATTAATGCCAGGATAAGGCCAGGCGAAACGTGTGTCCAATACGCAGCACGATGGCGGAATCTATGGTCGAAATGCGAACAGCGGATCGAAGAAGAGCCGGCGGTGGGCATGTTCGTGGGCACTCTTGATCCGCAAGCGACCATCTCGCAATTCATGATGTTCTTCAAGCCAACTACTTTCCAGGCCTTGATTGACAAGTTGGCCCAAATGGATCAGATGGATCATAGATCATCTCCTTCAAAGACGGATCCTCGGAATGAAAAGGGGAAAGGAAAAGCAACTTTCATCGACAATACTCAACAACAGCCGAGCAACTTTAAACCGGTTGTCCGCCAAAGCAACGTACGTCCACGCCCATCCCTCGAGGAGAGACTGGGACGTCCTTATTCGTTTCCTCAGGATAAAACAAGGAGACTGTTCGAGCTGGCAGTGCACAACAGACTCATCCATCTGCTGAATCCAAAACGTCCGTTGCAGCCAGGCGATGTCAACGATCTTAATTACTGCCCTTACCACCAAGCGGTAAGCCATCCAATCGAAGATTGCTTCGTCTTTAAGAGATGGATCGAAGATCAGTACCAACAGGACAAGTTCGCGCTACCCGAAAAGTGGAAAGTAAACCCGCCACAACAACATGCTCCGAAAAAGGTGAATATGCCGGGGGCATCATGCTCATTCATAGGGAAAGCCCCATAGACCGGAAAGTCAGTAAACTAGAGATGCGTCTCAAATACGGCGACGTTGGACCGAAATGTCCTTAAACTAACGGTGGACCGCAATGTCCTAAAACTTGCAAATGACCGAAACGTCGTTAAACTACTCCCAACCCGCAGCATCTTCAGGCTAACGTGCCAAAAAAAAACGGTATGTCCACAAGCAAAATGAGCACGGATGAAAACCCGAAAGGGCTCCGTGAGTAAAAACAGCAGGGCTACCGGCGAGTCTTGTGAAAACCCGAAAGGGCGCGACCTCATTTAAAAAGAAAAAAAAGAGAAAAAAGAAAAAAAGGAATAAAATAAAAAGAATAAAAAAAAACGGTATGTCTACAAGCAAAATGGGCACGGATGAAAACCCGAAAGGGCTCCGTGAGTAAAAACAGCAGGGCTACCAGTGAGTGTTTGTGAAAACCCGAAAGGGCGCAACCTCGTTAAAAAACACTTACAGGGTCCTCTCGACCTTGTAAGGAGAAACCACCCGTGCGAGATCCTTACGACTCACCAGGGAGAAACACACTTAGGGATCCTCACGATTCCTAAGGAGAAATTACACTTGCGAGATCCTCACGACTCGTAAGGAGAACTCTTTTATGGGACCCTCACGGCTCATAAGATTTGAAAGTCTTAAGTTACAGAGATCTGAACCTGTTCT
The DNA here is from genome assembly GCA_030015575.1 of Agapanthus africanus. Taxonomy (NCBI): domain Eukaryota; kingdom Viridiplantae; phylum Streptophyta; class Magnoliopsida; order Asparagales; family Amaryllidaceae; genus Agapanthus; species Agapanthus africanus. The sequence goes on from JASDDO010000024.1 coordinate 892,139,968, forward strand.
TAAGCAACCCCCACAACCTTCGATACTGCCCTACAAGCGGCTCCATACTAACCCTTGTATACAATCCATGGGCGCGAATAAACATTTCCCTAACCAAGTCCCACCCGTGGCTAGGGATATGTCCATATGGTGAACAACCCTTATAAGTCCTCTCGACTTTTAAGGAGAAAACCCTTTTGTAAGATCATTACGACTTACGGGGGAACATACACTTAGGAATCCTCACGATCCCTAAGGAGAAAACACACCTATGAGATCCTCACGACTTGTAGGGAGAAATACCTTTGTGAGACCCTTACGGCTCATGAAGTCAAAAGTCTTAGTCGACGGGATCCTAACCCTGTTCGCTAATCCACCTTTGTTCAACATCGACAGAGGCAAATGATGATTCGCTCCTGGAAATATCCCAGTGGTAGCGATGCTGATGCCTAAAACAGTATCAAATTCCAAGTCCTTTTACGGCAAATGATGATTCGCTCCTGGCAATATTCCAGTCGCAGCGATGCTGATGCCAAGATTGGTATCAGATCCCAAATCCCCTACTCGCGAAAAAAAAATCAGCGAGCCAAAAAAAAATGCCTACGAAATAGCCGAAATGATGGGGCAACTTCCAAACAAAATCAGTAAGTAAAAATGTATGCATGCAAAATAGCCGAAATGATTGAGCAACTCGCAATAAAAAACAGCGAGTAAAAAGAAAAATAGCCGAAATGATTGGGCACTGCGAAAAATAGCCGAAATGATTGGGCGATCGCGATTTTCGCGATATAAAAAGCTGAAATGATAGAGTATCGCGGAAAGAATAAAAAAAAATGAAAGAATGAAATTTTTTGCCCTACAGGTGAGATCACATCGATCCCTGTATACAATCCAGGGGCACAGATAAAGTGGGAACCATACCTTCCCAACAGGCTCCATAAAAAACCGTAGCCAAATCTCGACGGTTCATAGACAACCTAGAGACAACCTCGACATTTGTCGCAATATTGCAGACACAATGTCAGCAAATGAAGCAAAGAAAGATCCCTAGCTTCAGGGTCTCAACGTCAACATCGACGACTTAGAGATCAACACCGGCGTTCTTCGTCCCTCCAACCTGATGCAGACGTGACGTCAACAACCGACCTCAGAGTCGTAACGAAAGGGAGCCATGGTAAAGGCCCTAATTCCAAATCTGAATGGCCACATCGACTGCCTGGAGACCAACAACGGTGGGCCTCCTCTTTCCAGCATGACACGGATGTTACACCATCAAGCGGAGCGACGGAAAAATCCCAGCTCCACCTCAGCATTCGTCTCAATACAGCAGACGAGATGTCAACAATGGCGTTCCTCCACAGTCCAGCAGGATGCAGATGCTACGTCAATAAAAGACCTCACGGTCGAAACAAAGCGGAGCGACGGCAAAATCCCAGCTCCACCTCAACATTCGTCTCGATACAGTAGACGAGATGTCAACAATGGCGTTCCTCCGCAGTCCAGCAGGATGCAGATGCTACGTCAACAAAAGACCTCATGGTCGAAACAAAGCGGAGTGATGGCAAAATCCCAGCTCCACCTCAGCATTCGTCTCGATACAGCAGACACAGTCAAAGCAAACAAAGCGAAGGCCATATTCCTGGCTTCAACGTCTTGACGGTAACTCATATAAACCGGAAAGACAATCGGAGATCATCTCGCACCAGCATGGAGTGGTCACCACCTCGACGATCGTCTCGATACAGCAGATGAAATGTCACCCCAGCGTTCTTCCCCCAGCAGGATTCGGACGCGCCAAAGCAAACGAAGCGAAGGCCAAATTCCTAGCTTCATACGTCTTGACGGCAAGTCATATAAAGCCTGAAAGACAATCGAAGATCATCTCACACCAGCATAGAGTGAGCACCACCTCGATGTTCGTCTCGATACAGCAGACGAGATGTCAACTATAGCGTCCTTCCTCCAACAGGATTCGGACACACCAAAGAAAATGAAGCGAAGGCCAAATTCCTAGCTTCAGGGTCTTAACGGCAAGTCATATAAAGCCTCAAAGACAATTGGAGATCATCTCACACCAGCACGGAGTGGTCACCACCTCGACGTTCATCTCGACACAGCAGACGCAACATCACCAAAAGGAGTCACGGCAAAATCCCTGGTTCCAAACCTCGACGGTTCACCAGCAACCTAGAGACAACCGCGACATTCGTCTCGATACAGAGGACGCGATGCCAGCAAATGAAGCGAAGGCCAAATTCCTAGCTTCAGGGTCTTAACGGCAAGTCATATAAAGCCTCAAAGACCACCGGAGATCATCCCACATGGAGTGGTCACCACCTCGACGTTCGTCTCGATACAGCAGACGCAACATCACCAAAAGGAGCCACGGCAAAATCCCTAGTTCCAAATCTCGACGGTTCATCAGCAACCTAGAGACAACCACGACATTCGTCTCGATACAGAGGACGCAATGCCAGCAAACGAAGCAAAGGCCAAATTCCTAGCTTCAGGGTCTTAACGGCAAGTCATATAAAGCCTGAAAGACTATCGGAGATCATCCCACACCAGCGCGGAGTGGTTATGACTCATCGGGGCTCTCCAAAATGAGCCTAACCTCAAGTAAAAAGCGGCATGGCAAATTCCTAGCGCTTGCTCTTCCGACGGTCAAACTGCCAAGGAGGATTGCTTGAAGACGTCTTGTCCAGCCGCCGAAGGGATCAGAGACACGGCAGTCGCAGGGCTACTCGAACAGCACGATTGCCTATCAAGGAATACATCAGCTCATGCGACAGTACGACGGCCAAAACCCTAAGTACCACAGACCCTAACGGACTTCTGTCGTAAAGAGCAGAGGTTAACTGTGACGTTAGGATATTCTTGCGAGATCTGCTCGATTCGTTTCGACTCGTGAGGAAATTGATGTCTTTGCGAGAACTACTCGATTCGTCTCGACTCGTGAGATAAAGCCTTAGGCAGTAGGGATTAAAAAACCTGTTTCCTAAGCACTGGGATCCTGCAAGTCGGCCCAAAATGGTCTCTTGCATACTATCCACGGGTCTTACTCTCCGAAGTCGAATTTCGACAAGGAGAGGAACAACCGCTTACGGGTCCTCTCGACTCGTAAGAGGGAAAAATTCTCTTACAAGATCCTTACGACTTATAAGAGAAACACACTTAGAAATCCTCACGACTCCTAAAGAGAAAATACACCTACGAGATCCTCTCGATCCGTAAGAAGAAAAGCCTTTATGAGACCCTCACGGCTCATAAAGTTGAAAAGTCTTAGGTGGCAGATCCTAACCCTGTCTCCTAAGCCATCACTGCCCTGCAAAGAGATCAAGATGGACCATCTATGAGCCACACTTGCCAAAGCTACATGCCACTGAAATGGAGAACTTACTCATAAGCGTATAAACTACTCCACGCCAGAGTAAGACATAAAGAGATAAAAGGGTGCGGCTCATGGAGTTAAGGGTTTGGAACTATATCTCTTAAGAGTCAAGATTTGAGTCAATGATAAATGACGACGCTTGTGTCCACTCGTTATCTTCTCAGATCAAGATCCTGAAAGTTATATACCAATCCGAAACTGGTCATACGCTGCATTACTCTGCACTACTTCACCCACGTATATACTTACGTGGGCAAAGTAGTGGGGGGCATTTGTTCCCGCCAAAAATTTCTGCGCAAAAGAGTCCAAGGTATCAAATGGCAGCGATATGCTTAAGGAAATGCGAACCAGTATCTTCCGGGCTGTTTTTTGATAAACTCCCGAATGAGAAAAAGATAAATTCTGATGGTATCGAAAGCGGCTCGAAAAACCCTTCTATTTGATATATTATGGGCCTCGTAATTCATCTGGGATCAAAAGTTATGAGGAATTATGTGTCCACACGTGATGGACTTTTAAGAATCCGCTGGAGGAGTTAAAAAATATAATAAAAACTCAGAAAAGACCCCAATGGGGCATCACGTGCAGACACGTGATGGGCTTTTAAGGCCTCTAAAATAATGAATAGAATTAAATTCTAAAATCTGTTCCCTGATTAAAAATCAGGAATCACGTGCTCACACGTGACCAATGGTCACGTGTTGACACGTGATGGTTAAAACTGAAGCGTAAACAAACAGCTGAAGGAAATACCTCAATGAGGTATCACGTGCTCACACGTGACCAATGGTCACGTGTTGACACGTGATGGTTACAACTGAAGCGTAAGTAAACACTGAGAAAATGACTCAATTGGGGGTCACGTGGCAACACGTGACAGGCTGTAAAAGCCTTGCTGTTCAACAGAATTAAATTCTAAAAAAAAAGATCATTTACATCTTTCGAAATAGAATTAAAATTCTAAAAGCTTCTAAATCTTTCCAAATGGAAAAGGATTATGGGGACCGTTGGATTAAAGATCCAAGGGTGATTAAATATCACCAATTTATGGAAAGATCTTGGACAAGGAAAGATCCCCCCTAAATCTGACCAAGATAACAAATAGAATATCTTTTGGATTTAAAATCCATGGTGAATAAAATTCACTGAATGATCTAAAGGCCCAGATTAATGATAAATATAAATCAAATCTCTCAACAATCAAATCAAATCTTTCAATGAGAGATTTGCTAAACAAATTGATTCTCTTCCTTCTCATATAAATAGGAGCCAAGAAGAGAAGAGAGGGGATCGACTTTTTGGGAGAGAAAAACAGAGAGAGGAGAATTTAATTCTCTGCAAAAGAAAAATCCTAGGTAAGAAAAAAAGAGGCTTCAAAAGAGAATTTAATTCTCAAAAGAGTTTAACTCTTACATAAAGAAAAGAACTTAGTTCTTTCTCTGGTTGAGGATCTGCAAAGCGCACATCTCCCCATGAATTGAGAATTTAATTCTCATTGGGTTGAGATCCTGCCATGCAGATCTAAAACACAGAAGAGAAATTGAGTTTTGAGAATTTAATTCTCCCAAACTTTCAGGAATTTAATTCCTCCTAAAACAAAACTAGGGTTTAACCCTAATCAAGAATTTAATTCTTTTACAGATCTGGGAATTTAATTCCTTTGAAAAGAAATCAGGGTTTTATCCTAAATAAGAATTTAATTCTTTCATAATAGGAATTTAATTCCTCCAAAATCATAATTAGGGTTTAACCCTACAGAGAATTCAATTCTTAAAAGATCTCTGTTCATGAAAAGAACTAGGGTCACGTGCTCCCACTTGACCCTTGAAAAGATCCTATGCAAAGAACTTTGAAGCATCACCTCACGTGTTCCCACGTGATTCCCAAAACGCAGAAAGAAAAAGCAAAGGAAATGAAAGTTTTGGGCGCTCTCACGTGTTATCGCGTGACCTCTCAGCAAATGCTTTAACAATTGGTGCAGATCCCCATCACGTGCCAATACGTGATGCTCTAAAATAAAAATAAAAGTGTTTAACACTTATTCGCGGATAAACCAAAAGGAGATCTGGCTCCATATTTAGGGCGCCCTCACGTGTCCCCACGTGACCCCTAACGAATCCCTTTAATATCGAATGGATGGATGCCTATCACGTGCCCACACGTGATGGCCAGGAAACTAGAGGTGTTAAATACTTACCTGCAGAATAAAATAAGAGAAATCAGGGCGCTCTCACGTGTCCGCACGTGACCCCTCCCTCCTTAGTGTTTAACACTAATTAGAAAACTCTATCTGCAGTGTTTAACACTGATTTTCTTAGTGTTTAATACTAATTTGGAAAACTCTATTTGCAGTGTTTAACACTGATTTTCTTAGTGATTAACACTAATGTGGAAACTCTGTTCCCGGTGTTTAACACTGATTTGCTTTAGTGTTTAACACTAATTTGAAATCTATGCTACCGATGTTTAACACTGATTTGCTTTAGTGTTTAACACTAATTTGAAAGCCCCGTTGCTAGTGTTAAACACTAACTTGCTAATCTTAATTCCAGTGTTCAACACTGTTGGTCTTTAATGTTTAACACTAGTTTTAGCCCAATTGGCTAAGTTTCTAGAGGCAAAGCCTCTCCTTCAATGAGCTAACGAAGGGCCAATATTTCAAACATAATTGGACTTAGCCCAAACTGGCCATAAGTCCTCAAATCATCTTGAACTGAGCACATCTGCTCTTTCAACCAACTCATTGGTTCAAGGGTACATCTCTGAACTCCTCTGATATTTGTCGTTGTAATCCTTCAACGTCTTCAGAGAGGTAACGGGTCCCGACAACCACACATCAACACGGACTGTGGGGTCCTTAAACTCATGGACTTATGCGTCCTTAAACCAAGATACGGACTGTGGGGTCCTTAAACCCGCGGACTTATGCGTCCTTAAACTAACGGACTAATGCGTCCTTAAACACACCCATATGGACTATGGGGTCCTTAAACCCATGGACTTATGCGTCCTTAAACTATCAATGGACCACCACGTCCCTAAACTGGAACATGGACCACTATGTCCTTAAACTGGTATTGGGCCACCACGTCCCTAAACTGGAACATGGACCACTATGTCCTTAAACTGGTATTGGACCGCAATGTCCTTAAACTACCAATGGACCACCATGTCCCTAAACTGGAACAATAGAGCCCCAAATGCTCTTTTGTCGGATCTAAACGATCCCGTTTAAGTTGATCTTAGCCTCAAATATGGCTAACGTATCCTTAAACTTTCAAACAGACTTTAGTCCCAAATTGGACTATGAATCCCCCCAATCAATTTTGGTTCAAGGGTACATCTCTGAACTCCTCTGACACCTGTCGTTGTAATCCTTCAACGTCGTCAGAGAGGTGACGGGTCCCGATGGCTATACATGCAATGTCGGATCTAAACGATCTCGTTAAGTTGATCTTAGTCTCAAACTAGACTAACGTATCATTAACAAACGTTTAAGTTGATCTTAGCCTCAAAAATGGCTAACGTATCCTTAAACCAAACCCCCAAACCCAAATCTAAGATAATACGGATTTAGACTAGTCCACGCCCTACGGGCGACGACATAACTCAGTCTCCGTATACAATCCACGGGCAACCAAAAACAAAACAAACACCCACGACACGAAGTGACCAGCTGGAGAAGGAGAAAGTTGTTACCGCGATGCGGTAGCGTAATTAACTGCAGGGGCTTGCGCCTGCAGGGAAGAGCGTCCCCACAATCAAAAACCCCTCAAACGAGGGGGAATCTGACGAAGTCTGCTACATCGGCCGCATCCGCCTAAACCTCCGATACACGATGTCATAAATCAACTTGGCATCTTCGGAGAGGTGGACGGATAGCACCAATTAGCATCTACCCCAAATCTCAGGCAAGACAGCCCATGTCTTGGCCGCCATTCGGAGGGGAACACTTGGTGATGCTTCCGTCACCGTTTTGGCCGATGACTTGTCTGGGAGGTCTTGGATCGCTGCATTCTTTTCGTTTTGCAATCCCTTCTGATGACATCTTGTTCCTTTCGAATGTAGGTGTGGTGAGCGCTGAGGTTGTGACACCTGAAGAAGCACCACCAGCTGCCGCTCTGACGGTTGCTGCCCCTTCGTCTCCTATTATATCTTCTCGAATGTTGGAAGGTATGGGTTTGTGATTAATTTAAATTAGGGACAGCATCTTCCGTGTGCTGACTATGTATCATCATGATCTTGCAGGAGTTCTCTTTGATCACCTGTATCAGGTGCTGAACCCGCACTTCTCCTTCCAGTCGGAGATTAGTCTGTCCGCTGGTGCCAGTGAGTATCTTTTCTAACCGACGTCCTTTTTTTTCATTAACGGGCAGCCATGTCATTGCAAATTCTTCTTTGCACTACTTGTAGCCTTACAAATTGAAGGAGGGGACGGGGGTATCATCACGCCACCGGTACTCCCAGCCATGCCCCCTGTTGCAGCCGGTATAGTAGACTCTATTGTTCGTGTATTTTCTTCATCTCTTGAGCCGACATCTGATTATGATTTGTTTTGCAGCGGTCACACCGACTCTAGCTCCGTTCGAGTCTCGCATCATAATGCCGGCAGGGCCCTTTTCTAGACGTCCATCTTCAAAAGGCGCTGTGACCAATCTGCGTATGTTGAGTGAATACATCGAGGAACTTGACGCGGAGGCCCCTACATTCGCTGCAGATTTTGCTGACGAAGTTAATCCAATGTTGTCGACGCTTGTGAACTTCCATAACGAAAGCGTCGTTGAGTCTTGGGTTAACCACTGCAGGAAGATTGATGCCTGTCTGCATAAGCTTGAGCTTAGGCGTCCTGCTCCTGAGATGTTGGCTTTGAACTCGCAGCGGGCAGCATGGGTTGAGCAGAGCATGTCCTTCCTCCACCATTTTGAACAAGAAGCGATCTTGAGGTGGAAGGAACGCGAGGAGGCTTCGGGTGAATCAGCCCGGCTGCGCGCCCAAGTTGAAGCGAATGCCGGGTAACTGAGAGCCGTCTTTGACAATTTGCAGTGATGCATTTCGGACGGGCTGGCATTGAGGCGGAAGCTCGACTCCATTGAGCGAGTTACGCAAAGTCGTGAAGCTGCCCAACAGGAAGTTGATGAGAAGGTTTCCTCGTGCTTGCAGCAATGGGCCCTGCATTCGCTGAGGCCCATGCATTCGCTGCAGATTTTTCTGCTAAGGTTAATCCGTTGTTGGCGACGCTTGTGCACTTCCATAGCGAGGGCGTTGTCGAATCTTGGGTTAATTATTGTAAACAGATCGAGGCTTGCTTGCACGAAGTTGAGCTCAAGCGTCTTTCTCCTGAAATATTAGCGTTGAACTTCCAGCGGGCGGCATGGGTCAAGCAGAGTGTTCCTTTCCTTCGCCATTTTGAACAAGAGATGACCCTGCGGTGAAAGGAACACGAAGTAGCTTCAAGCGAATCTGCTCGGTTGCACGCCGAGGTCGAAGCGAATGCTGCGCAGTTGAAAGCTGTCTTTGTCAATCTGCAGCGATGCATTTCGGACGGGCTGCCGCCTGTTCCCTTCCGAATGGCGGCGCAGACTTTGCGTCTTGCCTGAGATTCGGGGCAGATGCTATTTGGTTTTATCCATCTACCTCTCCGAAGATGCCAAGTTGATTTATGGCACTGTGTATCGGATGTTCAGACGGATGCGGCCGATGTAGCAAACTTCGTCAGATTCCCCCTCAGGGTGAGGGGTTTTTGATTGTGGGGACGCTCTTCCTTGCAGGCGCAAGCCCCTGCAGTTAATTACGCTCCCGCGTCGCGGTAACAACTTTCTCCTTCTCCAGAATTTCACTTCGTGTCGTGGGTGTTTGTTTTGTTTGCAGTTGCCCGTGGATTGTATACGGAGACTGAGTAATGCCGTCACCCGTAGGACGTGGATTAGTCCAAATCCGTATTTACTTAGATTTTGGTTTGGTGTTTTTAGTTTAAGGATGCATTAGTCGCGTTGCGGCTAAGATCAACTTAAACGTTCGTTAAGGATACGTTAGTCCTGTTTTAGACTAAGATCAACTTAACGTATTGATTAATATATGGCCGTTAGGACTCGTCACCTCTCTGACGTCGTTGAAGGATTACAACGACAGGTGTCAGAGGAGTTCAGAGATGTACCCTTGAACCAAAGTTGATTTGGAGTTTTGTCATTCATTTAAATGTCTAAGGATACGTTAGCCGTATTTGGGGCTAAGATCAACTTAAACGGGACCGTTTGGGTCCGGCGAAAGAGCATTTGGAGGCTCTACTGTTCCAGTTTAGGGACATAATGGTCCATAGGTAGTTTGAGGACGTTGCGGTCCATTGCCAGTTTAGGGACGTGGTGGTCTACGTTCCAGTTTAAGGACGTGGTGGTCCGTATTCCAGTTTAAGGACGTGGTGGTGCATGTTCCAGTTTAAGGATGTGATGGTCCGGTATTAGTTTAAGGACGTCTCGGTCCGATATTAGTTTAAGGACGTCTCGGTCCATTGTTGATATGTGGTTGTCGAGACCCGTCACATCTCTGACGTCGTTGAAGGATTACAACGACATGTGTCAGAGGAGCTCAGAGATGTACCCTTGAACCCGTAGTAAATTGATTTAAGAGAGCAATCTTGCTCAGCCAATTTAATTTAAGGACTTATGGCCAAAATTGGGCTAAGTCCAGTTTCAACATTTTTTGTCTTTGGCCTGTGCTAGGGCTTTACCCCTTTTTAGTAATGCACTGCATTATTCTTGTTTTGATTGGGCTTTGCCCTTTTATAAATGATGCAGAGCATCTATTTTTTGTTTGGGCTTTGCCCTCCCCCCTTTTTAAAATGCATAGCATTTTTTATCAGGCTTGTTAGGCCTTTTAATTGGGCTCTGTCCCTTTTCTTTAATAATGCAGAGCATTAAATACTCTGACAGTGCCCCACGTGGCTTGTCAGGCGCTTTGCGCTAAGTATTGAGCGCAAACTCGTATGGTGGTGACACGTGTCACGCTCTGGTGAGCGCAAGCGCACTAGCACAGTGCGCTGCGCTGTTGCGCTGCTGACACGTGGCGCGCTCTGGTGAGTTGCGCCAATTCCAGAGAGCAAAGCTCTATTTCAAGAGCGCGTAGCGCAAGTGGTTCTATAGCTGACACGTGGCGCTCTCTTAAGAGCGCAACAGCGCAGTTTGTAAGTGCAGAGCACTAAGAATCTTTTAGATTCAAGAACAGAAGTGCAAAGCACTGTTTAATTTCTTGATCTAAATTTAGATCAAAGAAAAATAAAATTTTTTCTTTTTTGTTTCAAGAACCAGAGGTTCATAAAAGTGCAAAGCACTCTTTTTTTTATTTTATTGTTTTCTTGTTTTAAAGAACCAGGGGTTCATAAGAAGTGCAAAGCACTGTTTATTATGTAAAGATCATTGATCTTGTTTTTAGATTAATGATCTATTAGAAGAAATTTCTTCTATTTCATGAAGGTTTTTTACCTTTTTTTTTTGAAATTTTCTCAGAGTTCTCTCTGTTTGAAGCTCTTGACCTTTTTCAAGAAATGTTGATGCCTTTGAATTGAGGCCTAGGGTCCTTTTTATAGTGCCCATAAATTAGTTAAATTTGTTAAAGAGATCTTTCTCTGAGTGATTTGGGGAATTTTCCCCACCGTTGGATCTTTTGATCCAAGGGTTTCTGCTTTGCAGAAGAAAATCTTCTTGTTTTAACAAGAACAGAAAAGATTTCTTAGAAATTTAATTCTGTTTGGCGCAGATGCCCCAGCGCGTGACACGTGTCGCGCAGCGCACAGCGCAGCGCAAATGCGCTAGCGCAAATGCGCTGACACGTGTCGCGCAGCGCACAGCGCAACTGCGCTAGCGCATCTGCGCTGACACGTGTCGCGCAGCGCACAGCGCAGCGCAACTGTGCTAGCGCATCTGTGCTGACACGTGTCGCGCAGCGCAGTGCTTGCGCAGCTGAATCGTTGCTTCATTAAAATAGAACTTTGCTCTGATTGGGCGCGCCTTCTTAGGCGCTGCGCTGACGTATCAGCGCTTGACATGTGGCGCATTGTGCCCGAGATTTGAAGCGTTGCTTCAAAATTTTGAATTTTGAATTTCAACAGAGCTTTACTCTGATTAGGCGAAACAAATGCCCCCCACCGTTGCGCTCACGTGGCGCACACGTGAGTGCAGCGGTGGCAAACTCCTGATCGTTGGATCAAGGGGTGAGCTCAAGGGGCGCAAGCGCCTTATAAATAGGAACTATGGCCCTTTAGAAAACTTCACCATTTTCTAGATTTTGATTCCAGAGCTTTGCTCTTGTTTAGAACTTCAGAGCTTTGCTCTCGTTTCCAGAACTTTAGAGCTTTGCTCTCATTTTCCAAGTTAGAAAACTTTAGGTAAAAATTAATTCAAATCAAATTAATTAACCTTAACCAAAGAGCTTTGCTCTCACAGATCTTTTGATCTATAGAGACCCCCATTGGGGTTTCATAAACAGAGCTTTGCTCTCAAACACTCATAGATCTGCAGGGATCTTGTTCATGGGTTCTAACCCATGAACAGAGCTTTGCTCTTGGATCAAGTGTGGATCTTTTAGATCTGCAAAGTGAAGAACTTATCATAAGTTTTCATGGATTTTTCAAGGTCCCAAAAATTTTAAAATTTTTAAGTGTTAAAATTTTCTGATGGATCTTTTCCATTATTATCACAGAGCTATGCTCTTTTAAGGAATTTTATTCCTTTGAGACCAGAATTTGACAAGTGTCATTCTGTGACAGAGCTTTGCTCTGAAAGAGGAGATTTTCTCCTTGTCTCTAGGGATTCTTCCCCCCCTTTTTTTATAAATGGGAATGTTTTACTGGGGACCAACTGACAATCTCATCCAATGATGAGATTATCTTATTAACTGACGTATTGTCATCTAGATTTTGTGGGTCCCTCTTTGGTCTCCTACTCACTGCACTGTTGTGTGGTGTAATTAATTAATTTTAATTTAATTTAATAAATGCATTTTCTATTTTTTATACGCGAAATGTTGGAATTACAACACTAACGGCTAAATTGTTCTTTTGCAGCGATCATGTCTTTAGACACTTCATTCCCGTTTGTCCGCTCGGAGGAGGGATTTCCCGAGGTACCCTCGGACCGTGAAGTCCTGACCATGATTAGAGAATACGACCCGGAGTACAAGAAATTCCACCTTTGGGGGTCTTGGTATAACCAGATTATTATGGGTCGACGCAGCTTCACATGCGCAGTGCCGTCTGAGCCCATCACGGCAATTCACTACTCTACCCCACCTTCAGTGCAGTATGCCGTGGAGATGATAGACTGGACCGCGAACAGCTTTCTTCATCCCGCTCTGGACGCGGTTCCGGTTCAGCGTCCTATGGTCTTGGATATCCGAGGACGCCGTATTTGTCAGGGAGAAGCACGGCCCTGGGGGCAATCATATAACCTTGGTTTGATTCCCCGTCACCCGATTGGCTATCTGCCGTGGGCCCGGTACATCCTGTCGACGAAGAAGTCGCAGTTGATAAGACTAGGACTGTACACCGCGGTCTACGTCTCTCTCTTCATATATCCTACGCTCCCCACCTGGTGGTTCAAGGCTTTTTTGGAGCAATGGAATATTCCCACCCACACTTTCCTTGCCATGGATCGGGAAGTGTCTATCTCTTTGGAGGAATTCGCGGAGGTATCCGGCCTACCGGTCATGGGAGAACATTATGAGGAGCTGCTCCCGACAGATGTGTACGTCTTTGGCGCCAGGCCAGTGGTAAGGGGGGTCACGCCGGAGAATGCCGTTCAACACCAATTCCCAAGCTTGATTAAGGTGTTGAACATTTATGAATCTCTCTTTATCGAACGCGGGAGCCGCGCAGTTAATTTTGAGGATTTCATTGCTCAGTTCCTTCATCCAAATGTCCTCTCGGCAGAAACTGCCAAGTCTGCCACCATTGAGGACCCTTTCGGTCTAGGTTTGGATAACCTGCCAGCGAGAGACATAGACCAAAAGGACTTTTTTCTTCCTAACTCCCCAACCATGTCCTTTGCAGAAATTGCGGCTTCCGGAATGGATGAGGAGGCCTTTTTCTTAGGATTTCTCGGACTGTGGCTGAGTTGGTTCGCGATCCCAATGCACTCTCATCGCATGCGGCCTTCTGTCTTTTATCCAGCCCACCGAATGGTCATAGGGGTAAAGGTGGCTGTGGGGATCGCTGGCTTGGCGCACCTATATCATGGCCTCAGCCGAGCAGCGGATGCCAATGAGCCCGGGGTACTGCACGTGGTCTTCCCGATGCACTACTTTGCATCGTGGCTCGAGCTACACACGGCGGGTGTCTTCGGCATGCATAAAAGGCCTTGATTCTTTGACAAGTGCGGTTTTCCTCGCATTATACAGTTGATTGGCTCATCAATCGTGACCCCTTCACCACGGAACGCCAGGGGTTTACTGCTTCGCCTCACACCGTTGGAGTCGGGATGTCCTTTATTGATAAGGTATTAACCATTGGAAAAGCGTCCACCACTGCGGTGCGACCATTACAGGACTCCTTCAAGGATGGAGCTTCAGTGTTAACGGCCCGGGAGACCCTCCACTTGTATTCTATTAGACCGGGTTTCCTAGTTTCAGGCAGGGCGGTGCAGCAATCTTCATGAGATATAACCCGCATCGTTTTGCCCAACAACTGGGTTATGATCAAGGGGTACCCTTGGAAGCTTTCTTACCGGAACCTGCCGCCAATGAAGAAGGGATGGAGAACGCGTTACATCACTTCATGCGCCTGAACACGGGTTCTCGTTTTTTCATCAGCACGCCGGCCTGTGCTCCACGACTCCTTAATGTATATAAAGAGTGGTACAATCATGCGACGGGGGATGTTATAAAGGAAGAGAGGCGAGTGTTGATCGACCGTAAAGAAGTACCCCCCGGCACCAATCGTAACGCTCCCTTAGTGCCAAGGATCCTGGTGGCTCCTCCTCTAAAAGATGCCGGGGGCAGACCATCACGTGCGCAAAGTCCTCCACGTGAGCTGCCGCTCCCTGATATCACAGATGCACCTCCCGCACCCTGTGCTCCAGTGGAGACAGTGGTTGTACCCTCACCGGAGTCTGGCGTGGGTGCGGACATCGGGACCCGTCGTCCCAAAGTGGCAGCTAAGCGGAAGTCGATCCCCCGTGAGCCTAGGGTCGGAGGGCAAAAGAAAAAGAAGTCGCTCTTCGCTGCGGACGTCGTGTTTGGTCAAGAACCCCATGCTCCCTATGCCGAGGGTCTGCTCGAATATAGGACTAACGCAGGATTAGTGATGCCGCCGCCGGACGATACAGACTTGGAGGTTGCTCTCAAAGCTTCAACATGGTTGGCGAGGCGTGACGAGTGGTTAGCTAAGCTTGCGCAGTCAGGTAACTACTAATCGCCTTTCTTTATTGCAATATATCTTCTCCATTGCCTTTGACTAACGCTTTTCTTTCCTTTCTTTCAACAGGCTTCACTGATGAAGAAGCCATTGCCGCTTCTCTGAAGACTTTCCAGGAGGAGGAACGTCTTAGAGCATCTATGGGCCTTAGTAAGTTTAGATTCATCAAGCTTTCATTTTCCTTGTGTTATGGTCGATCTAACCTTCCCCCTTTAATCACAGGAACCTCGATGCCGTTCCCTCCAAGTGACGCAGATGCTCTACCGGCTGCCGATGTTCCTGCTGCCTCTGGGCCACCGCAGGGGGTTCGTCTTGAAGAGCCGATGAGAGATGCCTTAAAGGCTCTGGAGGCATCCCTGAACGAGGATGACGACGCCTTGAAAGAGGCGTCACTAAGATCCATCACGACAGCCCGGGAGGAAAGGAAGCGGCTGAGGCGTGAGGCGAAGGCACGCAGGGCTACCTTGGCTATGGGAGCGGGTCCCAGCACTGCCCCTCGTGCTGATACTCCATCTGAAGAGGCCCCTGTCGCCCTATCCACTGCCTGCAGAGAGGTGGCGCGCGCAGTTCGGAGCGCAAACGGTAAATCCGATTCAGGTAATGTTTCTCTTTTGTTATAAGGATTTTAATGTCGTTGGTCCTTATATCTCTTATCTTGCAGGGCCAAGTCCGCTCGAGGGGGAGGCGGAAACCGTTGATCCCAAAGAAACAGAGGAGGCGGTACCTGCCGAACTCGAGCCGACGGTGGGCAACGTCGTTGTGGTTTTGGAGCCTGAGGTGGAAGTCGAGGGGCCTACCGCCGAGAAGGTCATTGATGCCGAACTTGAAGTGGTGGCAGATGATATGATCATTATAACTGAGTCCAGGGTGGTGGCGGATGAGGCGCTCGAGGCCGGCGATCCCCCGGCGATGGTGGACGATACAACCGCGACTACTGAACCTGAGAGAGTAGTGGGTGAGGTGGCCATGATTCCCGAGGTCGAGCCAACCGCTCCTTCTCTGGAATCTGGCAATACTCCAATCATAGCCCTTCCCATCTATGGCCCTCCGCCGTCCCCAGGTCTTGCTAGCAAGACGACGGTCCCCATCGAGTCGGGTGACGAGGCCACGGGCGGTGGTCTCATGTCGATAGAGGAGGGAGTCGCCTCCGTTTCAGCCGGGAGCTCCTCAGGTAAACCCTAAGTGGCTGCTTTTCTTTACTTTACAATCTTTTCTGACAAGTTCACCTTTTCGTAATGCAGGTGCAGCCAGTGCCGATGCCCCACTGCTCGAGGGAGCGCCTTCAACGACTTCCTTGGCGGTGGTCGCCTCTCAACCCTCTCTCATACCCTCGAAGATGTTGGAAGGTACGTGTTTACGATTTATTAATCTTGTCTTTCAGACGTATAATTTGTGTACTAAAGTCACACTGTTGTGTTTTCAGGAGTGCTTTTTTATCATGTATATCAGATGTTGCTCCCACACTTTTCTTTCCCATCCGAGCTTGCTTCTTCCTCTGGTGGCGTTGGTGAGTATCATTTCCGTTGACATCCTTCCTCTCTTTTTTTTATTGATGGAATTACCTCTAACCTCTTTTTCTCATCTCGACTGCAGTGCTACAGATTGAAGGAGGGGATAAAAGATCAGCCGCGCCACCAGCCCTTCCGACTTTGCCACCTGTCTCAACTGGTACAATGACCATCACATTGGTAACTTTCCTCTCTTTATTTTCTGTACTGTTATCTGATCGCATCCTGTTTCTTTTCAGCTGTCGTTCTGGCTTCGGCGTCCTTCGAACCTCGCATTACAATGCCGGCGGGTCCTTATCTGAGGAGTCTGTCTTCAAAAGGCGCCGCGAATAGTCTGCGCATGTTGAGTGACTACGTTGAGGAACTCGACGTTGAAACTCCTACATCTACTGCAGACTTCGCTATGGTGGTTAACCCGATGCTAGCAATACTCGTGAACTTTCATGATGAGGGCATCATTGCATCCTGGGTTAACCATTGTAAGGAGATCGAGGGTCGCCTATATCAGTTGGAGTCGCTGTGTCCCGCTCCCGAGACCGTGGCTGCCAGTAATCAAAGGACAGCGTGGATTGAGCAGAGCGCTCCTTACTTCCGCCATCTCGAACAAGAAGTCATTTTAAGGCGTAAGGAGCGTGGTGAGACTTCGAGCAAGTCTGCTCAACTGCATGCTCGGGTGGAGGCCAACGCCGCACGGCTGAAGGTTATCTTTGAGGGCCTTCTGCAATGTCTCTCCGAAGGGTTATCATTGAGGCAAATACTTGACGTTGTCGAGCGAGCTGCACCCAGCCAGGAAGCAGCCCAGAAGGCGGCGGAGGAGCAACTTTCATCCTTCTTGCAGCAGCGGGCCCAGGTGGAGGCGGAGGTGGCCGCGGCTGTCACCCGAGAGGAAGCGCTGAAGGAAGTGCGACAGCAGCTTATGAACTTACTAAAGACACTTCCTCCTCAGTAGCTATCCATCTTTGTATCGTTTGTGCTTGTAGATAAAAGAATGTATAAATATATATATTTTTATTCTTTGACATAATGTATCCTATATCCAATCAAGTTTATGAATAAAAGATACACCTTTTTTGTAATGTGTCATTTTCTCCGTCTTTCTTTCTTTCATTATCAGCATGCCACCTTAGTAACCATGGTTGACGAGTATCCTGACCTTCTTAAGAAATAACGATGGCTTAGGCCACAGGTTCAGATCTGCTGCCTAAGACTTTTCAACTCTATAAGCCGTGAGGGTCTCATAGAGACTTTTCTCCCTACGGATCGAGAGGATCTCGTAGGTGTGTTTTCTCCTTAGGAATCGTGAGGATTCCTAAGTATGGTTTTCTCTTATAAGTCGTAAGGATCCTATAAGAGAATTTTTCCCTCTTACGAGTCAAGAGGACCCGCAAGCGGTTGTTTCCCTCCTTGTCGAAATTCGACTTTGGAGAGTGAGACCCGTGAATAGTATGCAAGAGACCATTTTGGATTGACTTGCAGGGTCCCATTGTTCAGGAAGCAAGTTTTTTTTTTTTAGTCCCTGCTGCCTGAGGCTTCATTTGCATGTTGAGACGAATCGGGAATTTCCCGCGGAGACACTAGTTTCTCTACGAGCCGACGCGAATCAGGAGGCTCTCATCAAGGAGTGTTTGTATCCGTGAGTCGAGGAGTTTGCTAGGGATTATTTGTTTCCCAAGCGCCAAGGATTATTTGTTTCCTTGGGGATTGAAACGAGTCGAGAATTCCCCACGGAGGCACTGGTGGCTCTGCGAGTCGACGCGAAACAGGAGGCTCTCGTCAAGGAGTGTTTGTATCCGTGAGTCGAGGAGTTTGCTAGGGATTATTTGTTTCCCAAGCGCCAAGGATTATTTGTTTCCTTGGGGTTTGAAACGAGTCAAGGATTCCCCACGGAGGCACTGGTGGCTCTGCGAGTCGACGCGAAACAGGAGGCTCTCGTCAAGGAGTGTTTGTATCCGTGAGTCGAGGAGTTTGCTAGGGATTATTTGTTTCCCAAGCGCCAAGGATTATTTGTTTCCTTGGGGTTTGAAACGAGTCGAGGATTCCCCACGGAGGCACTGGTGGCTCTGCGAGTCGACGCAAAACAGGAGGCTCTCGTCAAGGAGTGTTTGTATCCGTGAGTCGAGGAGTTTGTTAGGGATTATTTGTTTCCCTAGCGCCAAGGATTATTTGTTTCCTTGGGGTTTGAAACGAGTCGAGAATTTCCCACGGAGGCACTGGTGGCTCTGCGAGTCGACGCGAAACAGGAGACTCTCGTCAAGGAGTGTTTGTATCCGTGAGTCGAGGAATTTGCTAAGGATTATTTGTTTCCCTAGCGCCAAGGATTATTTGTTTCCTTGGGGTTTGAAACGAGTCGAGAATTTCCCACGGAGGCACTGGTGGCTCTGCGAGTCGACGCGGATCAGGAGGCTCTCGTCAGGAGTGTTTGTATCCGTGAGTCGAGGAATTTGCTAAGAATTATTTGTTTCCCTAGCGCCAAGGATTGTTTGTTTCCTTGGGGTTTGAAACGAGTCGAGAATTTCCCACGGAGGCACTGGTGGCTCTGCGAGTCGACGCGGATCAGGAGGCTCTCGTCAAGGAGTGTTTGTATCCGTGAGTTGAGGAATCTGCTGAAGACACTGGTTTCTTCGGAGTTGGACTGAACCGTCGAGATTTGGCTTCGTCTTCTGGCGGAGCCTGTTGGGAAAGTATGGTTCCCTCTTTGTTTACGTCCTTGGATTGCATACAGGGATCGATGTGATCTTAACTGTAGCGCCAAAGTTTTATCATCATTTTTTTTTGTTTTATCTCCGCGATGCTCTATCATTTCAGCTTTTATATCGCGAAGGTCGCGATTGCCCAATCATTTCGTCTATTTTTCGCTGTGCCCAATCATTTCGGCTATTTATTTTATTTTTACTCGCTACTTTTTATTGCGATTTGCCCAATCATTTCGGCTATTTATTTTATTTTTACCCGCTGCTTTTTATTGCGAGCTGCCCTATCATTTCGGCTATTTATTTTATTTTTACCCGCTGCTTTTTATTGCGAGCTGCCCTATCATTTCGGCTATTTTGCATGCATACATTTTTACTTGCTGCTTTTTATTGCAAGTTGCCCTATCATTTCGGCTATTTTGCATGCATACATTTTTACTTGCTGCTTTTTATCGCAAGTTGCCCTATCATTTCGGCTATTTCGTATGCATGTGCGGCCTATTGGCTTTTCGCTGTAAACCGATTTCGGCATCAGCACCGCTACAACTGGGATATTACCAGGAGCGAATCATCATCTGCCTCTGTCGATGTCGAACAAAGGTGACTTAGCGACCAGGGTTAGGGTCCTGTCGGCTAAGGCTTTTGACTTCATGAGCCGTAAGGGTTTCACGAAGTTATTTCTCCCTACAAGTCGTGAGGATCTTGGAGGTGTATTTTCTCCTTAAGAATCGTGAGGATTCCTAAGTGTATGTTCATCTGTAAGTCGTAAGGATCCTACAGTAGGTTTTTCTTCTTGTAAGTCAAGAGGACTTACAAGGGTCGTGCGAAC
Source organism: Agapanthus africanus (assembly GCA_030015575.1). Lineage (NCBI taxonomy): Eukaryota > Viridiplantae > Streptophyta > Magnoliopsida > Asparagales > Amaryllidaceae > Agapanthus > Agapanthus africanus. The sequence goes on from JASDDO010000024.1 coordinate 892,159,766, forward strand.
ATATCCCCAGTCACGGATGGATCTTGGTTTGGGAAATGTTTATTTGCGCCCGTGGATTGTATACAAGGGTCAGTATTGAGCCACTTGTAGGGCAATGTCGAAACTTGTGGGGGTTGCTCAAGCACAGGTTTAGGTCTCTGTAACTTAAGACTTTCAAATCTTATGAGCCGTGAGGGTCCCATAAGAGAGTTCTCCTTACGAGTCGTGAGGATCTCGCAAGTGGGTTTTCTCCTTAGGAATCGTGGGGATCCCTAAGTGTGTTGCTCCCTTGTGAGTCGTAAGGATCTCACACGGGTGGTTTCTCCTTACAAGGTCGAGAGGACCCTATAAGTGTTCTTTAACAAGGTTGCGCCCTTTCAGGTTTTCACAAACACTCGCCGGTAGCCCTGCTGTTTTTACTCACGGAGCCTTTTCGGGTTTTCATCCGCGCCCATTTTGCTTATGGACATATCGTTTTTTTTATTTTATTTTTATATGTTTTTTTTTATATCTCGTCAGCCTAAAGATGCTGCGGTAGTAGTTTAAAGACGTTTCGGTCTGTTACTAGTTTAAGGACGTTTCGGTCCGTCGTTAGTTTAAGGACGTTTCGGTCCGTCGTTAGTTTAAGAACGTTTCGGTCCGGCATGGAGAAGGTCGGCTACTTTTATAAAGCTTGAGCTTAGGAAGATAGCGAGCGGACATAGTCGTCGTCATCTATCATTGACCTAGGCTGTGGCTCATTAAGCGTAGTATTTCTTTAGGAAGCGACCGTTTATCGGCCTTAAAGGCCTTTCACCGTGCATGTCCATGAGTAGATAGGCCCCACCCTGGTAAACTTTATCTATGATGTATGGGCCTTCATAGTTCGGCTCGAATTTCCCCCGCTTGGCGTGATTGGGGATCATAGGCCTTTTGACCACTAGCACGAGTTCGCCTTGGCGGAATGTCCTCGGTCGGGTCAATCTTTCGTATGAGCGCATCATCTTTGCTTTATAAGCTTCCAGATTTTGCTGCGCTATGAGCCGGGCTTCATCAAGGGCGTCAAGCTCCTCAAGCCGAAGGTGGGCATTTTCTTCGTCCGTCAGCTCGTAGTGGACTGCCACTCGTAGAGAGGGTAACTCTATCTCGAGGGGGAGTACTGCTTCTGTACCGAACACCAACGCATACGGCGTTGTGTTCGTGGCCGTCATGAATGTAGTTCGATATGCCCAAAGAGCTTCTTGCAGTCTTTCATGCCAATCTTTCTTATTACGGGACACTGTTTTCTTTATGATTTTTGTCAATGTCTTGTTGAAGGCTTCAGCTAGTCCATTGGCTCGCGGATTATAAACCGAGGAATATCTCCAGTCTATATTATGCTGTTGCGCGAAGCGACTGATCTTGTGGCTTCTGTAAGCTGGACCGTTATTGGAGATGATCCGTCGCGGAGTTCCAAATCGATATATGACATGCGTCTTGAAGAAGTGGAGGATATTTTCCGTCTTCACCTCTCTTAACGGTACTGCTTCTGCCCATTTAGAGAAGTAGTCAGTCGTCGCCAGGATGAAACGATGTCCCCTAGACGATGCTGGTTCGATAGGGCCAACTATGTCAGTCCCCCACATTTCGAATGGCCAGCTAGCCACCGTTGGATGTAGTGGATTTGGGTGCTGGTGGATGAAGTCCCCATGAATTTGGCATGAGTGGCATTGCTTCGCATATTCGATGCAGTCCTGAATCATCGTGGGCCAGTAGTAGCCCATCCGTTTTATCTTCAACTTCATCTTAGGGCCTGCTTGATGAGAACCGCAGAGTCCATCGTGAACTTCCTGGACGACCCTTTTCGCTTCGTCAGGTCCTAAGCATCTCAGCCACAGAGAATCAAATGACCTCTTGTACAGAGTATCGTTGACGAAGGCGAAAGACAGAGCTCGTTTCATGAGCTGATGTCTTATGGACGCTTCTTCAGGCATTCGGTGGGACTTAAAGTAATCTATGAAGACTTCCCTCCAATCCTCGGCCTTTTCCGGCTCTTTTATTTGCAGAGCCATTCGCTCAGTCATTTCCTTTTCTTCGGATGATTCCGGCGATGTTTCTGCTGGGGCAAGAACTCGACGGCTTTGTACCACGATTCTAACATCGTCGAGGTTCTCTTCAGCCAGTTCTTTAGCAAGTTTGGCCAACGCGTCTGCTTTGCTATTTTCCGCACGCGGTATGTTCTCCAAAGTATAAGAGGGAATTTGGGTCAACAGTTGTTGTACCTTTTCCCCGTATTTCACCAATTCTGGTTTGCACGTTTGGTAGTCGCCGTTTACATGACTAACGACCAGCTGGGAGTCTCCGTATATGAGGAGGTTTTCAATTCCCATGTCGATGGCGATCTCGAGGCCTGCTATCAGAGCTTCGTATTCGGCTTCATTGTTTGTCCTTGGCCCCGTCAGGGAGAACGCATAGCGCATTATCCCTCCTTGTGGAGTTATAAAGATGAGTCCTACCCCCGATTTGATTATAGGGGTATTTTGTTTGCGCTTTTTCATGGAAGATGCTCCATCGAAATAAAGTTCCCATTGGGTACCACCACTTTCGATCGCGTCAAACGCATGTTCGTCTGGAAGATCGCAGTTTAAAGGAGAGTCGGCCGGTATCGGGTGCTCAGCGAGGAAATCGGCGATGGCCTGGCCTTTCACTGCCTTGAGAGGTTGATACGTTATCGAGAACTCCATCAAGAGCAGGGCCCATTTAGCGAGTCGTCCCGTCAATATAGCCTTTGACATCAAGTATTTAAGGGGGTCCACTTTTGAAATGAGACGGACTTCATGCGCCAACGCATAGTGCCTGAGCTTTGTTATCGCAAAGATCAACGCCAGGCAGTGTTTTTCAATGGGAGAGTAGTTGCTTTCTGCCCCCAGCAGAACTCGACTTAAGTAGTAGAGTGCTCTTTCTTTCCCCCGATCGTTCTCTTGTGCCCATAATGCGCCTAAGGAACCTTCGAGGGCGGTTGTATAAAGAATGAGGGGTTTTCCCTTAACTGGAGCAGCCAACGCCGGCGGGTTTTGCAGGTATTGCTTGATCTCGTCTAGTGCGCTTTGGCACTTTTGATCCCAGACGAACGGGGTTCCCTTCTTCATCAGGTGACTGTAAGGACGGCACTTGCCCAAAAGATTGGCTATAAATCACCGTATGTATGCGAGCTTCCCTTGGAGAGACCGCAGCTGTTTGAGAGTTCTCGGCGGAGGCATTTCCATGATCGCTTTAATCTTTGACGGATCTATTTCAAAACCAAGGTGTCGAACAATGAATCCCAGGAATTTGCCTGAGGAAACTCCAAATGCACACTTGAGCGGATTCATTTTCAAGTTGTATTGTCGAAGGTGTTGAAATACAGTCTTCAGATGCTCGAGTTGTTCCTCGTATGATTTGCTTTTAACCACGAGATCGTCGATATAGCATTCGACGATTTCGTGTATAAGGTCATCGAAGATCTTTGTCATGGCCCTTTGATAAGTGGCACCGGCATTCTTTAAACCGAAGGGCATTACTTTATAACAAAATATCCCTAGAGGGGTCCTGAAGGCGGTGTGCTTATGGTCTTCGGGATGCATCTTTATCTGGTTATACCCCGATGAGCCGTCCATGAAGGAGAAAACCTCATGAGTGGATGTATTGTCTATCATCAATTCGGTGACTGGCACTGGGAAATCATCCTTCGGGCAAGCTTTATTGAGATCCCGAAAGTCCACGCATATGCGCACCGTCCCATTTTTCTTCATCACCGGAACGATGTTAGCGATCCATTCAGGATATTGGACCTCTGGATAAAACCGGAGTCGATCAGCTTCTTGGCCTCGGCGTTGATACTCATTTCAAGCTGGAGTCGCATTCTCCTCGGCGCCTGTTTGACTGGCTTGATGTCCGGGGATATCGCCAATTTGTGTACAGCAATTTCTGGATCTAGTCCCGGCATTTCGGAATGGTTCCACGCGAAGCAATCTCTATGCTGCAGAAGCACGTCTTTCAACACGGTCACTCTTTCTTCAGATAGCAGCTCGCTGATGAATGTCGGTCGTGGGTCGTCTAGTGTTCCCAATTCAATTTTCTTGAGGTTATCCGCGGTGGTATGGATTCCATCTTCCAGTTCTTTTGGCGCTGGTGGGAATCCTGAGATTATCTTGTCGCTGCTGTTTTCGAAGCACCAAGGGAGCTCATCTATGTTTTCGGGCTCTTCTTTTAATATTGTAATCATATGACAGGTGCGAATTCGCTTCCAATCCCAATGTGGAACTGGTTCTTCTTTCGTGGCCTTGGGCTCGTGCTTTTGTGGTGGCGTTACCCTCCAGTTGTCGGACAGAGCGAACTTGCCAAGCTGATACTGATCTTCGACCCAATTCTTGAAAGTGAAGCAATCTTCAAGAGGATGCCCTATTACTCGATGGTAAGAGCAATAGTCCAGGTGTGAGACTTCGCCCGCTTGTTCGGGGTGTTTAGACTCCGGCAGCGTAAGCATCTGATGTTTTAGAGCAAGATCAAGTATCTTCTTCGTCTTGTCCCGAGGAAACAAGTACGCTCGACCCATTTTCTTCATAAGGGATAGATCAATAACGCTCGACTCCCGTTTGCGTGTCTTATTAGCCCTGCTTTGTTGTTGTTGAGCGCCTTTTTGGCCTTTCGACTTATTTCTGCTTTTGCGCCGAGCCTTCTTTATAACAGGTTGACAGGGAGCAGCCTTTTCATCTTTCACGGCTTGTCGGAGAAGGCGCTGCGTTCTGGCTTTCTCGTAGATGACCATTTCGCAGTTATATAAGCTTGTCCATTTGTTCTTCGAACGACGGACTGAGCTCCTTTGCATCTGGCACTTTTATTGGCTCAGGATTAGCGTCCTCCCATTGAGCATCCGCTTCTTCATCGAAGTCATATATGACATAGCAGCTGTTTAATAGCTCTCGTTTCTTTGACCGGATGTATCCGAGCCCGATCGTCTCCATCCTTCCATTAGGTAGCTTGTGTTGAGTTCCGGGGATGTTCCAAACTCTGTCATAGAATTTGGCCTTCCTAACAGTCTGTTCGAAGGGTATCCCTTGGCGCTTTAACAGTCATCTCAAGCTTTCTGTATAATATCTAGGTAGACGAATGGGTTGAAGCCTGTCCAGCGTTGGATCTGCTCCATACCAGATTTCTTTCTCCACTTTATTTTCTTCAGAGCGGTAAAGCAGAATTGCTTTCTCTCTCTTTTTCCTGGGAGGGATATAGAATGTCCGCAACTCTTCTACACTGTAGATATTAAGTGCATCCAGTTCTTTATGGTGTCTAAGCGGCACCATGGCTATCTGCAGACTTCGCTCTTCATCAGCAGAAGCTCGTATTGAAAGCCGAGCAGGGAATACAGCATGAACTTCATCCTCCGAATCACTACCGAAGATCAATGAAGGAACGGATGGTCCCGGCTTGGTGTATTGGGGCGGACCCGAATAAGTTATATCCTCTTCCTCCTTGGTATCGCTGCCGAAGACAGGGATAGTGGCGTTAGTTTTGTTCTCAGGCTTGTGACACCTTTCCGTGTCTTCGAAACTCGGCAAGAAGTATTTGGCATCTTCATACTTACGAACTTCATTCACGGAAAACGGATTCAATTCTCCTGCCACAGTGTACTCGAGACCATCCTTGCAATATTTCATACACTGATGCTATGTAGAAGGGATGATATTGTACTCGTGTAACCATGGTCGGGCGAGCAGAGCGTTGTAGCATGTCTTGGCGTCTATGACGTGAAACTTAATGTCCGTGACGAGTAGCCCGAAGCGTAGCGTCAGTATCACAGACCCAAGAGTTCTTGACGATTGGGAGTCGAACCCGGAGATGGTGATCTTGTCACGAGCAAGGTGCTGGACGCTCATGCAGATTTCTTTTAACACCCGCACGTTGAGGAGATTAACAGAGGATCCATTGTCGATCAGGATTTTGCCTATCTTAATATCGTGGCAGTATCCTGAGACATAGAGAGGGCGGTTGTGTTCGCACGTCCCAAGGAGAAGGTCTTCATCGCCAAAAGCAACGTCGGCCGTGTGCACCTCTTCCAACTCATTCTTCATCTTTTGTTCGGCCAGGAAGGCTTGGAACTGGTCTGGATCTTGTAGCGCCTTAATCAAAGAATCCCTCACCTCTTTTGATAGTAACAGAGCATCAAGAATGCTGAGTTGTGAGGGCAGTTTCCTCAGATACGCCAAGACATTGTAATCCACCTTATTTCTCTTCGGCGGATTCTTGGCGGTTAGCTCTTCCGCAACTTGGTCATCTAGAGTAATATCCTCAGAGACCTTTTCTTTCCCTTTATCTTTCTTGTTTAAGGGTCCGAGATTCTTTTCAGGTACCGTCCGATTGCGTAGCTGGATATTTTCGCAAACCTCCGGCTCTTCTTCTTTTCCCGAAGTGGATTCTTTAAAGAGAGGGGCAAGTTCTAGCTCCTCATCAGAATCGCTCCCGAATGTAGGCACTTGTGACCCGCCAGTGTTAACCATGCGACAATCGCCGGTAGTTCTTTCAAGCTCTCCGGTCGTATTTCTTTGCTCCCGACGAGTTTTACGCTTTTCCCGCTTAAAGCGTTGTCGACGAGCAACATATCCTTGCCACCATTTATTGAAAGCTTTGCATTCTTGAGTGGGGTGCGAAACCTTCTGATGATATAAGCAAAAGGAGGGGTGCATTTCTATTTCACCAGTAATTTTTCCTTCAGAGGATGGTAGCTTCATGCCCATTGATGTGGCCTTAGCAAACCTTTTCTTTATCTTGAATTGGCTTTTGTCGGTAGCGAAGGTATTTTTCTCCAGCGGGATCGTTTCAGCTCTTTCATCAAGTCGCTGGCGCTTGGCCTTTTCAAATATAGCCATCTCGCGTTCTTGATCAGCTTTACTTTTCAGTCGAGCTTCGTTAAGGAACACGTCAATCATTTCGACTGATAGCTCCGGAATTTTTGATTCGGTATCTGCCCCCAGCGTTTTAGTGCCAGAAGTCTCCTCATCGTTCGTGATCGAATGGGAGATCATATGACAGCTCGCTACATATTCCTCGGATTCATCCGATGAACTTTCTCCCTCATCTTCTTCTTGAAAGACGTGATTGAAGAACTCTTGGAGTGTAATGGGAGTCCGTGCCTTTTGGTTGTATTCATCCAGCGCGTCAATTTGCTTTTGTAAGTCCGTGCGCTTGTCGCCAGGCTTCACGGGCTTCTTAGATTTCTTCTTCTTCTTTTTTGAAGATTTTGACGGCTGGCTGGGAGTGTTCGAGCCACCACCCTCGGTCTTTGGAGTTGTACGCAGTTTCAACATCCCTTCAATAACCTGCGGTTCCAACGGGTTCTTCCACTTGATCGCTGGACATGTCTGAAGATCGTTTAGCATCCTCTTCGTCTTGGCTGATAATACAACCTCCCAAGGAACTTCTTCAATGACGGAGCATGTTGCCCCCGGCGTATTCGTCCCTTTAGAGGTGTGGGGCTGCGGGGGATTCACCTTCCATTTGTCAGATAACGCGAACTTGCCTTGTCGGTATTGGTTTTCAAGCCAATTCTTGAAAACGTAGCAATCTTCGATCGGATGGCCTAGTACTCGATGATAAGGACAGTAGTTGGGCTCATTGACGTCACTTGGTTGCAACGGACGTTTTGGATCCGGCAGATTTATGAGTCTGTTGCGCAATGCCAGCTCGAATAACCTCCTCGTTTTATCGCGGGGAAAGGAATAAGGACGTCCCATCCTATCCTAAAGGGGTACGTACGGGCGCATATTATTTTGACGAGCGACCGGCTTCGAGTCGCTCGATTGTTGTTGAGCATTAGCGACAACGATCGCTTTTCCCTTCCCTTTGTCATTTCGGGAGTCCGGCTTTGGAAGAGGAGGTTTATGGCCCATCTGATCCATCTGTGCTAGTTTGTCGATCAAGGCCTGGAAGGTAGTCGGCTTGAAAAACATCATAAACCGCGAGATGGTTGCTTGTGGATCGAGGGTTCCCACAAACATACCAACTGCGGGAGCTTCTTCAATGCGCTGCTCACACTTTGACCATAAATTCCGTCATCGTATAGCATACTGAACCCATGCCTCGCCGGGTTTTACCCTAGCGTTAATCAGTGCCGTCATTGGGGTACGTTCACTGGCACTTGCAAAACATTGAGTAAACAGCAGTTCCATCTCCGCGAAGGTTTTAATAGAGTCGTTTGGGAGTTCAGAATACCACTCGAACGCCGTATCTGATAAGCTTCCAACAAACTGGCGAAGCAACAGCTTGTCGTCACCGCCGGTGTTGCCGCAGAGTGCCCTGAACTGGGCAACATGCTGATGAGGATTGCCCGTCCCCTTGTAGACATGGAACTTGGGAATTGTATAACCTGGCAGGTATTTGATTTGATCGTACCAACTTGGATATGGCCGCCCCGTTTTTACGACCTGACCGGCCGCTTCGGTCGCATGATGCACCCGTATTTGCTGGGCGATGTATTCATCCAAATCATCTTTTGAGATGGTATCCTCTTTAGCCGTGGACAGAGCTGGTGGAGGATTCGACGTCTCTCCCCTATCGTCTTCAAGAGTGATCGGGGAATCTTCAGCAGGTGGATCTTGTTGAATCATCATACCCACCATATCCTGGAACAGGAGAGCCATTTTCTTTATGTTGGCTGCCTGCTCCGCAGCTTCTTTATCTTTCTTCTCTAGTACGCGCCGAAGGAATTCGGCGTCCGTTTCTTGTTCTTGACGTTCCTCTGAGGATGTTTCCGGGGTTTCTTTCGGCCCTGTAATTGCGGCCGTAGCGTTCATCATCTCCTGGAGCTTCTGTTGCTGCTCCTGAGCCTTGGTCACTGACCATGTAAGCGGTCTATGACCCGTGGATGCACGGCTGTCTTCTTTTCCCAATGCCATGTAAACCGTATGAACTGTTATGCCCCCTGACTTAGGGCGTTTAGGTTCACCATTTTTAACTTTTGCCGCTGACGCGGGGGTTTTCTCTGGCCTCCTTCTTTTGTGGGCCGTTGAGGTTGAAGGAACCATTGAAGGGGGCACCCAAGCAGCTGCTGTCCCCTGCTGTTTAATGGGACAGTCCTTGTTTTTTTCCACTTTCGCCTTTTTCTGGTGACGAGAGTGACCTGGGTCAATCACAGAGTCTTGAACCCTCCACCAAACTTTATAAATTTTTGAAGACAACCTTTGAGGGGGCTGTTCTCGTTTCGTTTCTGGAACTCTCTCCGCAGGTGGAGGAGATCTCTTCAATGTAGCGGTTGGAGAGTTCTTCCGTACCCTCCTCAGCAGTTCAAAGTTGTTCTCAGTTGGAACAGCAGCGTTGATTTCCACCACTGGAGCTGGTGGAGTTATCCCTGAGGGGGAGTTGCCCCCTGCCTTCCTCACTCGTTGCCAATGGCGACGTCGAGCACGACGAGCCGTTGGGACTGGCTCAGAGATAGAGATAGCTTCTTTTTGCCCCCTGTGAATGAGGCACCGCCGGTGTTAACCTTTTAAAAACTGAGGTTGTTCCTTGCGGGGTAATATCCAATATGTCAAAGACAGATCTTCGTGCATGGGCAGGAGCAGGAATCATCAGTCTTGAAAAGACTGACTCTTTGGCGGGAGAAGCCGCCTTAACGACTTCCGGAACAGCGGCCGTTGCCCTATTTGGGGCAGCCATTTTAGAGTTCTGATTTAGCCTGGTGAAAACAGAGGCCGTTGGTTCGGCAATGGGCAACCCGTTGACAGGGGCCGTCGTAGCAGTGAGCCGGTCGAAGACCGACTTTTTGTTCACATCCGGTGTAGGCATTGGTGCAGAGAAGCTTGTAGGTGGGATCATGGTCCCGAAGAACAGGCCAGTGGTGGCCTGGGTCACCTGGTCTACCGGCAGAGCGAAGAAGGAAGCCGCTTGGGGTCCATATGCTACACCTCCTGGTGAGGTGGAGCGTCCGTTGCAGTGGCGTTTCGAGCAGTTGGTGCAGTTGAAGGCCATTGAATCTTGAGTTCTGCGCCAGGAAAAAGACCGAATCTTAGCAACTTGAAATCCGAAGGCAACCATTTAACAAACCGCGATTGGCTCGCGAGGACGACACACGAAGTGTGGAGTGGAAAGAGGAAAAGGTCCCACCGGGCGTGCCAGAATCTGTTCCCCTCCGAATGGCGGCGCAGACTTTGCGTCTTGCCTGAGATTCGGGGCAGATGCTATTTGGTTTTATCCGTCTACCTCTCCGAAGATGCCAAGTTGATTTATGGCACTGTGTATCGGATGTTCAGACGGATGCGGCCGATGTAGCAAACTTCGTCAGATTCCCCCTCAGGGTGAGGGGTTTTTGATTGTGGGGACGCTCTTCCCTGCAGGCGCAAGCCACTGCATTTAATTACGCTACCGCGTCGCGGTAACAACTTTCTCCTTCTCCAGAATTTCACTTCGTGTCGTGGGTGTTTGTTTTGTTTGCAGTTGCCCGTGGATTGTATACGGAGATTGAGTAATGCCGTCACTCGTAGGACGTAGATTAGTCTAAATCCGTATTTACTTAGATTTGGGTTTGGTGTTTTTAGTTTAAGGATGCATTAGTCGCGTTGCGGCTAAGATCAACTTAAACGTTCGTTAAGGATACGTTAGTCCTGTTTTAGACTAAGATCAACTTAACGTATTGATTAATATATGGCCGTTAGGACTCGTCACCTCTCTGACGTCTTTGAAGGATTACAACGACAGGTGTCAGAGGAGTTCAAAGATGTACCCTTGAACCAAAGTTGATTTGGAGTTTTGTCATTCATTTAAATGTCTAAGGATACGTTAGCCGTATTTGGGGCTAAGATCAACTTAAACGGGACCGTTTGGGTCCGGCGAAAGAGCATTTGGAGGCTCTACTGTTCCAGTTTAGGGACATAATGGTCCATAGGTAGTTTGAGGACGTTGCGGTCCATTGCCAGTTTAGGGACGTGGTGGTCTACGTTCCAGTTTAAGGACGTGGTGGTCCGTATTCCAGTTTAAAGACGTGGTGGTCCATGTTCCAGTTTAAGGACGTGATGGTCCGATATTAGTTTAAGAACGTCTCGGTCCGATATTAGTTTAAGGACGTTTCGGTCCATTGTTGATATGTGGTTGTCGGGACCCGTCACCTCTCTGACGTCGTTGAAGGTTTACAACGACATGTGTCAGAGGAGCTCAGAGATGTACCCTTGAACCCGTAGTAAATTGATTTAAGAGAGCAATCTTGCTCAGCCAATTTAATTTAAGGACTTATGGCCAAAATTGGGCTAAGTCCAGTTTCAACATTTTTTGTCTTTGGCCTGTACTAGGGCTTTACCTCTTTTTAGTAATGCACTGCATTATTCTTGTTTTGATTGGGCTTTGCCCTTTTATAAATGATGCAGAGCATCTATTTTTTGTTTGGGCTTTGCCCTCCCCCCTTTTAAAATGCATAGCATTTTTTATCAGGCCTGTTAGGCCTTTTAATTGGGCTCTGTCCCTTTTCTTTAATAATGCAGAGCATTAAATACTCTGACAGTGCCCCACGTGGCTTGTCAGGCGCTTTACGCTAAGTATTGAGCGCAAACTCGTATGGTGGTGACACGTGTCACGCTCTGGTGAGCGCAAGCGCACTAGCGCAGTGCGCTGCTCTAGTGCGCTGCGCTGTTGCGCTGCTGACACGTGGCGCGCTCTGGTGAGTTGCGCCAATTCCAGAGAGCAAAGCTCTATTTCAAGAGCGCGTAGCGCAAGTGGTTCTATAGCTGACACGTGGCGCTCTCTTAAGAGCGCAACAGCGCAGTTTGTAAGTGCAGAGCACTAAGAATCTTTTAGATTCAAGAACAGAAGTGCAAAGCACTGTTTAATTTCTTGATCTAAATTTAGATCAAAGAAAAATAAATTTTTTTCTTTTTTGTTTCAAGTACCAGAAGTTCATAAAAGTGCAAAGCACTATTTTTTTAATTTTATTGTTTTCTTGTTTTAAAGAACCAGAGGTTCATAAGAAGTGCAAAGCACTGTTTATTATGTAAAGATCATTGATCTTGTTTTTAGATTAATGATCTATTAGAAGAAATTTCTTCTATTTCATGAAGGTTCTTTACCTTTTTTTTTTTGAAATTTTCTCAGAGTTCTCTCTGTTTGAAACTCTTGACTTTTTTCAAGAAATGTTGATGCCTTTGAATTGAGGCCTACGGTCCTTTTTATAGTGCCTATAAATTAGTTAAATTTTTTAAAGAGATCTTTCTCTGAGTGATTTGGGGAATTTTCCCCACCGTTGGATCTTTGATCCAAAGGTTTCTGCTTTGCAGAAGAAAATCTTCTTGTTTTAACAAGAACAGAAAAGATTTCTTAGAAATTTAATTCTGTTTGGCGCAGATGCCCCAGCGCGTGACACGTGTCGCGTAGCGCACAGCGCAGCGCAACTGCGCTAGCGCAAATGCGCTGACACGTGTCGTGCAGCGCACAGCGCCACTGCGCTAGCGCATCTGCGCTGACACGTGTCGCGCAGCGCAACTGCGCTAGCGCATCTGAGCTGACACGTGTCGCGCAGCGCAGTGCTTGCGCAGCTGAAGCGTTGCTTCATTAAAATAGAGCTTTGCTCTGATTGGGTGCGCCTTCTTGGACGCTGAGCTGACGTATCAGCGCTTGACATGTGGCGCATTGCGCCCGAGATTTAAAGCGTTGCTTTAAAATTTTGAATTTTGAATTTCAACAGAGCTTTGCTCTGATTGGGCGAAACACCGCCGAGGCAGAAGATCGACTTCATTGAGCGGGTTACGCAGAGCCACGAAGCTGCTCAATGAGAAATCGATGAGAAACTTTCATCCTGCTTGCAGCAATGGGCTCGAGTCGAAGCAGAGCTGGCCGCAGCGGCCGACCATGAAAAGGAGTTGAGAGGAGTGCGCGAGCAGCTGGCTGATTTATTGAAAATGCCTCCTTCTCAGTAGCTGCTTTTGTATCGATTAAACATTTGTAATCTTTGTATTCATTTCAAAAGAAAATTTATATAATATATCTTGTATTCAATTGAATTCATAAATAAAGGACACATTTTTTATCTCCGACTATCGATTTCTTTTCTCTGTTGTATCGTTGGGCATGTTATTTCAGCAAGTGTAACTTGTAGACGATAGATAACAGTTCATCTTGAACTCTTTGTAGGGTAGTGATGGCTTAGGAAACAGGTTCAGATCTGCTGCCTAACACTTTTCAATTTTATGAGCCGTGAGGGTCTCATAAAGATTTTTCTCCCTACGAGTTGTGAGGATCTTATAGGTGTATTTTCTCCTTAGGAGTCGTGAGGATTCCTAAGTGCTTTTTTCTCTTGAGAGTCGTAAAGATCCCACAATAGAGTTTTTCTCCCTTACCAGTCGAGATGACTCGTAAGTGATTGGTGAGTTGACTTGTTTCCAAATCGAAGCATTGCTCCGATGGGGAGGTCAAAAGCTGACTTTCTCCGTTTTCTACGGTGTCAGGACTGACTTTCTCCGTTTTCTACGGTGTCGGGATCGACTTTCTCTATTTTCTACGGTGTCGGGATTGACTTTCTCCGTTTTCTACGGTGTCGGGGTTGACTTTCTCCCTTTTCTACGGTGCCGGGATCGACTTTCTCCGTTTTCTACGGTGTCGGTGGTTGACTTTCTCTGTTTTCTACAATGTCGGTGGTTGACTTTCTCCGTTTTCTACGGTGTCAAGATCGACTTTCTCCGTTTTCTACGGTGTCGGGATCAACTTGCTCCGTTTTCTACGGTGTCGATGGTTGGCTTTCTCCATTTTCTACGATGTCGGTGGTTGACTTTCTCCGTTTTCTACGGTGTCGGGATCGACTTGCTCCGTTTTCTACGGTGTCGGTGGTTGACTTTCTTCGTTTTCTACGATGTCGGTGGTTGACTTTCTCCGTTTTCTTCGGTGTCGGGATCGACTTTCTCCGTTTTCTATGATGTCCGGGTCGACTTTCTCCTTTTTCTACGGTGTTAGGGTTGACTTTCTCTGTTTTCTATGGTGTCGGGATCGACTTTCTCCATTTTCTACGGTGTCGGTGGTTGACTTTCTCCATTTTCGACGTTGTCGGGATCGACTTTCTCCGTTTTCTACAGTGTCGGGATCGACTTTCTCTGTTTTCTTGGGTGTCGGACATTGAAAATCTGTAATTGGTTTAAAACATATATAGCGTTATCTGTGGTTAAACCCACTGCCAGCGTAGTAGTCGAGTCTTTAGAGTCCCACACAGAGAGTTTCCCTGCTCCGGGCGAAACGATATAGAGGTCGTATGGTTTTACGATAGGGTTCGGACAAGCACGTGCATTTATGCACGTACGATATTCGGACAGTTTTTACTAGCCGGCTTTGGTTTAAGCCAGATTCTAGTATCGGATTATTGGATTTATACAGTCTAAAGTATTTCCGTGTTTTCACGGATAGGAGGGGCGTTCTCGTAATTTGGCGAGAAGCTTCTAGAAAGATGATCACTTGAGAGCTAAGGTGGCATTTGCATTTATTGATTTAGTGACTCATTTGTGTGATTCATCCATGGAGTTAATGATGCATTTAATGACTAATGACTCATGAGATGATTCACACAAAGTGAATAAATGAAGCATGGTTGATAAATTATTTGATTTATTCATTTAATAAATCATTATGCTTCATATATTCAAGATGAGATATTATTTCATTTCATTCTCACTCTCACCTTCTCTCTCCTCAAGCTCTCTCTTTTCAAACCCTAATCCTAACCTCTCATGTGTTGAGATCAAGGGTTAGCAAGACTTATTAATCCCTAATCACACTCTATATTCCCTAGGCTGCTTTGATTAGCACTTTGAGTAACTTAGTTTCCTCAAGTTAGAGGCAAAGATTGGAGTAGTAGCTCTCGGGTGGATCTTCTATTACAAAGAGGAGGCCGACGAGGAGGTGGTTAACGAGAAGAAGAAGGATTTGGTTCATTAGGTATAATCTTCTTTCATAGTAGCTAATTACTCCTATGATATTGTTAGTTAGTGTTTAGCAAAGATCCTTACGGTTAGTCGATGTTAGTTTAAAGAAAAAGATTGTTTTACATATTTCCGCCTTCCCGCAACTCGTGGGGTGTACAACGTCGAATTACAGTGGTATCAGAGCCTCGCTAAACCATAACTAACTTGTTAGCAAAGTCGTTAGAAATTCGATCGCAAAACGAACCGGAAAAAACATCAAATTGACAAAGTTTCTGTCGATTTTAAAACGGGGTCTAAAATTTTTCAAGGACCCTTAAAATTACATGCAGGAAAATATAAGAATACTGGAGAAATTTGGGTTCCTGAATCGGCCAAACAGCCGTGGAACCGCGGCCGATCCAAGCGATCTGCCGCGGATCCGCGGCCGAGTTGAAGCCGATTCACCCCAAAATTCCCCAGTAACTCTTCTGTGTTAATTTTGTTCTTTCTGGAATGTTTTGTTTCTGCTCAAGTCTTAAGTGTACAGAGAAGTATTTGGAGTAGAATCAATTGTGTTTGCTCGATCGAAATTCTACGATGTTTGGCTAATTAGATTATATCTGTGATTTGTATAATGTGTTCGTAAACCTCCCCTAGCTGCCAGTATGTCGGTTGGCAGGGGGTTGCACATTTCTGTAATGATTTTACTGTTTGTGTTTATGAACTTGATTGGATCGTTGTGATGATTAGCCGGGGTTTGAGATGGGTTTTAATATTTATTCATTCGATGTAAATTGTAATATGATGTAATATTCTTTTGCGGGGCACATCCAGGTTGCGGTTGTTGCCACCGTTGTATTATTTCATTTACTGATTTTTGCTCCTAGGATAGACCCAAGGTGGGGTGCACAAACTACCGGGTACTTTGAAGTGTTTAGTGGCCTACTCACATTGTTGAGGGAGACCGCTTCACTTCGGGTACTTGACGGGTAGTTTGCCGTACCCGTAGGGGTCTAGGGTGGGGTAATGGCTATTCATCACAACTGTGTAATCCGTCTTTCGTTGCAGGCTCAAAGGAAACGCGGATTGCTTGTATATCCAATAATGTTCATCTGTGATCTAGAATACCTATTATTGCGTCAGACGAATGTACAATATCTATATATGATAGCTATTTAGATGTCACTTATGTTTTACACCCGCGCTAGCACTGCCCCCGCTCTGTCGTTAGTTAAGTAACCTAACGGGTGATGACGGGACCCAGTGGTGAATGCGGATGGCATAAGAGGACGTTGTATTTGTAAGTCTGCGGCAGCGCCCCGGCAGTCTAACAGACGCCAAAATGCGGAACAAAACTTTTATGATTGGCGCTATCGCGTACTTTATCCCAGATTGTCCATTAAAGCTAAACTAACAAATTGTAAAGAGAGTAGAATTGTTATACCGAATGATCCGAGTCCTTCGATCTTCAACCATCATCCCACGCTATGTTGCAACTGATCCGAACTTGCTCGATCTCCGGTTTCGTCGTCCAGGTGGCACCACGTCGACGGATCTTTAAACGGTCTCCCGCCTCTGAACCGAGGCAACTCGATCGTCAAGTTTGCCAAAAGAGACGACCAAGATGAAATAGAGAATGAGTAGAACACTTTGTCTCGTTACGTCCAAGGCTATGGACGAACGGTTAATGAAGTTGCCATTTGGAATCGGGTGAATGGAAATTGAACTAGGAAATTTCCATACACAAGTTATCATAATCTTTTCTCACAAATCAAAATGAACAAAACCATACCACCCTCACAAGAGGGGCCGGCCACTTATAGAGGGAGGGTGAGTGTAGGAGAGGGGAGGGTGAGTCTAAGCCATGAAACTTATCATAACAAAGAATGAGTCATGAAACACCTAGTGTGAACATAATTAAAGCAAAGGATGAATCATTAAGCAAGTCATCACAACATTAAATGCACCATTAATGAACTAATGACTCATGAAGCTAGTCACCATTTCTAGAACCTTCTAGAACACCGACTCACCCAAAAGACGAAAGGATAAATCCGCATTTAACCGAATGTTAAATACGGCTGATAGAAAACTGGAAACTGGCAACTTCCAAAAATCACCCCGAAACGAATTTCAGGATAACCCCGTATCGGTATAAACATACCCGCATTTGTATTACGACCGAATACAAATGCAACTGAGACAAAGATATTGTATCTACACAGTATAATACTGGGATCCGGCTTAGACAAAAACCTGCCAGTATTATCTGCCCGAAAAATGACACGTGCGAAAACGCACGTGCTTTTTCCGAACCCTGCCATAAACCCATACGGCATCTACAACGTTTCGCCCGAACTTGGGAAAGTGTCCGTGGGGGACTCTAATGACTCATCAACACACTGGCACTGGGTATAACCACTACCAGTCAGAGGTACTAGCTGTACGTAACGTTTTGCCTATGTATTGATTGGAAGGGAAGCTGACGAGCGAACTCATCTATAAACCCTACTGAGCCTGACAGTGACAATATCTGTACAGTCCGGAACATTCGTCTATGAGTATCGCATATTAGGCCTAGGGGGCCGGTAAACGTCAGACCCCCAATAGCTGCATAAGTCGTGTCAGAGAGCAGCCCAGAACACCCTGAGATACTACTGGTATACCTACCAGTATATCTCGATTACCCTGGCCAGGGATTTCGTGTAATGGCTCTCCTAAACACAGCGCGATCTCACCCTCCAATACCGGGAGAGACGAATCCCTGACGATCCGCTCACTTGCCTCCAATGTGGCTCGGGACTGTACCCAACTAAAACCTGTTTGCACAACTCCTTTGAGCGTGGTAGGGTAGTAATCTAAGCACAGTGGGAACTCACACGAGACAAATGACGACCTCAGGTCGATGAACTAAGCTGTACACATGTCACCAGGAAACTGCTATCTGACGATATGTATAATACCAACTAGTATGTTCCCGGCGAGTCCTGTCCGGTGTACTCATAACCCAATGAGCACCTGTATACATCTTAGGTGATCCAACTGACACCAGTGGCTTGTGAGACCGGCCACCGCCCCTCGTCGGGATCTCGACTGTATACACTAGTCTACTCTGGAGTATCGATGCCCTGTCTCGAAACTCCCACGACTAGGGACACTTTTAAGGATGTGCTTACAGACCCCAGCTCTCACATACATGATCGCCATCATACTGCTGGTAGTCAAGCAAGAATCCTATGGGCTCTATCATCATGCAATAGTGAACTAAAGCATGTATACGATGATAAAGACAAACCGGATAGCATACTATCATCTTGAGCAAGACTGTCCTATCGGTATAGGTCCATTCTCAATCATTGCAATCACGTACCTGCGATACAATAATTGACTTAGAGGGCATTATATCCAACAATAGTATTTTCGTTGTTTTCTGCAATGATAGGTTAATTGATGAGACGCATTATATTAATGCAAAGAAAATAAACCAAAGTTGAATCGTTGGAACAGTTTAAAAGAAACCACTCGGTTATTTTTTAAAACAGAAGATATTTTTTAATTGCGGAGCTTTAACCACTCCTTTTAAAAGCTATCAGGTTCCTTCGGTCATATCAAGTTCACTACGTTCACGGTTTCGCTAAAACCATTCGTAGCCCTCCGTCATTTCATTTGGGTATTCAGTAGTATTCAAGTTATGTATTTTGACCAACGCCAAGGCATAGTGTTTGGGAGCTGCTGGGTATTCATTTGTTGCATAGATAGATGAGTTAGTTTGGGACAGTCGTATTATCACTTGGCCAATGTCAGGGGTATGTACGGATGGGTTCAAATTAACAAGATAATGATGGGTAGAACTTGACATGTGACTTATGACATTTTGACCAACGCCAAGGACATAAGAGCATAGGGCAGAAATTTATATCGGGAATTTCTAAAGAAACTGAAATTTGCAAAGAGAAGCATACCATTTGGAGTTTGATGAATGTTGGTAGGATTTCTTCAGTATTATCACACGATGATATTTGGATCCCGATCCTACTGTGAGTATACGCTACTCATCAGGAGATTCGTCACTTAACGATCAATGCTATAAACCAAGTAGGTGTCGAGAAAGGTGTCAGCGGGGCTACGCCCCCAGAGAAAAGAGATTATTTAATTAAGGAACTTCA
Source organism: Agapanthus africanus (assembly GCA_030015575.1). Taxonomy (NCBI): domain Eukaryota; kingdom Viridiplantae; phylum Streptophyta; class Magnoliopsida; order Asparagales; family Amaryllidaceae; genus Agapanthus; species Agapanthus africanus. Next base: position 892,178,766 of record JASDDO010000024.1, read on the forward strand.
CGAAAGCATTGGAAAACCTCCCTCGAAGTATCGACACCGGCCTGGCTGAACGGTTAAGTAAGTATTGTACGGTGAGAATAGTCCTGGCTAGTTCTTCCTTTTGGTTTGAGGAGGGATTTGAGAAACAGTGGGAGCCATCCAGTTTAGATAAACTAAAAACCACTCTAAACTTGCAAGAGCATCATGCTAAAGTGTTCCCTCTCTCTCTCTCATTGCAGCGACCCAAAACATGACAGGACTTAAGTTACTACTAGAAAAAAATATATTGACAGGGCCAAACTATAAAGATTGGCTGCAGAATGTCAAGATGGTTTTGACTTATGACAAATTGGGGTATGTCCTTACCACTAAGGCACCTGCTGTCCCTGGTCCTAAATCCAGTAATGCGGATAAGGAAATCCACAAAACCTGGGAGTTAGATTGTGCGAAGGCCAAGTGCATCGTGCTTGCCTCGATGAATAGTGAACATCAGAGGAGGCACGAGGATATGGATCTCGAATCCATATTTCTCCATACAAAGGATCTGTATGGGGAGCAATCTCGTATAGCAAGATACGAGACCTCAAAGAACTTGTTTCAGGCGAGGTTGGCCGTCGGATCATCTGTAGGAGAACATGTCCTAAAGATGATTGGCTATATAGAAGAGCTCGCAGACCTTGGGATGACTTTGGAGAACGAGCTCTATACAGACTTGATTCTCCAGTCCCTTCCTTCCACCTACGCCCAGTTTATTCTGAATTTCAACATTCAAAGAAAAGAAGTTGAACTTCCAGAACTCCTTAACATGTTGAGGAGTGCAGAGGGCACCTTGCAGAAGGCAAGGGAAACACCCGCTATGTTTGTTCGCGGTGCTTCTTCTTCCGGGTCCAAGGCTGGGCCAAAGGAAAGAAGAATAAGGCCGCCACCAAACCTAGAGGAGGTGTTAGTAAGGTGGGAGTGAAGGGAAAGAAAAAGATTGCGGTGCCAGCAGTGGCAAAGGATGAGTGCTTCCACTGTCATAGGAAAGGGCACTGGAAGAAGGATTGCAAGGCTTGGAATGCCAAGAACCAGGAACCGAAGCAAGCTGTGGCTTCAACTTCAGGTGTGTTTGTAATTGAAAATTGTCTGTCAATCAACTCTACTTCCTGAGTATTGGATACCGGATCAGGATCTCATATATGCAGTTCATTGCAGGCACTGAGAAACCGTAGAGTCCTGAAGGTTGGTGATATGACCCTCCAGGTTGCTAACGGAGCTAGTGTGGGAGCTGTGTCCGTAGGGGATTATCACCTTGGATTGATGGGTGGACATATTTTGGTTTTACATAACTGTTTTTGTGTACCCAGTTTAACGTGTAATATCATATCGGTTTCGTTGTTATCAAAAGAAGGTTATGATTTCACGTTTGTAAGCGATGTTGTTAACATTCACCTTAATCATGGTTTGATTGGGTCCGGTACACTAGATAACGGTATATATGGCTTAAACCAATTACAGATTTTCAATGTCCAGAATACACTAAAAAGAAAGTCTCCAGATTTAAACAAGGCTTTCTTATGGCATTGTAAACTAGGTCACATCAATGAGACAAGGTTAACTAAGTTACATAGAGAATGATATTTGGATTCGTTCGAATATCAATCTTATACCACTTGTCAATCATGTCTCAAAGGAAAGATGACAAAGACTCCATTCACTAGACATGGAGTAAGAGCGAGCGAGCTCTTAGGACTCATACACAGCGATGTATGTGGTCCAATGTCTACACATGCAAGAGGTAGTTTTTCCTATTTCATTACTTTTACGGATGATTACTCTAGGTACGGATTCATTTTCTTGATGAAACATAAATCCGAGGCTTTTGAGAAATTCTAAGAGTATAAGAATGAAGTAGAAAACCAAACCGGCAAAAGTATCAAGACACTGAGATCTGATCGAGGTGGTGAATACTTAAGTGCCGAATTCCTAGGTTACCTAAAAGAGAAAGGAATTCTCTCTCAGCTTACTCCTCCATACACTCCATAGCACAACGGTGTATCGGAGAGACGGAATCGAACCCTATTGGATATGGTACGTTCCATGATAAGTAATGCTGAGTTACCGCGATCTTTCTGGGGTTATGCGCTAGAATCAGCGGCATATCTTTTGAACAGGGCTCCTACCAAGACTGTGCCTACCACGCCATATTAGATGTAGAGTGGGAAGAAACCCTATATTCAGTATCTGAAGATATGAGGATGTCCGGCTTTTGTTAAAAAGCAGCACGCGGACAAACTCGAGGCACGATCAGTACAGTGTAAGTTTGTGGGATATCCAAAGAACTCCAAGGGGTATTATTTATATTACGCAGAGGAACAAAAGGTTTTTGTTTCTCGTAATGCCCATTTTCTAGAACAGCAGTTTTTAGAAAAGGAAACAGGTGGGAGCGAAATAGAACTGGAAGAAATTCCAAAATCACAAAGTACTACAGAAAGTTTGGTAGAACCAGTAGTTCAAGAAGAATAAGACATTCCCGCACCCCTCCGCAGGAGTAGTAGGCCGTCTCATCCGCCTGAGAGATTCTACGGTTTTCTCATAGATGGGGATAGAGAGGATTGCATCATTGATGATGATGAACCTACTAGCTTCCAGCAGGCCATCCAGAGCGGCGACTCGGTACGATGGCCAGATGCAATGCGGACCGAGATGAAGTCCATGTACACCAACAAAGTATAGACTTTGGACTTTGCTCCAGATGGGGTAAAACCCATAGGATGCAAATGGATCTTCAAGAAAAAGATTGGTGTAGATGGACAGGTGGAAACCTATAAGGCTAGACTTGTTGCAAAGAGTTTTTGTCAAAGGCCTGGTTTGGACTATGACGAAACTTTTTCTCCAGTGGCTATGCTCAAATCCATTCGGGTCCTTCTTGCTATTGTCGCCTTCCATGATTATGAGATCTGGCAGATGGACATAAAGACGGTTTTTCTAAATGGTAATTTGGAAGAGTGCGTCTATATGGATCAGCCAGAAGGCTTCAATCAGAGTGGGAGCAGCGGGAAAGTGTGCAAGTTGCTTAAAGTCCATTTATGGACTAAAGCAGGCATCGCGGAGTTGGAACATCTGTTTTGATGAAACGGTCAAAGAATATGATTTTATCAAAAATCCAGATGAACCATGTATATATAGTAAAATTGTAGCACGAACTGTCGTATTTCTCGTCTTGTACGTGGATGACAGTCTATTGATAGGAAATGACATTCCTATGCTACAATCTGTCAAAGGATTCTTGTCGCACAGGTTCTCCATGAAAGACCTAGGTGATGCCTCTTACATTCTGGGGATCCGGATATATCGTGATAGATCCAAGAGGATGTTGGGACTATCGCAATCCAGGTATATCAACACTATACTGAAAAGATTCAGTATAGAAGATTCTAAGCGCGGTAATCTACCGGCTTGTTACGGAATCACCCTCTCCAAAAAAATGTCTCCCAAGACTGATTTGGAAAGGGATCGCATGTCTATTATACCCTATACTTCTGCGGTAGGCTCTATAATGTATGCGATGTTGTGCACCAGACCAGATGTAGCTTACGCACTGAGCGTGGTAAGCAGGTATCAGTCAGACCCAGGGAAGAAGCACTGGATAGCAGTAAAGAACAATCTCAAGTACCTGAGAAGGACTAAGGAGATATTCTTGGTTTACGGCGGAAAAGACCTCAAGATAGAGGCCTTTGCTGATTCCAGCTTCCAGAGTGATAAGGATGACTCCAAGTCCATGTCAGGTTATGTCTTTACCCTCAATGGAGGGGCGGTGTGCTGGAAGAGCTCCAAGCAGGACACCGTTGCAGACTCGACGATGGAAGCGGAGTATATTGCTGCTTGCGATGCCGCAAAAGAAGCGGTCTGGATGAAGAAGTTCCTAACATAACTTCAGGTGGTTCCTACCATTGTTGATCCAATACCGCTGTATTGCGACAACAACGGAGCTATAGATTTAGCGAAGGAACCCAGGTCCTATCAGAAGTCCAGAAATATCTTAAGGCGGTATCACCTGATCAGGGAGATCATAGATCGCCGGGAGATCGAGGTCCGGAGAGTTGCTACAGAGGAGAACACTGCTGATCCATTCACAAAGGCCCTACCTCAGATTCAGTTCGAGAGGCTACTCGAGATGATCGGTCTTCGATACGCCAGTACATGGCCCTAGTGCAAGTGGGAGAGTGTTAGTGTATATGCTCTAGGGACCATTATTGTATCATACTAGCTTGTATATTACTTAATGGAAGCTTGGGATATTCACAGTTATATTAACAGTCTTGCTAAACATGGTAGTATGCTACTTGGTTTATATATATCTTAATATGTGTGTACGTATTGATAGAGCCCTTAGGATCTTGCTTGACTACCAGCGTTGTGATGGCAGTCACACTAGCGGAGGCTGGGTAGTCTACAAGCACATCCTTTTTCAGGTCCCTAGTCGTAGGATTATCGAGACAGGATATCGATACTCCGGAGTAGACTAGTGTGTACGCTTCTCATCCCAGTTGGGGAGATGGTCTGTCCCACAGCCATCAGTACGTCGTACTGGAGATAGTATACAGGTGCTCGTTGGGTTACCCATACACCAGATAGGACCGCAGGGTACTGTTGGTTGGTATTATACCCGTCGTCAGTTAACAGTTCCCAGGTGACATGAGTACAGCATAGTCCGCAGACTTGACACTGCTACTTCGCCTCGAGTGTGTCCCACTCTTCTTAGATTGCTACCCTACCACGGCTTAAAAGAGTCGTGCAAATAGGTAGCAGTTGGGTGCAGTCCCGAGCACTTGGAGGCAGTGGCGGTTAGACAGGATTCGTCTCTCCCGGTATTGGGAGTTGATATTGCGTTGTGTCTGGAGAGCCAGTACGTAAAGTCCCTGGCTAGGGCAAGCGAGATTTACTGGTAGGTTTTCCAGTAGTTTCTCAAGGTGTAATGGGCTTCGCTCCGACACGACTTATACCGCTTTTAGGGGACTGATGCTAGCCGCCCCTAGGCCCGATATGCGATAGTCCTAGACGAATAGACAGGACTGTACGGAGATTGTCACATCAGGCTCAGTAGGAGTTCGGATGGGTTTCCTCATCGGCCTTCTTATCGACATCTACCTGGGGACCGTTACGTACAGCTAGTGTCGCTTGCAGTCTGTGGTTAAACCCACTGCCAGCGTAGTAGTCGAGTCTTTAGAGTCCCACACAGAGAGTTTCCCTGCTCCGGGCGAAACGATATAGAGGTCTTATGGTTTTACGACAGGGTTCAGACACGCACATGCATTTATGCACGTACGATGTTCGAACAGTTTTTACTAGCCGGCTTTGGTTTAAGCCAGATTTTAGTATCGGATTATTGGATTTATACAGTCTAAAGTATTTCCGTGTTTTCACGGATAGGAGGGGCGTTCTCGTAATTTGGCGAGAAGCTTCTAGAAGGATGATGACTTGATGGCTAAGGTGGCATTTGCATTTATTGATTTAGTGACTCATTTGTGTGATTCATCCATGGAGTTAATAATGCATTTAATGACTAATGACTCATGAGATGAATCACACAAAGTGAATAAATGAAGCATGGTTGATAAATCATTTGATTTATTCATTTAATAAATCATTATGCTTCATATATTTAAGATGAGATATTATTTCATTTCATTCTCACTCTCACCTTCTCTCTCCTCAAGCTCTCTCTCTTCAAACCCTAACCCTAACCTCTCAAGTGTTGAGATCAAGGATTAGCAAGGCTTATTAATCCTTAATCACACTCTATATTCCCTAGGTTGCTTTAATTAGCACTTTGAGTAACCTAGTTTCCTCAAGTTAGAGGCAAAGCTTGGAGTAGTAGCTCTCGGGTGGATCTTCTATTACAAAGAGGAGGCTGACGAGGAGGTGGTTAACGAGAAGAAGAAGGATTTGGTTCATTAGGTATAATCTTCTTTCATAGTAGCTAATTACTACTATGATATTGTTAGTCAGTGTTTAGCAAAGATCCTTACGGTTAGTCGATGTTAGTTTAAAGAAAAAGATTGTTTTTCATATTTCCGCCTCTCCGCAACTCGTGGGGTGTACAACGTCGACTTACATCGAGAATGCTTAGCTGCGAGGGTATCTTCCTCAGGTGTGCCAGAACATTGTAATCCACCTTGTTTTTCTTTGGCGGGTCCTTGGCTGCCAGCTCTTCGACAACTCGATCATCAAGGGCGATTTCTTCAGGGACTTTTTCCTTCCCCTTATCTTTTCTATCTGATCCCCTGTTTGCAGGTCCGAGATTCTTTTCAGGCAATGTACGGTTGCGCAGCTGAATATTCTCACAGTTCTTCGCTTCTTCCTCTTTTCTTGAGGTGGATTCTTTGAAGAGAGGGCCGAGGGCTATTTCTTCATCAGAATCGCTCCCGAAGGTGAGAACTTGCGATCCCCCAGAATCAACCATGTGATAGTCGCCGGCAGTTCTTTTGCGCTCATCTGTCGTGCTTCTCTGCTCTCGACGAGTTTTGCGCTTCATTCGCTTGAAATGCTGTTGATGAGCAACGTATCCCTGCCACCATTTTTTAAAGGCCATGCATTCCTCGGTAGGGTGTGTGATCCTCCGATGGTATAAGCAGTAGTTTGAATGTGCATCTAGTTCGTCAGGAAACGTATTTTCTGAAGCGTTTTCTTTGAAAGGTGGCAACTTCATTCCCATTGACAGGGCTTTAGCGAACTACTTCCTTTTCTTAAACCTGTTTTTGCTGGTGGCAGAAGTGCTTCTATCCAGTTGGGGTACTCTATGGCTTCTCAATACCGGAGCTTCTTTAACGTGACGCCGACGCTTGGCCCTTTCATATATGGCTGTTTCATGCTCTCGGTCAGATTTACTTTTCTGAAGAGCTTCACTTAGCAGTTTGTCAATCAATTCGTCCGATGGCTCCAAGGATTTTGATTCCGGTTCTGGATCTGCCCCCAGTTTCTCTGCATCAGGAGCTTCTTTGCCATTTATTGATGAGTGAAAGATCATGTGGCAACTTGCCACATAATTCTCGGGCTCTTCTGAAGAATTGTCTCCTTCATCAGCGTCATCGGCTTCATTCTCAAGAACATGCTTAAAGAATTCGTCCAACGTGATTGGGGTCCGTGCCTTCTGGTTATAATCTTCCAGTGCATTGATGTATTTCTGCAGACCTGTACGGCTGTCTTCGGGTTGGACGGGCCTCTTGGCCTTCTTCTTTTTCTTTAAAGACTTTGGAGGCTTGGCCTGAATGTTTTGTCCACCTTCACCAATTTTCAGCGTTGGGCGCGGCTTCAGCATCCCTTCAATAATCTCGGGCTCCAGCGGGCTCTTCCACCTAATCACCGGACATACTTGGAGATCTTTCAACATTCTTTTAGTTTTTGTTGAAAGAACAACTTCCCATGGAGCTTCCTCTATAAATGAGCATGATGCCCCCGGCGTGTCCATCTTTTTCGGAGCGTGTGGTTGTGGCGGGTTTACCCTCCAGTTTTCAGACAATGCGAATTTGCCTTGCTGCTACTGGTCCTCAATCCAGTTTTTGAAGACAAAGTAATCTTCGATTGGATGGCCCATTATTCGATGGTAGGGGCAATAGTTGGGACTGTTGACGTCACCGGGCTGCAGTGAGCGTTTTGGATCCGGCAGGGTGATGAGCCTGTTGCGCACCGCCAGCTCGAACAGTCTCCTCGTTTTATCCAGGGAAAACGAATAAGGGCGTTTTAGCTTCTCATTGAAGAATTGTTGTCTATCGTTTTGGCGATCGGCTGGTTTTAGACCACTGGGCTGCTGCTGAGCATTGGCGACGAAGGTCGTTTTCCCTTTCCCCTTTTCGTTTCGAGGCTCCATTTCGAGGAAGACGGTCTATGGCCCATCTGATCCATTTGGGCCAGCTTGTCAATCAAGGCCTGGAAGGTAGTCGGCTTGAAAAACATCATGAACTGGGATATGGTCGCCTGTGGATCGAGGGTACCCACGAACATGCCTACTGCAGGAGCTTCTTCGATGCGTTGTTCGCATTTCGACCATAGGTTCCGCCACTGGATTGCATACTGAACCCATGTTTCTCCCGGCTTCACCCTGGCATTGATCAATGCCGTGATTGGGGTGCGTTCGCTAGCACTTGCGAAATGCTGGGTGAATAGCAATTCCATCTCCGTAAAAGTTTTGACGGAGTCGTTGGAAAGCTCTAAATACCATTCGAACGCCGTCTCCGTCAAGCTGCCGACGAATTGGCGAAGCAGTAGCTTATCGTCACCTCCAGTGTTGCCGCACAGAGCCCTGAACTGAGCGACATGTTGATGGGGATTGCCTGTCCCCTTGTACACATGGAATTTAGGGATCGTATATCCCGGTGGGTACTTGATTTCGGCATACTAGCCTGGGTACGGTCGCCCAGTTCTGACAGTTTGGCCGGACGCTTCATTCGCTTGATGAGCCCTTATTTTTTGTGTCATGTAATCATCAAGAGCAGCCTTGGAGATCGTTTCCTCCCTGACCACTGATAGAGCCGGATGAGAGTTTGATGTTTCCCCTCCATCATCCTCGATGATTATTGGTGGATCCTCAGCTGAGGGTTCTGGCTGAATCATCATTCCAACCATATCCTGAAACAAGAGCGCCATCTGCTTTATGTTGGCGGCTTGCTCAGCAGCTTCTTTGTCTTTTCTTTCAAGCACCTTTCGTAGGAACTCTGTATCGGTCTCCTGTTCTTGGCGCTGTTCGGCTGTTGATTCCGGACTTTCTTTCTGTCCGATGAGTGCTGCCATTTTGGTCGGCATTTCCTGGAGCTTTTGTTGTTGCTCCTGAGCTTTTGTTAATGACCGAGTTTGCGGTCGATGAGTCACGGAAGCACGGCTTTCCCATGTAAACCGTGTGTATGATCACGCCCCCAGAACTGAGGCATATGGGTCCATCGCATTTGGAGTTTGCCGCCGGTGGTGGAATTTTCTACGGCCTCGTCCTTTTGTGGATGGTCGAAGTTGAAGGAGCCGTTATGACAGGCACTTCTGTAGAAGAAACCCCTCGCTGTATGACGGCGGGATGATCTTTCTTTTGCCGAGACTTCGATTTCTTAGGTCGGCGGGAGTAGTTTTTGTCGATCACAGAGTCTCGGATTTTTCACCAGACTCTGTGAATTTGGCAGGCAGGGGCGATTTCTTTAGCACCGCCATTAGAGAGTTCTTCCGAACACTTCTGAGCAGATCAAAGTTGTTCCCGGTTGGAACAGCAACATCAATTTCCACCGTTGAAGCTAGCGGAGTAAGTCCAAAGGGAGAATTGCCCCCAGTTTTTTTCACCCGGCGCCAGTGGCGACGTCGAGCTTGTCTTGCAAAAGGGACCGCCCCAGTTTTGGAAGCGGCTTCTTTGTGCCCCCAGCTTTGGTGAGGAGCTGTTGTTGGTGTCAGCCTGTTGAAGACTGACATTCTTGGTAGGGTTTGAGAATGTCCGGCCAATATTCCGAAGACCGATCTTCTGGTAGAGGAAGCACTTTTGACGACTTCACCTGCAGGAGGAGTTAGGAGGGCTATCCATTTTGGGGCAGCCCGTTCAGGTATGACGAGCCTCTTTGCGAGCCCATTTTGGTTCTTGCTCAATCTGTTGAAGAACGAGATGTCTGAGCTTTGGCTCGGCCTATTGAATACTGAGGCATCGGATTTGGATGGCTCGTTGAGAGGGGTCGTTGTGGTTGCAAGTCGATCGAAGACCGACCTCTTGGGAGATTCTTCCTACGGCGCTGAGGCACCAACACCCACTGGTGGGAGCATAGTCCCAAAGAACAATCTCGTAGTGGCTTGCGTAACTTGCCCCACCGGCATTGAAAAGATGGAGGCCGCATTGGGCCCGTAAATCACTCCTCCAGTTGGGGCGGAGCGGGAGCTGCTGTTGCAGGTTGTGCAGTTAGAAGCTATTGATGTTCTCTTCTTCTGCACAGGAATAAGACACCAAATATTAGTACCTCGAATCCAAGGGCAACCATAGAGAACCGCGATTTTGTTCGTGAAACACGACACACTGAGTGTGGAGTGGAAAGAGAAAAAGGTCCCACCGGGCGTGCCAGAATCTGTTCACCGCCGAAAGACGCGACCGGGAAGTTAGGATGTCTGGCCTGAATTTTGGTGGCATATGCTATTTGGTTTTATCCGTCCACCTCTCCGAAGATGCCAAGTTGATTTATGGCACCGTGCATTGGAGGTTCGGAAAGTTGCGGCCGTTATAGCAGACTTCGTCAGATTCCCCCTTCTTTGCGAGGGGTTTTTGATTGTAGGGACGCTCTTCCCTGCAGGCGCAAGCTCCTGCAGTTAATTACGTTATTGCATCGCGGTAACCACTTTCTCCTGCTCCAGAAGGTCACTTCGTGTCGTGTGTGTTTGTTTTATTTGTGGTTGCCTGTGGATTGTATACGGAGACTAATTTATGTTGTCGCCCGTAGGGCGTGGATTAGTCCAAATTCGTATTTTCTTAGATTTGGGTTTGGCTTGATTTAAGGACCGTTAGTCTTGTTTTAGACTAAGGTCAACTAAAACGTTTGTTGAGTATACGTTAGTCTAATTTTAGACTAAGATCTACTCAACAGGATTTTGGGATCATTTAGATCCGACGATAGAGTCCAAACACTTTTTCGTTTTAGTTTAGGGACATTGCGGTCCATAAGTTTAAGGACATCATAGTCCATAGAGTTTAAAGACATCATAGTATCATAGTCTGTGGGGTTTAGTTTAGGGACGTTACGGTCTATAAGTTTAAGGACATCATAGTCCATGGAATGTCTGGTTGTCGGGACCCACCACCTCTCTGAAGACGTTGAAGAATTACAACGACACATATCAGAGGAATGAAGAGATGTACCCTTGAACCAATGTTGGTTGAGAGATCTTGTAAGTCTACGTTAGCGCCCCGGCAGTCTACAGACGCCAATTGCGGAATAAAACTTTTTAACTTGGCGCTATCGTATACTTTAACCCGGATCTGCCATTATTGCTAAACTAACAAACAGTAAAGAGTGTAGAAATGTTGTACCGACTGATCCGAGTCCTCCGGTCTTCATCTCCACTCCGATCTCCTCGCGGGATCTCCGTCCGTCTCCTCCTCGTCGGAAAGGGCACCACATCGCCTGTAGCTTTTACGGGCTCCCACCTCAATACCGAGGCAACTCGGGCGCGAAGCTGGCGAATCGACGCGTCCAAGATTTGCTGTAGGAAGTGTAGTGTAGAGGCTACTTGTCTCTTTGGGGTTTGTTGCCTTTGGATGGAGGAATGAAGATTGAACTTTGGAGGGAAATGAATCTACCAATTTTGCAAGCCAAATGAGATGATCAAAATGAAGCACAAAATGAATCTCTCATTTTTCTCTCCTCCTCACTAAAGTGGCCGGCCAATTTCATCAAGGAAATTGGTGGAGGAAAGAATGGATATATATGATGAAGGGAGGTGAGTGTAGGAGTGAAGAAGGGGTGACCACAACCAAGACAAAGAAACATGCAAGCATGCTTCAACTCACATCAAACCCATACCCACTCAAATCACAAGTCAAAGCAAGCATGGTGCAAAGAAAAGAAAGCCATCATAATCAATATATATGCAATAAAACCCCTCCACAAAAGTAATTTGCAAAACTGCAAATTACCCCCTCCATCGGAAAAGTCCGGCCGGGAAAGAACAAACGAAAACCGGCCGGAACGGAATGCAAACTGGCAACTCCAGAAAACTGGTCCCGTAATAAATTACAGGAAAACCCCGATACTGTGCATACACACCCGCATCTGTATTCCGTCCGGATACAAATGCAAAAAGACAAAATCTACACTGTACTAAACTAGGACCGGCTTAAACCAAAGCCGGCTAGTAATATCCGTTCGATCCTGATCCGTGCAATACCGCACGTATCTGATCGAACCCTGCCATATACCTATACGGCTACTAGTACAAACCGTCCGATCCTGATCCGTGCAATACCGCACGTATCTGATCGGACCCTGCCATATCTCCATACGGCCTCTACAGCGTTTCGCCCGAAAGCTGAGTAACTGAAATGTGTGGTGGACTCTAAAGACTCGTCAATACTATGGCTATGGATTTAACCACTAGCCCATCAGAGGTATAAGCCAATACGTAACGGGCCACCAGCTATTGACTAAAAGGGACGTCGATGAGCGAACTCATCCTGACACCCTACTGAGCCTGTCAGTGACAATATCCGTGCAGTCCGGTCCGTTCGTCTATGAGTATCGCATGGCGGGCCTAGGGGGTTGGTAAAAGTCAGACCCCCAAAAGCGGTACAAGTCGTGTCGGAGTGTAGCCCAGAACACCCTGAGATACTACTGGAATACCTACCAGTAAATCTCCTTGCCTTGGCCAAGGACTTTGTGTAATGGCTCTCCTAGACACAGCACGACCTCACCCCCAATACCGGGAGAGACGAACCCCTGATGATACGCTCACTGCCTCCATGTGGCTCGGGACTGTATCCAACTAAAACCTGTTTGCACGACTCCTTTGAGCCGTGGTAGGGTAGTAATCAAAGTACAGTGGGAACTCACACGAGACAAATGACGATCCCCAGGTCGATGAACTAACCTGCACACATGTCACCAGGGAACTGCCATCTGACGTCTGGTATATGACCAACTAGCATGTTCCCGGCGAGTCCTGTCCGGTGTACTCATAACCCAATGAGCACCTGTATACATCTTAGGTGATCCAACTGACACCAGTGGCTTGTGAGACCGGCCACCGCCCCTCGTCGGGGTCTCGACTGTATACACTAGTCTACTAATGGAGTATCGATGCCCAGTCTCGAAACTCCCACGACTAGGGACCTTTTAAGGATAAGCTTATAGACCCCCAGCTCCCACTTATATGATCGCCCTCATACTGCCGGTGGTCAAGCAAGAATCCTAGGGGCTCTATCAACGTGTAATAGCGACGTGTCATGTCACCTAAAGCAGTACACGATGACAAAGGTAAACCAGATAGCATACTATCATCTCGAGTAAGACTGTCCTACCGGGATAGGTCCTCCCTCAATCATTACAATCACGTACCTGTGACCTAATAATTGACTCTGAGGGCACTATCTCCAACAATCTCCCACTTGCACTCAAGGCTAATTATTGCGATGTCGCATACTCACAGCCCGTGTGATACCGAACACCCAACTCCTCTACTAGTCAGTCTCACAAAGCTCGTTTGCGAAACTATTGCGTTCGAGGAATAGCCTCAGTGAGTGGATCCGCTTTGTTGTTTCTTTCCATGTCTCTCTATGTCTCATGTTCGCGGAGAAACCCATCTCCCGAAATGAGCAAAATCAGTCTTAGAATATGTCTGGATGTCTGATGGGACCTAGCTCATAAATGAACTCCAAATCCAAACTTCTTAGACTGTATTGACAACTGAACTTAATCAGTGTCCTGCGCGCCATGCCTCCCTCAGTATTGCCTTGGATCACCTGTCCAAAATACTGCCCTACATCAGAGGGAAAACTATAACTCTGACAACCTCCTTGTCGTCCATGTCACCTTGGAAGCCTGGAATGATAACCGTCTCCTGAATGAGGCTGTCGTTATCATATCCCTAGAACATCCACTTATGTTCTAAAACTGCTTCCGACTGTTTCTCCAGGATTGGATTAATGTCAACTTATTGCATCTAGTGCAAGAACAACATCTGGTGTGGTACTTGACATCTCACGATTGACTCAATTGCCTGAGCAAGTGATCTGCCAATCATGCCCACCCCTCTCCCACTTAGTCTGTAAGACACCTTTGGAGAGGGTGACTCCATTACCTGCAGGTACACTACCTTGCCAGGAGTCTACCATCCTAAATACTCTTAGAATGCAGTCAAGTACCCTGATTGGGAAACCACCCAAATCTAGATCTAAAACCATAGATCTAGTAACCAGTATGTCTAATATAAAATCCATTTCCTTTGTGGAGAAACAACTGTGTGACGACCAAAGTATAATCGATCGTAGTATAGGAGTTTCTTTTCCTATTCTGTGTATGTCATCCAGATACCAGGACATCACACCCTACTACCTTCTCAACAGATCCATCCCCTATTCTGATGAAGTCAAACTCATGACTGTCACGTCAGAAATAGATGATCTATCTCCGCTACATCTGCTTTAGTCTATAAATAGACATAAGCTACCTGTCCACCAATGCTTCCGCTGCTCCCACTGACTACGACAACCCTCTGGCAGAGTCATATAGACGTACACTTCTAAAACTAGTTTAGAACGACGCTATACTCATCTTCCCGCCGGGTCTCGTAACCTGGAACAACAGCAATGGCAATTGTGGGTAAACAAGAACTTCCCTGTCACCGTCCTTGAGGCTACCGTAGTACCTCTCGGGTGCCTGAAGTTACCCACCTTATCTGCGGAGTGGCCAATGGAATGTCAATCCAGATTGAATCTTTAGGTTCCTTATCAAATCTTCAGTAATCGTTTGTGGTTCTGGAATCACTTCCAGTTCTACCATACTCCCATTACTGTTTTCTGAAAAAATCCATTTTTAATAAAACTGTGGCGAGTCTAGAACAATATTGCTATTGTTCATCCAGATGGTAGAAAGTCAACCCTCGTCATAGCCTGGGTCAACCCACAAACAGCCATTACAGAAACGTGCCTAGAGTTGTCCAATATCTGGTTTTAAGCATAAACCGGACAACTCCCCGTACCGTAACATCGTTAAGATATGAACTGTTCTATATCCAATATAGAATCAGAGGCACTGATTTAATTGAACCAGATTCAAATCATGCAGCTGTCCCCAGCGCATGTCAACTAAATGGAAGGAGGCCGATCAGCGTTACTCAACTTAGGAATACTTCCAATTATGAGTAACCTGAAAGAGAAGCAAGATCTCTTTATCATTACTATCAACTGAATACCATATACAAGTATCTACATCTTCGATCTCTTTGAAGAATCCCGATACTTGCTATACCTGGTTCTCTACTCTATTCAAATACCTATAACTTCTCCAAATTCGGACCCTGTGTTTCCACGAAACACCTGTCTAAAAATTAGAGAAGTCATAAGTAAACTGAATGTAGTACGAGGACCAACCCCTCTGTCCTGATGGACCCTGGACAACATACAATACTCTGTATAAGTCCCTTGAGTCTGATAACTCATTCACTGTGTGTCGTAGGTTGAAAACTGTACTTATGGTTAAGAAGAATTACACCGCTGTTTAATGCTCCTTACCTAACCATCCACTGATATAGGTAAATGTCGTAGACATAATTTCAGAAAGGTATATCTCACTCTATGAAAATAGACGTACAGATATATCAATTTGAAATTGGTGCATAACAGCGGATATTCAAAACCAAATATTTGCCGACCGGCAAACAGCCCAGGTGATTTCCTCAAATATCACCGATTACAACGAATCCCGATATAATGAGGATGATCACCCAATTCCCAATAACCTACTCCCACTCATCATCTGTAAAACCATACAGATGTGAGAATCATACCTGGTAAATACATACCCTGGAGTAAGTATCTAATCGGGAAATCAGTTTTCTTTTAACAGTACACAGTGAAACTGAAACATTGAAATGTTTCGGTGGGGTATCCCGGTATTCTTAGTAATGCCTCTTCCATTATCCAAATTCACAACTATAACCGTATAATTCTTTGCCACCTCTCCAAATCCCTTCATATGTCTTTAGTCTTTACCTTCTGCACACCCCTTTAGGCCAAATGGTTTTCTTCCTTCCCTACCGTTCGGCACCAGCCTATGGTTTGGAAGAAGACTATCCAATAAGCATAAAGGGTGTACTGTCCTAATCCTAGGAGCACTCGCAACGCGAGAGAAGGTGAAGATAAAAGACACCTGAATGTACTTTATTCCTATTTCTCCTGGACCAGAATCCATCCCCGAACTGGAACAAGTTCCATTCGAGTTCGTATATAACCATACGATGGAGTATCCAAATAAACTGTGGATCTTCGTAGTGATACGGAGTGTCCTGGAGAAATACAAAGGTGATGTGGGAGTGGTAACGAAATATTTGGTTTGGTCGTGAATATCTGTTGCAATTTACTTTGCCCTCTTACTAATCCCTTGCTTTGTCTGAACTTAATACCTTCTGCACACCATCGTTATGCTAATTGGTTTTCTTCATTCCCTACCGGTCGGCACCAGCCTAAGGTTTGGAAGAAGACAATCCAATTTGCGTAATAGGTGTACTACCCCTAAACCAAGGAGTACTCGTAACCTGAGAGAGGGTAAAAGGAAAAGACAACTGAATAATCCTATCCGTTTTCTCCAGAACCAGAAACCATCCTCGAATTCCTTCGAGTTCGTATCTAACCATACGATGGTTTTGTCCAATGGAAGTGGACGTTCGCAGTAATACGGGGTGTCCTGGAGAAAAGGGTAAAAGTAGGAGTGGCAATGAGGTCTGCAACTCTGACAATCCAAAAGCCAGTGTTAAGAAGGTTCGGTCAACTTGGTCACTGAGTCAAAGTCTTTGGGTCGGGTCAATGGTCGCTGCCAAAGAGAGAGAAAAGAAACACTCAGCGTGCACTCTAACCTAGATCAGAATGGTTACCAATTTATCTAATCTGGAAACCTCCCACTGTACCTCAAATTCTCCTCCAAACCTGAAAGAAGAATCAGTCGGGGTCACCCGAGGAGTAAACCAACTCATCAGTGGGAATCGGGATCCAACTCTCATCGCATGACAACGTGACGGAATCCGCTCACGGTATCACACTCCAGAAGGTATGCGCATATCTGGCAAGTTTCAGTACTTTTGAAACTCCCGATGTGATTTCTGCCCCATGCTCTTATGACCTTGACTAAGGCCAACAAATCATAAGTCACATGTCAAGTTCTACCCGTCATTGTCCAGGTTGATTTGAACCCACCTGTACAAGCCCTTGACTAAGGCCAACAAGGCTATACGACTGTCCCAAACCAACGCATCTATCTATGCAACATATGAATACCCAACAGCTACCAAACACTGTGCCTTGACTAAGGCCAACAAACACAGCTTGAATACTATTGACTACCCATATGAAACGACGGAGGGCTACGAATGGTTTCTGGCGAAAACCTTTAACGTAGTGAACTTGATATCGTTGAAGGAACGAATAGCTTTTTAGAAAATATAGTGACGAAAACCTTTACTAAAGAGGTCACTCCCGGTGAAGGGATCTCGGCTCTTTCCCCGTAGAATGGGGTGCAGGATATTCCAACTGAATACCACGGTGCAAAGCAAAAGTAATCGGCTACAGTGAAGTTAATGCCCTGACGCAAACTTATTGTCCAAGGGGTCACTCCCGGTGAAGGGATCTCGGCCCTTGCCTCGTCGACTGAGGAGCAGGATATTCTAATGAATACCACGATGCAAAACAAAAGTAAACGTCTTTGCAATAACAGCTTTTTGAAAAGTGTTCCAACAACATCAGAATAGGTTTGTTTTAACTTGCATTGATCCGAATCAACGCAGTCCCATCAATTGATCACACCACAAAGAACGAAAATATACTGACGTACGTATATGCCATCCGCATTCGCCACTGGGTCCCGTCATTACCCGTTAGGTTAGCTAACTAACGGCAGAGCGGGGACTGGACTAGCGCGGATGAAAAACATATACAACATCTACTAATATATATACCAATATATAGTATTTCGCTCAAGGCGTGAATAAAATGCAACATCACAGAGAATGAACAGCATCACAGAAACAATACAGATATCTGGGATCCCCGGGTTTCACAGAGCCGCTGAAAACCCGACGTTCCCCTGGTCGTGTGGATAGCCTGTGCAATGAAATCCTAGACCCCTACGGGCGCGGCAAGTCACCCGCCAAAACCTGAAGCGAGGCAGCCCCCTTCAGCACCGTGAATGGACCACCCAGCACTTCACGGAATCCGGCAACTTGGGCACCCCTCCTGGGTCAAACCTGTACCCCCTACGAGTGCGGCGAATAGCCTGCCAATCCTAGAGTGAAGCCCCCTCCGTCCCAATGCCATGAGATGCGGGCTTGCTGCCCTCTAGAACCCGGCTATCCGTGCACCCCTCCGCGGGGTAATCCTAGTACATAAAGTAAAATATACATACACCGGGTACATCGACCGCAACCAGGTCGTGCCCCAAAATAATAATACAATCAGGCAGTGACGGCAGTCCACATGTCGGACGCTCGCCCCGCAATATCAAATGTACATAATACAACAAAACAGTACTAGCATTGCATCCAGGCTATCCCCCACGACCGATCCGCAACATCACAGCAAATACATAGAACATCAACGTGAAAATCACGTTCGCAAATCCGTCTAACCGGGCTATAGCAGTTAGACCGGATTTACCGATCGAGTGACATTCACGGTCGCAGATATAATGTAAATACTGTGAAAACTAACGTGTTTAAATTTCGATCGACAAAATATCAAGAAGTGGGCCCCACGACTTACTGGTGAACAGTAACAAAATCTGGGCAAAAACGATATATATCAAAAACCCCAAAATCCAACCAAGAACCAACTGACAAAATTTGGGAGCACGTGCTCCCCACGTGGCCGCGGTTGCGCGGCAAAACTATGGTTTTGGCCGCGCTTCCGCGGCAACTTGGAGGGATCACGACCCCAAATTTTGTCGTGACTCTTAAAAGTTCCTGCTCTGATTTTTAAGACATCCAGAAATAATTTTTGAGACCGTTTAAAAACAACAGAAACTGTCGGCTTGGATTTTTGCAGTTTTTGATTTCCGGTCGGATCGAAGTTTTAAACGCGTTAGCACAAGTTAGCATAGCAAAATGGTGAGGCTCTGATACCACTGTAAGTCTACGTTAGCGCCCCGGCAGTCTACAGACGCCAATTGCGGAATAAAACTTTTTAACTTGGCGCTATCATATACTTTAACCCGGATCTGCCATTATTGCTAAACTAACAAACAGTAAAGAGTGTAGAAATGTTGTACCGACTGATCCGAGTCCTCCGGTCTTCATCTCCACTCCGATCTCCTCGCGGGATCTCCGTCCGTCTCCTCCTCGTCGGAAAGGGCACCACATCGCCTGTAGCTTTTACGGGCTCCCACCTCAATACCGAGGCAACTCGGGCGCGAAGCTGGCGAATCGACGCGTCTAAGATTTGCTGTAGGAAGTATAGTGTAGAGGCTACTTGTCTCTTTGGGGTTTGTTGCCTTTGGATGGAGGAATGAAGATTGAACTTTGGAGGGAAATGAATCTACCAATTTTGCAAGCCAAATGAGATGATCAAAATGAAGCACAAAATGAATCTCTCATTTTTCTCTCCTCCTCACTAAAGTGGCCGGCCAATTTCATCAAGGAAATTGGTGGAGGAAAGAATGGATATATATGATGAAGGGAGGTGAGTGTAGGAGTGAAGAAGGGGTGACCACAACCAAGACAAAGAAACATGCAAGCATGCTTCAACTCACATCAAACCCATACCCACTCAAATCACAAGTCAAAGCAAGCATGGTGCAAAGAAAAGAAAGCCATCATAATCAATATATATGCAATAAAACCCCTCCACAAAAGTAATTTGCAAAACTGCAAATTACCCCCTCCATCGGAAAAGTCCGGCCGGGAAAGAACAAACGAAAACCGGCCGGAACGGAATGCAAACTGGCAACTCCAGAAAACTGGTCCCGTAATAAATTACAGGAAAACCCCGATACTGTGCATACACACCCGCATCTGTATTCCGTCCGGATACAAATGCAAAAAGACAAAATCTACACTGTACTAAACTAGGACCGGCTTAAACCAAAGCCGGCTAGTAATATCCGTTCGATCCTGATCCGTGCAATACCGCACGTATCTGATCGAACCCTGCCATATACCTATACGGCTACTAGTACAAACCGTCCGATCCTGATCCGTGCAATACCGCACGTATCTGATCGGACCCTGCCATATCTCCATACGGCCTCTACAGCGTTTCGCCCGAAAGCTGAGTAACTGAAATGTGTGGTGGACTCTAAAGACTCGTCAATACTATGGCTATGGATTTAACCACTAGCCCATCAGAGGTATAAGCCAATACGTAACGGGCCACCAGCTATTGACTAAAAGGGACGTCGATGAGCGAACTCATCCTGACACCCTACTGAGCCTGTCAGTGACAATATCCGTGCAGTCCGGTCCGTTCGTCTATGAGTATCGCATGGTGGGCCTAGGGGGTTGGTAAAAGTCAGACCCCCAAAAGCGGTACAAGTCGTGTCGGAGTGTAGCCCAGAACACCCTGAGATACTACTGGAATACCTACCAGTAAATCTCCTTGCCTTGGCCAAGGACTTTGTGTAATGGCTCTCCTAGACACAGCACGACCTCACCCCCAATACCGGGAGAGACGAACCCCTGATGATACGCTCACTGCCTCCATGTGGCTCGGGACTGTACCCAACTAAAACCTGTTTGCACGACTCCTTTGAGCCGTGGTAGGGTAGTAATCAAAGTACAGTGGGAACTCACACGAGACAAATGACGATCCCCAGGTCGATGAACTAACCTGCACACATGTCACCAGGGAACTGCCATCTGACGTCTGGTATATGACCAACTAGCATGTTCCCGGCGAGTCCTGTCCGGTGTACTCATAACCCAATGAGCACCTGTATACATCTTAGGTGATCCAACTGACACCAGTGGCTTGTGAGACCGGCCACCGCCCCTCGTCGGGGTCTCGACTGTATACACTAGTCTACTAATGGAGTATCGATGCCCAGTCTCGAAACTCCCACGACTAGGGACCTTTTAAGGATAAGCTTATAGACCCCCAGCTCCCACTTATATGATCGCCCTCATACTGCCGGTGGTCAAGCAAGAATCCTAGGGGCTCTATCAACGTGTAATAGCGACGTGTCATGTCACCTAAAGCAGTACACGATGACAAAGGTAAACCAGATAGCATACTATCATCTCGAGTAAGACTGTCCTACCGGGATAGGTCCTCCCTCAATCATTACAATCACGTACCTGTGACCTAATAATTGACTCTGAGGGCACTATCTCCAACAGATCTGTAGTCAGGTTTGGGACTAAGACTAATTAGGGAAGTTGTGAGCATATGGGCTCAGTTGGTTTGAGTTAGGGACTTGTGGTTAACTTAGGCTCAACCCATTCAGTTTTGATTAAAATGTTAAACATTTGTTTGGGTGTTGAACATTTGTTTGGGCTCAGTCCCTTTTTGTTCAATAATGCCGAGCATTAATTTGGGTTCTGACACCCCTCTTTCTTTTTGTCTTTTATTGAGTGTTGAACACTCTTTATGGCGCAGAGCGCTTTATGTACAGAGCGCTAGGCGATGAGCGCCAGATTTGGAGCGCTGGAGCGCTAAAGCGCTTCTTTTAGAATAGTTGAAGAGCACGTGGCGCGTTTAGCACTGAGCGCCAGACCTGGAGCGCTATGGCGCTTCTTATAAAATAGCGCCCACGTAAGGAGCACGTGGCGCGCTTGGCGCTGAGTGCCAGACTTGGAGCGCTAAGGCGCTTCTTTTTAAATTGGAGCGCTAAGGCTCTTCTCTGGTAGCTCTGATCAGTTCTATGCTCTGATAATTAAATTTTCGGTTTATAAGAGACTTTGTCTCATGGATCTAACTAAGTTTCTCTCTTTTTGATGAGATGCTATGATCTCTTTTGTTTTTTGTGAAAAACCTTGTCTTATGGATCTGTGATCTAGAAGAAGAACCGAGTTCTTATGATGTGAGGGTTAAACTCTCAAGAATTAAGGAGATGTTATGATCTCACTTATTATCATTTACCTTGAAGAAAATTTCTTCTTCTTAGAGCTTGCTCTTCTCTTTTTATTTTCTGAGAACTTCAAGTTTAGGGAGGGTTCTTCTATATAAGACTTGAAGTCTTGGGGTCTTTATATAGGGGAGGCTGATTTGTTGAATAAGTTAAGGAAATCTTTCTCTAATTGATTTGGGGATGTTTCCCCACCATTGGATCTTTGATCCTAGGGTTTCTGTTTTACAAAAGACATCTTTCTTGTTATTTAACAAGATTGAGAAAATATTTTCCCATACAGAACTTATTCTGTATCTTGGTGATTTTTAATGAGCACAATCCTTCTTGTTTGGAAAGATTTGAGAAGTATTTCCTCAACAGAATTTAATTCTGTAATTTGATGATTTATTATCTTCGTTGGATCTTTGATTCAAAGGTGGAGAACATTTAGTTCTAGCGCTGGCGCTCTCGTGATTTGCACGTGGGGCGCTGCCTCAGAGTCTTTGACTCTTAGCGCTGGCGCTCTTGGCGCTGGCTCTCTCGTGCTTTGCACGTGAGGCGCTGCCTCAGAGTCTTTGACTCTTAGCGCTGGCGCTCCTGGCGCGAGCGCTCTCGTGCTTTGCACGTGAGGCGCTGCCTCAGAGTCTTTGACTCTTAGCGCTCACGCTCCTGACGCCAACGCTCTTGTACTTTGCACGTGAGGCGCTGCCCAGAGTCTTTGACTCTTAGCGCTGGCGCTCTTGGTGCTAGCGCTCTCGTGCTTTGCACGTGAGGCACTGCTTCAGTTTAAATTTCAAATTTTGAACAGAGCTTTGCTTTGATTGGGGGAAACAGCAATGTTCATGTCGCTAAATCTATCAGTCTCTAAGTCTCAATGTCCAAGTCACTAAACCTAGCGTCGGTCCAAGTGTGAGTGTCAACCACAGCAGGAGTATCCCCGACCCAAGGGTAGGCTCCAGGGGCAAGGGAACACGGGCCCGAATCATGCTCGCTAATAATCAATAATACCATCCATACGACTCCCGAAATCGCTATATATGCTGGCAATGGGACTCCTGAGATTCCGTTGATCGAACTCACGCTCAAACTACCCTACACCTCGTAGTCTACATCAAACACCGACCATGAATCCAAATACTAGTCGCTTCATGACAAGTCTACGCGAGAACTGAAGACAGGGTCTCCATCAAACATGTCTCGACTGGTATCCAAGATAAATGGACAGTGTTCGATATCTTACTTATGACACTAATATAAGTGCTTCTATAACCGTTCCATTCCAGTTATAGACACTTATATATGTCCATAAGTGTCGACAATGCAATAACTATTTGGTTCCACTGATTGTGTACAAGTACGTGTCACTTCACTTATTCATCAACGCTTTTACACTAACGTACATGCCACAATCCAATCACTAACATTTATCACTTGGTAATATAACGCGGTCACCAGGTTATCAATGTTTATGACTACTATTCAAATGAGGATATAACCGCTACATGATATGATGAGAATGCAATTAATTATAATACGAATAAAATATAACAGCCAGTGTCATACCACTTACAAAATTTACTATAAATCACATGTGCAGAATTAAGCAAAACAATATAAAAGGGATAAGTAGTATGTTTAATTATCTGTCCATAAAAATTGATTTTGTGTCAATCAGGTTTCAGGTTTGCTGGTTATG
The DNA here is from genome assembly GCA_030015575.1 of Agapanthus africanus. NCBI lineage: Eukaryota > Viridiplantae > Streptophyta > Magnoliopsida > Asparagales > Amaryllidaceae > Agapanthus > Agapanthus africanus. The sequence continues at coordinate 892,202,175 of JASDDO010000024.1, forward strand.
GTTATTTCATTTTAAGTGTTTACTGCAGTAAATCCAATTTCTGAACTGGAATTCCGTTTCGTAACACGTTTTAATCCCAGTTGGGAGCATAATTAGGCAACTCTACAGTTGGATAATATTTAAGTTTATCAGTCAGGTTTCCAACACACTAGAAGGATCAATAATATCCTCTGTGTGCTGGGATTTATGCTTTATCTAAGATCAGGATCTTCATTCTGTCCCTGCTTGAGACAGCAGTATGTACTGATGGTTTAAAATGTGATTAAAATAGAAAACGGTGGTAAAAATGGATGAAAACACTTCTAATAGTTAGCTGACAGATTTATATTTGCTACAGTATAGGATTCCTCATAATACCATTTTCACACAGAGGTGTAAAAGCATTTCCTATCAAGTGTTGGCAAGCAGTGCTGCTCTGGACTGCAGTCCAGTGCCGCACTCCCGAACAGTTTCTGTCACCTTTATAAAATAGAAACAAATTATAAATTATAGGGGGTTCTAGGTTGTCAAGTCAGATTCGATATGAGCCCTCGAACACAATATTCCGGTGTGTAACCAATTTACTATGATTTTCACAATTTTCAGATACGGAAAGTTTCAAACTTGACGGATCTAAATGGGGATGATATTTCACGGGGTTAAAGTCCGTATTTTCGAGCCAACTCTTAACACGGTATTCGTTATCACTAGATTAATCCGTTATGATTAAGTTCTGTCATTTTAAGTGGGTTTTTAGATTATGGTTTGCATCGAACACTTATATTAACATTTGATTCGCAACCGAAATGAATATACTATAGCATGTAGCAAGTATTTAACTTGCCTGAAGATGATCGGAGACACGACCGTGATGACGACGACGAGAGCAACGGCATGATCACGGGGTAATGACAACGACGCAAGTAGCAGCAGCAGCAGCAGCTACAGCGAGCCTCGTCTCGGCTCTGGCCCGAGCTTGTGGCGCGGTTCCGGTGTGGCATGAGCTTGGCCTCGATGATGGAGACGAGGCTTGACGACCCGGAGTTAGACGGTGGTTAACGATGCAGGGATGAGGCGCTGGAGGTGCTGGCGCAGCCTGGGCAGTGGGCTGGAGCTCGTGTCGTGGAGGCAAGGTTGAGGTGGAGATGGGATTTGAAGAGGCTCGGGGCTTGGAGGTGGAGGCGGTGCTGGTGGCTCGTCGGCGGCGAGAAGATGTCGACGGTCCAGGGACGGCCTCGACGAGGTGGGGAGCTCGTACACAATGGGTGTGCAGGCGAGGCTGGGGCTCTGGTTTGGATTCGGTTGAGGGTGATGCTGGTGATGAAGGGAAGAGTGGAGAGAGGTGAGGTCGAGAAGGAGATGGGTGAGGGAACGAGGATGACGGTGGGGGTCGACGGCGGCGAGGAAATGGGCTTTCTTGGGTCGTCGGGGTGTTGGGTTTGGCTATGATATATTAGCGAGGGTCTCGGGGAAAGGAAGTCGGCAATGGTGAAGGCTAGGGTGCGGTTAGGAATGAGCAGAAGATGGAGTCGGCAATGGTGTCAGTGGGTTTTGATGAACAAGGAGGAGGTGGCCGGTGGGTTTTGTGGCGGGGTGATGGCCGAAGTTGGGCTCTCGGGTGAAAGAGGAAGAGGGAGGAATCGATGGTGATGAGGTTGAAGGAGGAGCTCGTTGTGGTGGCGGTGAAAGTGGTCGGGCTATGGAGTTTCAGAGAGAGGAAGTTAGAGAGATTGAGGAAGAGATAAGCTCGTTAGGGAGGCGAGGATCTGGGGGAAAATATCTCGGGGAGTTGTTGAGGGCGTGGACGAGGTCGCGGCAGTTGGCGAGGAGCGGTACTCGTAGGCGACGTTGGCGAGGAGAGGGAAACGTGGGACGGTGGCGAGGTGAGATGTGGGGGTTGTTGTTGGAGGTGTGCGGGGGAACGAGTTAGAGGGAGAAAGAGGGAGCGAGGGAGAGAGAGGTTATTAGAGATGAGGGGGCGAGCACGGGGATCTTGGTGAGCAGTTGGGGAGAGCTCGGCCGAGGGTTGAGCGGGTCTCACGGAGGCGTCGGCGAGGGGGAGAGAGGGGAGCAAGTTAGGATTTGGGGGAGGTGATCTCGGGGAGTTGGCGAGCGGGGGCAGCGTCGACGAGGGTTGGGTCGTGGCGAGCGCGAGAAGAGGGGAACGTGGGAAAAATAAGCGGGAAAAGAAAAGGAACGAAGAAGAAAAAGGGAGTTCGGGTCGGGTAGGAGTTCGGGTCGGGTTAGGGATGGGTCATGGGTTTGTGGGCTTTAGGAAAAATGCAACAGGGGAGTTTAAGGTTTAGGTTAGGAAACTAAAATCAGAAATTAAATTTAGAAAATTTAGGAAATAATAATTGTAAAAATTATAAATAGAAAATTTTGGGGAAAGTGTTTATTTAAAATATGGAAGATATTTATAGAGGAACTGGGTATTACAGTTTGATTTATACTCTAATAATGTAAATTCCAAGGGTGTAGATAATATCATAATCAATATATCTTTTTAAAAACTCTGAAATAATTTCTCTTATTTAAAGCACGACATCAACCTTTCAAAATTCAAATATCTCTTCCTCATTCACTTTTCAAAGCTATTTATATCATCACTTCAACGGAAAAATCTAGTCTGCAAGGTCTTTGAGAGAAAAATCTCTGGAAGCCTATTGGATGAAGGCCACGTGTAAAGCCCAATCACGAATCCTAAAGAAATATCATCTCTGCTTAACGCAGTCGCTTCCTTGAAAAAAACCCCAAAGCCTTCTTCCCTTTCCCTTCTCTCTCTTCAAGTCTCTCCGGTGAAAAAATACCCAAACCCTTGCGTGTCCTTTCGTCTTTGATCTCATCATCTTTGGGATCGCCGTCACCGATTAACAGCGGAGGAGCACAATGATCACCTCGATCGATCTCTAATCTGAGCAGCGGAGGAGCTCGTCGTCTTCACTGTCTTCATCTTCGATCTTATAGCCTTTGGGCTCGTCGTTTGGAGGGGTGATTAGGGCAGGCTTTCTTCTCCTCTACAAGGTGTTGGGTTCTACAGTACACATCTTTTGGTAATTTTTTACAAAAGATGTAGATTAGATTTTTTTTGCATCAGTGAAATATGGCCATGTAATATGTAAATTAGACTATAGTATTTTGGACTATCGATGATGCTTATTTAAACAATAATAATTTTATAAGTTATTTATATAGCCATTAATTTCTATCTATTATCGGAAAATTATCTCAGTTATTAATAATCAACATAAATTCTTTGTTTAAGTCTCATTTAGTTCTAACCTGTAGGAGTTGTTGATGTTGTTGTTGTTTTTGGTGCAAAATTTGCATTGAAGAGTTAAATTAAGATATGATGGAGATGTCTTCTTTGGATGTATGTCATGGTATATTTATCTTGGTTTGAAGAATATATTCAAATAATTTCTTGGCCGATTTTAGATATTTTATTGTTAGTTGACGGTCCTTCATGTTTATGCTAGTTGTTCACCATGAAAAATTAGTTTTACTGTTCACCATTAAGAAAATATTTCAAGTTTCTTTTTTTTCAACATTTTAAGCTTCTCATCAGCTGCTTATCACCTTAGCTTTTGTGCAGTCCCACTGCTTTAAGCATGAAGTTTAGAATCATATGTCTTCAATTTTATTCTTGTTCATGCTAAAAATTTGATTTGTCTTTGTTTCCTGCTTTTGATAGATAAAATGCTAAAATATTATGTAGTATTCAAAGGCCGAAAGGTAGGAATATACACAACATGGTCAGAATGCAAAGAACAAGTTCATAAATTTAGTGGTTGTGTTCATCACAGATATGATTCACTGGAAGAAGCACAGAAGGCTTATAACGAGTATTTTCGAAATGTAAGGATACAATTGTTAGTAGTATATGGTAAGCGTATGTTAATGCCTATATAACGAGCAATTTTGCTTTCTAGGAGGCTTGTAGCAGCAGTAAAGCAGCCGCTTTTGAACCTGACTTTTCCAACTTATCTAAGGAGAATCATGCCCTTAAAGTTCAGCTCAAGTTAGCATTGGTAGAAAGAGATATCATACTTGAGAAGTCAGATCTATATAAGGATCTTTTGCATGACGTTGATAAGTTGGGCCTCGATGTTTCTCGACCAGCAATGGCAGGTATTTTATTATCCTTTACCTTTTATAGTACAATGGGGACATAACATTGTATACCATAAGTATTGCATGCTTGTGATTATATTGCTATCTCCTTATAACTTACTCGTCGAACTGCTCTGAAAGCCCTTCCATTTATTTCCTTGTTTGGTGCTCTGACAGATCTTGATTAGCTATCTGAATGGCACATCAGAACCGAGATTGGGTTGCCAACATCGCTTTCATCAACAGCCCTTCCAACTTTATAATGTAAATGTTAAAACTTCTCGTTGGTATGTAAATTATATGGAGATTGGAGCGACTGAACCAATACGAAGTGTACTTTTTTCATTATAAATATCTATCACTGCCTCGGTTTGAAAGTGCACTTAGTACATCCCTTTCAAGATTTGTGTTGCAGGTAACCTTGTTGCACAGCTTGTAGATTTATTTAAACATGCAGTATATTTGTTTCAAGCTTATGAAATTAGTTTGGTATTCAGATAAACTGTATCTCGCTTTTATTTTATTTCATTTTTTGCCCGTTATCTTTCGCGTGAAAAACCTGCAGGACAATGTGAATCATAGACAATTAACTGATGAACTATGCCTTTCCATTTGGTTCTTTTGTTGTATTTGCTACCTCAGAGGTAAACAAATTTTTTTTATGATAGCTCAATATCATATGCTATTATCAAGACTACAAGATTTGCCTTTGAACCCAAAAACCGAAAACTAAAAACTTCAAAATCTACATTTAAAAAGCCGAAGACGCGGCAGATTTCTCTGACCCTCTCAACCACGACAACACTTCAAGCATAAACGCCGCAGCTAAGATTAGAGCAAGGTGTACCTATAAGTTTCATATGGCGATAAACAACTATTTAATTTGCTTTTGGATGGAAAGAAAAGGTGGATAATTGACCACTATAATTCATTAACCAGTTTTTAATGGTTACATAGAATGGCCATTAAGGCCAAAAGTATACAAGCAAAGACAAGTTCAAAACATACATGGCTACCAAAGACAAGTTCAACACATACATAAACATAAAGCATCCCAAAAGGTCATGGCATCTCAGTGACTCAAATATAGCAACAAAATGAAACCAAATCCAAACTGCTTCTTTAGAAGAACTAATATAAAACATAGGAGCATATAAACAAAATGAAACCAAATCCTAAAAGGGCATGCATTCAGCTTTGCCCCTGAAGTCGTCGAGCGCTAGGTTCCCAATCCAAACTACTTCTTTAGAAGAACCTGCTTCCTTGAGTATTTGTCATCTGGGGACACCATTTAGCTGAGAACATGGCACAAAAACTATGAAACCAAATAAGCTCAATTATATATAATTACACTTAAAAGAAAATAATGCTTATATATGTACACACGGCACATGTCTGATTATCAAAATCTGGATTAGGAGAATATGTTCTGGTAAGACAGAACTATCATGGAACATAGGAGTCACTGACATATTTATATTTGACATGTCTTAAAACTAACATTGTTCAAAATATAGAAATATATTATTAAACTGGTCAATAAAATTATACAGTGCACTTATTGAAATATAATTAGGCAGCATACTATGATATGAGATAGAGGATATTGAGATACTTGTATATTTGGAAGTTGTGGGGCATGGATACTTGGAATAATCTGAAGTTGAATACCAAAAAATTACGTAAGCCTATTAGTTAGCATTAAAGTATCTTCATAATAAAATAAATGAAAGGATTGTAATTTTTATTAACCTTTGGAGTAAGAGTATACCATAAACTTGGAGTATTTGAACATTGTGATCCCATTGACAGGTTGAAGACCGAGTAAGATGCCATAGTTGCCTACTATATTATTATAAGATTAAATAAAGTAAAAATATAATAATAAGCAACTATGATATTTCAACAAAAATGTATAAACTTTTACCTGGGAAGGCAATATGCTTGATTGTGATGAAGGAAATGTGTTTTGATTGTGATGAAGAAAATGTGTTACACGCAGAACAATGTTTTTTCTGGCATGTTGAACCACCATTTTTTCTTCGCTTCTTTTCAAGCATACTCTTCTTTCTTCCGGTAGAACCTCGTATGCCTGCTTTCTTTCGAACAGAAGGAGGCTTTATGGTAATTTGATTGTTTATAACACATTCCCTTATTTCAGGAGCAAATGAATTAGTTTGCTCTTTATCGATAGCTAAACTTTCATTTGTGTTTACCCCAATCAGAGCAACGCTCTGTTCAAATTCCAAGACGGGAGACGAAGCAACGCTTCTGTTTCCCCCAATCAGAGCAAACCTCTGTTTTGAAATTGAAGTGAAAATTAAAGTTAAAATAAATGAAGCAACGCTTCAGATCCCCTGCGCTGCGCGCAGAGCGCCACGTGTCAAAATCAGACACGCCAGCACAGAGAGTGCAACGCCCAAGGCAGCGCGCCCAATCAGAGCAAGGCTCTATTTAAAACAAAATTAAAAGAAGCAACACTTCAGATGCGCTGCGCTCTGCGCTGCGCGACACGTGTCAGCACAGTTGCGCTGTGCGACACGTGTCAAGCGCAGTTGCGCCAGCGCACTCTCGCTGCGTGACACGTGTCAAGCGCAGTTGCGCAGATGCGTTTGCGCCAAACAGAATTAAAATTCCAGCAAGATCTTTCTGTTCTTATTGAATCAAGAAGATTGTCTTCTGTAAAACAGAAGCCCTTGGATCAAAGATCTAACGGTGGGGAAAAATCCCCAAATCACTCAAAGAATGATCTCTTTAACAAATTTAACAAATTAATGGGCACTATATAAAGACCCCTAAACCCCAATTCCAAAACAAAGAGAGATAGAGATACAGAGATAGAGAAACAGAGAGATAGAAAAACACAGAAACAAAGAGAGAACCCCTCTAAAGAAAAGTTTGAAGAATTCAGAAAGAAAAAAGAAAGGTAAACGTTTTAAAAAGAAGAACTTCTTCTGAAAAGATCATTGATCTAAGAACAAGATCAAAGATCTTCAATAAAAAACATAATAATAACAAAGGCATTGCCTTTTTATGAACCATTGGTTCTGGAATCTTAAAGATTCTTTTCTTGAATCCAAAATTGGATCAAGATATTAAAACAGTGCCTTGCACTTGAAAATCTGTACTGTTGCGCTCTTGGGTTGGCGCAAGCCACCAGAGAGCGCCACATGTCAGCTCCAGAAACCACTTGTGCTGTGCGCTTTTAAGATAGAGCATTGCTCTCTAAAATTGGCGCAACTCACCAGAGCGCGCCACGTGGCAGCAGCGCAACAGCGCAGCGCACTGCGCTTGCGCTCACCAGAGCGTGACACGTGTCACCTCCACATGTGCTTGTGCTCAATAATTGGCGCAAAGCGCCTGACAGGGCATATGGCCACTGTCAGTTTGATTAATGCACTGCATTATTTACAGAAGGGCCAAGCCCAATTAAAAAAGGCCTAATGAAAATGCAGTGCATTATTTTAAAAAAAGGGGCAGAGCCTAAACAAAAACAGATGCTGTGCATCATTTAAAAGGGATAGAGCCTAAATCAAAAAGGCCTAGCAGGCCAAATGAAAATGCAGTGCATTATTAAACAGGGGCAAAGCCCTAGCACATTCCTAATAGGCCAAAGATAAAATCGTTGAATATTCTCAACTGGACTTAGCCCAATCATGGCCGTAAGTTCTCAAATTAAATTGACTGAGCAAGACTGCTCTCTTAAATCAATTTATATCCGGTTCAAGGGTACATCTCTGAACTCCTCTGACACCTATCGTTGTAATCCTTCAATGACGTCAGAGAGGTGACGGGTCCTGACAACCACACACCCATATGGACTGTGAGGTCCTTAAACTCACGGACTTATGCGTCCTTAAACCAAAATACGGACTGTGGGGTCCCTAAACCCATGGACTTATGCGTCCTTAAACTAATGGACTAATGCGTCCTTAAACACACCCATACGGACTGTGGGGTCCTTAAACCCAAGGACTTATGCGTCCTTAAACTAATGGACTAATGCGTCCTTAAACACATCTATATGGACTATGGGGTCCTTAAACTCATGGATTTATGCGTCCTTAAACTAATATCCATCCCCAAAACTGGAAATGGACCACCATGTCCCTAAACTGGCAATGGACCGCAATGTCCCTAAACTACCTATGGACCATTACGTCCCTAAACTGGAACAATAGAGCCCCTAAATGCTCTTTCCGTTAAGTTGATCTTAGTCTCAAATCAGACTAATGTATCCTTAACGAACGTTTAAGTTGATCTTAGCTTCAATATGGCTAACGTATCCTTAAACTAAAACACCAAACCCAAATATAAGTAAATACGGATTTGGACTAATCCACGTCCTACGGGCGACGACATCACTTAGTCTCCGTATACAATCCATGGGCATCCACAAACAAAACAAACACACACGACACGAAGTGAAATTCTGGAGAAGGAGAAAGTGGTTACCGTGATGCGGTAGCGTAATTAACTGCAGGGGCTTGCGCCTGCAGGGAAGAGCGTCCCCACAATCAAAAACCCCTCAAGCGAGGGAGAATCTGATGAAGTCTGCTACATCGGCCGCATCCGTCTAAACCTCCGATACACGGTTCCATAAATCAGCTTGGCATCTTCGGAGAGGTGGATGGATAAAACCAAATAGCATCTGCCCCGAATCTCAGGCGAGACGCCCATGTCTCTGCTGCCGTTCGGAGGGGAACATATTCCGGCACGCCCGGTGGGACCTTTTCCTCTTTCCACTCCACACTTCGTGTGTCGTGTTCGCGAACAAATCGCAGTTCGTTGTGGTTGCCTGTGGATTCAAGGTACTAAGATTTGGTGTCTTACTCCGTGCAGAAAATAGAAGATCAATGGCTTCAAACTGCACTGCCTGCAACTGCAACTCTCGCTCCGTCCTTGCTGGAGGAGTGACCTATGGGCCCCAAGCGGCCTCCCTTTTCAAGATGCCAGTGGAGCAAGTAACTCAAGCCACCACTGGACTATTCTTCGGGACCATGCTTCCACCGATGAGCTTCAATGCCCCAATGACGTTGCAAGAAGCCCCAAAGAAGTCGGTCTTTGATCGACTTATCACTGCCGCGGCCCCTCTCAACGGGTCGCCCAACTCCAATACTTCAGTTTTCAACAGACTGGGCCAGAACATCTACAAGCCCGCGATACCCGAAGCGGCCATCCCAAAGCGGATAGCTATCCCGGCTCAAGCGGACGAAATCATTGGAAAGGCTCCTCCTTCCAAGAAGTCAGTTTTTACAAGGCTGGCCATTCCGGTTGCTGCTCCAGGCGAGATCCTCAAAGCTGTTTCCCCTGCCCAGAGGTCTGTCTTTGACAAATTAGACATTGCTTCTCAACGGGTGTCAGTCTTTGACAGGCCAGCACCAATAACAGTCTCTCCTCAAAGCAGGGGGCACGACAAAGTCACCCTTATAGCTGAAACAACTCCATCCGCAAGACACGCTCGACGTCACCACTGGCGCCGAGTGAGGAAAGTTGGGGGCAACTCTCCTTCTGGGATAACTCCGCCAGCTCCAATGGTGGAAGTTGATACTGCTGTTCTGACCGGGAATAGCTTTGATCTGATCAACAAGGTGTGCAGAAACTCTCCTACTGTGGTGTTGAAGAGGAATCCTTCACCTGTGGAAAATACTCCCGAGAAGAAGCTAGAGCAGCCCCCTCAACGGCTGTCCTTTAAAATTTACGAGGTCTGGCGATAAGTCCAGGAATCGGTGATGGATCAAGGCTATCTCCGCCAACAGAAAAAGATGAAGGTTCGACAGGAGGAGGATTACTCTGTCAGGCCAGAAAAAGCAATAGCTGATTGGGTGCCCACCGCAACGGCTCCCTCAACGTCAATCACTCAAAGGAAAAGGAGGCCGCAAAAAGCCCCTGTAAACATGGCGAAGCGTAAAAGCGCTGAATACAAACGCCCCAAGTCTGGGGGTATGGTGGTGCACACTGTTTATATGGCTGCCGGAAAGGAGGAAAGCCGTGCTTCTACGGGCCACCGACCACTCACCCGATCCATTACCAGAGCCCAGGAGCAGCAACAAAAGCTTCAGGAAATGATGGCTACAATGGCCGCACTTACCGGGCCAAAAGAAAGCTCGGAGGCTTCATCAGAACAGCGTCACGAACAAGAAACTGACGCTGACTTCTTACGCCGAGTCCTCGAAAAGAAAGATAGAGAAGCAGCAAAACAAGCAGCCAATATAAAACAAATGGTGCTTCTCTTTCAAGATATGGTAGGGATGATATTACAACCGGGTCCCCCAACCGAAGATCCTCCAGTAATGGTTGAAGATGACAGAGGAGAAACATCGAATCCTTTGCCGGCTCTTCCAGCAGCCAAGGAGGAAACAATCTCTAAAGCCACACTGGATGATTATATTGCCCAACAAATAGGGGTACACCAGGCAGATGAAAGCAGGACCAAGATAAGGAAACGATTCGCCAAAGCTATATCAATGGGGATGAAGCTGCCCTCTTTCAGAGAAAATTCTCCCGGTAGTATACATCTTGATGAAGCGGACGTGCATCCTAACTTCTGCTTATATCATCAGAAAATCACGCATCCTACTGAAGACTGCAACTCCTTTAAGTATTGGTGGCAAGGGTACGCCATTCAAAAGCAACACTTCAACAGGACAAAGCGTGAAGCTTGTAGACATCAGAAAAATGCAACAGATGAGCGCAAAAGAGCCGCCGATGACTGTCACATAGCCGACACCAAGGGATCGCACGTTATCACCTTGGGAAGCGACTATGACGAAGGAGCCGACCTCAACCTTTTCCTCAAGGAATCCATTTCAAAAACGAAAGAATTGAGGAGTTGCGAGAACATTCAGCCGTGCAATCGCACGCTACCCGAAAAAAATCTCGGCCCCACAAACAAAGGATCGAGCAAAAAGGATAAAGGGAAAGGAAAAACAGCCCTCGTAGCCAACATTCAACAACAATCGAGTGGCCCTAGGCCGGTTGTTCGCCAAAACAATATGCGACCACGCCCATCCCTCGAAGAGAGGTTGAAACGTCCTTACTCATTTCCCCAAGATAAAACAAGAAGACTGTTCGGACTAGCAGTGCACAACAGCCTTATTACTCTAGCGGAGCCGAAACAACAGCAACAACTGAATGATATCAACAATCCTAATTACTGCCCTTACCACCAAGTATTGGGCCATCCGATCGAAAAATGCTACGTTTTCAAAAACTGGGTTGAAGACCAATACCAACAGGGCAAGTTCACGTTTTCCGAAAACTGGAAGGTGAACCCGCCATAACCACATGCTCCGAGAAAGGTGGACACGCCGGGGGCATCATGCTCAGTCATAGAGAAAGCCCCATAGACCGAAAAGTCAGTAAACTAGAGATTCGCCTCAAATACGGCGACGGTAGACCGAAATGTTTTTAAACTAATGATGGACCGCAATGTACTAAAACTTGCAAACGACCGAAACGTCCTTAAACTAATGATGGACCGAAACGTCCTTAAACTAATAATGGACCGAAACTGTAAGTGCACGGCGGCGCCCCGGCCTCCATCCCGAGGCCAAATGCGGAAGCGATGGTTAACTTTAGTTTTTCTTGAATCGGCACCACCCCGCACTATAAACCCGGATCGTGCCATTAGACTAGTCCTAGCTAACTACAAGATGGGGAAGAAAGATATACCGAGTGATCCGAGTCCTCCGGTCTTCTCGTCGTCGTCCCAATCTCCCGCGGAATCTCCGGTCTCCACCTCCTCGCCGGAAGGGCACCACGTCGCCTGCTTCTTTTACGGGCTCCCACCTCTATACCGAGGCAACTCGGGCACGAAGCTGGCGAGTCGACGTGCCCAAGATTTGCTGTAGAATGTGTAGTGCTCTTTAGTCTCTATTGGGGTTTATGGAAGTTGCCCTTTTGTGGAGGAGAATGATATATCAACTTTTTATGGAGCTATGGGATTTTTTCAAACATGAGAAGAACAAAATCCCACACCACCAAATTTGGACAGCCCCCATACATTGTGGACGGCCTTGGCATGGAATAGGAGAGGGGAGAAATTGAGGGAGCAAGTGAGTGAGAGGAATGGTATGTGATCATGCAAGAAAGAGAAAAGCTCATCATGATGAATAATCATCACACAAAACCAACACTCCAAAATAACCATCATCAACAACCATGATCACACAAAAGTCAAGCCATGATGGATAAATCAAGTCAATGGATGGTGCATCATCATGATGCAACAAAATGCAAAGACCCCCTTCCAAATTGCTTATTTGCACAAATGCAAATAAGCCCTCCTCCACCAATTTTCGGCCAATGAAGGATACAAAGAAATATGGCCGAAACGGAAAGCAAACTGGCAACTCCAGAAAACTGATCCTGTAATAAATTATAGGAAAACCCCGCTACTGTGTATACACACCCGCATCTGTATTCCGACCGAATATAAATGCAATGAGACAAAATCTACACTGTACTATACTAGGATCCGGCTTAAACCAAAGCCGGCTAGTATTATCCGTCCGATCCTGATCCGTGCAATACCGCACGTATCTGATCGAACCTTGCCATATCTCCATACGGCCTCTACAGCGTTTCGCCCGAAAACTTGAGCAACTGTATGTGTGGTGGACTCTAAAGACTCGTCAATACTATGGCTGTGGATTTAACCACTAGCACGTCAGAGGTATTAGCCATACGTGACGGGCCACCAGCTATTGACCAAAAGGGACGTCGATGAGCGAACTCATCCTGACACCCTACTGAGCCTGTCAGTGACAATATCCGTACAGTCCGGTCCGTTCGTCTATGAGCATCGCATGGCGGGCCTAGCGGGTTGGTAAAAGTCAGACCCCCAAAAGCGGTACAAGTCGTGTCGGGGTGTAGCCCAGAACACCCTGAGATACTACTGGAATACCTACCAGTAAATCTCCTGCCTCGGCCGAGGGCTTCGTGTAATGGCTCTCCTAGACACAGCGTGACCTCACCCCCAATACCGGGAGAGACGAACCCCTGAAGATCCGCTCACTGCCTCCATGTGGCTCGGGACTGTACCCAACTAAAACCTGTTTGCACGTCTCCTTTGAGCGTGGTAGGGTAGTAATCAAAGTACAGTGGGAACTCACACGAGACAAATGACGATCCCCAGGTCGATGAACTAACCTGTACACATGTCACCAGGGAACTGCTATCTGACGTCAGGTATAAGACCAACTAGCATGTTCCCGGCGAGTCCTGTCCGGTGTACTCATAACCCAATGAGCACCTGTATACATCTTAGGTGAACCAACTGACACCAGTGGCTTATGAGACCGGCCACCGCCCCTCGTCGGGGTCTCGGATGTATACACTAGTCTACTCTGGAGTATCGATGCCCTGTCTCGAAACTCCTACGACTAGGGACCTTTTAAGGATGTGCTTATAGACCACCAGCTCCCACGTATATGATCGCCCTCATACTGTTGGTAGTCAAGCAAGAATCCTAGGGGCTCTATCAACGTGCAATAGCGACATGTCAGGTCACCTAAAGCAGTACACGATGATAAAGGTAAACCAGATAGCATACTATCATCTTGAGTAAGACTGTCCTCCTGGGACAGGTCCTCCCTCAATCATTGCAATCACGTGCCGGTGATCCAATAATTGACTCTGAGGGCACTATCTCCAACAATCTTCCCATGCACTCAAGGCTAATTATTGCGATGTCGCATACTCACAGCCCGTGTGATACCGAACACCCAACTCCTCTACTAGTCAGTCTCACAAAGCCCGTTTGCGAAACTATTGCGTTCGAGAAATAGCCTCAGTGAGTGGATCCGCTTTGATATTTCTTTCTATGTCTCTCTATATCTCAAGTTCGCGGAGAAAGCCATCTCCCGAAAAGAGCAATACCTGTCTTAGAATGTGTCTGGATGTCTGATGGGACCTAGCTCATAAATGAACTCCAAATCCAAACTTCTTAAACTGTATCGTCAACTGAACTTAATCAGTATCCTGCGCCATGCCTCCCTCAGTATTGCCTTGGACCACCTGTCCAAAATACTGCCCCTCGTTAGAGGGAAAACTATAACTCTGACAACCTCCTTGTCGTCCAGGTCACCTTGGAAGCCTGGAATGATAACTGTCTCCCGAATGAGGCTGTCGTTATCATATCCCTAGAACATCCACTTATGTTCTAAAACTGCTTCCGACTGTTTCTCCAATATTGGATCAATGTCAACTTATTGCATCTAGTGCAAGAACAACATCTGATGTGGTACTTGACATCTCATGATTGACTCAATTGCCTGAGCAAGTGATCTGCCAATCATGCGCATCCCTCTCCCCTTTAGTCTATAAGACACCTTTAGAGAGGGTGACTCCATTACCTGCAGGTACACTACCGTGCCAGGAGTCGTCCATTCTAAATACTCTTAGAATGCTGTCTGAGTACCCAGATTGGGAAACCACCCAAATTTAGATCCAAAACCATAGATCTAGTAACCAGTATGTCTGATATAATGTCCAAATCCCATGTGGAGAAACCATTGTGTGACGACCAAAGTATAACCGATCGTAGTATAGGAATATCACTTCCTACTCTGTGTATGTCATCCAAATACCAGGACATCACACCCTACTACCTTCTCAACAGATCCATCGGCTATTCTGATGAAGTCAAACCTATGACTGTCACATCAGAAATTGATGATCTATCTCCGCTACATCTGCTTTAGTCTATAAATAGACATAAGCCACCTGTCCACCAATGCTTCCGCTGCTCCCACTGACTACGACAACCCTCTGGCAGAGTCATATACACGTACGCTTCTGAAGCTAGTTTAGAACGACTCTATACTCATCCTCCTGCCAGGTCTCGTAGCCTGGAACAACAGCAATGGCAGGTCTTGGTAAACAAGAACTTCCCTGTCACCGTCCTTGAGGCTGCCGGAGTACCTCTCGGGTGCCTGAAGTTACCCACCTTATCTGCGGAGTGGCCAATAGAATGTCAAACCAGATTGAATCTTTAGGTTCCTATCAAATCTCCAGTAATCGTTTGTGGTTCTGGAATCACTTCTAGTTCTACCATACTCCCACTACTGTTTTCTGAAAAAATCCATTTTTATTAAAACTGTGGCGAGTTTAGAACAATATCACTATTGATCTTCCAGATGGTAGAAAATCAACCCTCGTCATAGCCTGGGTCAACCCACAAACAGCCATTACAGAAACGTGCCTTGAGTTGTCCAGTGTCTGGTTTTAATCATAAGCCGGACAACTCCCCGTACCTTAACATCGTTAAGATATGAACTGTTCTATATCCAATATAGAACCAGAGGCACTGATTTAATTGAACCAGATTCAAATCATACAGCTGTCTCCAGTGCATGTCAACTAAATGGAAGGAGGCCGATCAGCGTTACTCAACTTAGGAATGCTTCCAATTATGAGTAACCTGAAAGAGAAGCAAGTTCTCTTAATCATTACTATCAACTGAATACCATACACAAGTATCTACATCTTCGATCAACTTGAAGAATCCAGATACTTGCAACACCTGGTTCTCTACTTTATTCAAATACCTATAACTTCTCAAAATTCGGACCCTGTGTTTCCACGAAACACTTGTCTAAAAACTAGAGAAGTCATAAGTAAACCGAATATAGTACGAGGACCAACCCCTCTGTCCTGATGGACCCTGGACAACATACAATACTCTGTATAAGTCTCTTGAGTCTAATAACTAATTCCCTGTGTATCGTAGGTTGAAAACTGTACTATGGTGATGAAAAATTGCACCGCTGTTTAATGCTCCTTACCTAACCATCCATTGATATAGATAAATGTCACAGACATAATTTCAAAAAGGTATATCCCACTCTATAAAAATAGATGTACAGATATATCAATTTGAAATTGGTGCATGACAGCGGATATTCAAAACCAAATATTTGCCGACCGGCAAACAACCCAGGTGACTTCCTTAAATATCACCGATTACAACGAATCCCGATATAATGAGGATGATCACCTAATTCCCAATAACTTACTCCCACTCATCATCTGCAAAGCCATACAGATGTGAGAATCATACCAGGTAAATACATACCCTGGAGCAAGTGTCTAACTGGGAAATCAGTTTTCCTTTAACAGTACACAGTGAAACAGAAACATTGAAATGTTTCGATGGGGTATCCTGGTATTCCTAGTAATGCCTCTTCCAGATTCACAACTGTAACCGTGTAATTCTTTGCCATCTTTCCAAATCCCTTTCTATGTCTTTAGTCATTACCTTCTGTACACCCCTTTAGGCCAAATGGTTTTCTTCCTTCCCTACCGTTCGGCACCAGCCTATGGTTTGGAAGAAGACTATCCAATAAGCATAATGGGTGTGTTGTCCTAATCCTGGGAGCACTCGCAATGCGAGAGAAGGTGAAGATAAAAGACAACCGAATAAACCTTATTCATATTTCTCCTGAACCAGAATCCATCTCCGAACTGGAACAAGTTCCTTTCGAGTTCGTATATAACCATACGATGGAGTATCCAATAAACTATGGATCTTCGTAGTGATACGGAGTGTCCTGGAGAAATACAAAGATGATTTTAGGATTGGCGAAGAAATACTTGGTTTGGTCGTGAATATCAGTCGCAATTTACTTTGCCCTCCTACTAATCCCTTGCTTTGTCTTAACTTAATACCTTCTGCACACCATCGTTATGCTAATTGGTTTTCTTCATTCCCCACCGTTCGGCACCAGCCTAAGGTTTGGAAGAAGACTATCCAATTTGCGTAATAGGTGTACTACTCCTAAACCAAGGAGTACTCGCAACCTGAGAAAAGGTAAAAGGAAAAGACAACTGAATAGTCCTATCCATTTTCTCCAGAACCGGAAACCATCCTCGAATAAATTCCTTCGAGTTCGTATATAACCATACGATGGTTTTGTCCAATGGAAGTGGACGTTCGTAGTAATACGGGGTGTCCTGGAGAAAAAGGGTAAAAGTAGGAGTGGCAATGAGGTTTGCAACTCTGACAATCCAAAAGCCAGTGTTTAAGAAGGTTCGGTCAATTTTGGTCACTGAGTCATAGTCTTAGGGTCGGGTCAATGGTCGCTGCCAAAGAGAGAGAGAAACGAAACACTCAGCGTGCACTCTAACCTAGATCAGAATGGTTACCAATTTATCTAATCTGGAAACCTCCCACTGTACCGTCAAATTCTCCTCCAAACCTGAAAGAAGAATTAGTCGGGATCACCCGAAGAGTAAACTAACTCATCAGTGGGAATCGGGATCCAACTATCATCGCATGATAACGTGACAGAATCCGCTCAGGTCATCACACTCCAGAAGGTATGCGCATATCTGGCAAGTTTCAGTTTCTTTAGAAACTCCCGATGTGATTTCTGCCCCATGCTCTTATGACCTTGGCGTGAGGTCAAAATATCATAAGTCACATGTCAAGTTCTACCCGTCATTGTCCAGGTTAATTTGAACCCACCCGTACATACCCTTGACGTAGGCCAAAATAGTAGTACGACTGTCCCAAACCAACGCATGTATCTATGCAACAGATAAATACCCGGCAGCTACCAATCACTATACCTTGGCGTGAGGTCAAAATACATAGCTTGAATACTACCGAATATTTAACTGAAATGACGGAGGGCTACGAATGGTTTCTGGCGAAAACCTTTAACGTAATGAACTTGATATCGTTGAAGAAACTGATAGCTTTTTGAAAAATATAGTGACGAAAACCATTGCTAAAGAGGTCACTCCCGGTGAAAGGATCTCGGCTCTTTTCTCGTAGAATGAGGTGCAGGATATTCCAACTGAATACCACGGTGCAAAGCAAAAGTAATCGGCTATAGTGAAGTCATTGCCCTGACGCAAACTTTTTGTCCAAGGGGTCACTCCTGGTGAAGGGATCTCGGCCCTTGCCTCGTCAACTGAGGAGCAGGATATTCCAACTGAATACCACGATGCAAAACAAAAGAGAACGTCCTTGCAATAACAGCCTTTTGAAAAGTGTTCCAACAATATCAAATTAGGTTTGTTTTTAACTTGCATTGATTCGAATCAACGCAGTCCCATCAATTGATCACACCACAAAGAACGAAAATATACTGATGTACGTATATGCCATCCGCATTCGCCACTGGGTCCCGTCATTACCCGTTAGGTTAGCTAACTAACAACAGAGCGGGGACTGGACTAGCGCGGACATCTACTAATATATATATTACAATATATAATATTTCGCTCAAGGCGTGATAAAAAATGCAACATCACAGAAATGTACAGCATCACAGAACAATACAGATATCTGGGATCCCCGGGTTTCACAGAGCCACTACTGAAACCCGACGTTCCCCTGGTCGTGTGGATAGCTTGTGCAATGAAATCCTAGACCCCTACGGGCGCGGCAAGTTACCCGCCAAAACCTAAAGCGAGGCAGCCCCATTCAGCAACGTGAATGGACCACCCAGCACTTCACGGAATCCGGTAACTTGGGCACCCCTCCTGGGTCAACCTGTACCCCCTACGAGTGCGGCGAATAGCCCGCCAATTCTAGAGTGAAGCCCCCTCCGTCTCAATGCCATGAGATGCGGGCCCGTTGCCCTCTAGAACCCGGCTATCCGTGCACCCCTCCTTGGGGTAATCCTAGTACAGAAAGTAAAATATACATACAACGGGTACATCGACCACAACCTGGTCGTGCCCCAAAATAATAATACAAACAGGCAGTGACGGCAGTTCACATGTCGGACGCTCGCCCCGCAAAATCAAATGTACATAATACAACAAAAAAATAACTGTACTAGCATTGCATCCAGGCTATCCCCCACGACCAATCCGCAACATCACAGCAATACACAGAACATCAACGTGAAGGTCACGTTCGCAAATCCGTCTAACCGGGTTATAGCAGTCAGACGGGATTTACCGATCAAGTAACATTCACGGTCGCGGATATAATGTAAATACTGTGAACTAATGTATTTAAAATATCCGATCGATCAAATTTTACCAAGTGGGCCCCCAAGTACTACTGTAGCACATCAAGAAATTCTGGGCCCAAAAATAATATTCCAAAACCCCTATTTCCAAGTCAGGAGCTTTCTGCAAAATTTTGGTACACTGAACAGTTCAAGACGCGGCGGAACCGCGGCCTAAGCATGGGTTTGGCCGCGGTTCCGCGGTCGTTTAGACTGTTCACGAGACCAAATTTTCCCAGAACTCTTAGAATGTCCTACACATCATTCTGAAACAACCTGAAAAATTTTTGGACTTCAAAAAATTTCGACAGAATCTGATGCTTTTTGAAAATGCGGTTTTGGAATTTTGTTCGATCGGAAATGTAAAACACATGAGACCAAGTTAGACTATGTTAATGGCGAGGCTCTGATACCACTGTAAGTGCACGGCGGCGCCCCGGCCTCCATCCCGAGGCCAAATGCGGAAGCGATGGTTAACTTTAGTTTTTCTTGAACCGGCACCACCGCGCACTATAAACCCGGATCGTGCCATTAGACTAGTCCTAGCTAACTACAAGATGGGGAAGAGAGATATACCGAGTGATCTGAGTCCTCCGGTCTTCTCGTCGTCGTCCCGATCTCCCACGGAATCTCCGGTCTCCACCTCCTCGCCGGAAGGGCACCACGTCGCCTGCTTCTTTTACGGGCTCCCACCTCTATACCGAGGCAACTCGGGCACGAAGCTGGCGAGTCGACGTGCCCAAGATTTGCTGTAGAATGTGTAGTGCTCTTTAGTCTCTATTGGGGTTTATGGAAGTTGCCCTTTTGTGGAGGAGAATGATATATCAACTTTTTGTGGAGCTATGGGATTTTTTCAAACATGAGAAGAACAAAATCCCACACCACCAAATTTGGACAGCCCCCATACATTATGGCCGGCCTTGGCATGGAATAGGAGAGGGGAGAAATTGAGGGAGCAAGTGAGTGAGAGGAATGGTATGTGATCATGCAAGAAAGAGAAAAGCTCATCATGATGAATAATCATCACACAAAACCAACACTCCAAAATAACCATCATCAACAACCATGATCACACAAAAGTCAAGCCATGATAGATAAATCAAGTCAATGGATGGTGCATCATCATGATGCAACAAAATGCAAAGACCCCCTTCCAAATTGCTTATTTGCACAAATGCAAATAAGCCCTCCTCCACCAATTTTCGGCCAATGAAGGATACAAAGAAATATGGCCGAAACCGAAAGCAAACTGGCAACTCCAGAAAACTGATCCTGTAATAAATTACAGGAAAACCCCGCTACTGTGTATACACACCCGCATCTGTATTCCGACCGAATACAAATGCAATGAAACAAAATCTACACTGTACTATACTAGGATCCGGCTTAAACCAAAGCCGGCTAGTATTATCCGTCCGATCCTGATCCGTGCAATACCGCACGTATCTGATCGAACCCTGCCATATCTCCATACGGCCTCTACAGCGTTTCGCCCGAAAACTTGAGCAACTGTATGTGTGGTGGACTCTAAAGACTCGTCAATACTATGGCTATGGATTTAACCACTAGCACGTCAGAGGTATTAGCCATACGTGACGGGCCACCAGCTATTGACCAAAAAGGACGTCGATGAGAGAACTCATCCTGACACCCTACTGAGCCTGTCAGTGACAATATCCGTACAGTCCGGTCCGTTCGTCTATGAGCATCGCATGGCGGGCCTAGCGGGTTGGTAAAAGTCAGACCCCCAAAAGCGGTACAAGTCGTGTCGGGGTGTAGCCCAGAACACCCTGAGATACTACTGGAATACCTACCAGTAAATCTCCTGCCTCGGCCGAGGGCTTCGTGTAACGGCTCTCCTAGACACAGCGTGACCTCACCCCCAATACCGGGAGAGACGAACCCCTGAAGATCCGCTCACTGCCTCCATGTGGCTCGGGACTGTACCCAACTAAAACCTGTTTGCACGTCTCCTTTGAGCGTGGTAGGGTAGTAATCAAAGTACAGTGGGAACTCACACGAGACAAATGACGATCCCCAGGTCGATGAACTAACCTGTACACATGTCACCAGGGAACTGCTATCTGACGTCAGGTATAAGACCAACTAGCATGTTCCCGGCGAGTCCTGTCCGGTGTACTCATAACCCAATGAGCACCTGTATACATCTTAGGTGAACCAACTGACACCAGTGGCTTATGAGACCGGCCACCGCCCCTCGTCGGGGTCTCGGATGTATACACTAGTCTACTCTGGAGTATCGATGCCTTGTCTCGAAACTCCCACGACTAGGGACCTTTTAAGGATGTGCTTATAGACCACCAGCTCCCACGTATATGATCGCCCTCATACTGCTGGTAGTCAAGCAAGAATCCTAGGGGCTCTATCAACGTGCAATAGCGACATGTCAGGTCACCTAAAGCAGTACACGATGATAAAGGTAAACCAGATAGCATACTATCATCTTGAGTAAGACTGTCCTCCTGGGACAGGTCCTCCCTCAATCATTGCAATCACGTGTCGGTGATCCAATAATTGACTCTGAGGGCACTATCTCCAACAGAAACATCCTTAAACTAATGACGGACCGAAACGTCCTTAAACTAATGACGGACCACTACGTCCTAAAACTAGCTGTTGACCGAGATGTCGATAAACTATGGTGGATTGAAACATCACAAAGCCGATATAAAAAAAGGAGATAAAAAAAATAAACGGTATGTCCATAAGCAAAATGGGCACGGATGAAAACCCGAAAGAGCTCCGTGAGTAAAATCAGCAGGGCTACCGGCGAGTGTTCGTGAAAACCCGAAAGGGCGCGACCTCGTAAAAAAAAAGAGAATAAAAAGAATAAAAAAAAGTACGTCCATAAGAAAAATGGGCACGGATGAAAACCCGAAAGGGCTCCGTGAGTAAAAACAGCAGGGCTACCGGCGAGTGTTTGTAAAAACCCGGAAGGGCGCAACCTCGTTAAAAGACACTTACAGGGCCCTCTCGACCTTGTAAGGAGAAACCACCCGCGTGAGATCCTTACGACTCACAAGGGGGCAATACACTTAGGGATCCTCACGATTCCTAAGGAGAAAATACACTTACGAGATCCTCACGACCCATAAGGAGAACTCCCTTATGGGACCCTCACGGCTCATAAGATTTGAAAATCTTAAGTTACAGAGACCTAAAGCTGTGCTTAAGCAACCTCCACAACCTTCGATATTGCCCTACAAATGGTTCAATACTGACCCTTGTATACAATCCATGGGCGCGAATAAACATTTCCCTAACCAAGTCCCATCCGTGACTGGGGATATGTTCGCATGGTGAACAACCCTTCTAGGTTCTCTCGATTTACAAGGAGAAAACCCTCTTGTAGGATCCTTACGACTTACAGAGGAACATACACTTAGGAATCCTCATGATTCCTAAGGAGAAAATACACCTACAAGATCCTCACGACTTGTAGGGAGAAATACCTTTGTGAGACCCTTACGGCTCATGAAGTCAAAAGCCTTAGTCGACAGGACCTTAACCCTGTTCACTAAGCCACCTTTGTTCGACATCATCAGAGGCAAATGATGATTCGCTCCTGGCAATATCCCAGTTCTAGCGGTGCTGATGCCGAAATCGGTTTCTAATTCCAGGCTTACAGCGAAAAGCCAGCAGGCCGCACATGCATACGAAATAGCCGAAATGATGGGGCAACTTGCAATAAAAAGCAGCAAGTAAAAACGTATGCACACGAAATAGCCTAAATGATGGGGCAACTTGCAATAAAAAGCAGCAAGTAAAAACGTATGCACACGAAATAGTCGAAATGATGGGGCAATTTGCAATAAAAAGCAACAAGTAAAAACGTATGCACACAAAATAGCCGAAATGATTGGGCAACTCGCAATAAAAAGTAGCGAGTAAAAATAAAATAAACAGCCGAAATGATTGGGCACCGCGAAAAATAACCGAAATGATTGGGCAATCGCGACCTTTGCGATATAAAAGCTGAAATGATAGAGCATCGCGGAAATAAAACAATAATAAAAAAATATGATGAAACTTTTGCCCTACAGGTGAGATCACATCGATCCCTGTATACAATCCAAGGGCACAAACAAAGAGGGCACCATACCTTCCCAACAGGCTCCGCCAGAAAGAGAAGCCAAATCTCGACAGTTCACCAACAATCTAGAGACAACCGTGACATTCATCTCGATACAGCAGACGCAGTGCCAGTAAACGAAGCGAAGATCAAATTCCTAGCTTCACGGTTTTGACGGTAACTTATATAAAACCTAAAGGACCAACATCGATTCGTTTCAACCCCAGGGAAATCAGTGTCCTTGGCAACCTCCTCAACTCAGGGAAACTAGCGTCCTTGATGAGAGCTTCCTGATCCGTGTCGACCCGTAGAGAAACCAAACCAGTGTCTTTGCAGGAATACTTCGATTCGTTTCAATCTCGAGGAAACCAGCGTCCTCGGCAAAATACTTCAACTCAGGGAAATTAGTGTCCTTGACGAGAGCTGCTCGATTCGTCTCGACTCGTGAGGAAACTAGTGTCTTCGCGAGGACTTCCCGATTCGTCTTGACTTGCAAGATAAAGCCTTAGGCAGAAGGGATTAAAAAACTTGTTTCCTAAGCACTGGGACCCTACAAGTTGGTCTAAAACGGTCTCTTGCATACTATTCACGGGTCTCAATCTCCAAAGTCGGATCTCGACAGAGAGGGAAACAACCGCTTTCGAGTTCTCTCAACTCGTAAGAAGGAAAATTTCTCTTATAAGATCCTTACGACTTATAAGAGAAAACGCACTTAGGAATCCTCACGATTCCTAAGGAGAAAATCCACCTACGAGATCCTCTCGATCCGTAGAGAGAAAAGTCTCTATAAGACCCTCACGGCTCATAGAGTTGAAAAGTCTTAGACAGCAGATCTGAACCTGCGGCCTAAACCATTGCTATCTCTTGAAGAAACCAAGATGCTTACTCTATTAATTGTCAACCATGTTTATTAAGACAGCATGCTGAGAATAAAAGAAAGAAGAAAGCAACAGAAAGAACATCCGATGTGCATTTGATCAAGCATTCGAGACACATTCATTCATGCATGTGCAAAAGACTCAGAACGAGAAATAAGACAAGCTGAAATAGAAATTTTCTATTCATATTGCAAAGGGTTCTTACAATCATAAAGAAATAAACAAAAACATTGTCCAAAAGATTACAATGGCAAGACCTCAGATCCTGGACAGGGATTGAGGAACTCGAAAGTGACCTTGTCCAAGACTTTCCAAGCTTGGCGAACCATCCTGGTATGCTTCCTTTCGTGAGCGCGGGTGTCGGGATCCCCACTGATGTCCTCCACCCTCCGGTAAGCAGCAAGAATGGCGGACTGTTGAAAGGCCTGGTGCAAGAGATCGACAAGATTGTCTCGCCGTCTCTTTGAGATTAAGTTCATCAGGTACACCGAGTGCACCTTATCCTCGGCGGCATCCAACGCCCTAAACGGCACACCGGAACAGAATAGGGGAAGCGCTTCCCAGATGGCTCCCACGATAAGTTTCAGGAGGGAGGAACGTCGGGGAAGCAGTTGACCGTTATATGCGTCGAAGCGGCTCATGATTTCAGCACACTCCGCGTTTGTGAACTCTCGATTTTGAGAACGGCCATGTCGGCGAATGTCCCCGTAAGAGATGATCTCGTCAAGATCGTACATGTGGGCGTCCATTGTTTCTGTGAAAGAGAATCTACAAAATTATCAGAAAGACTGATTAAGCAAAACAATATAATACACCGAGGAATAAAATGCCATCTTTAAACTCCAAGATCCATGAAATACTCCTAAGAGTTCTTTTGTATGATTTGGAAGGAGCAAAGCTCCATTAATGAAATGAGAAAATACAAGGAAAATCTTTTAGAGAGCAGAGCTCTATTAATGGAACCCTAATAGGGTTCTCCTTAGTTATCTTTAGACCCCTTTAGAGCAAAACTCTGCTAAGTGAAACCCTAAATGGGTCTTCTTTAGATCAGGGATCTATTGAGAGCAAGGCTCTTAAAATCGATTTAATTTAATCCAAATTAATTTTTACCTAAAGTTTTCTAGAGTTCGAACTTTTAAAAGTGCTTAAACAAAAGAGCAGGGCTCTGAATAAAATTCCTATGAAGAGATGAAAATCATCTAAGCGACCAAAGGTCCTATTTGTAGATATTGAAGAGCCGTTTCAACTTCTAAGGGATGGCGCGACGGTTGGGATTCTGCCACCGCTGCGCTCACGTTTGGGGCCACGTAAGCGCAACGGTGGAGGGGCATTTGTTTACCCCAATCAGAACAAAGCTCTGTTCAAATTCCAAGGCGGGAGACGAAGCAACGCTTCTGTTTCCCCTAATCAGAGCAAAGCTCTGTTTTGAAATTGAAGTGAAAATTAAAGTTAAAATAAATGAAGCAACGCTTCAGATCCCCTGCGCTGCGCGCAGAGCGCCACGTGTCAAAATCAGACACGCCAGCACAGAGAGCGCAACGCCCAAGGCAGCGCGTCCAATCAGAGCAAGGCTCTATTTAAAACAAAATTAAAAAAAGCAACGCTTCAGATGCGCTGCGCTCTGCGCTGCGCGACACGTGTCAGCGCAATTGCGCTAGCGCAGTTGCGCTGCGCTCTGCGCTTCGCGACAAGTGTAGCGCAGTTGCGCTGCGCTCTGCGTTACGCTACACGTGTCAAGCACAGATGCATTTGCGCCAAACAGAATTAAAATTCCAGCAAGATCTTTCTGTTCTTGTTGAAACAAGAAGATTGTCTTCTGTAAAACAGAAGCCCTTGGATCAAAGATCCAACGGTGGGGAAAAATCCCCAAATCACTCAGAGAATGATCTCTTTAACAAATTTAACAAATTAATAGGCACTATATAAAGACCCCTAGACCCCAATTCCTAAACATACAGAGATAGAGATATAGAGATAGAGAAACAGAGAGATAGAAAAACACAGAAACAAAGAGAGAACCCCTCTAAAGAAAAGTTTGAAGAATTCAGAAAGAAAAAAGAAAAGTAAACCTTTTAAAAAGAAGAACTTCTTCTGAAAAGATCATTGATCTAAGAACAAGATCAAAGATCTTCAATAAAAAACATAATAATAACAAAGGCATTGCCTTTTTATGAACCATTGGTTCTGGAATCTTAAAGATTCTTTTCTTGAATCCAAAATTGGATCAAGATATTAAAACAGCGCCTTGCACTTGAAAATCTGCACTGTTGCGCCCTTGGGTTGGCGCAAGCCACCAGAGAGCGCCACATGTCAGCTCCAGTGTCACGCCCCGCTTCCCAGTGTACGGCGAAGGGGACGCGACGAGGCCCGCTACGTATATACTCAGAAGTACATACGCTAAACGTATCTAAGCAATATAAAAGTAAATCACAAGAGACAAGTGTCACGCCCCGCTTCCCAAAATACGGAATACGAGAGGTAGACAAGGCCAGTCATGCTCCTACGGTCAAGGAAATGTCCTGCCGTAGTCACGCTTCGACTTCTAGTTTTTCATGGTAAACAGTAAATAATGCTCAGGTAATGAGAAATGCAGTAACTGGAACGAAACAGTAAAATGAACTGACCTGATGGGAAACAAAAGATATAACTCTGGATAGCTAAACGAGATCTCCGCGAAGTGCATCTAGTCCTGGTCCAGGCTAAATCTTCTCCTCACACTGAGCATGCATACTCAGGTCGTCAGAGCGACACAATAGCAATATAATATATATAAATCATATGACAATTCTAACAGTGATAATAGGTATATATAACAGTAGATCAAAGGCGGTATGGATATGAACATGCAGTAATCAATGCAGCGGAACAGTAAAAGCAGTAGAATGATATGCCACGTATGTCAACACAGTATGTAAGGTATATCAATGCCAGTATCCCTATCAGTCTCTAAGTCTCACTGTACAGGTCACTAAACCTATCGTCAGTCCAAGTGTGAGAGTCAACCACTCGCGAGTGTCCTCCACCCAAGGGTAGAACCCAAGGGCAAGGGACCACGGGCCCAACATGTATATCACGGTGATAATCACATACCCTGTAAATCTCCATATATCTCCCTAAATATATAAGCCGGCATGGGACTCCCGAGATTCTGTTGAACTCATACTTAAACTACCCCATACCCCATGGTCTACATCAAACGCTAACCATAACCCTAAATACTAATCGATCCGTGACAAGTCTGCACGAGAACTGGAGGCAGGACCTCCATCAAGTACGTCCCGATTAATACCTAAGATAAATGGCAGTGTCTGGTGCCTTATCTGTGACACCCGTGCAAGCGCTTCCATAAGTGTCCCATACCACTTATAGTCACACGTACACGCATCCCACAGACGTCGACAATGCAATAGAATAATAGGGTCACTGATTGTGTACAAGTACGTATCACTTTCACTTATTCACTGATACACGAACACTGACGTACTTGCCACAATCATCACTAATACCTAACACTGGGTAATGCACGTTATCACTAGGTTATCAATGCAGTGACATGTGTATGAAATGATGCGTGAACAGTATATAAAGCATGTTTAGGATGTCCTGCATCATTAATCTACCATTTGCATAATTTATCATAAATTATACGGTTACAAATTTAGTGAAACGGTGAACAGGTAATAATTAGTATGTTCAGTTATCTATCCATCGAATTTAGTTTCATGCCAATCGGGTTGCAGGATCACTAATTATAGCCATTTCATATTAAGCGTTTACGGCTGGAAATCCGGTTTCAGAATCAGAAATCCGTTTCGCAACGTATTTTAACCCCAGTTGGGATCAGATTTTAGCGATGCTATAGTTGTATGAAATCTATTATTTTCAGTAAGGTTTTCAACGCAATAGACGGATCTACAATCGCGTCTGTACGTCAGGAGATATACACTGTTTAGTACCAGTATGTCAATTCTGATTCTTTTGGGACTGTTATGCGTCCCGATCTTTTAAATTACAGAATAAATAACAAACGATAACGAAACAAAATGAAACCACTTGTGTTGTCTAGATAATAGCTTCACCTACAATAAACAGAAGAGTTCCGCAACCTAAGAGTTAAGGAAATCCTGTGGTACCCATAACGGAACAGCAAGCAACAATTGGAGTCGCTCTGGACTGCAGCCCAGAGTCGCACTCCGATCCAAATATCGTCACAGTTTAAGTACAGGAATATCTGGAAACTAGTCTAGGGTTAAAGTTTGTCGAGTTGTCTTCGATTTGAGCCCTTGAACGCATCATTCCAGTATGTATATAATTTATGGTGATTTTAGCGGTTTTCAGGTACAATAAAATTTCAGTTTTACTAGTAAACTTGGGATAGTCATTTTAATCGTTAACGGTCATATTTTCCAACGAAATTTGTACAAGGTATTCATCCCAACAAGGGCCAATATAAACAATCTAGTTCCGTCAAATTAGATAAGTATTTTCATTGGGAACACACGTCGAACATGTATGACACATAATTGATCCAAAAGTGTAACACTATGATCTATGCAATTAAAGATTGTAACTTGAATATATAGCATGTAAGCAAGTAAAATACTTGCCTGGGAACGTCTCGGGGTTGTACGGCAGCAGCGGCGACGACCGAGACAGCAGGGATCGACGACGTATGAAAAGTGCTCGATGAAATGCCAAAGCTTGAATGTTTTGCGGTGATCTCAACTCGGCTTGTGGGGCCGAGGGTGGTTGCTGGCGGGGTTCAGGTGAGGTGTTCGGGATGTGGGTTCAAGAGAGGGAAAGTGATATAGGGAAAGAGAGAGTGAGAAGTGTAGAGAGAGAAAAAGCAGGGAGAAAGAAAGAGAGCACAGAGAGATTGAGTGAGAAGGAGAGAGGTAGAGAGTTAGAGGGAGAAAGAATTAGAGGGAGGGAGGGAGTGAGAAAGAGAGAGACACAGAGAGGGAAAGGCAGAGAGAGAGAGAGAGAGAGGGAGTGAGAATGAAAGACAGTGAGGAAGAGAGGGGGAGATCGGGAGTGAGGGAGAGAGAGAGTGTGATGGCGACGATGATGCGGGGAGTCGACGGGATGCAGGTGTGTCGACGACGAGACGAGAAGCTCACCGGTCGTCGGCGCAGGGGAGGTCGAGCTCGGGTGCAGAGGTTCGAACTTGGCTGTGGGTTTAGGGGTATTGGGTGATAGTGGCAGGGAAGAGTGAGGGAAGGTGGTGAGGAGATGAGGGCGGTGATGAGGGTCCAACGAGGTGGCCGGCGGAGTGGGGTGACGGCGACGGAGGAGGCGTGGGTGTGGCTCGAGAAAGAGAGAACAGGAGTGGGAAGAAGAGTGAGGGGAGGAGACTTGGGGGAGAGAAGGAATTATGAGAGGAGAGAGAGAGGCGCGCGCCGTAGGGGTAACGGTGTTGCGACGTGGGCGCGAGCGCGGGCGGAGGAGGCGGCGTGGGTTACGGCGAAGGAAGGGGTCGCGAGCGAGGGAAAAATATAGCCGTTAGAGAAGAGGGAGTGGCGAAGCGGGCCGGGTCGGGTGAAGCGGGTGAAGGAATTTGGGTTGTGGGCTGGGCCGATGAATTTAAATAAATTCCCATTAATTTGGTGTGAGGAGCTGGGCCGGCTCGGTGGGCTCGGAAAATAAGGAAAAAAAAGATTTTAATTATTAGAAGAGGGTCGGGCTGCTGGGGGAAGATGGGCTGGGAAAATTAGTGAGGGAAAATTTGAAGGGAGAAGAATGGATGGGCCGGCAGGGAATTAGTAATGAGGGAAAGAAATGGGCCGGGCTAAAGGAAAAATAAAATGGGAGAAACATGAGCTGGGGGATTTAATTTGAAATGGGAAACGGGATGGGCTGAGGCAAAAGAAATAATTTATTTGTTTGAAAAGAAGTTTGGGCTGAGGGTTAAAATTTAAGGAGATAAATTTTCTTTAAGTAGGGAATGGGCTAGGTTATTTAGTTGAGCTTAATTTGGGCTAGGGAAATTAGGTTTGGGTTTAAAGAGGAGTTCTAAAATAAATAAAATAATAAATAATTATAAATAAAGTAAAATCTTATAAGTTAACGAGAAACACGAATATTGGTATAAAAAGGGCTGGGTGTTACAACAAGAGATATAGAAATAACAACTTTATTAATAACATTCTTTTGTACAATGCATGAAAAGTAAATACAACTGAAATGGAAAGCGATGCCTAAACAGTGGCATAACAGGAAATGAAAATACTGAAAAGAACAAGGTACAATATCTAGAGCTCGGGATCTTCGTGAAACTGCTCCAAGTCTTCACCGGTGGGCTCGATCTCTGCTGGGTCCAAAGCACCTGACGACATTCAAAGAAGAAAGAAATAGAATGTCGTTAGCGAACATGTCGCTCGGTAAGTCCCAACGATAAGGGAGAAATAGACAGAAAGTAAGAAAGAGAGAGAGAGAGAGCTTTTAATGTTGTATTATAATATTGTAATATTGTATTAACGTTGTTGTTTGTAGCCTGGTACAGAAGATGCCAGTGTATACGAGGGAAGTCCCACTTACACCGGGGACCTTGGTAACCTGTAGTACAAGGCTCCATCGATAATACCACGGAACAACGGCATGGATGTAATTACGTTTTAAGTGACCACCTCGTGCCACCTTTAACATATTCCGTACCAGTCTACCCCTTAAACCCCGTAGTGTTATGATTGTATTGTAGTATCGTATAAGTTGAATGACTGATCAAAACCATGATATCAGTAAACAGATTGTAACTGCATAATCAGGTAAATGGAATAACGTAATAATGAATGTATATCCATAGTTTGATTCAGTCAAGTTGTAATGATTGTTAACAGGATTCTGGGATTCATGTATTCATATTGAGTTTGAAATATTAAAGAATATAGAATGACTTGAATCATATTCAAGTCAGAAATAGTCAAACTCAAACCCGAGTCAGACTAAAAGAAATGTAATTTGAAGTTCTATAATTGTTAGGGTCCTTATTGTAAATTATAAAACTTGAGGGGGTTTTATATAAAAATACTTTTGTATAGTTTTCAAGATACACCCCAAGTATTTATTATTCGTCTTTACTGTTATAATGAGTGTAAATTTTATTTGTGTTATTCTAGTAAATATATCCTAATAAAAGTATTAAATTATAACATTGATTCATTTGAAAATTCATGGTATTTTAATGTCACTTTTAATCTTGTAATTTTTTAGGAAAATGTGGAAACTTTATCTTATAACAAAATAAGCGTTTAAATGATAAATATATATATGTTAATACAAGAATAATTTTAAATAAATATTTTATTCTCCAAAAATCTCATTTTTCTTAAATATCGTATTTTAAACCTTTCGAGACCGAATGCTCCTCGCGGAGGTCTGAATCTCGCACTACTAAGCTCGAGGGTGCACGATAAACCGTACTATCCCTAACGAGTTCCCCAAAGGTGGTTTGTAGTGGCGCTTTGCAAAGATTTAATAAATACTAATCATTTAGAAAACGGTTTTATAAAGATGAGGTATTTATTTGTAAAAGGTGTAAATTTCCGTATTTTAGTTTCTAGGGTTTCCTAAGCCAACTAGCCTATTTCTAAAAGGTCTAAACGATAAGTCATTAGAAGCCTCAAATCGCCTCTTCACCGCCAATTGTGGCCAGGTAAGTACAAGTGAGGAGGAAGGGATCCGCTCGGGAATCGTGAGGCGGGCCTTTTAAAGTTACCCAAGCTCACTTGCCTAGCCTAGACATCACAAAGTCAGTTTAGATAAACGATCGATGTCCATGACATATCGTATTTTCCTATTAAAAGGTTTTGTTTTAAAATTGTATACAACTTAGAACTTTCAGAAAAGGTTTATAAAGAAAAGGGTATTTTAATGTAAAGTCTTGTATTTTCGTATTCTAAGTTTTGATGATATCAATTAGAGTTGTATTTGCGTGTGCGTGGAGGTAGGTCATTACCTCGTGATCTACGTTAAGGTATAGCAATTGTTAAGGGTTAAATGTGATAACTAAACATTGTGGTATTTAAGTGAAAGAAATACGATATATGGAAACGTTATCATTTCATGTGAGAAACTTTATCCAAATTGATTTTTAAGTGATTAATAGTCAACATGAATATGTTTAAGCATTATGTAATTTGTGACAAGTGAGTTTTGATAGAAAACCGAATCGGAAATCGGTTTGTTCCGATTTCCGTCGGGTTTTAAAAAGTCATATTTTTCTTAAAAGAAAAGGAAGATAGAAAGAGGGGGACTTACGGGTTTCGGACACGTTAGAGAGTGAGAGGGAGGTTGAGGGTTGTCGGTGCGTCGAAACGTCGTGAAGGGTCCTAGTACGATCGCCGGAATTCGTCGTCGATTTCGGCAGCGCTTCGCATTTCGCTCTTTTTCTAACGTACCGAGTTCTCTTGAAATTTTTAGAGAGTGGATTTAGGAATGTAGGGTGAAATGGTAGAGGGTAGGGGTGTTTATATAGGGCTAGGCTAGGGTTAGGGTTTTAATTAAAAAAATATATAAAAATATATATAAAAACATTAAAAAATCATTAAATTTTGGAGTAAAAGAGGTTTAATGGAAATTTGATAACCGATCTGGGAATTTAGTGTATACAGGGGGTAAGACCAGGTCAACACGGAGAAATTCCGTGTTGACGACTCGGCCGTCCGGCCTAGTCCGGCCGGCGGCGCCGGCCGACTCGGGCCGAGTCAAAGTGGCGTCGGGTGGGGTTTTTCCCGGGGGAAATTTTGGTATATTTAACTTTTTGGGTTCAGTATAAATTTTGAGAATTATGACGGTTTGACTGTTGACTTTCCAAAAATTTAAAACAAAATAATTATAAAAATAATGTGGGGTATGGGATTCGAACTCTGGTGGCTTGGTTCAGCAGCGCAAGGTACTACCAATAAGCTACAAGCTCCTTCTTGTAATTATTATGGTATTTAATTACTTAAACTGATAGCAGCAAGAATAAATACTCCTAGTATACATTAAATTTAAAGTAATTTCTTGTACACTAAAAATGGAGTTATTACATTCTTGTAGCTTGTAATTAAAAACAAAATAATTACCTATATCTTGTGCTCATGCTAAAATACCCCTTTGTGGATTTTTGAAAAAAAATATTTGAAAAATTTTGGTATAGAAAAAATTAGGGTTGTTACATCCAGAAACCATTTGCGCTGTGCGCTTTTAAGATAGAGCATTGCTCTCTAAAATTGGCGCAACTCACTAGAGCGCGCCACGTGTCAGCAGCGCAGCGCACTGCGCTTGCACTCACCAGAGCGTGACACGTGTCACCTCCACATGCGCTTGCGCTCAATAATTGGTGCAAAGCGCCTGACAGGCCACATGGCCACTGTCAGTTTGATTAATGCACTGCATTATTTACAGAAAGGCCAAGCCCAATTAAAAAAGGCCTAACAGGTCTAATAAAAATGCAATGCATTATTTTAAAAAAAAGGGGCAGAGTCCAAACAAAAACAGATGATGTGCATCATTTAAAAGGGACAGAGCCCAAATCAAAAAGGCCTAGCAGGCAAATGAAAATGCAGCGCATTATTAAACAGGGGCAAAGCCCTAGCACAGGCCTAATAGGCCAAAGATAAAAACGTTGAATATTCTCAACTAGACTTAGCCCAATCATGGCCGTAAGTCCTCAAATTAAACTGACTGAGCAAGACTGCTCTCTTAAATCAATTTACATCCGGTTCA
The DNA here is from genome assembly GCA_030015575.1 of Agapanthus africanus. Classification (NCBI taxonomy): domain Eukaryota; kingdom Viridiplantae; phylum Streptophyta; class Magnoliopsida; order Asparagales; family Amaryllidaceae; genus Agapanthus; species Agapanthus africanus. The sequence goes on from JASDDO010000024.1 coordinate 892,235,918, forward strand.
AGGGTATATCTCTGAACTCCTCTGACACCTGTCGTTGTAATCCTTCAACGACGTCAGAGAGGTGACGGGTCCCGATAACCACACACCCATACGGACTGTGAGGTCCTTAAACTCACGGACTTATGCGTCCTTAAACCAAAATACAGACTGTGGGGTCCCTAAACCCATGGACTTATGCGTTCTTAAACTAATGGACTAATGCGTCCTTAAACACACCCATACGGACTGTGGGGTCTTTAAACCCATAGACTTATGCGTCCTTAAACTAATGGACTAATGCGTCCTTAAACACATCTATATGGACTATGGGGTCCTTAAACTCATGGACTTATGCGTCCTTAAACTAATATCCATCCCCAAAACTGGAAATGGACCACCATGTCGCTAAACTAGCAATGGACCGCAATGTCCCTAAACTACCTATGGACCATTACGTCCCTAAACTGGAACAATAGAGCCCCTAAATGCTCTTTTCGTTAAGTTGATCTTAGTCTCAAATAAGACTAATGTATCCTTAACGAACGTTTAAGTTGATCTTAGCTTTAATATGGCTAACGTATCCTTAAACTAAAACACTAAACCCAAATCTAAGTAAATACAGATTTGGACTAATCCACGTCCTACGGGCGACGACATCACTTAGTCTCCGTATACAATCCACGGGCATCCACAAACAAAACAAACACACACGACACGAAGTGAAATTCTGGAGAAGGAGAAAGTGGTTACTACGATGCGGTAGCGTAATTAACTGCAGGGGCTTGCGCCTACAGGGAAGAGCGTCCCCACAATCAAAAACCCCTCAAGCGAGGGGGAATCTGACGAAGTCTGCTACATCGGCCGCATCCGTCTAAACCTCCGATACACGGTGCCATAAATCAGCTTGGCATCTTCGGAGAGGTGGACGGATAAAACCAAATAGCATCTGCCCCGAATCTCAGGCGAGACGCCCATGTCTCGGCCGCCGTTCGGAAGGGAACAATTTGTTCATTCGGCAATTTTTTTACTGGATAAATGTAACATTTTCTCTACTCTCAAACATAATATTTCAAGCTCTTGGTCCAACATTTCAGTCACCTCTTTGGAATTTGCACCTTTAATTGCAATACTTACTGATTTATGACAAAGCCTTCTATATCTTGTTTGAAGACTTTCTTCGCCATTGGAATCTAATTCCACAGGCAGACTATGCTCCATTGGTCCATCCCTTGCAAATTTAGTCAACCTCTTCAATGTATATTGAGTTGGAAGATGTAAAACGTTATTATAGTTGAGAACTTTGAGTGCATGCATGCATAGAATTCCCATTGACTCAAACTTCATACAACTACACTTGACTGTAACATCTACAATGTTAATTTCAACTATTACAGAAATCCGAGCTTTTGGAGGAGACACTTTATAGGTGCATACTGAACCATCAACATTGATAAGCTCACATACACATGTAAGTTGGCTCTTGAACTCTTCCTCAAAATCTGCATATGTTATTCTTATATATGACTTACTCGCTTCAATCAACATAAGCATGTCACGAACATATAAAACTGGTTCGGTTTGTCTGGATTTATAATCTTCGTAAAGTTCCTTCTTACGAAATCGAATTAACGCTCTTTGATATTGTTCAATGAACTTTGAAAGAAATAACCGTCTATTGAAATATTTATTGAAGTGTTGTTGCTGTCATTGCAGCACAAAAAGACTCACGACGGAATACCAATGCTCATTTCTCCTTAAGTGCATACAGATCATTTAACCAAGAGTGCTCAGTAAAGCGGTAACGAGTAATCATCTGTTGCCATCTATTTTCAAAATCTTCAATGGAACCACCTTTATATATTCATTTGTTAAACTCTTGATGAAAATCAGAATGACTACTATAGACGCGTGACAAATGTTTTGCAGCATTCTGATATATATACCATAAACAAAGATGGTGACATGCATCTGGAAGTACCTTACTAATAGCTTTTGACATTGCAGCACATTGGTCAGTAAAGATAGTCTGCGGTTGCTTTCCCGACATTGCAATACAAAATGTCTTAAACAACAACACAAAAGATTTAGTAGTTTCATCCAATATTAATGCCGCACCAAATATCACCGTTTGCTTATGATGATTTATACCAAGAAACGGTGCGAATGGCAATTCATATCTATTTGTCTGAAAGGTAGTATCAAAGGATAATACATCCCCAAAATAATTATAATCAGCAATCGATCGACCATCTGCCCAAAAGAAGTTAGCTATCTGACCTTTTTTGTCAATCTGTAGTGCATAAAAGAATGCAGGATCCTCTTTCTGCTTCTCTTTTAATATCTCTAATAAATATTGTGCATCTTTAGTAGCAAGATCTCTCATTCTTGTTGCATAAAGGTAGTTAGAATAATCCTTTGATAGAAAACCAACTTTGTCGGCACCTTCACACCCGATTTCTATAAATTCAAAACCTTCAGAAGGACCGATTCCAGCCTTATCAAGTTGTTTTATCAAATTACATTGAGCAGGCACGATCATTCTGTGTGATTTTAGCATAAAAACTTTATTTGGACTAGCAAATTGATGATTATGCTTGTCAATAACCTTACTGGCATTCCATACACCATCACGATCCACTTTAAACTCTGTCCGTGCTAAACAATTTGTTCTTTCAATTGGACGTGCCTTCTTTGTTATATGTTTAGAATGAATTCCACGGGTTCCTTCTCTATTACACATCAAAGTTCGACTTTGTATACTTCCATCTTCTTCTATCAAGATAACCCTTTCGAACATTAAATCCCTTTATCTTAGCATACTTGTTATAAAACCCGTAGGCTTCTATTTCAGAATGAAATACCATGCCTACTTCCGGCTCCAGTAATGATCTCGATGTTGGTTCTGGGATCATCATTTCATTTGTGATATCGATTCGGGACATGTTCTGAACCTCATCTGAAATATCATCTATGTACTCATCTTCAGATCCATTGCTTGAAGTCATTCCTAATATAATTCAAATTACTTAAGTTAAATATGACTTTTCAAAATAAAAAAGGAATTAACCTGCAGAGAAATTTTATAATTTATGTTGAGAATTTATATAATCATCTATTTGTTCGTAATTGGGATAATTACCTAACAGAGAATTTATACAATTTATGTTGAGAACTTTAATTAATAGAATATCAAGACAAAGAATTACCAAAAGATGTGTACTGTAGAACCCAACACCTTGCGGAGGAGAAGAAAGCCTGCCCTAATCACCTCCCAAACGGTGAGCCCAAAGGCTATAAGATCGAAGATGAAGACAATGAAGACGACGAGCTCCTCCGCTGCTCAAATCTGAGATCGATCGAGGTGATCACCGTGCTCCTCCGCTGTTCAGCGGCGACGACGAGCCCAAAGACGATGAGATCGAGGACGAAAGGACACCCAAGGGTTTGGGTATTTTTTTCATCTGAGAGACTTGAAGAGAGAGAGAGGAAAGGAAAGAAGGCTTTGGGTTTTTTTCAGGGAAGCGGGGTTAAGCAGTGATGATATTTCTTTAGGATTCATGATTAGGATTTTTTACACGTGGCCTTCATCCAACGGGCTTACAGAGGTTTTTCTCTCAAAGGTCTCCTAGACTAGATTTTTCCCACTTCAACCTGAAAATTTAAATTTCCTATCCCCACCCCATGTTATTTTCTTCCCGTGCGCAAAAAAAATAAAAAAGTGGCTATAGATAGAATATTCCCTTCGATCCATTTTAAAAAAAATTCCAGCAATTTATTTTCACACGTCCCAAAAGAAAGCCCATTTCCCCATAAAGAATGTGACAAGCGTAACGCAAGCAGCCGAAATCCCAACCCAATATATTCCTGCCACGACGGCAATCACCAAACCATTTCTTTTCCTTCTCCAAATCCCTTAATTTTTATTAAATCAAATCAAATTAAATCACATGTTTTCGAGCCGTGAGAAATCGAACGATCCCCCGAAATCATCAGTCATCAGAGATACGTCTCTCTCTCTTCTTTCCTCTTTTGCTCTTAGATATCACATCATCATCATCATCGCTCATTGCTCAAATTTCTCAAAACCCTACTTTTTTCCTTCGGTCTGAGATTCATTTGCTGCAGAGATGAGTATCGGGACGAAATGGCTCCACTCTTTGAAGAAGATGAGCACCGCTAGCATCCCCTCTGATATCATCGCCAAGGGCCAGGATCGCGTGATTGATGCATCGCTCACTCTCATTCGCGAAAGGGCTAAGCTCAAGGTAGCTCCTTTTTTTCTTCCTTCTGTTGTTTGAAGGGCCAAGCTTGAAATCACTAGTTAACTTTGATGGGGGGTTTGGCTATGTAGTTATACGAGCTCCAAAATGTTGCAAAATGTTGTTTTTGGAGTTGTCTAAACTCCAAAATGGGTGTTTTCTTCATAATTTTTGGAGTTTAGAAAACTTTGGCTGGATCAAAGTTTTGTAAACTTTGCTTATCTCAACATTTGGAGTCTAGATACAACCAGAGTTTGTTAACTTTCAAAATCCATGCCAAACGTGGCACAGTTAGCATTCCGGAGTTAAGCTTGGAGAACTTTATGGAACTCCGGGCCTAATAGTTTTATATAGTCTTCATTTAATCGTTGCTATCTTCGTGGGACTTCGTTATTATTGTAGTTTTCAAGTATTTGTTGTGCTTGTATTTTGTCTAATTCTTTGTTTATCGTCTTTATTGTTTATTTGAAGTGGATGTTGGGCTTGACTTGTGATGAAAGCATCGATTTTGTTTAAAAGTTCCTTGAATCAGATAGTCTATGCCATGTTCAATGCCTCCTTGTTTAATTTTAAATTTTAGATACTAAACCTGGGGGTGGGGGTGCTTGACTCTTTCCTAACCAATTTTTTTTTTATTGTTGTGCTCGTATTCTGTCTAATTCTTTGTTTATCGTCTTTATTGTTTATTTGAGGTGAATGTTGGGCTTGACTTGTGATGAAAGCATCGATTTTGTTTAAAAGTTCCTTGAATCAGATAGTCTATGCCATGTTCAGTGCCTCCTTGTTTGATTTTAAATTTTAGATACTAAACGGGGGGGGGGGGGGATGCTTGACTTTTTCCAAACCAAAACCATCTTTTATGAAAATTAATACATGTATCCCACTTTTGTAATATACTTTGTACCACTTGGTCACAAAACTGAAATGGTTGATAATTAATTCTGAACTGCTCATCTCGCTGTGTCGTCCCCTTTAATTCTTTGATACGGGATACGTCCCTGTACTTTCTTAGTATTCTCTCATTTGACTTCTCCAAAAACTTAACTTTTAGGGAGAATTACTACGGGCATTGGGAGGTGTTAAGGCTTCAGCATCACTACTGGGGGTTCCTTTAGGGCACAATTCATCCTTCTTGCAGGGCCCTGCCTTTGCTCCTCCCCGAATTAGAGAAGCCATTTGGTGTGGTAGCACAAACTCAAGCACTGAAGAAGGTATAAATGTTTTTTTCGTATGCATGATATAGTATAGCATATTTTAAGTAATTTCGGCGTTGCATGCATGCTGAAATGTACTTGTACATAACGTACCTTTATATGATTTTTGATTAAATCATACCTTAGAACACAAATGTTTCTAATAGGAAACTTTGAACCTGATGACCGAATCCTAATATTAGTCTCAATATTTGGTAATAGTATATTCTCATGATTTTGTAGATAATCGTGTCGTTCACAACCAATTATTTGAAATTATGTTAGACCTGGTTACTTCAAGGCCCGTCACATTAATAAAATTGATTATCTTTATGAGTGTGTATTGCCTTGGGTATCCCGTTTGTGGAATTCAGAAGGCTTGTTTCTTTGTTTGATAGTTTAGAGGTATTCCTTCCATCGAGAGAATGAACTGTGTACATGCAACTGGAGAAGGATATCTCAGGACATCATCAAATATTAATAATGTTTATTCCTTACACACCATGATCTCTCTTACATCTCATTATCAAATATTGAAACATCATCTAAGTAACAAATCAATATGTAGATGTTGATTCATGGTTTATATAATTATCTCTCTTGTAGTCTCGTCAGAGAAGCTAGTTAACCGAAAATACTAATTCGGTATATGTATGATTCCCTTTTTGGTTAGGCTCCTTGTGTGGACATGCTTTTCTCCTTGACCTTATGAAGGCTCTCAAGAGATGCTGTTTGCATGATGTGTTGTCATGTTCTAGTGTGTTGTATTACTGTCCGAGGGATTCTTGGCATAGCATAAACATTAAATTATTTCCTGATTTACGCCACAAAAGTTTATTATCCTTTGAAATGTCTGATCTTTCCTAGTTCATTTAGATTAGTCAAGGAGATATAAAAATGCAGAATGAGGACATATGCCATACATATGCAGTTTTTTGTGCTATATTTATTGCTTCGATTGGATCTAGTAATTGATATAACTTTAAGAAGTCTAAGGAGTAGGGTGCAAAGGCCAAAAAGATGGAACAGGGATTTGCTGGATGGACAAAAGAATTATTTCTCAAGCAGTGCTTTCGATTCTTTTCATTGATTATCTCCTCCAGCGCAATCAATATTTCTTGAGTTACATTCAAAAGCTCGAAAAAATTCTACAGTTAAGAAGTGTGATAAAATCGATAAGCAACCAGCGACTTGTAAACAGGTTACCGGAACTTAAATAACTCAGAGACCCTCTCCCTCCATTTTGAACATTGGATTTTCTGGCTTCCCTGACTAGTTTTTGTTTTGTGGATTCAAAAGATAAAATCTAATAAAACAAAAACAAAACTTAAACATGCTCACTAAAAATTTCCGTAATGTTTTGCCAAGAAGATGAACATGCAAGAAATCAAGTATATAAATGCTTCATTAAACATGATCATGCCATCTTTATCACAGAAATGAGTGAAGATTTAAATATGTCATTGATTATGAAGTCTTTTTCGATTTATCAACAATCTGAAAGATTTTCGTTGTACTATGCAATATTGATGGCCTTCTAGGATCTTTAGTGATGTAGAACAAAATTATAACAAAGTGTTCACCAGTTGATATTTTTTGCGCATTAAAATAAGTCATACAAACTCCTAGCATGATAATGATGCCAAAATTCTCTGCAGCCATGCAATTGTTTATCTATAGTTTTCCTGCATTTCATATTATATATAGTTTTATTTTCCTAAGTTAACGAGCTATGATTTTAACTTCTTAATGTTTTGTGGTCATACAGGTAAAGAATTGAATGATCCTCGCATCTTGACCGATGTTGGTGATGTTCCTATCCAAGAAATTCGGGACTGTGGTGTAGATGATGACAGATTAATGAACATCATAAGTGAATCAGTCAAGCTAGTGATGGAAGAAGTAAGATTTTCTCTTTTCCTTTGTGATTTTTTAATAAAAAATTTAAGTACTTTGTATTCTATACTATCTTCTTATAGGTACTTATACACCACAAGCCATCTTTGTACACTTCCTGTCTTAAGTATATTATACGGAAGATTATCGGTGCATTGCCTCCTTCCCCCCGCCCCCACCAAAGTGGTTGCATAAGTTCCTTGACTTTAGTTTCATGGATAGTGGGAGATTTTCCTTTTCAAGATAACCCATAATATGTATATCCATCTCTTTAATTGCTAGACTTGATGGTGATATTTCCTTACTGTCTGTTTACACCTAAATTCGGTTTTAAGAGCCGAGAGACCATGACTCGACCGAGATGCCTTGGTAAATATTTAGAGCCATTATTTACTAATGTAAATCTGCTCTATTCAAGCATATTTCAGGAAAAAGAGATGAATTTCCCCCATATCTCTTCCATGATTTATTATGTTATAAAAGGGTATATCTTTCCCCCTATAATATAAGTTTTCGATCAATTTCTTACATATATATTTTTGGATCTTTATAGATCTTGTTTCTTTAGTTTTATATTGTGGTTCAAATTTTAATTGTATTTCTCTACAATAAAAACAAATGAAAATTTTCACATTTTACCTTTTTCATTCCAAAATTTTCTTTCTGAAGGCTGCCTCTAGTTTTAATTGTTCTATCAATACCATTAATTCCCAGTTTCCCACCTGTCAACCGGTTTCACATTTTACCTTTTTCATTTTTAATTGTATGCCTTGCCTTGGAAGCACCAATTTCCGTTTTGAGTTGTAAGTTTGAACTCATGCTGGATGCACCCCCTCCCTTAATAAATTAGGATTGGTCTTCCTCTCCTCTTATAGGTTGCGTACCTTGGTGACATTTGTGACCTCCTTGTCACAAATTTTCATGCCTTTGTTAATGTAAAATCACTTTATTTTTATTCTGAATCTGAACTTCTCATTGATGCTTCAATTGACAGTTCTAATAGAATAATTATTTCATTTTACAGACAAGAAACAACCCTTAATCTAGGGAGAAAGTGAATCACTTCCTTCTAATCACGTAATTGAATAGAATAAAGGAAGTTTTATATCTTTTAGCAAAAGAAAGGAAGTTTTATATCAATAAAGGATCTGTGTTCAAAACTTAAGATAATCTACCACTTATAATGAGGAATTTAGTTTAATATTTCTGATATATTTGCTTTTTTCAGTTTCATTAGTCTTACAGTCAAATGACCTATTAATTGATGGATTTGTTCAGGGGGAAAAAAAACTAGTTATGTGCTGGCTAAGGTGTGCTAACATATAAATACTTGAAAGTTTTTAACGATAAGTTATAATATTTCATATTGCTAGTATAATAAGGGACTGTTTTAACTTTATAGCTTTAAATGCCTATTTCATTTGAAGGCTATTCTTTTGCGTCTGGCATCTAAGAGGGTGCATAATGTAGAATTTCATATTCGAAGTGTATATTTTCTTCGTTTCATCTGCTGTAAGACCAAAAATTTCTTAAAATCTGATCTATTTGAAGAATATGTTGGTTATTAAATTGCTACTATGAGCCTATGGCTAGTCAACATAGAAAAGAATGCAAAGAAGCTAGGTAGCTTAACTTCTCTCTAGAAGGGCCTACCTCTTAACTATATTCTGTAGGTTTCATATATATGCTTATTGAAACAAAATGCATCCTTGGTTTGACTAAAGAGGTTAGATGTATTTAGATGTCTTTGGTTACTTGCTTAAATCTTATAACATTTTCCTTTTTAATTATAATGCATTTGTTAGAAGTTTAAGCATTTGCAGTGTTGGGCTTTTTGTAAGAGTACATAAGCTTTTGATATGTTTGGGGTTCCATACAAAAGACTTGCGCCTATTGGTGGGGTGCCCATCTATAACTTATACTCATGTACGTCTCTTATTTTTCCTGAAGTGGGACTATTCCAACACTCTTGTTATTTCCCTTTTGGGATTAGTCCAACATTAAAAAATTATATTTGAAAATTACACTATGATATTCGTAACCTTTATACAACTGTTGCATAATTGTTGTGCTGGCTAATTGACTTCCCAGCTAAAGAAAGATAAGTTTCGATTTTTGCTGCCGAGCATGTACCATTCATTTGGGGATTGCTGGCAGTAAAATAATTTTGCTCCCAAAAATCAGATTCAGAGGTGAATCACTGAGAATTTTCTCAAATTTTCATAGATTTTCTTGAGATATAAAATTAAAATTAAACCAGATGACAATGTTTGTACATACTGTTAGGAGGGAGACCAGGCAAACACACTCAGTTTCTTTTGTTATTTTTGCAAATGCTCCTCTGTTGAAATACCACTTCTATATATGAATCCATTATGCATACATGAATCCATTAACCTGCAAATTTTGCATCATAAATTACTCCTATCAGGTATTTCCTTATTCTCCTGAATTGTATTAATATATTCCTTGGTACAAAAAAAATTTGATATGATATGTTACTAACACAACAGAAATTTTAATTGCAGGATCCGCTTCGCCCATTGGTTTTAGGGGGTGATCACTCGATATCTTATCCCGTTGTTAGAGCTGTATCTGAAAAACTCGGTGGGCCTATAGATATTCTACATTTAGATGCCCATCCTGATATCTATGATGCATTTGAGGGAAATAAATACTCACATGCTTCTTCCTTTGCACGAATTATGGAGGGAGGCTATGCTAGACGCCTTTTACAAGTAATTTGTCCTCTTACATTCTTTATTTTTGTTGTTAATACCCAGATATTTAGTTTGCGCTGTGATAGAAATCTGTTTCTATATCTCATTCAGAGCAAAATGTAAAGTGTTTATTTTTATGTGCTGCATTGAAACTTATGACCTAGGATTCCCAGGTACATCCTTCGCATATAATTTGTAGGATGCATTCCCAAAGTCATGACTCATCATTGTAGTTTACTGTCAAGTTGGCTTCACATAAATTTGCATCTTTTCATATCTTGTGCTTTTGTATATTTAGAAGGAAAAACCCATGCGATAATTTTTTGTTTCCTGGCTTCAGGTTGGAATCAGATCAATCACTAATGAAGGCCGTGAACAAGGGAAGAGGTTTGGGGTGGAGCAGTATGAAATGCGCACATTTTCACGAGACCGTCATATTTTAGAGAATCTGGTCTCTCTCTCTCTCTCTCACACACACACACACACGCGCGCGCGTATCGGCAAGTAGATGTTTGTATCTACATTGTATATATTTTAGCTGTCATCCTTACATCTGACCCTCATAATGTCGGGCCTTTAAGAAACTATATGCTAAAAAAGAGAGGAGCTAACATGAGAATGTTAAGGTAGAGTGACAAACGAAAATATTTCGACAAAGAGGCCACAAGTTTAAGGTATGCAACCATCGCAAAAGGATAGGAGAACAATCCTATTTAATATGGTAGGGAATGGGTCCCACATGAATCCAACTTATAACTTAGAAAAAAATATCATAAAAGATACAATAACAAATGACTGATGACAAAGACTGCATTCATAAGAAGTGCTTTTTTTGGGGGGTTTTGATGCGAGCTTTCCATATAGAATAGAAATAAGGGGAACCAATTGAGATAGTTTGGAATGTACAAGTAATTCTGTATATTCGTCTATTTGGAATAGTGAGAATTAGTAGTCAATGGAGCAACAAGGCAGGATGTAAAGGCCTAAACAAACATGACTGGAGGCTGTTAACACTTACACTGATACACTAGTTGACAATTTAATCTAGAAGATGACTCTTAACAGAGCTGATGCAAGAAATGGATTCATATCAAGCTCCAAAAGCTAGTAATAAAGACTTGTTGTTGTATCCTTACCTTTGACCCTCCCCGACTTGGCATCGAAGATGGCCATGGGATGGCCCTTTCTTTAACTAATGAGCAACAATGTTAGTGGTGTTTTATATAAAATATGGAATAATGGAATAGTGTTTTAAAAATGCAGTAGTGCTTATAAAAGAAACTTTAAAATGCAGTGGTGTTTCAAAATCACGTGATGGATTGGTGTTTGTCTACGTTCTTTTTTTTATCTTTTTTTTTTGTGTGTGTAGAGGGGTGGGGTGGGGGGTTGGGTTGGTTGGGGGGTTGCAAACTTGTCATTGTCAATTGTCATTTGCTGCATCAATGTGGAGTTATAGGATAAATTCAACATTTTATATGGCCCTTTCAAGAGAATACAAACTATTGTTACAAAAGGGAAAAGCATAGTCCGGTGTGTCTTTATGCTTGAGGGGTTGGCGCCTCGGTTGGGTTTCATGCCCAACTGACAGGGAAAGTTGGCCTGTAGACCTTGCACTTCCAATTGAAGTTAGAGACGATTAACGAAGGGCCTCACAAAAGTCACAAAACTTGATAATGAACTTTTGTGACTATTTCTTCCTTGTTGTGTGATTACAGTTAGAGGAAGAGGGGCATTCTAATCAAAAGGGAAGGGTTTCACAGTTCATGTTTATCATTCTATGAACTCGAATATTTCTTGTTGAGCTGTTATTTTTAGTTGCCACATAAATCAGCGAGGATGGGATCCCATTGAGTAGGTGGCTCCTTAGAGTCGAGGTAGATAAGTTGAGCTAGAAACCACCAATCACGGCTCTAGCATCTGAAATTATCTAGTTGGTAAATATGATGCATATCAGAAGTCATTCCATTGAGCAGGAAATAGTAGCATAATACTACTTGTAACCATCTCCAATTTGATTGGAGTGTATTTTGTATTCATCAACGTCTCTATATCTCAACTGTTGTAATGCAAGCCCACTCGAGGTTTGCATTTTGGAAAATTTCCTAATAGATTCTCTTTGAATGTCATGGGTGTTACAGCGTGACCAACAAAAGGCAAAAAGGTTAAAATTTATTACTCTTTTGCTTGCAAGTTCTTGTAAATATCCAAAATTACAATCGTAATTTTTTTGTAAGAAGATAATACTTCTGACAGTCTATTCCGTTTGTACATATAAACCCTTAAATATAGCATTTTAAAAATCTTTCATAGGGTAAATTGCCGATCCCCAAAAAATGGGTAAAGGGATACTGTGCTGCTGCTGCTGCCGTCGTCGTCGTCTCGTAGGATAAATTATAGCTGTCTTGAAAATACATTCTTTTTCACTTATTTTATACATGCAGAGCACATTTTACAATCACTAGCGTGTGTGGCTATTAGCATGCTAGATTATGTATGGTAAACACAGATGATTAACACCAAAAGAGAATAATATAGAGAAGATAAACTTTTAAATCTTGGAAGTACTTGTCACTAGCAACCGCTTTCGTCATCTTTCATCCTTACTCTGGACCCTATCAATCTTTTATTTTCACTAAAAAAGGCTGCCGATTAGCAACAAATTGAAGTTTAAATTGAGAAATAATTGCATGCCCCTACCCATATAAGTTAAAATGTTGAAGATTTTGGCTATATAAACTAACAATCATCTTCTGAATTTGCAGAAACTTGGAGAAGGTGTGAAGGGAGTTTACATATCGGTAGATGTGGACTGTCTCGATCCTGCATTTGCTCCTGGAGTTTCTCACATTGAACCTGGAGGCCTTTCATTCCGCGATGTCCTCAACATTCTCCACAACCTGCAAGCCGACGTCGTAGCTGCTGACGTTGTAGAGTTCAATCCACAGCGTGACACTGTCGATGGAATGACTGCTATGGTTGCTGCAAAGCTTGTCAGAGAGCTTACCGCCAAGATTTCTAAATAGAACGAGCTTTCTAAATTCCTATCTTTATTTAATACTTTCTCTGCACTTTGGAGTAGTTGAGTAGGTGCTTTTATTCAATCGGCTTTTTCCATGGATTGTTGATAGAGTAAAGAATCGGTTTTTATTACATGAATAAGTTATATCAAGTCGTGGTTGTCGTGTTAGTATCAGTTTATATGGGAAACCTGTTATGATCTCTTTATTTACATGGAGATGGTTTAAGGCTGCTATATTCTCTCTTTTGTGTGTTTCGAATGAACTTCTTTATGGTTTGAATGAACGTGGCCATGATATTTACATATTTATAGTTTTAAATGGACATTTTGATTGGAGGTTCCCCTATCACACTGCAAGGGTAGGATTTCGATGGATAGTCTCAATTTTTTGTTAGTTTTCTATGCCTGATTGCACCTCTTCATATGATAAAAATTCGAGGGACGGCTTCAATTTGTTTTGGAGGGGCTCTCTTGATGATCCCTAAAGTTATATGTATTAGTACATCCAACTAGGGGGTGTGTACAAACTCTCTCTCTCTCTGGGTTCGGACCCTTCAAGTTGAAGATAGTGATGATGCTCAATATCGGTGATCTTCCAGATCATAGCACGTCGCAGATGACGTGTCCCAAAGCATGCAAGAAAGGGCCTACAGTGGCCGATCAGACCACACCTATGCTCATCCTACCGAGCAAACGCTGGCTCACCTACGAGCCCCCTGCATAACCGGCCTCCTCGGCCTCACAACTCGTCTTCGGGCTACAGCAGAACCAAAATACCTCGGCTCTCCCACTCGTCCGCGAGCTTTCCCGCTCGTCCCGCCGAGCGTATCCCTGGCTGGTAGCTACCCTATCCCACAACGCCAGAGATCTAAGCCCTCATTTAGAGGCAGCCGAGCGGCTATCCCGCTCGGCTATCCCTGGCTGGTAGCTACCCTATCCCACAACGACAGGGATCTAAGCCCTCATTTAGAGGCAGCCGAGCGGCTACCCTGCTCGGCTATCCCTGGCTGGTAGCCATCCTACCCCACAACGCCAGGGATCTAAGCCCTCACTAAGAGACAGCCGAGCGGCTACCCTGCTCGGCTATCCCTGGCTGGTAGCTACCCTACTCCCACAACGCCAGGGATCTAAGCCCTCACAAAGAGGCGACCGAGCAGCTTCACTACTTGGTTCATCCTTTGCAGGCTTCTCACGGCCCCTCCAGCGCCAAGGATCGAAGCCCTCACGAAGAGGTAGCCCAGCAGCAACCCCGCTCGGCTATCCCTGGCTGGTAGCTTCCCTGTCCCACAACGCCAAGGATCAAAACTCTCGCCAAGAGGCACCGGGCAGCAACCTTGCTCGGCCATCCTTAAGAACAAAAAGCCCTCGCCAAGAGGCACCGGGCAGCAACCCTGCTCGGCCATCCTTAGTAGGTCACTTACGGCCCCTCCCGCGCTAAGGATGAAAAGTCCTCGAAAGAGGCAACCGGGCCCACCCTTGCTCGGTTATCCCTGGCTGGTAGCTCCTTACCCCAACAAACCAGGGATCAAAGCCCTCGCCAAGAAGCAACCGGGCCCGCCCTTGCTCGATTATCCCTGGCTGGTAGCTCCCTACTGTTAGTTATATGTATGCCCTAGAGGCCATTACTGTACATACGATGTATATTGTAGTGGATGCTTGGACATATATAGGGAGGACTTTCTTGCTCGACATGATAGTACGCTATCTGGTTGCTCTTTATCTTAACATGTACTATGATTGTCTCTATGTTACATGTTGATAAAGCCCTTATGATGAGTACTTGACTACCGGGACTATGATGCAGATCATACAAGTGGGGACAGTGTAGTCGCCAAGTACATCCTTCAAATGTTCCTAGTCGTGGGAGTACCGAGATAGGGCATCGATACTCCAAAGTAGACTAGCGTATGTGCTTCTTGACCCATATGATGGGCGATGGATGATCCCATATCCATTGGTGTTTGACATCAAAGAAGGTATACGGGTGCTCAGTGGAGACTGGGTACACTGGACGGACTCGCCGAGAACTCCCAGATGGTATTATATCTCACGTCAGATGGCAGTTCTCTGGTGACACTGGTACAGGTTAGTCTGTAGACCCGAGATCGTCATAGAGTCTTTTGTGATTCCCACTGTGCTTTGATTTCCATCATACCACGTCCAAGAGAGCGTGCAAAAAGTTGGCTTTTGGGTACAGTCCCGAATCACATGGAGGCAATGAGCGATAGGAGGGGTTTCGTCTCTCCCGGTATAGGGAGTTGATGTTGCGCTGTGTTCGATTGGCTATAACTGGAAATCCTTGGCCAGGGTTGCTGAGATTTACTGGTAAGTGTTATCAGTAGTTTCTCGAACTGTTATAGACCTCATATCGACACGACTTATCAAGCTACTGGGGTCTGACGTTTACCACCCCTAGGCGAGATATGCGATATATCAGACGAAGAGACCGGACTGTATGAGAGATTTACTGGTTGGATTCACAGGAGAATGTACAGGCTTGCTTGTTGATCTTCTGATTGCTCAATACCTGGGTGGCTGTTACGTTTAGCTGACCGCTTGCAGCTTGTGGGTGTTTGATATGATCATCACCTACTGCCGGTGTATTGACGATTCTTTAGAGTCCTACATAGAGGTTTCTTGACACAGGCAAAACGGAGTAGGAGCACATATATGATATGTGCGGGACCGAGAACAATACGTGTATATGATACCGTATTAGATTCTCGCGATATGAGATATCGGCCGGGTATATGTGATATAGCCGGGTCATCGGATCAAGTGTTGATTCGATGAACTGTTACAAATTATATTAGTCGGTTATTTGTGAAATAGCCGGATTATCGGATCAAGTGTTGATTCAATAATTTAATGTATAATTATATATTTGATATATTAAATTACATTAACTAGTATAAACTCACTAAAAGATTCTTTTTCTCACTCGGGTAATATATTGATATATATGCGATATATGTTAATTGTATTATTTTATTTTATTACAATAAATATTGTATATGTGATATATAATATTGTAACATGTTAGGGTTATTAATGCAACATGATTAGTGGAGATTAAATATGATTAAGGTTTGATTTGGGTTAATTTTTCTAGAAACTTCTAGAAGCTTTTTGTTTTGTTTTTGCAAAGATATTTTGTAAAGATATTTTTGTAAATATTTGTTAACTTAACCCAACCCTTGACCATGGTTAAGTCTCTACATGGGTTAAGTTATCATACTTAACCCATGATTGCATTTCTAACCACACTATGGATTCATTATTCATCAAAAAAGAGTTAGCTTCTTCTTCTTCTTCCTTCTTGCTTGAAAAGCTTTCTAGATTTTTGAGAGGTGATGAAAATGAGTGAGATTGAGAAAATAAATGAGAGCTAAATTCCTACTTCATCATCCTAATCTACCCTAACCATTTAGATTAGGGTGTTCACTTCATTAGTGAGTGAGAGTTTGTGTTAAAGAAACTTCAAGGTAGATCGTCTTTGTTATCGAAGATCGGAAGCAAGCTTGCATCTTTCTCTTCGTGGAGCCTCTATAGAGTCCGGGTACTCGATGATCGCAGCGAAGGGACCTCAACATGGAGCTTTAGAAGTGAAGGACCGGACTACAAAGGTTGTTATCCCAAACTCTTAGATGTTAAAGTGTTTAACATTCTTTGTTTCGCCTAATCTCTAGTCTAAGATCTTGATTAGGGTTGTTCGGCACGTCTAAAATTTAAATTGGGCATGGTTGATGCCTTGTAGAACCTTATGAGAGTGCCTAATAACCCTACAGTGGTATCAGAACCAAGCTAGAGCTTTAGGCGAAGTCTAGGCGAAGTTTAAAGTCCGATCAAACTCCGAATACACGATAAAACCTAGTTTCTGGAATTTTTTTCAAAAGTTGACATTTTTCATATTAAAAATACTCAAAAAAATCAGCAGGGAATTCTAAGGATTACCTTGAAACACGAGCCCACAATACCATAAGGTCGCCGCGGAACCCCGGTAGGAACCTGCTTCCCGCAGCGGTTCCGCGGCCGACTTTGGTATTAGGGACACGTGTCTTCAGGGTACATCCGTAGGTACATATAAATGATTCTGGGTATTTTTAATCATACTCAAGTGTTGAGTTTTCTGGGATGTATTGGGAACTCGTTGATTCGATCGGAAAGTTTAACTTCGTTTAAGTTTTTCCGGGTAAATTTAGAACGTGTTAAAAAGTTCGAACGGATATCAATAACTCACTTTTTCCCCTTCCGGAAAATTTCCAAGTGTTGGATTTTTTCCTTAATTAAAGAACATTCTTAGTCATGCAAGTAACGCGGTGGACCCTCTAAAAGAACACAAACCTTAACTCGATTATGTGACCGTCTGAACCACCTCTAAACCTTAGGGTTTGGGGCAGTACGGCGTTGCCACATGTGAGGCGTTGGTTTGACCCTTCTACGGCTGGACCATCGGTACTGTGGCATGTGATGGATACTTTTTTAACTCCGCTCAAGTGTTGAGCTATTTGGAAAATCTTGGGTGTTTGTTTATTCGATCGGAAAGTTTAACATTGTCTGTTTATCTGGAATGTGATACAATATTTGGAATCCACATGTAGTTATGAGATAACTAATTTGAATGTTATAAATCTAGCAGTTTAGTCTCAGATGATCGGTTGCCACGGGATTTTGATGCTATCAAAAGTCCGTCACAATCACGTAGCGTACTCGGATACTCGCCGGGTAAACTTAATAGATAGCCACGCCCCATAGCCCCGACCAAGTGACTGTAGGAGAACCCCGCCGCCAAAAGCATCCGTTCGGGTGCTCACGGCAGCGGTGTTTCGCCTTAGTGTACTTCATCGACGGCATCCGGGGGTGCGGCCGTCTACTAAAGTTTGCGACGAGCATTCGATCAGGATGTCGGGAATCTTGTTGAATTGCCCGACTTGATATTGAAAAGAGTTTTCGATATTGAGACTAAAATGCGGGGTTTATAATTGTTAGGCATGCGATATCTAAGGAATTCATTTGGTTAGACATGAGATGTCTAAGGAGGTTGCGGATTCCAACTGTTGTAGTTTTACACTTTCTTTTCTGTGACCGTAAGCGTAGTATGTGGTGTATCGCCGGCTTCGTTGCTATACATCAACGACAATCGGGATACGTATACTTGCTTACGTTGATGATATGAGATATTATGTGTTGCTGTGATATGTTATATTGGATCGTCGCGTTTTGAATAGCCGGGGTTTTTATGTGAGATGAGAGTTTTTCTTTTTCATTCATGTAAAATTCATTTGTATGTAATATTCTTTTATTGGAGCACTTCCGGGCTGAGGATGATGTCACCATTGTATATTATTTACTTTTCCGCATTAGGTAGACCCGAGGAGGGGAGCATAAGTAACCGGGTTCTAGGGTACAGTGGGAGGCCATCTCGAGGAGTCGAGACCGGGTCTCCTAACTCTAGAATTGGCAGTGTTGCTTGCCGCTCTCGTAGGGGTCTAGGGATGTGGGTTTGGCTATTCATCACGACCGTGTAATCCGTGTTTTATACAGGCTCGTATTAAAACACGGACCTCCTAGTATATCCAATATTTCATATATGTTCTTCTGCTGCAATGTTCTGTGATGAGATCATATTACTGCCCAAGACGAATGTTTATATTATATATATGAGATATATATATTGTATATTGATGATTTCGTTTCAAATGTGATGCTTGTGAAGCATAATAAAAATGGGACTTCATTAATGAGATTAATGAAATAAAAGAAACCTAAAGATGTTGTAGAAACTTGTTTAAAAACTGGTAGCTCTAGTTCTTGCTTTGCATAGCGGTGTTCCTTGTAGAACATCCAGCACCTTATTCGATAAGGAAAGAGCCGAGATCCCTTCACCGGGAGTGACATCTTTAGCGAAACTAGCAGATGCTACAAACTCGGTTTGTCTTTTGATTGTTTTTATAGTTTTTGCTTTGCATAGTGATATTTGTGAAATATCCTGCACCTTATTCGATGAGGAAAGAGCCGACGATCCCATCACCGGGAGTGAGCTCTTTAGCAAAACTAGAAAAGGCCTCAAAAACATTCCATTAAAAATCACTCGATTCTACAACGATATCAAGTTCATTACGCTCATGGTTTTCTTAAAAACCTGCGTAGCCCTCCGTCATTTCAGATAAGTACTATTTAGTATTCGTGCTGCGGTAGTTTGTCATGCGTCAAGGCATAGTGTACGGTAGCTAACTAGTGCTTATCTGCTAGTATACGATGCGATTGGATTAGGGTATTCGTACGGCGTTGTTTGGCATGCGTCAAGGATCGTACGGGTGGGTTTAATTCAATCAGGAAATGCACGGGTTGAACTTGATTAGTGGACTATGGGTTGTTTGGCATGCGTCAAGGTCATAGCACGCTGGGGGTAAAAATATTATTGGGAATTTCAAGTGTTGAAATTTGCAATGAGATTGCATACCTTCTATGAAATAGTTGGATCCCGATACCCGCTGCGAGTAAGAGTTACCCCTGAGAGAGTTTTACACATTACAATTAGCCGATCAAGTGGGTGTCTAGAAAGGTGTCAACGGGGTTACGCCCCTGGGAAAATGAGGTTTATTTTAATTAGGTCCGTGCGAAAGCGCGGGGAACCTCCCTCAAACTACCGGCACTGGCCTGGCTGAAAGATTGGCGAACTTGTAGGGTGTAATTAATCCCGGCCAGTCTTTCCTTTTAGGGTTTGAAGGAAGATTTGACTAAAACAGTAGGAGACATCCTGATTAGGTATATTAATAACCAATCTAATCTTGCAAGAGTATACGCTGAGTGTTTTCTTCTATCTCTCTCCAGGTAGCGACCATGTCACGCCTTAATCAAAATAATAATATGGATGTATTGACCGAACCCGCTTGTTATACTGCGCTAGGGAACGTTGGTCCCACTCCAACTTATAATTGTTATAAGACAGAGCAGGAAATAGGGGATTACCAGAATTCCCGTGCCGCCCAAACGAAGAAATTACATGTTGATGCATCTTCTTCGGGTGTGTTCATTATACAGAACTGTTTCTCAATATCCTTTACGTCCTGGGTATTTGATACCGGATCAGGATCCCACATATGTAATTTGTTACATGGGCTACAGATAGGTAGAGAACTGAGAACGGGTGATAAGTTTCAAGAGTTGGAAATGATGTAAGAGTTACAGCCAAGTCTGTTGGCAGTTATCACCCTGTATTATCAAAATACATTGATTCTGAACGAATGTTATTAGATACCGAACCTGATATACAACCTCATATCAGTCTCTTTATTAGTAAAGAAGGATATAATTTTGTATTGTTGGATAATATTTTGAACATTTCCTATAACAAGAGTTGATCGGTTCAGGCACGTTGTCTAAAAGCATAGACGTTCTAAATCAAACTACGGTTCTTAATGTATAGAACACACACAAGAGGAAGAGTTCAGAAATGAACGAATCCTTCTTGAGGCATTGTAGATTAGGTCATATCAATGCGACCCGACTAGCTGAAGTTACATATAGATGCATATTTAAATTAGTTTGAATTTACATCTTGTGAAACTTGCCGGTCATGTCACAGAGATAAAATGACCACAGCTCCGTTTATTGGAAACAGAGAAAGAGTTAGTGAACTCTTGGGATTGATACATGCTGATGTACGAAGGTCCCCTGTCTACACATGCCAGGACCGGTTCTTTGTACTCATTACATTCACTGATGATCTCTCAAGATTCAGACATATGTTCCTGTTGAAACACAAGTCCGAAACTTTTGAGATAATCACAGAATATAGGTTAGAAGTAGAGAACCAAAAATGGGTATAAGTATTATGTCCTTTGATGAGATCAAGGAGGAGAATACTTGAGCACGGGATTCCTGGACTATTCTAAAGGAGAATGAGATTCTCTCTCAGCATTACTCCTCCGTATACACCACAGCACGTCGGTGTATCGGGACGGAACAATCACACCCTATTTGATATGGTGCGCTCTATGATGAGTACTACCGAGTTTCCTATTTCCTTTTGGGAGTTATGCACTTGTGAAGCTGCATACCTATTGAATAGGGTTCCAATCAAATCAGTTGCCTACCACTTCATATGTGATATGGAATGGGAAGAGCCCATATCTTAAGTAAGTTAAGATTTGGGGTTGTCCGGCCTATGTCTAAAAGCAAAATCCGGACAAGCTCGAGGCAAAGTCAGTTCTGTGGAAGTTTGTTGGATATCCCAAGCATTCGAGGGCCTCGTGCCACCATTGGAGCCTCGGCGTCGCCCTCGTCGGGTATCTCCCCGGGGCCATCCTCCTGCTCGTCATTCCCTCGGGGATATTCTGCTCGGAGCTCTTCGTCAGCGAACTCCGGCATTTGAGCCTTGACGGCGTCGAGGGCCTCGTGCCAGATGGCGGTGGCGGCCGAGGCTAGGACGGTGTAGAACTGTTCCGATTTCTGGAAGTTCTTCACCGCCTTCGCCGCTTTGAGATCGGCTCGCTTCGCCGCCTCTCTCGCATCTTCCAACTCCTTCCGGAGGGTGCTCACGGACTCTTCATGGTGCCGACGAGCACCCTGGAGTCCCGAAGCTCGTCCTCGGCAGCCTGGGCGGCCTCACAGAACCTGGCAATCTCCTGCTTCGAGGCCGCCACCTCTTGCTTCGCGGCCACCACCTCCCGCCTCGCGGCTGCCGCCTCCTGCTTCCCGGCTGCCACCTCGCCCTCAAGGGTAGCGACCCTCGCCATCGACGCCTCCAGCTCCCATTTCGAGCTCTCCCCCAGCGAGGAGAGCTCGCCCGCGGCTCGCATCGCCGGGGCTATCTCCTCCTCCTCCATACGGGCGACGATAGCGACATGCTGGAGGACCTGAGGAAATCGGAGGGGGGTCAGGAAGAAAAAGGGGCACCAAATCTCGCAAGCAATGAGATGATGTACGAGCACTAACCTGCACGACCTCTTGGGCGATGGACGCCATTTGTGCCTTCAACGTCCCCCCATGGACCCGGCCCCCGGCCGACTTCTCCATGTCATGCAGCAAGCTGTCAGCAACGGAGAGCCCTGAGGGCACCTCAAAGCGGAGCTCCCCCTCGTCCACTAAGATCGGAGAGGCCGGGGTCCACGGAACTGTTCGAGGGAACCTTTTGAGAGACGATGGCGGGGAGCTCATCTCCACCTCCGAAGCCTGGTCCTTTCCCCGAGCCCTTTTTCTTCTCGGCGCCTCGCCGGGCTCCGGGGCACGACCCGCACTCGAACGCTGGGGCGGGACGGCTGCGGGGGGAGCCGGGACCGGCGTCTGACGAGAAGAGCTGGCCCCTCTGTTAGTTATATGTATGCCCTAGAGGCCATTACTATACATATAGATATATATTGTAGTGGATGCTTGGACATATATAGGGAGGACTTTCTTGCTCGACATGATAGTATGCTATCTGGTTACTCTTTACCTTAACGTGTATACTGATTGTCTCTCTGTTACATGTTGGTAAAGCCCTTAGGATGTGTACTTGACTACCTGGACTGTGATGTGGATCATACTAGTGGGGACATGGTAGTCCATAAGTACATCCTTCAAGGTCCCTAGTCGTGGGTGTATCGAGACGGGGCATCGATATACCAGTGTAGACTAGCGTATGCCTTCTCGACCCATACAGATGGGCGATGGATGATCCCATATCCATTGGTGTTTGACATCAGAGATGATATACGGGTGCTCAGTAGAGACTGGGTACACTGGACGGACTCGCCGAGAACTCCCAGATGGTATTATACCTTACGTCAGATGGCAGTTCTCTGGTGACACTGATACATGTTAGTCTGTAGACCCAAGATCGTCATAGAGTCTTGTGTGATTCCCACTGTGCTTTGATTTCCACCTTACCACGTCCAAGAGGGCGTGCAAAACGGTGGTTTTTGGGTACAGTCCCGAGTCACATGGAGGCAATGAGCGATAGGAGGGGTTTCCTTTCTCCCGGTATTGGGGGTTGATGTTGCGCTATGCTCGATTGGCCATAACAGGGAAGTCCCTGGCCAGGGCTGGTTTAGAGATTTACTGGTAAGTGTTACCAGTAGTTTCTCGACCCGTTATGAGCCTCGTATCGGCATGACTTATCGGTTATTGGGGTCTGATGTTTACCACCCCTAGACTTGATATGTGACATATCATACGAGGAGACCGGACTGTACGGTAGTGTCACTGTCAGGCTTTTTGCAGGAGTTGGAGCGGGCTTGCTTGCTGATCTTCTGATCGCTCAATACCCGGGTAGCCGTTACGTCCAGCTAGTACCGCTGACGACTTGTGGGTGCTTGATATGATCATCACCTACTGCCGGCGTATTGACGAGTCTTTAGAGTCCTACATAGAGGTTTTACTGGCCCAGGCAAAACGAAATAGGAGCGCATATGTGATATGTGCGGGACTGAGAATAATGCGAGTATGTGATACCGTATTCTATTCTCGCGATGTTTTGTATCGATCGGTTATATGCGATATAACCAGGTTATCGAATCAAGGGTTGATTCGATAAGTCGATACATTGGATGTTAGTCGGTTATATGTGATATAACCGGATTATTAAGTCAAGAGTTGATTTAATAATTTAGTGTATAATTGTATATGTGATATACTAATTTACATTAACTAACATTGGTTCACTTAAGCATTTATTTTTCTCACTTGTGCACAACTTAATATATATGTGATATATATTTATTTGTGCACATTTTGTATCATGGTTGTTGATACACACTACATGGGTGTATGAGACATACACCATTGTAATTATATTGGTTAGTTTTTTATATTTAAAGTAATTCTAAAACAAATGGATAATGAGCTCAAATGCATGAAGCTTCATGAAGCTTATGCTTGCATTGACTTAGTCCACTAGTTTTGTTTTACTTAAGATATTAACTAACCTAACCACTATAATTAGCCATGGTAATGTCTCTATATGAGTTAGTATATGATACCCACTCACCCATGGTTAGCTCTCTCACTCTCTCTTGATTAGTTTCATTCTCATTTTAGGCTCATCTTCTTCCTCCTTCAAATTCATTCTAGGGTTTGATAAAGAGAGAGATACAAAGTGAGAAAAGAAATTCTAAAGTGTACCCATTTCCTATTTCATCATCCTCTACTAGATTAGCACTTTAGTTTAGGGTGTTTGCTTCACTAATTCTCTAGTTAGTGAAGTAGAAGCTTGAGTTCGTATTCCCTCGACGTAGATCATCTTCGGCCTCGAAGACTTCAAGCAATACCGTTGCAATTTTCTCATGGAGCCGTCCGAGAGTCTGGGAGTTCGATGATCGCAGCGAAGGGATTACTACAAGGAGCTTAAGAAGTGAAGGACCGATCTACAAAGGTTGTATTTCGCATTCACTTAGTGATAATAGTTATTTACTAGCATGTGTTACCCTAATTATCTAGTAAAGATCTTGTTTAGAGTTATTCGGCACGGCTAAAATTTTAATCGGGCATGGTTGATGCCTTGTAGAACCTTATTAGAGTGCCTAGTAACCCTACAGTGGTATCAGAGCCTAGCTAGAGCATTAGGCGACGTGTTTACGGAGTTAAAACTCCGAACGAACCCCGATATGTCAAAGTTAACCCCCTCTCTGTACATTTTTTTAAAACTGTGTTTTTTCTGAATTAAAAATACCTAAAAAATTCAGCAGGGTTTTCTAAGCATAACTGTGCAAAATGAGCACCTAAATCGTACGGACCGCCGCGGATCCGCGGCAATACCCTGCTTGTACCGCGGATCCGCGACCGTACAGTGACTTTTTGCTTTTGTGTTTGTACAGTAATGTTTACTTCTGTTATTGGATCTTTATGGGTATTTTTAATTTGACTCAAGTGTTGAGTGTTCTAGGGATTATTTTGTATTCGTTGATTCGATCGGAATATTTAATTTCGTTATGTTTTTCCGGATAATTTAGAAAGTATTCAAAAGTTCGAACGGATATCAATAACTCACTTTTTCCTGACCCGGAAAATTTCCAATTGTTGGATTTTTCCGTTGTTTAAGAACGTCTAAATCGTGCAAGTTACGCAATGGACCCTCTAGAAGACAACAAACATTAATTCGATTATGTGACCGTCTTGAACTGTCTTTCGAACCTTAGGGTTTGGGGCAGTACGGCATGCCACATGTGAGGCGTTGGCTTCACCCTTCTACGGCTGGACCATTGGTACTGTGGCATGTGATGGATGTTTTTAAACTCCCCTCAAGTGTTGAGAACTATTTGGGAAAACTTGGGTGTTTGATCATTCGATCGGAAAGTTTAACATTGTCTATTTATCTGGAATGTGATACAATATTTGGAATCCACAAGTAGTTATGAGATAACTAATTTGAATGTTATAAACATAGCAGTTTAGTCTCAAATGATCGGTTGCCACGGGATTTTGATGCGATCAAAAATCTGTTGCAATCACGTAGCGTACGCGGATACTCGCCGGGTAAACTTAATAGACAGCCACGCCCCAAAGCCCCGACCAAGTGACTATAGGAGAACCCCGTCGCTAAAAGCATCCGTTTGGGTGCTCGCAGCAGCGGTGTTCCGCCTTAGTGCACTTCGTCGACGGCATCCGGGGGTGCAGCCGTCTACTAAAGTTTGCGACGAGCATTCGATCAAAATATCGGGAATCTTGTTGAATTGCCCGACTAGATATTGAAAAGTGTTTTCGATATAGAGACTAAAATGCGGGGTTTATAATAGTTAGGCATGCGATGTCTAAGTAGGTTGCGGATTCCAACTGTTGTAGTTTTACACTTTTTTTTCTGCGACCGTAAGTGTAATATGTGATATCGCCGGTTTCGTTTCTATATGTCAACGACAATTGGGATACGTATATTTACTTATGTTGATGACATGTGATGTTATGTGTTGCTGGATATGTTATATTGGATCGTCGCGTTATGAATAGCCGGGGGTTTTATGTGAGATGAGAGTTTTTTATTTTCATTCATGTAAAATTAAATGTATGTAATATTCTTTTATTGGGGCACTTTCGGGATGAGGTTGATGTCACCATTTGTATATTATTTACTTTTCCGCACTAGGATAGACCCAAGGAGGAGAGCACAAGTAACCGGGTTCTAGAGTCCAGTAGGAGACCAACTCTAGGAGTCGAGTCCGGATCTCCTAACTCTAAAATTGGTAGGGTTGCTTGCCGCTCTCGTAGGGGTCTAGGGGTGTGGGTTTGGCTATTCATCGCGACCGTGGAATCTGTGTTTTATAGAGGCTCAAAATAAAACACGGACGTCCTAGTATATCCAATGTTTCATATGTTTCTTCTGCTGCGATATCTGTGATGTGATCATTTGATATGTTGTGATAGATACTGTATATAGTATATATGATATATTATATAGACGTTACTTATGTTTTACACCCGCGCTAGCCTTGCCCCGCTCTGCCGTTAGTTACCTAACCTAACGGTGCACGAGGGGACATCGAGGCGAATGCGGATGGCATAAGTGTACGTCGTATTTATCTGTGATGTTTAGGTGTTTAAATGATGGGACTTCATTAATATGATTAATGAAAGAAAAGAAACCTAAAAGATGTTGTGGAATCGAATTTTCAAAAACAGGTAGCTACAGTTCTTGCTTTGCATCGCGGTGTTCCTTGTAAAACATCCTGCACCTTATTCGATAAGGAAAGGGCCGAGATCCCTTCACCGGGAGTGACCGCTTTAGCAATGACTGGCAGATGCTACACCCCTCAGTTTTGTCTTTTGATTGCTTTTCTAGTTCTTTCTTTGCACAGTGATATATATGATATATCCTGCACCTCATTCGACGAGGAAACAGCCGAGATCCCTTCACCGGGAGTGACCTCTTTAGCGAAACTAGCAAAAGCCTCAAAAACACTCCATTTTAAAATCATTTGATTCTACAACGATATCAAGTTCATTACGCAATAGGTTTTCAGAAAAACCTGTCGTAGCCCTCCGTCATTTCAGATAAGTAGTAGTTAGTATTCGTGCTGCGTTTGTTGGCCTTTGTCAAGACGTAGCGTGCGGTAGCTGACTAGTGCTTATTTGCTTATGCATATGATGCAGATTGGGTTAGGGAAGTCGTACGACCTTGTTGGCCTTTGTTGTAACACCCGAGCCCAATGCTACTATTTTCAGTTACTGTTTGAGTATAATGTGGTACTCATTTCATTTAGCTTGCTTGTTTGTTGCTTACTGTAAATTTTTACCCGGTAAATTCATTTCTGCATATAACAAATTTTAGCATCTAAAATAAAATTAAAAATATTCATCTTGGCCTACTTGACACCCCTAACCCCGTTGTAGCGTCCGTGCATCGTGTTCTCGTCCCGTTCAATGAAACGGGCGAGTTTGGATGGCTACGTGCGCGTGCGTGTGTCCGTTTTGGGGGTATGCTTTTTAATCATAAGACACTTAATTTTAAAATTTGGAACCCGCTTAAAATCCTATTATTTCAATTTCAAATTTTTGGACCCGACCCGGGCGCGATTTGGAAATGTTTTATTTTGCGCAAAAATCCCAAATTTAACTATATTTAAACCATCACATATCTTCGTATATATATATATATATATATATATATTTTACTGTTCCAAATTAATCTTTTAAATCAATTTCCTAACCTCCTACAGTTCTTTCACCAATCATTTTTCTTTTAAACCTCCCGCGGGCCCCACCTCCTCTCTCCACTTCTCTCTATCTCTCTCTCACCCTCTGCATCTCTCTCTCTCTCTCTCCGATCCCCATAATCTCTCTCTCTCTCTCTCTCTCTCTCTCTCTCTCTTCTTTTTTCTTTAAATCTTTTTCCCTCCTCTATTTTCTCACGAACCCAGAGAACCCATCCGAGCCCCGTCATCGCGCTGCCCTAGCTTCGTCCCCGTCGCCGCCGCAGCCCCGTCACCGGCACCAACACCGCCGGGCTAGTCGTCCCGTCGCCCTCATCGCAGCCAAGCCCTCTCTTCCTCCTTTCTCCCTTCTTCCCAGCACCTGCAGGTGGCCACCCGCACACCCTCGCACTCACCCGCGCCACCTCGTCGGCGTTCCTCCATCGCCGGCGACCCTAGCCTCACCCCACCATCTTCACCATCTCGTTTTCTCCATCACCTCTCCTTCACCGTTCCCGTGCACCCCTGCACCTTCACCGCAGCCTGCGCGCACCCCCCTGCATAGGTTCGACTGCCGGATCTGTCGCCGCCGGCGATCTCGCCTCTGTACCCGGCCTTCGTACGACCAACTGTAAGCCTTCTACTCCTTTTCCTCCTTCCTTTCTTCTCTGGTTCCTTTGTATTCTTGATTGCACATCTTGATAGTTTACTGTTCACTTTTTCGCCGGAATCCGACGATGCCAACGACGTGATCCGACTTTCCAGCGAGGTACCCTGACCCGCGTGGTTCCATTGTTCGTTGTTTGGGTTCAATCCGTGAACCGTGCGCCCGTCGCGAGTTTCCCCGCCGACGTTTACGTTCCGTTTTTCCTGGTTCGCGACCCGTCGAGGCAAGTACCCCTTGCTATATGCTATACAATATTTACATATATATTATGACACCCTAAACCTGTAAATTTAACTTGGTGCGATCATTTCTCATTTTCGGTACAATATTGCATTATATCATTTTACCGTTAAACTTGGAACCTACAGTTGCAAATTGAACCTAATAACCATATTTACCTGTTTAATCACATTTTTAATGTTAACGTAGCTTATGGCATTTATCCCTGTAGTTCTGTTCCATTCGGACACTCGTATGCTTTTAACCTGAAATAGCTGTACTGAACTGTTACATAGATCATTGCACCTCTAAGGGTTCGTAAACCTGTTAACATGACTAAACGGTTATACTTGTCTTACTGCACTCATGTAATCATCTCTGTGACAAATTTGATAACTGTATTGCAAATTGAATGAAACTGCCTATTACTTAATTCATTGCTTATCTCATGTTGTTAATACCCATGTTTGATTATATATCTGATTGTGAGCACACCCACGATATTGTTTACATCTTGACCTGACTTGCTACATGTATATATTGATATACCTGACATGGTACCGTATACTGTTGACTTGACCTGATGTACCATGACCTGACCCGTTACCTGATCTTGTGTTTAATGCCAACAAACCTGACATGTAGTTCTCATGGACCGTTCCTGTTGTCTATCCAGACAAACCTGTTTTTACCTGATCCTGTGTTGGCATTAGTTCTTGATTTCTGAATACCTGACTTGACATACATAACTTGGGGGTATGGGGAAATCAAAGGTGAAACCTGACTTGTAACTCAACAGTTCGATACCTGTTCTGATCAGTCTTATGGGCTAGGCCAGCCCCGGAGTGATGATACTGACATCACTCGCCCATCCTGCTACTTGTTACTGCCTAGCGGCACGTCTCGGTTTCAGCCCGAGAGTCTTGACCGTGGTCCCGGGCACGCACGAGATACTATTGAGTTACATCGATGATTCATCAATTGATTTCAAAGACTTTAGAATAGAAAACCTGATAGAACAGTTTAGTTTACCCACTGCACACTACCCCGTACTGATCTGATTCATATTATTGTTATTCTTGCTGTATTCATGTTTATTTTGCATTGCCTGTTACACTGTTCATATTATATTACTTGATGACATGACGCGCTGACGTCTGGGTTTTGCATGGCCCAGTTTCTGTACCGCTGTTGCAGTCCGAGCAGGAGTACTTCAGCCAGCAGGCTGAGCTGTGAGTTCAGTAGTAGTTAGTTTTATTTCCTGCATTTATTTCCTGATGTGAGCCCGCATTATGGGACATACATTTCAGTTATTTGTATTGGATCATTTGCTTCCGCATTTATTTATTATTGACTCCTGTTATCTTGGATTATGGACATGTTTTAGATAGTTTTATCGTGTTCTTGATATCTCTACAGCCGTAATGTGACTGTGGATGGATGCTTCCTACCCACAGGTAGCATGGTTGGCTATATCACATGCCCATTTTAGCGTACTCTGGGAAGCGGGGCGTGACATGGTTCTTTTGGTATCAGAGAGATAGGTTAGTTGGGTTGATTCTTTTGTAGTTGGGTATTGTACCCAATACACGAATCGGAATACCTATGTTTAGGAAATATGTCCTGCCACCTTGCCGTTTACCATTCTTGAATCACATTCTTCCTGATTATATCTTTTGCGATGTGCAAACTTCCTTTGCATATCGACTCGAAAACCTGATTCCTTGTTATCTCTAGGACTTAGGCGACTTGGGTGGAGTTAAGTAATTGTGGCTATGATACCGCGGCATAGTTACAATGCAGTACTCTATTTAAGTATCTTGGAGTTCTAGCCTTGATCTATATTCAGAATCTATCATCATGCTAATGTTGGGTGTTTTGATTCCAGGAATATGGCCGGAAAGAATTTGAAGATGTACCAAAGACGTGCGGACAAAGCCGCCATGCGTAGAGTGATAAGGGGATTGCTGGAGAATCTAAAGAGACAGACCAAGCTGAAACCGGCGTCTGCACTGAACCAAACGTCTGTACGTAGAAGTGTTCCGGTGAATAGACGCAGCGTAGCACCAATGAAGAAAACAATTGTGGGTGATCGGAAAAGGAGCGTGATTTGTGACTACTGCCATGTACCCGGACATGTGCGAAAAGATTGTCGTAGGAGGCTGGGACTCTGTTTTGGTTGTGGAGCGGCAGATCACGCCGTTAGTGCTTGTCCGTCGAAGCTTCGTACGAGAGATGATATTCAGAAGCCTCCGCAGAGACCATTCCAAGGGAAGAAACAGCTGACTCACGGACCTAATCAGGCTCGAGCTTTTACCTTGACAGCTGAGGAAGCTAAGGCATCAGGAGAAGTCGTTTCAGGTATTCTACTCGTTCATGGTTTTCCCGCATTAGCATTATTTGATTCTGGTGCATCCCATTGTTTTATGTCATCCAAGTTTGTGACTACACACTCGATTACCTACACGACCCTGTCTAGTTTCTGGGACATACACACTGGGAATGGGAAAATCATAGCTAGTAGGGAATGTAAAGATTGTACAGTTGTTGTGTGCGGACGGGAGCTTTTTACAGATTTCTTGGTGATTGATACGGGCAGCTACGAGGTCGTCTTGGGAATGGAATTTCTTGGCACTTTCCACGCTCACATTGACTGTAGGGCAAAGAAAGTAATTTTCCAGATTCCCGGACATCCTGATTTTACCTTCATTGGAGGAAGCAGTTCTGTCGAGCCAGTCGAGTTTAGGGCTAGGCCGACAAACAGTATTCTTGCAGCAATGGAAGTTGATAATGGTGAAGAGCCGGCGGTTGTTCGCAATTTTATGGATGTGTTTGAAGATATATCGGGTTTACCGCCGAAGCGAGACGTGGAGTTCGCAATTGATCTTACTCCTGGTGCGGCGCCAGTATCTAAAGCGTATTATCCAATGGCACCAGTAGAGTTGGGAGAAGTTAAGAAACAGGTTACTGAATTGCTTGAAAGGGGTTGGATTCGAAGCAGTAACTCGTCTTGGGGAGCTCCAGTTCTTCTAGTAAAGAAGAAGGATGGCACAAGAAGCATGTGCATCGACTATCGAGAATTAAACCGGGTGACTATTAAGAACAAGTACCCTATCCTTCGCATTGGAGAACTTTTTGAGCAGCTTAGTGGCGCAAGGGTATTCTCGAAGCTGGATTTGCGATCCGGATATCATCAGGTTCGAGTGAAAGGAGAAGATATTTGCAAGACGGCGTTCCGAACTCGGTATGGACATTACGAGTACTTAGTGATGCCCTTCGGAGTAACGAATGCGCCGGCAGTATTCATGGACTTGATGAACCGAATCTTTTCACCGTTCTTGGACCAGTTTATTGTGGTATTCATTGATGATATTCTGGTTTACTCGAAGAGTTTTTCTCTCTCTCAAAGTACCGACACTGGCCTGGCTGAAAGATTGGCGAAGTTGTAGGGTGTAATTAATCCCGGCTAGTCTTTCCTTTTAGAGTTTGAAGGAAGATTTGATAAAAACTGTGGGAGCCATCCTGATTAGATAAAATAATAACCAATCTAATCTTGCAAGAGCGCACGCAGAGTGTTTTCTTCTCTCTCTCTCCAGGTAGCGACCATATCATGCCTTAATCAAGATAAAAATACGGATGTTTTGACCGAACCAGCTTGTTATACTGAGCTGGGGAACGTTGGTCCCGCTCCAACTTATAAATGTTATAAGACAGAGCAGGAATTAGGGGATTACCAGAATTCCCGTGCCACCCAAACGAAGAAAGTGAATGCTGATGCATCTTCTTCGTGTGTGTTCATTACAGAGAACTGTTTCTCAGTATCCTTTACGTCCTAGGTATGTGATACCGGATCAGGATCCCACATATGTAATTTGTTACATGGGCTACAGACAGGTAGAGAACTGAGAACGAGTGATAAGTTTCATGAGATAGAAACGGTGCAAGTGTTGCAGCCAAGTCTATTGGTCACTGTCACCCTGTATTACCAGAATACATTGATTCTGAACGAATATTATTAAATACCGAACCTGATATACAGCATCATATCAATCTCTTTATTAGTAAAGAATGATATAATTTTGTATTGTTGGATAATCTTTTGAACATTTCCTATATCAAGAGTTGATCGCTTCAGGCACGTTATCTAAAAGTATTGACGTTTTAAATCAAACTACAGTTCTTAGTATACAGAACACACACAAGAGGAAGAGTTCAGAAATGAACGAATCCTTCTTGAGGTATTGTAGACAAGGTCATATCAATGCGACCCGACTAGCTGAAGTTACATAAAGATGCATATTTAAATTAGTTTGAATTTACATCTTGTGAAACTTGCTGGTCATGTCACAGAGATAAGATGACCATAGCTCTGTTTATTGGAAACAGAGAAAGAGTTAGTGAACTCTTGGGATGATACATGTTGATGTATGAAGGTCCCCTGTCTATACATGCCAAGACCGGTTCTTTGTACTTCATTACATTCTCTGATGATCTCTCAAGATTTAGACATATGTTCCTGTTGAAACACAAGTCCGAAGCTTTTGAGATATTCACAGAATATAAGTTAGAAGTAGAGAACCAAAACGGGTATAAGTATTATGTCCTTTGATGTGATCAAGGAGGAGAATACTTGAGCACGGGATCCCTGGACTATTCTAAATGAGAATGAGATTCTCTCTCAGCATTACTCCTCCGTATACATCACAGCATGTCGGTGTATCGGGGCGGAGCGACCACACCCTATTTGAAATAGTGCGCTCTATGATGAGTACTACTGAGTTTCCTATTTCCTTATAGGGAGTTATGCACTTGTGAAGTTGCATACCTATTGAATAGGGTTCAAATCAAATCAGTTGCCTACCACTTCATATGAGATATGGAAAGGGAAGAGCCCATATCTTAAGTTTGTTAAGATTTGGGGTTGTCCAGCATATGTCTAAAAGCATAATCCGGACAAGCTCGAGGCAAGGTCAGTTTTGTGGTAGTTTGTTGGTTATCCCAAGCATTCGCAAAGGAATATCTTCTACCACACCGAGGAACAAAAGATGTTTTGTTTCTCAGCATGCCACCTTTTTTTAGGAAAAAGGAATTTATTTTGGAAACAAATTTGTGGTCATGAAGTAGAACTGGTAGGAGTTCCAGCTATACAAACTACAGCTGACGATTTGGTAGAACCGAAGGATTCAATAGCTCCCAACGAAGCTCAGCCTCTCCGCCGATCTAGTAGGGTTTCTCACCCACCTGAGAGATACTTTGGTTTCTCTATGACAGTGGGAGCGAGAAATGCATCATGAGATGATGACCCAACTAGTTTCGAGCTGGCCATCAGGAGTGGGACTCTGTAAGAATGGCTGGATGCTTAACGATTTGAGATGGAATCCTTATACACCAACAAAGTATGGACTTTGGTTGCCTTATCTGAAGGGTTAAATCCCCATCAGGAGCAAGTATATCTTGAGAAGATTACTTGGTGTACATAGAAAAGTTGAGACTTTCAAAGCTAGACCTGTTAAAGGTTTGCATCATTGACCAGGTATGGATTATGATGAAACCTTTTCTAAGTAACTATGCTTAAGTCCATCCAGATCCTACTTGCCACGGCCACATACCATGACTACGATATCTGGCGGTTGGGTGTCATGACTGCTTTTCTAAATGAAAATTTGGAAGAGAGCGTCTATAAGTACACAGCCATAGGGCTTCGTAGATAATGGGAGCAGCGGAAACGTGTGCAAGATGTTTTATGTGATAAAACAGGCATCGTGGAGTTGGAACGTCTGTTCTGATGGGGTAGTCAAAGAGTTTGACATCATCAAAATGGTAGATAAACCTTGTATATACAAAAATGTAGTAGAGAGTATGGTGGAGATCCTCGTAGAGTACGTGGATGACGTACTCTTAATAGGGAAGGAGTTTCCTATGCTACGCTCGGTCAATCTCCACTTATCACAAGGATTCTCCATATAGGATCAAAGTGATACCTCCTAAATCCTGGGTTTTGGATCTATGAGATAGATCTAATTGGATGTTAGGATACTCACTAGATGTAGTGAGATGGTATCAATTGATCCTGGGGAGAATCACTGGAAAGGTTCCAGAGTGATAAGGATGACTGAAAGTCAGTCACATGCATTGTCTTTACTCTCAGTAGAGGGACGGTATGTTGGAAGAGTTCCAAGCAAGATACCGTGGCATACTAGACGATAAAGGCTAGATACATCGCTACCAAAGATGCTACCAAAGAGGCAGTCTGGGTGTATATTAGTTCATGAGATGAACTTCGTTCCTACCATTGTGTGACAATGGAGTTGTGGCCGATGCCTAGGAACGCCCGTCCTATCAGTGATCCAGACATATTCTAAGGCAGTGTCACCTGATCATAGAGATGGTTGATCTCCAGGGGATCGAGGTCAGGAGAGTAGACTCAGAGGACAACATTGCGGATCCACTCACAAAGGCCTTTTCCCAGAGAAAGACTTTTATGGGATGGTTGAGTATGAGATACTTCAACCACTGTTATCAGATGGCCCTAGTGCAAGTGGGAGATTGTTAGTTATATGTATGCCCTAGAGGCCATTACTATACATATAGATGTATATTGTAGTGGATGCTTGGACATATATAGGGAGGACTTTCTTGCTCGACATGATAGTATGCTATCTGGTTACTCTTTACCTTAACGTGTATACTGATTGTCTCTCTGTTACATGTTGGTAAAGCCCTTAGGATGTGTACTTGACTACCTGGACTATGATGTGGATCATACTAGTGGGGACATGGTAGTCCATAAGTACATCCTTCAAGGTCCTTAGTCGTGGGTGTATCGAGACGGGGCATCGATATACCAGTGTAGACTAGCGTATGCCTTCTCGACCCATACAGATGGGCGATGGATGATCCCATATCCATTGGTGTTTGACATCAGAGATGATATACGGGTGCTCAGTAGAGACTGGGTACACTGGACGGACTCGCCGAGAACTCCCAGATGGTATTATACCTTACGTCAGATGGCAGTTCTCTGGTGACACTGATACATGTTAGTCTGTAGACCCAAGATCGTCATAGAGTCTTGTGTGATTCCCACTGTGCTTTGATTTCCACCTTACCACGTCCAAGAGGGCGTGCAAAACGGTGGTTTTTGGGTACAGTCCCGAGTCACATGGAGGCAATGAGCGATAGGAGGGGTTTCCTTTCTCCCGGTATTGGGGGTTGATGTTGCGCTATGCTCGATTGGCCATAACAGGGAAGTCCCTGGCCAGGGCTGGTTTAGAGATTTACTGGTAAGTGTTACCAGTAGTTTCTCGACCCGTTATGAGCCTCGTATCGGCATGACTTATCGGTTATTGGGGTCTGATGTTTACCACCCCTAGACTTGATATGTGACATATCATACGAGGAGACCGGACTGTACGGTAGTGTCACTGTCAGGCTTTTTGCAGGAGTTGGAGCGGGCTTGCTTGCTGATCTTCTGATCGCTCAATGCCCGGGTAGCCGTTACGTCCAGCTAGTACCGCTGACGACTTGTGGGTGCTTGATATGATCATCACCTACTGCCGGCGTATTGACGAGTCTTTAGAGTCCTACATAGAGGTTTTACTGGCTCAGGCAAAACGAAATAGGAGCGCATATGTGAAATGTGCGGGACCGAGAATAATGCGAGTATGTGATACCGTATTCTATTCTCGCGATGTTTTGTATCGATCGGTTATATGCGATATAACCAGGTTATCGAATCAAGGGTTGATTCGATAAGTCGATACATTGGATGTTAGTCGGTTATATGTGATATAACCGGATTATTAAGTCAAGAGTTGATTTAATAATTTAGTGTATAATTGTATATGTGATATACTAATTTACATTAATTAACATTGGTTCACTTAAGCATTTATTTTTCTCACTTGTGCACAACTTAATATATATGTGATATATATTTATTTGTGTATATTTTGTATCATGGTTGTTGATACACACTACATGGGTGTATGAGACATACACCATTGTAATTATATTGGTTAGTTTTTTATATTTAAAGTAATTCTAAAACAAATGGATAATGAGCTCAAATGCATGAAGCTTCATGAAGCTTATGCTTGCATTGACTTAGTCCACTAGTTTTGTTTTACTTAAGATATTAACTAACCTAACCACTATAATTAGCCATGGTAATGTCTCTACATGAGTTAGTATATGATACCCACTCACCCATGGTTAGCTCTCTCACTCTCTCTTGATTAGTTTCATTCTCATTTTAAGCTCATCTTCTTCCTCCTTCAAATTCATGCTAGGGTTTGATAAAGAGAGAGATACAAAGTGAGAAAAGAAATTCTAAAGTGAACCCATTTCCTATTTCATCATCCTCTACTAGATTAGCACTTTAGTTTAGGGTGTTTGCTTCACTAATTCTCTAGTTAGTGAAGTAGAAGCTTGAGTTCGTATTCCCTCGACGTAGATCATCTTCGGCCTCGAAGACTTCAAGCAATACTGTTGCAATTTTCTCATGGAGCCGTCCGAGAGTCCGGGAGTTCGATGATCGCAGCGAAGGGACTACTACAAGGATCTTAAGAAGTGAAGGACCGATCTACAAAGGTTGTATTTCCCATTCACTTAGTGATAATAGTTATTTACTAGCATGTGTTACCCTAATTATCTAGCAAAGATCTTGTTTAGAGTTATTCGGCATGGCTAAAATTTTAATCGGGCATGGTTGATGCCTTGTAGAACCTTATTAGAGTGCCTAGTAACCTTACACCCTCCAGCCTTCGACCCTTTCTTCGGCTTGTGCATGGCTTCTCGGAGGAGGTCCACGTCCATGGTTTCTGCACAAGACAAGATATAAAGGAATCATCGACACAAACAGAAACAGAAGCAAACACAAGCCTAACCTACCAACGAACTGGGCGGGGCTGAGCCCGGCCCAACTAAGGGCCCGCTCAGAAAGCAGCACGTCAGCCCGAGAAATAGGCTCCCACCCCGCCCCCCTCACCGCATCGGGGTCATTAGACAGATTTCCCTGCCAGCACCTATCCCTAGACCACTGAATGGGTACGGTCCAGTCCTCACCCTCTGGCGGCCCGACGAAGAAAAACTTCTTCTTCCACTCATGGATGGAAGAAAGCAAGACGACAACTCCTGACCCGGCTACACTCCCCCGTTGCTTCCTAAAGGAGAGGTAAACCCACCTCGGGTTGCCCGCGCGAGTTCCGGGGTGACTTTTGTAGACGAGAGAGGAGGCAAGGATGGACAGACTAAAGGGGATCATCTGCAGCTTCAGCCGGACCAGAAACCCTAGGAGAATCCTCCAGGAGTTCGGCACTAGCTGGCCCGGGACTAGCCCAAAGTAATTTAGCGTAGCTATAACCTCGGGAGAGAAAGGCAGGCGCATTCCGGCCCAAAGGGCTTCCAGGTACAAGGCGATCTCTCTACCCCGCACCTGATCTGCCCTCTCTTCTTTCTCGGCCAATCGTAGCGTGTAGCCGGAAGGAATATGGAAACGAGCCCGAGCGGTGAAAAGCTTGTCCTCATATCTCACTAAGGACAACGCACCAGGGACGTCCGCCGCCACCGCTCCGGGAACCGCCCCAGACGCGCTGCCCCGGGAAGCGGATCTGACCCCAACTTCCCTAAGGGGCTCCAACCCATGGGAAGAATTCCTAGTATCTACCCCTACGACATCTACAAACTCCTCAAAACAAGACATCTAACCTGATGGGAAGAAATCCTCGAGAAGAGAAAACGCAAAATCCGACCTAAAAGGGGAGAGCGCCGAGCCAACAAGACTCAGAATGAGGAAAATATGAAGAGAGAGAGATTCCGAATCAGGCCTCCCCTCGATTTATACTGCCGGCGTCATCATCCATAGGCGACGGTCGGCTCCCGTCAAAAACAACTCTTCGCATTCAACGGCCACGATCGCTCCATCTGCTACACGCACATTGGCCGGATCCCATCAGACGCCAGAAGTTTGCGGCCCATCACATTAGCCAACCAACGCCCGACACATGGGCTGTCGCTTCAGCAAAAGTACGCATGATCCGGCGCACCCTCTTTAATGCAAAAGATCTCGCCCTGATTCGCCGGTATCATCCAGAAAATACAACGGATTACCCTGGGACACGCCCAACGATATCTTCGAAGAGGAGCTCATCTCGGGTGACCCGGCAGACCGCTCTCGACCCGACCCATCAGCTGGTCGGGACAAGAGTGGGGACAAGGATCAAAGCCCTCACCAAGAGGCACCGAGCAGCTACCCTGCTCGGTCGATTACCAGCATGCCTTTCCAAGCTTCCCACGCTAAAGAACATGACCTCACAAAGAGGCATCCGGGCTATCTACGTCTGCGCGATCTCCACCTCGACTTCGGGGCCATGGAGATACCGTCTTCCCGCCAGTCTTTGCAAACTTGGCAAGTGAACAGATTCAACTCGACGCGTAGTTGCTAGACGAAGAAACGACGCAACACAAAGGCAGTACTGTGCAAATACAAGTGTTTACCGACAAAGGAAAATACGACCACAAACACTACTGCAAGAAGTCTTTATTCACAAAATCAAAGTCTTTACGAGGGTATTGTGGGCTCCCCAGCCTTATCAAATTACCCGAAGGCTTACAAAAAGAGAAGAGGAAGAGCCAAAAAAACCAGGGCACAAGCCCAACCTAGAGCTTGCCTCCCTCATCACCATCGGCCGGAGGCATGACCACTGAAAGTGGGACCCGAGCACGGAGCTCACCATCGGCAAGCTCCGGACACTGCTCCTTGACGGCATCAAGAGCTTTGTTCCAGGAAATGGCGGAGGCCTTGCCAAAGTCGACGTAAAACTGGTATGACCCCTTGTAATCAGTCACCGCCTTTCTAGCTCGGATCTCGGGAACCTCTGCCGCCTGAAGCGCCGCCTCGGCATCCCGCCTGCTGGCATCCCTCGCCCTTTTCATGGCTGCGAAGCGATTGGCCAGTTCCACCAACTTCGCCTCGATGACTTGGTGGGACTCACTCAGGCAGTGATAGGACTCCCGGCATTTTGAAACGGCGAGCTCCGCGGTGGCCGACCGGGCTTCGAGGACGGCCATCCTCTCCCTCTCCAGACGCAACTCAAGTCGCAGATCCTTGGCCTCCGAAGAAGACTTTTCTGCTGACCTCACAACATGAATAGCCCCCTCGGCCTCCATGCGAGTAACGAAGGCGCAGTGCTGAAGGACCTGGCGAAAAACGACAGAGAAACTTAGGGACGCCCGAACTAAGGAGAGGGCGCTCGAAATGACACATAAGGGAATACGTACCTGAACCGCCTTCTGGGCAATGACCACCATTTGAGCCCTCAGGGTCCCCCGCAGCATTTGGCCCCCGACCGACTCCTCCATACCAGCAAGAAGGCTGGCGGCAACGGAAATCCCCGACGGGACCGCGAAGTGGACGTCCCCTCCTGCATGGGGATCCTCCCGGGAACCTCCGTCGGGGGCACGCGAGAGACCGTCCTCTTCCTCTTAAGAGGAACCTCGTCTTCATCCTCTCCCGCATCCCTCGTCTGGGGCTCGGGAACCCGTTGAAGCCTTCGTCCGCCACCGGAACAATCGTCAGGGGCTCGTGACGGGGTAGATGACCCCACCGTCCGAGGCATATCTGGTGCGGGCCTTGGGTCAGCTGGAGGCACGGCCGCACCGCCGGCCCCCCTCCTGGACTGAGCGCCGAAGGCACCAAGAGTCGCGGATCGAACCATTGGTCCTGCCAAAAGGAGAGCGCCGAGCTTACAAGTTCAAGAATGAGGGAGATATGAAGAGAGATGGGCCTTGAAGAGGACCCCACCTCTATTTATAGCCACCGGCGTCTTCATCCAATGGCGGCGGTCGGCTCCCTCCAAAAACAACTCTTCGCATTCAACGGCCATAATCGCTCCACCTGCTGCACGCACATTGGCCAGATCCCATCAGAAGCCAGAAGTCTGCGGCCCGTCATATCAGCCAACCAATGCCCAACACGTGGGCTGTTGCTTCAGTAAAAGTACGCACGATCCGACGGACCCTCTTTAATGCAAAAGATCTCACCCTGATTCGCCGGCATCATCCAGAAAATATAACAGATTACCCTGGGACACGCCCGACGATATCTTCGAAGAGGAGCTCACCTCGGGTGACCCGGCAGACCACTCTCGACCCGACCCATTAGCTGGTCGGGACAAGAGTGGGGGGCTAATGATGATGCTCAATATCGGTGATCTCCTATATCATGGCACATGGCAGATGACGTGTTCCAGAGCATGCAAGAAAGGGCCTACAGTGGTCGACCAGACCACACCTATGCTCGTCCTACAGAGCAAACGCTGGCTCACCTACGAGCCTGCCGGCCGGACTCGGCCGAGTCAGGCGACTGAAGAGTTGCGCCTTTTGGTCTCCCCTGTACACCTGCATACTTTATTTCCCTAGACCAGTAACAGAGTCCCTTTAAAACACCAATTACTCCATTTTATTACATTTTAATATATTTTATCACATTTTTTTTTCATTTCAACCTTTCATCTACCCTAACCCTATAAATACAACCCCTACACACACCTCCTCACTCTAAAATTCTGAACAAGACTCTCAAGAAAATTCCTAGAAACTTAGTGTACTTTTGGAGTAGCGAAGGGCGAAAGCTTCGGCAAGTTTCCGACGACAACCCTAGGAGTTCCCGGCGACTAAACGACGCACCGGCGTCTCCTCTCGTCTCCTCTTCCTCATCCCTAACTTCTAAACCCATAAGTCCCCCTCCCTCTTCTCTAATCTTGTTCTAAAAATACGAAATTTCAAAACCCGACGGAATCGGAGTTAAACCGATTTCCGATTCGGTTCTTTCTAAAAATCCAACATTTTCTTAAATACAATCATACAAAATCCTTACATGTTCACTATTAATCATTAATAAACATGTTGAACAAGTTTCATGACAATCTAATTCATGCTGTAACTTTTATCGTACTTTTTCACTAAAATGCCCTATAGTTTCATTTCGACATTAAACCATCACAATCTTGCTATACATTTACGTAGATCACGAGGTAATGACCTACCTCCTCACAACACTCATGCAACATAGCACAATACTTTCGGGTACCTAGAATACGGGAAAACGAAATATTTCAAATAAATACCATGAATTAATAAAACCGTTTTCTAAAGGATTAAGTATTTTTTTAATCTTTGCAAAGTGCGGCTACAACCCATTTTGAGGAACTCGACTGGGATGGTGCGGATTATCGCACATCTCTGGGCTTAGTAGTGTGAGATGCAGACCTCCGCAAGGAGCATACGGTCTCGAGAGATTTAAAATACGAAAATCTTAAGAAAATGAGATTTCTAGAAATATAATATATAGTAAAATTATTTTTATATAAATATAAATATATATATATATATATGTATCATAAAAATATCTATTTTGTGATAATATAAATATTCCAATTTTTTAAAAATATTCCAAGAATCACTTTACATTAAAATACCATGAAATCCATACAAGTTCAATATTACAATTAAATACCATGTATTATGAAAAATAGGTTATTCTCACTAGAAATGTCACAAAATATAAAATCTACATTTATTACAACTCAAAAGACGATAATTAAATTGTTGGGGTAAAAATTTACACCTCGGTTGACCAAGTCAAAATCAAAGTCAACCTTAAGCCAAGTGGGCCAAAACCCAGATCCAGTGGGCCCATGCCCGGGTCGAGCCCGAACATGAAGCGGCCGGCCTCCCCCTATGCCAAGATAAAAATTTTGTAATAAATAATTTTGTTGCATTTCTTTTATTTTATTTTATGGATAAATGTAAGAAAAATAGGCATAAAGCCAAATTTTTGTAAAGCCCATGGCTTATGTGCAAAAAGAAATGGCACATGAGCCATGGGATAGGCAAAATGCCATTTTGTGAAGCCCAAGGGGCTATGTGTAAAGTGTATAGCCTATAAAGACAAAGATAATGAAAATATCTCACAACTTTTCTCTCTCCAAAAAAATTTTAGATCTGAGATCTTTTCTCCTTCTTCAAGGTTCCAAAATCTTCTTCTTTCTTTTGAATTAAATCAAGAGTTTTACTCTTCATTTTATAAAACAAAATAGTTTTTCACCACAAAATCCACAAAGGGAAGCTTGGATCTGTTAATAGATCTCAGAAAGGAGAGATTTTTAGATCTCACATCTCTTGATCTTCAAGATCCAGCCAACAGAGGAGGAAGAAGAAGAACCCCCTTCATTAACCAAAACATTTTAGGAGTTTAACTCCACTCTAAACCCTATTTCTGAGACTAAAAGCCCCTTTTTGGTCGCTAGCGCTCTGCGCTCAAGCGCAAAGCGCCCACGTGCCGACACGTGGCGCGTTTGCGCTCAGACGCCCAGCGCTCGAGAGCAAAGCGCCCACGTGCCGACACATGGTGCGCTTGCACTCCAGCGCCCAGCGCTCGAGCGCAAAGCGCCCACGTGCCGACACGTGGCGTGCTTGCGCCCAGGCGCCCAGCGCTCGAGCGCAAAGCGCCCACGTGCCGACACGTGGCGCGCTTGCGCCCAGGCGCACAGCGCTCGAGCGCAAAGCGCCCACGTGCCGACACGTGGAGCGCTTGCGCCCAGGCGCACAGCGCTCGAGCGCAAAGCGCCCACGTGCCGACACGTGGAGCGCTTGCGCCCAAGCGCACAGCGCTCGAGCGCAAAGCGCACACGTGCCGACACGTGGCGCGCTTGTGCCCAAGTGCCTAGCGCTCGAGCGCAAAGCACCTACGTGTTGACACGTGGCGTGCTTGCGCCTAGGCGCACAGCACCTGAGCGCACAGCGCTCAAGGCGCTGGCCCCACGCATCCTTTGGATGTCTTTTCCCCCCTTTATATATATATACATGTATATATATACATATGTATACATATGTACATACACATATATTCCACGACACTGTTCCTGTTAGAAAAAAAATTCTAACGGGGCGCTGCCCCGCATCCCGCAAGGGGGCTGCTAGCCCCCTTGACCCCCAGCCCGCTATCCGGGTAGCGGAACCCCGTAAAAACTTTGCGTGGCTCCCGATATATTTAAACCCCCCCTCCAAAACAAAACACACGTACACTGCACATTGAGTTCGCATGACCAGTTTAACCCGTTAATCGGAGGTTCCCTCGCCCCAAAGGCGAGGGGTAATTAACGGCAGCTTAGTCCGCGGCTGCCGGAGATTTGGATCCCCACAATCATTAAACCCCGGCCTACCCTAGGCAGGGGGAATCTGTAGTACGTCTGACAAGCGCGCGCGTATTCCCATCTCAATAGGGTGACTAAAAACACCTTACAGATTCTGGCACGCCCGGTGGGACCTGTCTCTCCTCCCATATTTTGGGTTAAACGTTCATGCGAACTCAATCAATATACATATCGATTACCTAAACTGAAATGATGTTTTTTTTCCGTGCAGCAATCAACTTTCGACGACAATGTCTCCCAAGATGAATTCGGCTTCCAACACGACCCCGATCCCGTACGTGGTCAAGATCAATGCTCGTGTGGTTCTTCCCGCAAGCCTCAGTCGACAGTGGGAGGAACCGCCCCGCCAGTTTGGCTCCGTCATCATCTACCTGCCGGAAGCGCTCATCTGGCAGAAATCCCAGCAAAGCAGGCGGCCAAGCCGGTCTCAAGGGGCAAGTGGCCTGTTTACCCCAATCAGAGCAAAACTCTGTTCAAATTCCAAGGTGAGAAAAGAAACAATGCTTCTGTTTTCCTCCAATCAGAGCAAAGCTCTGTCTCGAAAATTAAAGTGAAAATTGAAGTTAAAATAAATGAAGCAACGCTTCAGATCTCCTGCGCTGCGCACAGAGCGCCACGTGTCAAAATCAGACACGTTAGCGCAGGGAGGGCAGCGCCTAAGGCAGCGCACCCAATCAGAGCAAGGCTCTGTTTAAAATTCAAACTTTAATTAAAGAAGCAACGCTTCAGCTGGCCTGCGCTCTGCGCTGCGGCCATGTGGCAGCGCAGTTGTGCTGCGCTCTGCGCTGCGCGCCACGTGGCAGCATAGTTGCGTTAGCGCAGTTGTGCTGCGCTGTACGCTGTGCGACACGTGTCAGCGCAGTTGCACTGCGCTGTGCGCTGCGTGACACGTGTCACGCGCTGGGGCGTTTACGCCAAAACAGAATTAAAATTCTGAAAGATCTCTCTGATCTTATTGAAACAATAAGATCCTCTTCTGTAAAA
Organism: Agapanthus africanus; assembly: GCA_030015575.1. Classification (NCBI taxonomy): domain Eukaryota; kingdom Viridiplantae; phylum Streptophyta; class Magnoliopsida; order Asparagales; family Amaryllidaceae; genus Agapanthus; species Agapanthus africanus. The sequence continues at coordinate 892,280,672 of JASDDO010000024.1, forward strand.
CAGAAGCCCTTGGATCAAAGATCCAACGGTGGGGAAAATTCCCCAAATCACTCAGAGAAAGATCTCGTTAACAAATTCAACAAACTTATGGGCACTATATAAAGGACCCTAGACCTCAATTCAGAAGAAGGAACATCATCATTGAGAAACTTTGAAGAATTGGAGAGAATTTCTCAAGAACAAAAAAGGTAAAAACCTTTAGAAAAAAGAGAAAATTCTCTTATGAACAGATCATTGATCTGAGAACAAGATCAATGATCTTCAATAAAAAAGAAAAAAAACAAATAATAATAGTGCTTTGCACTTTCTTATGAACCATTGGTTCTTTGAAAATAAGAAAAAAAAACTTGTTTTCTTTGATTTAAAATCGATCAAAAGATAAAACAGTGCCCTGCACTTGCAAAAAATTGCACTGTTGCGCTCCTGTGTTGGCGCAAGCCACCAGGGAGCGCCACGTGTCAGCGGCGCAACAGCGCAGAGCACTGACACAGGGCACTGCGCTGTTGCGCTTGCGCTCCTCAGATCGTGACACGTGTCACCACCGCATGAGTTTGCGCCTTGCGCTCCTCAATTGGCGCAAAGCGCCTGACAAGCCACGTGGGGCATTGTCAGAACTTTGAATGCAATGCATTATTTAAAGGGCGGAGCCCAATTAAAGGACCAAATAAAAAAGGGCAGAGCCCAGTTAAAAAGGTCTAAATGGCCTAAAATAAAATGCTGTGCATTACTAAACATGGGCAAAGCCCTAACACAGGCCTAATAGGCCAAAAATAAAAACGTTGGACATTTCTCAGCGGGAATTAACCCAATCATGGCCATAAGTCCTCAAATTAAATTGACTGAGCACGGCTGCTCTCTTAAATCAATTTACATCCGGTTCGAGGGTACATCTCTGAACTCCTCTGACACCTGTCATTGTAATCCTTCAACGACGTCAGAGAGATGACGGGTCCCGACGGCCATATATTAAAAATGGACCACCATGTCCCTAAACTGGAATATGGACCACCATGTCCCTAAACTGGCAATGGACCCCCATGTCCCTAAACTGGAACATGGACCACTATGTCCCTAAACTGGAACAATAGAGCCTAAATGCTCTTTTGTCGGATCTAAACGATCCCGTTAAGTTGATCTTAGTTTCAAATTAGACTAACGTATCCTTAACAAACGTTTAAGTTGATCTTAGCCTCAAATAGGGTTAACGTATCTTTAAACCTTCAAACAGACTTCAGTCCCAAATTGGACTATAGATCTCCCAACCAACTTTGGTTCAAGGGTACATCTCTGAACTCCTCTGATATCTGTCGTTGTAATCCTTCAACGTCGTCAGAGAGGTGACGGGTCCCGATGGCCATACATTCAATGGACCACCATGTCCCTAAACTGGAACAATCGAGCCCCCAAATGCTCTTTTGCCGGATCTAAACGATCCCGTTAAGTTGATCTTAGTCTCAAATTAGACTAACGTATTCTTAACAAACGTTTAAGTCGATCTTAGCCCCAAATATGGCTAACGTATCCTTAAACCAAAATCCCAAAACCAAATCTAAGAAAATACGGATTTGGACTAATCCACGTCCTACGGGCGACGACATAAATTAGTCTCCGTATACAATCCACGGGCAACCTCAAACAAAACAAACACCCACGACACGAAGTGAAATTCTGGAGAAGGAGGAAGTTGTTACCGCGATGCGGTAGCGTAATTAACTGCAGGGGCTTGCGCCTGCAGGGAAGAGCGTCCCCATAATCAAAAACCCCTCAAGCGAGGGGGAATCTGACGAAGTCTGCTACATCGGCCGCATCTGTCTAAACCTCCGATACACGGTGCCATAAATCAACTTGGCATCTTCGGAGAGGTTGACGGATAAAACCATATAGCATCTGCCCCGAATCTCAGGCCTAGACGTTTAGTCTTGGCCGTCTTTCGGAGGGGAACAGATTCTGGCACGCCCGGTGGGATCTTTTCCTCTTTCCACTCCACACTTCGTGCGTCGTGTTTTTCCCGCGATCAAATAATCGCGGTGTGTATGTTTTTGGTTGACCTTAGGAGAGTGGATATTGAAGCCGGCATTTCGTCTCTTTGAAGAATGGCATTTGCTCCCACCCTAGCAACTCAGGCTCTGTGATATCCGGCGGAGTCAAGTATGGGTCACTTGCAGCCTCAAATCTCTGCAATCCGGCTCTTCAAGAAATCAAAGGGCTTCTCTGTGGGTCGATGCTCCCACCTCCCACCCTCTGTGCCTCAACGTCGATGGAGGAAGCCCAGAGGATGTCTGTCGTCCACAAGCGGGCTCCCCAAGCAGCAACTTTGCGGACGGAATCGGTCCTCAAACAACTGGCACATGCCAAAGACCAAGGTCGACACAAGGGGCAAAATATTCGAGCTCTTCAAGAAATCAATGGCTTCAAACTGCACTAACTGCAACAGCAACTCTCGCTCTGTCCCATCTGGAGGAATAACCTACAGGCCCCGAGCGGCCTCCCTTTTCACTATGCCAGTGGAGCAGGTAACTCAGGCCACCACTGGGCTATTCTTCGGGACCATGATCCCACCAATGAGCTTCAATGCCCCAATGACATCGCAAGAAGCTCCAAAGAAGTCGGTATTTGATCGACTTACCACTGCCGCGACCCCTCTCAACGGGTCGCCCAATTTCAATACCTCAGTTTTCAACAGACTGGGCCAGAACGTCTACAAGCCCGCGATACCCGAAGCTGCCATCCCAAAGCGGATAGCCATCCCGGCTCAAGCGGACGAAATCATTGGAAAGGCTCCTCCTTCCAAAAAGTCGGTTTTTACGAGGGTGGCCATTCCGGCTCCTGCTCCAGGCCAGGCCCTCAAAGCTGCTTCCTCTGCCCTCAGCAGGGGGCACGACGAAGACACCCTTATAGCTGAAACAACTCCATCCGCAAGACACGCTCGACGTCACCACTGGCGCCGAGTGAGGAAGGCTGGGGGCAACTCTCCCTCTGGATTGACTTCACCAGCTCCAACGGTGGGGATCGATGCTGCTGTTCCAACCGGGAACAGCTTTGAATTGCTGAACACGGTGCGCAGAAACTCTCCTACTGCGGTGATGAAACGAACTCCTTCACCTGTAGAGAATACTCCAGAGAAGAAGCTAGAGCAGTCCCCTCAACGGCTGTCCTCTAAAATTTACAAGGTCTGGCGACAGGTCCAGGAGTCGGTGATTGATGAAAACTATCTCCACCGACAGAAAAAGACGGAGGTTCGGCAGGAGAAAGACTACTCTGTCAGGCCAGAAAGAGCAATGGCTACTCGGGTGTCTACTGCAGCGACACCCTCAACGCCAATCACTTAAAAGAGAAGGAGGCCGCAAAAAGCCCCTGTGAACAAGGCACACCGTAAAAGCGCTGAACACAAACACCCCAAGTCTGGGGGCATGGTGGTGCACACTGTTTATATGGCTTCCGGAAAAGAGGAAAGCCGTGCTCCGACGGGTTACCGACCGCTCACCCGATCCGTGACAAAAGCTCAGGAGCAACAGCATAAGCTTCAGGAGATGATGACTGCGATGGTCGCACTTACCGGGCCAAAAGAAAGCTCGGAGGCATCATCAGAGCAGCGTCATGAACAAGAAACTGACGCTGACCACCTACGTAGAATTCTCAAAAAGAAGGACAAAGAAGCCGCGGAGCAAGCGGCTTACATAAAACAAATGACGCTCCTTTTCCAAGATATGGTAGGGATGATGTCACAGCCGGACCCTCCAGCTGATGACCCTCCAATCATTGTTGAAAACGATAGAAGGGAGACATCTAATCCTCCTCCGGCTCTTTCAGCAGCCAAGGAAGAAACCCTTTCCAAGGCCGCACTGGATGACTATATAGCTCAGCAAATACGGGCTCATCAGGCGAATGAAGCGGCTGCGCAAATTGTTAGAACCAGACGACCCTACCCAAGCTGGTATGACCAAATCAGTTACCCGCCGGGATATACGATCCCTAAGTTCTACGTATATAAAGGGACAGGGAATCCGCATCAGCATGTCGCTCAATTCAGGGCCTTATGCGGCAATACTAGAGGCGATGACAAATTGTTGCTTCACCAATTCGTCGGCAGCTTAGCAGAAACAGTCTTTGAATGGTATTCAGAGCTACCTAACGACTCTGTCAAAACATTTACGGAGATGGAGCTGCTGTTTACACAAAGATTCGCGAGTGCTAGTGAACACACCCCGATAACAACACTGATAAATGCCAGGATAAGGCCAGGCGAAACGTGGGTCCAATACGCAACACGATGGCGGAACCTATGGTCAAAATGCGAACAACGCATAGAAGAGGAACCTGCGGTAGGCATGTTCGTGGGCACTCTTGATCCACAAGTGACCATCTCGCAATTCATGATGTTCTTCAGGCCGACCACATTCCAGGCCTTGATCGACAAATTAGCCCAAATGGACCAGATGGGCCATGGATCGTCTCCTCCAAAACCCGATTCTCGAAATGAGAAAGGAAAAGGGAAAGTGATCGTCATCGCCAATGCTCAACAACACCCGAGCAACTTAAAGTCGGTCGTTCGCCAAAACAACGTGCGTCCACGCCCATCCCTCGAAGAGAGGTTAGGACGTCCTTACTCGTTTCGTCAGAATAAAACGAGAAGACTGTTCGAGCTGGCAGTGCACAACAGACTCATCAATCTGCCGAGTCCAAAACGTCTGTCGCAGCCAGGCGATCTCAATAATCCCAATTATTGCCCTTACTACCAAACGGTAAGTCACCCGATCGAAAATTGTTTCGTCTTTAAGGGATGGATTGAGGATCAGTACTTACAAGGCAAGTTCGCGCTGTCTGAAAACTGGAAGGTAAGTCCACCACAGCCGCACCCTCCAAGGAAGACGGACACGCCAGGGGCAACTTGTTCTTTTGTCGAGGACGAAAACGAGGGAGAAGACTCGTCAGGCGAATCCAAAGACTGCATAATGACTTGTCATGTGATCTCTCACTCATCGGTGGATGATGAAGAGGCTCCTTTCGCCGAGAAACCGAGAGCGAACCCTGAACCAGAAATTCCACGTCCGTCAGACGAGTTGATCGATGACTTCCTGAATGAGATTCGTCTGAAAGTTAAAGTCAATCAAGAGCGTGAGATGGCCATACTGGAAGGAGCCAAACACCGCCAACTAGACCAAAGAGTCGAGGCACTTTCGTCAAATCAAAAGTCATCCGCTGCGGATAAAAATAAATTCAAGACGAGGAAAAGGTTTGCTAAAGCCCTATCAGTGGGAATGAAGCTACCACCCTCTGAAGAAAATACTCTCGGTGGAGTAGAGATGCATCCCAGCTTCTGCTTATATCATCAGAAGATCATATATCCTACCGAAGACTGCGACTCCTTTAAGTGTTGGTGGCAAGAATATGTCGCTCAAAAGCAACACTTCAACAGGACAAAGCGTGAAGCTCCTAGACATCAGAAAAATGCGATAGATGAGCGCAAAAGAGCCGCCGCCGACTGTCATATAGCCGACTCCAAGGGATCGAAAATTATTACCTTTGGAAGCGACTCTGACGAGGAAGCTGCCCTCAACCCTCTCCTCAAGGAATCCATTTCAAAAATGAAAGAATTGAGGAGTTGCGAGAACGTTCAACCGTGCAGTCGCACGCCACTCAAAAAAAAATCTCGGCCTCGCAAACAAAGGATAGAGCAAAAATGATAAAGAGAAGGGAAAAACAGCCCTCGTAGCCAATACTCAACAGCAATCGAGTGGCTCTAAACTGGTTGTTTGCCGAAACAACAAGCAGCAACCCCTTCAGGAAAAGTTGAAACGTCCTTACTCGTTTCCTTAAAATAAAACAAGGAGACTGTTCGAGCTGGCAGTGTGCGACAGACTCATCAATCTACCGAATCCAAAACATCCGTTGCGTCTAGGCGGTGTTAACGATCTCAATTATTGCCCTTACCACCAAACGGTAGGTCACCTGATTGAGGATTGCTACGTATTCAAAAACTGGGTTGAAGACCAGTACCAACAGGGCAAGTTCGTCATCTCCAAAAACTGGAAAGTGAGCCCGCCACAACCGCACGCTCCGAGAAAGATGGATACACCGGGGTCATCATGCTCAGTCATAGAGAAAACCCCATAGACCGAAAAGTCAGTAAACTAGAGATTCGCCTCGAATATGGCGACAGCGGACCGCAACGTCTTTAAACTAACGGCGGACCGAAACGTCCTTAAACTAACGACGGACCGAAACGTCCTTAAACTAATAATGGACCGCTATGTCCTAAAACTGGCATTGGACCGTAATGTCCTAAAACTTGAAAATGACCGAAATGTCTTTAAACTACTACCGCAGTATCTTCAGGCTGACGTGATAAGAAAAAAAGAAAAGAATAAAAAAAAATAATAATAAAAAACGGTATGTCCATAAGCAAAATGGGCACGGATGAAAACCCGAAAGGGCTCCGTGAGTAAAAACAGCAGGGCTACCGGCGAGTGTTTGTGAAAACCTGAAAGGGCGCAACCTTGTTTAAAAAAAAACAAAAAACGGTATGTCCATAAGCAAAATGGGCACGGATGAAAACCCGAAAGGGCTCCGTGAGTAAAAACAGCAGGGCTACCATCGAGTGTTTGTGAAAACCTGAAAGGGCGCAACCTCGTTAAAAAAAAAAAAAAGGTATGTCCATAAGCAAAATGGGTACGGATGAAAACCCGAAAGGGCTCCGTGAGTAAAAACAGCAGGGCTACCGGCGAGTGTTTGTGAAAACCTGAAAGGGCGCAGCCTCGTTAAAAAAAAAAAAGGTATGTCCATAAGCAAAATGGGCACGGATGAAAACCCGAAAGGGCTCCGTGTGTAAAAACAGCAGGGCAACCGGCGAGTGTTTGTGAAAACCCGAAAGGGTGCAACCTCGTTAAAAGACACTTACAAGGTCCTCTCGACCTTGTAAAGAAAAACCACCCGTGTGAGATCCTTACGACTCATAAGGGAGCGACACACTTAGGGATCCCCACGATTCCTAAGGAGAAAATACACTTGCGAGATCCTCACGACTCGTAAGGAGAACTCTCTTATGGGACCCTCACGGCTCATAAGATTTGAAAGTCTTAAGTTACAGAGATCTAAACCTGTGCTTAAGCAACCCCCACAACCTTCGATATTGCCCTAAAAGTGGCTCAATACTGACCCTTGTATACAATCCATGGGCGTGAATAAACATTTTCCTAATCAAGTCCCACCCGTGACTGGGGATGTGTCCATACGATGAACAACCCTTGTAAGCCCTCTCGACTCATAAGGGGAAAACCCTTTTGTAAGATCCTTACAACTTAGAGGGGAACATACACTTAGGAATCCTCACGATTCCTAAGGAGAAAATACACCTACAAGATCCTCACGACTTGTAGGGAGAAATACCTTTGTGAGACCCTTACGGCTCATGAAGTCAAAAGCCTTAGTCGACGGGATCCTAACCCTGTTCGCTAAGCCACCTTTGTTCAACATCGACAGAGGCAAGTGATGATTCACTCCTGGCAATGTCCCAGTTGTAGCGATGCTGATGCCTAAACCGGTATCAAATTCCAAGCCCCTTCATGGCAAATGATGATTCGCTCCTGCTAATATTCCAGTCGTAGCGATGCTGATGCTAAGATTGGCACCAGATTCCAAGTTCCACACTCGCGATAAAATGTCTACAAGCCAAAAATGCATACGAAATAGCCGAAATGATGGGGCAGCTTGCAACAGAATCAGCAAGTAAAAATGTATGCATACAAAATAGCCGAAATGATTGGACAACTCGCAATAAAAAGTAGCGAATAAAAATAAGACAAATAGCCGAAATGATTGGGCACCGCGAAAAATAGCCGAAATGATGGGGCAATCGCGACCTTCGCGATATAAAAAGCTGAAATGATAGAGCATCGCGGAAAGGAATAAAATAAAAATAAAAATGAAATTTATGCCCTACAGGTGAGATCATATCGATCCCTGTATACAATCCAGGGGCACAAATTAAGGGGGAACTATACCTTCCCGACGGGCTTCATCAGAAAGCAAAGCCAAATCTCGACGGTTCATAGACGACCTAGAGACCATCTCAGCATTCGTCTCGGTACAACAGACGAGATGTCAACGACGACGTTCCTTCGCAGTCCAGCAGGACACAGATGCAACGTCAACAAAAGACCTCACGGTCGAAACAAAGCGGAGCGACGGCAAAATCCCAGCTCCATCGCAGCATTCGTCTCGATACAGCAGACGAGATGTTAACAACGGCGTTCCTTCGCAGTCCATCAAGATGCAGATACAACGCCAACGAAAGACCCCATGGTCAAACAAGCGGAGTAACGGCAAAATCCCGGCTCCACCTTGACATTCGTCTTGATACAGCAGACGAGATGTCACGACAGCGTTCTTCCTCCAACAGGATTCGGACGTGACAAAGCAAACGAAGCGAAGGCCAAATTCCTAGCTTCAAGGTCTTGACGGCAACCCATATAAAGCCAGAAAGACAACTGGAGATCGTCTCACACCCGTGTAGAATGGTCACCACCTCGACGTTCGTCTCGACACAGCAGACGCAACATCATCAAACAAATGGAGCCATGGCAAAATCCCTAGTTCCAAACCTCAACGGTTCATCAGCAACCTAGAGACAATCGCGACGTATGTCTCGATACAGCAGACGAAATGTCACCCCAGCGTTCTTCTTCCAACAGGGATCAGACGCAACCATTAAAACAAACGGAGCCACGGCAAAATTCCAGCTCCACCCCGACGTTCGTTTCGATACAGCAGACGAGTTGTCACCCCCGCGTTCTTCCTCCAGCAGGGATCAGACACGACAATCAAACAAACGGAGCCCCGGCAAAATCCCTAGTTCCAAACCTCGACGGTTCACCAGCAACCTAGAGACAACCGCGACATTCGTCTCGATACAGCAGACGCGATGCCAGCAAACGAAGCAAAGGCCAAATTCCTAGCTTCAGGGTCTTGACGGTAACTCACATAAAACCTGAAAGACTATCGGAGATCATCCCACACTAGCGCGGAGTGGTTATGACTCATCGGGGCTCTCCAAAATGAGCCTAACCTCAAGTAAAAAGCGGCATGGTAAATTCCTAACGCTTGCTCTTCCGACGGTCAAACTGCCTAGGAAGATTGCTTGAAGACGTCTTGTCCAGCCCCCGAAGGGATCAGAGACACGGCAGTTGTAGGGCTACTCGAACAGCACGATTGCCTATCGAGGAATATATCAGCTTATGTGACGGTACGACGGCCAAAACCTTAAGTACCACAGACCCTAACGGACTTCTGTCGTAAAGAGCAGAGGTTAACTGTGACGTTAGGATGTTCTTGTGAGAAATGCTCGATTCGTCTCGACTTGTGAAGAAATTGATGTCTTTGCGAGAACTTCTCGATGCGGCTCGACTCGTGAGATAAAGCCTTAGGCAGTGAGCACAAAAGAAACCTGTTTCCTAAGCACTGGGATCCTGCAAGTTGGCAGAAAACGGTCTCTTGCATACTATCCACGGGTCTCACTCTCCAACGTCGAATCTCGATAAGGAGGGAAACAACCGCTTACGGGTCCTCTCGACTCGTAAGAGGGAAAATTCTCCTATAAGATCCTTACGACTTATAAGAGAAAACGCACTTAGGAATCCTCACGATTCCTAAGGAGAAAATCCACCTACGAGATCCTCTCGATCCGTAGGGAGAAAAGTCTCTATGAGACCCTCACGGCTCATAGAGTTGAAAAGTATTAGGCATCAGATCTGAACCTGCGGCCTAAGCCATCGCTATCTTTTGAAGAAACTAAGATGCTTACGCCATTATCTGTCAACTATGTTTATCAAGACAGCATGCCAATAATAAGGGAAGGGAGAAAGCGACAGAAAGAACATCCGATTTACATTTGACCAAGCACTCGAGACACACTCATTCATGCATGTGCAAAAGACTCAGTGCGAGAAATAAGACAAGCTGGGATAAAAAAAATTTCATCTATATTGCCAAAAATCCTTACAATCATAAAAGCAGTAAATGATAAACAGATTCTACAATGGAATAACCTCAGATCCAGAGCACGGATTGAGGAATTCAAAAGTAAGGCCATCCAGAGTTCTCCTGGCCTTTCTGATTATTCTCGTGCGCAGCCTCTTGCGCTCCTGTGTGTCAAGGTCTTCGGCAAGGCCCCCTATCCTTTGATAAGCAGCGATTATCGTCGTCTGCTGAAAAACTTGATGCAGAATGTCGATGAGGCTGTCCTGCCGTTTCTTCGAGATCAGCCCCGATAGGTACACTGAATGCACCTTGTCTTCGGCATCATCCAGCACATTAAGCGGCATGGCCTCGTGGAACCCCGGGAGTGCCCTCCAGATTTCTCCCAGCACGACTTTCAAGAGAGCAGAGCGGTGAGGGAGCAGCCAACCAATACGTGCATTCAAGCGACCCATGACCTCCGCACACTGGGCATCTGTAAACTCCTGGTCTTGATAACGACCCCGTACGCGGATATCCTCGTAGGTGATGAATTCATGCAGACTGTATAGATGAACAGCCATGATGCCTGAAGAAAACATCAATGGAAGATTAGCAACAAAAAAAAAGAGATAAAGGGGACACAGGAAGTTAAACTCCTCGAAAGCAATGCTCTGCAGACAGGAGTGACACCTGTCAAAATCAGTTATGAGGAGAATTTGAAGAAAATCGCCTAAGAACATTGAGAGCTTTGCTCTGAAAAGATGATATAATAATAATATAAAATGCCATCTTTAACTTCCAAGATCCATGAAGAACTCTTAAGAGTTCTTCTATATGATTTGTAAGGAGCAAAGCTCCATTAATTAAGAAAATCCAAGAAAAATCTTTTAGAGAGCAAAGCTCTATTAATGGAACCCTAATAGGGTTCCCTTTAATTCTCTTTAGACCCCTTTAGAGTAAAGCTCTGCTAAGCAAACCCTAAATGGGTTTTCTTTAGATCAGGGATCTATTGAGAGCAAGGCTCTGTTAATTAAAATTAATTTAATTTAATTCAATTTAAATTAAAATTTTTACCTAAAAGGTTTTAAGAAATTCTAACTCTTGGAGTTCTTAAAGGCAAGAGCAAGGCTCTGAGTTCTGAAAGTAAAATTTTTGAAGATGATAATCATCTCTTGAGGACCAAAGGCCCTATTTATAGGCATCAAATGCCCTTTCAACTTCCAAAAGTTCCCGCAACGGCTGGAATTCTGCCACCGTTGCGCTCACGTTTGGGGCCACGTAAGCGCAACGATGGAGGGGCATTTGTTTACCCCAATCAGAGCAAAGCTCTATTCAAATTCCAAGGTGAGAAAAGAAACAATGCTTCTGTTTTCCTCCAATCAGAGCAAAGCTCTGTCTCGAAAATTAAAGTGAAAATTGAAGTTAAAATAAATGAAGCAACGCTTCAGATCTCCTGCGCTGCGCGCAGAGTGCCACGTGTCAAAATCAGACACGTTAGCGCAGGGAGCGCAGCGCACCCAATCAGAGCAAGGCTCTATTTAAAATTCAAACTTTAATTAAAGAAGCAACGCTTCAGCTGGCCTGCGCTCTGCGCTACGCGCCACGTGGCAGCGCAGTTGCGCTAGCGCAGTTGTGCTGCGCGCCACGTGGCAGCGCAGTTGCGCAAGCGCAGTTGCTGTGCGCTGCGTGACACGTGTCACGCGCTGGGGCGTTTGCGCCAAAACAGAATTAAAGTTCTGAAAGATCTCTCTGATCTTATTGAAACAATAAGATCCTCTTCTGTAAAACAGAAGCCCTTGGATCAAAGATCCAACGGTGGGGAAAATTCCCCAAATCACTCAGAGAAAGATCTCGTTAAAAAATTCAACAAACTTATGGGCACTATATAAAGGACCCTAGACCTCAATTCAGAAGAAGGAACATCATCATTGAGAAACTCTGAAGAATTGGAGAGAATTTCTCAAGAACAAAAAAGGTAAAAACCTTTAGAAAAAAGAGAAAATTCTCTTATGAACGGATCATTGATCTGAGAACAAGATCAATGATTTTCAATAAAAAAGAAAAAAACAAATAATAATAGTGCTTTGCACTTTCTTATGAACCATTGGTTCTTCGAAAACAAGAAAAAAAAAACTTGTTTTCTTTGATTTAAAATCGATCAAAAGATAAAACAGTGCTTTGCACTTGCAAAAAATTGCACTGTTGCGCTCCTGTGTTGGCGCAAGCCACCAGGGAGCGCCACGTGTCAACGGCGCAACAGCGCAGCGCACTGACACAGCGCACTGCGCTGTTGCGCTTGCGCTCCTCAGATCGTGACATGTGTCACCATCGCATGAGTTTGCGCCTTGCGCTCCTCAATTGGCGCAAAGCGCCTGACAAGCCACGTGGGGCTTGTCAGAACTTTGAATGCAATGCATTATTTAAAGGGCGGAGCCCAATTAAAGGACCAAATAAAAAAGGGTAGAGCCCAGTTAAAAAGGTCTAAATGGCCTAAAATAAAATGCTGTGCATTACTAAACATGGGCAAAGCCCTAGCACAGGCCTAATAGGCCAAAAATAAAAACGTTGGACATTTCTTAGCGGGACTTAACCCAATCATGGCCATAAGTCCTCAAATTAAATTGACTGAGCATGTCTGCTCTCTTAAATCAATTTACATCCGGTTCGAGGGTACATCTTTGAACTCCTCTGACATCTGTCGTTGTAATCCTTCAACGACGTCAGAGAGGTGACGGGTCCCGACGACCATATATTAAAAATGGACCACCATGTCCCTAAACTGGAATATAGACCATCATGTCCCTAAACTGGAATATGGACCACCATGTCCCTAAACCGGCAATGGACCCCCATGTCCCTAAACTGGAACATGGACCACTATGTCCCTAAACTGGAACAATAGAGCCCAAATGCTCTTTTGTCGGATCTAAACTATCCCGTTAAGTTGATCTTAGTCTCAAATTAGACAAACGTATCCTTAACAAACGTTTAAGTTGATCTTAGCCTCAAATAGGGTTAACGTATCTTTAAACCTTCAAACAGACTTCAGTCCCAAATTGGACTATAGATCTCCCAACCAACTTTGGTTCAAGGGTACATCTCTGAACTCCTCTGATATCTGTCGTTGTAATCCTTCAACGTCGTCAGAGAGGTGACGGGTCCCGATGGCCATACATTCAATGGACCACCATGTCCCTAAACTGGAACAATCGAGCCCCCAAATGCTCTTTTGTCGGATCTAAACGATCCCGTTAAGTTGATCTTAGTCTCAAATTAGACTAACGTATCCTTAACAAACGTTTAAGTCGATCTTAGCCCCAAATATGGCTAACGTATCCTTAAACCAAAACCCCAAAACCAAATCTAAGAAAATACGGATTTGGACTAATCCACGTCCTACGGGCGACGACATAAATTAGTCTCCGTATACAATCCACGGGCAACCACAAACAAAACAAACACCCACGATACGAAGTGAAATTCTGGAGAAGGAGAAAGTTGTTACCGCGATGCGGTAGCGTAATTAACTGCAGGGGCTTGCGCCTGCAGGGAAGAGCGTCCCCACAATCAAAAACCCCTCAAGCGAGGGGGAATCTGACGAAGTCTGCAACATCGGCCGGATCCGTCTAAACCTTCGATACACGGTGCCATAAATCAACTTGGCATCTTCGGAGAGGTAGACGGATTAAACCATATAGCATTTGCCCCGAATCTCAGGCCTAGACGTTCAGTCTCGGCCGTCTTTCGGAGGGGAACAAGGCCGAATGTTGTGATCGCCAAGGCACCACAAACGAAACTTAAAACGGTGTCTGAACGGCTCTCTGGCGCTCCAGCTGGGGGCAAGACTTCCGGTACGAAGGGCAACATCAAATGTTGCGGATGAGCTCAGGCGATGACTACAACAAGTGCACAATCGATCGTATCTCCAAAATCCTCCATCGCCCGGTCTACGGCGTCTTCCCAAAGAGCCGAAGTATGCCAGGTGCTTAGAACAGAAAAGTTAAGGCAGAAGCGGCTCAGGTATCGAGCCAACAAGAGGGCCAGGACTTCGGCCAAATGGAATTTTGTGAAGTTCCAAGTGCAGGGTCGCCCCGCGACGACGGCTGAGTCGGACGTGAGAATCAGCAATTCCTTCGAGCCTCTGAAGTGGGTTCAGAAAAATGCCATAACCGCAAGAATCAAGAAGACAGTGGTCCGAACAATGCTACAAAGAGACGTGTCCCGGCCCCAATAGAAAAGGTATGACACTGTCTCTTCAAGAGTCTATCGGGCGCTCTGTGCCACACGAAAGCAGCGGGGAAAATCCAGAAAAGAAGTGCCAGCACCATTCAAGAATCCGGCCAGGCCATCCGCCTTCAATCGACTGCCCGCTACCGAAACAGGAGGGCCAAGACAGCGATCCGTGAAATCAGCCGCCGATAATAAAATGACGGCTGGATATGTCGTCCATACGATCTATACGGCGGGCGGGCATCCCAGTGACAACCTTCGCAGCAAAAGCAAGGATGAGGCCACCACATCCCAAGTCCAATCTGGCTTGAATGTGGTTGCCGCTTCCCAAGAACAGCGGCCTCCACTGGATGATGAAAACCCTCTTGATGAGGACGATAGGCAGAAGGACCCTTCGGTCCAGGAAGAGTCAAGCTCAGAGAGCGAGGAAGAGCCGACCTTCCGCCCCAGGACTGCGGAGCAAGAGCTGCTTCAAGAGCTTCGAAAACAGCTCAGGAGGAAAGATAAAGAGATGGCCAAGCTCTATTCGAAGATTGACAATTTAACGAACGTTGTGATGCAGCTTACGGCTCAAATTGCTCGAGCGCCTCCTAATCAAGCACAAGTCGCTACTAATCAGCCGGGTGATGACAATCCGAAGCAACCAATGCATCTTCCTTTGGGTCCAAGACTGGTCGAGCCGCATGAAAGCCGGCCACATTCCGCTTCTGGGGACGCCTTGGCCCCGAATAGCATTATCCTACTAACACAAGATCGGATAATGGATTTGGTCACCAGCAAAGTTAAAACATTGGTGGCTGAAGCTGAAGCTCAGAAAGAAATTGGCAGTAGTGGGCGGTCATATCCCGCACAGTATGATCTGATCGAGTTCCCGAGCGGCTATGTCATTCCTAAGTTCGGAAGATTTGACGGAACGGGGAATGCAAATCAGCACATTGCCCACTTCAAAGCATCGTGCGGAAATACAGGGGGCAACGACACGCTCCTTCTTCGTCAGTTTGTCAACAGCCTGACCGGTGTCGCCTTCGACTGGTACGCGAGTATACCAGACGGGTCCATTATTACCTTTGCCCAAATGGAGTCTCTGTTTCGGCAAAGGTTCATGAGTGTCAGTGATAAAATCTCCATTGCTGACCTTGTGAGGACCAAGCCGGGGAAGAATGAAAGCAACACCGACTTTATCGCCCAATGGTGTAATCTCACGGTCAAGTGCGAACCGCCGCTGGAGCAGGACCAGTCTGTCAGCCTTCTCATTGGGAACCTCAGCAATTGGATGGTCCCGTTCTTGTGTACAGTGGGCCTCAAGACATTTCAGGAGCTAACCAAGAAGGTCCAAATGCTGGAACGCTTAAAGCAAGAGTCCCCGCCGGACTCTCAGAGAGACAAAACTTGGAAAAGCAAGCGGGACGACAACCGTAGAAGCGGAAATTCCAGCAGTACCAATGTCTTCAATGCGTCCGACAATGAAGAAAAGTGAAGGGCGGGCGAATCCAAAACCAATCGGTCTCGAAAGCCATTGTTGGGAGGAGATGGGCCTTCCTTAGAGGAGAAGAAGAACAAGGTTTACTCTTTCAGAAGGGACAAGGTCCGCAAGATATTTAAAGATGCCTTGAACAACGACCTACAATTGCCGGAGTCGAAAAGACCCCAAGAAGCAAAAATGACCGACAATCCCCTGTATTGCCCGTACCACCGAGTAGTGAGCCATGCGACCGAGGATTGCTATATCTTCAAAGACTGGGTCGAGAAGCAGTACAAGGCCGGAGAGATCGAGCTGTCCAAAAGCGTGTTGATGAACAATCAAGTTGCAACCACCAACTTTATACAGACAGAAGCTGAAGCCTTCTGGGAGCAAACAGCCGAACCCGCTGCCCTGAGCAATGAAACGGACTCATCGCGGCCTCCGTGGAGTACGCACATATCGAAAAAGATGAAGAAGATGCTAAAGCTGCTTCAGAAAAAGCCCAGGATGGAATGGGAAGGACAGAAGAATCCTATCAGTCCAGCTGCCAATGCAGCTCCATCAGGCTCATAATCCAAGAAGCTCAAGAAGAAGAAAAGTACAGCTCGGCGCGAAAAAGAGTCTGCAGGGAGATCGACCATTCAAAAATATATCGATTCCCTCGAAGAATATGAATAAAAGGAAAGAACATTGATTCAATTAAAGGAGTTCTTCCCTGTACAAGCGGCTGAAATTCCGGAGGAGTTAGAAGAAGACTCCAATGAAAAGATCCCAGTAGTGACCTGCTACGCCATCCATCTTGGCAGCGACTCGGAAGAGGAGCTCTGTTTTTCCGAAGAGGACGAGGATCTCGCCACAACGGCCAATTAAATACAGCTCAGAAGCGGCAGGGCTCTACCGCCAAATCAGGGCAACGCCCCAAAAGGGAAGGAAAAACAAGTCGCTAATGAAGAAGATGGCAGAGAACCGGCTGATGAAAACATAAGTCCTTCCTCGGTGGACTATAATGTCTTGGCACATCTCCGGAAGCTTCCGTCTCTCCTGAGCATCTACGACGCCTTGATCCTATCTAAGGAGCTTAGAGATGTTCTCATTCACGCTCTACAAAACCCCGAGCGGTATCAGGTTCACTTTGTGGAAATTAACATGAAAGAAGCCCAGCACGCTTTGCATGCCGCCGCAGTCATATTTAAGGATGAAGACTTGCTATTGGGAACGGCTGAGCACAATCGGCCGCTTTACGTGACTGGGTACAACGACGGAGATCGGATTAATCGCATATTGATTGATCCGGGGTCTTCAGTGAACATCATGAACTTGCGGACGCTGAAGAGTTTGTCAATGGACGTCCGACACCTGTCAAGGGAAAGGATTGTCATTCATGGTTTCAACCAAAATTGCCAGCAAGTTCTGGGGTCCATAGCTCTGCCAATCAAATTCGGGGATCTGCAAACTGAAGCTAAGATATACGTGATCAACGCCGACACTTCTTATAAGATTCTCTTAGGGCGGCCGTGGCTCCACGATTATGGCATCATTCCATCAACTCTCCATCAATGCATGAAGTATACTAAAAATGGCGAAGAAAGACGCATTGACGGAGACATCCAACCGTTCGGTGTGCATGAAGTCCGATATGAAGATTCTCGGTACTTTATGAACCACCAAAATGCTAAGCCACAACTGACTGAGGATAGACCGGCCCCAAGACTCAAAAGCAAATCTGCGCCGGCTGTCACTTTCAAAAGAAAAAATGCCCAAGTGCGTCCGCATTTCGGTAGCGACACTGATGAGTCCGACGCTGGAAGTCCGTCTTTCCGTAAAACTCGCCCTCATTTCGGTAGCGATACAGATGAATCTGTCACTGAAGCCCCATCTAGCAGTAAAGTCCGCCCTCATCTTGGCAGCGACACCGAAGAGTCAGAGGAAGAGGACCTGTCGTGCAACAGCGGTGCAGATTGGACCCCCATGCAAAAGGCGAAACTACGAGAGACCTTCAAAATTGCAGAAGGGTCCCTAGCCGTCACAAGTGTACCGGAGTAGATGTGCAAAGAGCTCGATGCGTTGTCAGTCTCCACCGTGGACCAGCTGAAAACTTTCTACGTCCCCGGAAGGAAAAGTGGACAGAAAGGCATCCTGTTTTATGGGTCAAACCTCGTTGTGCACCTGGACGATTTGTCTGTCGCGTGCCTTCCATATGAGAGAGGCATAAGAGCCGTCCTCAATCCCAGATACTATGCGCCCGAGATGTGGGAATATTTCAAAAAGTACGGATGCCGGTTATATCAAACGGAGTCCGAAGCAAAGTTTTATGAAGGGCTATGGCATCCGCCCCAGGTCCGAGCACTCAGCGATGGACGAATTCCAGATAGACGGGGCATAGGCTTCATTCAACCGGATTCTAAGGCATGCTACATGACCCATATTGGGGAAGCCAGCGAAGAGTCAAATAATGAAGACGAGTTAGCCGAGCCAGAAGAAGCTCCTCAAGAGCTCGAAGATGGCGGACAAGCAACCTTTGACGAGCTAACCGAGATTGACTTAGGAACGCCCGATAATCGAAAGCCGACCTACATCAGCTCACTCTTGTCAGAGGAAATGAAAGAACAGATAATTGCCCTGCTGCATGAGTTCGTCGACTGCTTCGCGTGGACATACAAAGAAATGCCTGGCCTTTCCCCTGAAGTGGCCGTGCATAAACTGGCTATATCTCCCGATGCTAAGCCAGTTAAACAAGCTCCTCGAAGAATGAGAAGGGAACTAGAAGAAAAAGTCATCGAGGAAACCAAGAAGCTCCTCGATGCCGGCTTCATCAGGGAAGAGAAATATGCGGACTGGATCGCATGCATAATCCCAGTGAAGAAGAAAAATGGGCAGATCCGAGTTTGTGTCGATTTCAGGGACCTCAACAAGGCTTGTCCTAAAGATGACTTCCCGCTACCGGTCATGGAAATGATGGTCGATGACACCTCAAATTACGAGCTGTTCACCTTTATGGATGGCTCGTCTGGATATAATCAGATCAAAATGTCGCCGGAGGATGAGAAGCACACGGCATTCCGAACCCCGATCGGAATATATTGCTACAAAGTCATGCTGTTCGGACTGAAGAACGCAGGTGCTACATATCAAAGGGCAATGAGTAATATCTTTGATGACCTAATCCATAAAGTCGTCGAATGTTATGTTGATGATCTGGTCGTCAAAACTAAAGCCAAGGCCGACCACATCCAAAATCTTAGGACCGTTCTCACCAGACCGAGGGAGTACGATCTAAAAATGAATCCTCTGAAGTGCGCTTTTGGCGTGTCATCGAGAAAATTCCTGGGCTTTATAGTTCGACATCGAGGGATCGAAGTTGACCCATCCAAGATAAAGGCCATCATGGAAATGCCCCCTCCGAAGAGTCTGACGCAGCTAAGATCTTTTCAAGGCAAGCTTGCTTATATACGGAGGTTTATCTCAAATTTATCGGGAAGATGTAGGCCCTTCTCAAAGCTCATGAGGAAAGGAGCTCCTTTTGTGTGGGATGCCGAATGTCAAGAGGCATTCGAAAGCATCAAACGGTACTTGTTGCACCCTCCAGTGTTGGCCGCTCCCACTCCAAATAAACCGCTGATTCTCTATACTGCCGTGCTAGATGAGTCACTCGGTGCGCTCCTTGCCCAGAACAACGAGGAGGGAAAAAAGAATGCACTCTACTACCTCAGTCGAACTTTAGTTGGGGCGGAACACAACTACTCCCCGATCGAAAAGCAATGCTTGGCTCTGATGTTTGCTGTGAAGAAGATGAGGTACTATCTGCTCGCTCACCGGGTTATGCTGATCTCCAAGGTCGACCCACTCAAACACTTGATGACCAAAGCAAGCCTAGCCGGCAGAATGGCAAGATGGGCTGTCATGCTACTTGAGTTTGACATAGTTTATATTCCTCAGAAAGCAGTAAAAGGGCAAGCTCTTGCAGACTTTCTCGCTGCTCATCCCATACCAGAAGGGTCACCACTCAATTGCGAGTTACCCGACGAACAAGTGCTGCACCTCGAGGAAGACGAGCCATGTTGGGAGCTCTACTTCGATGGGGCCTCATCGATAAGGACCTCCAGTAAATTAAGTGTCCCGGAGATAAAAGCAGGGATAGGATTGGTATTCATCACGCCATCAATGGGAACCCTACGGCGTTCTTTTGCTCTCACCGAGCCTCGTACAAACAATGAGGCTGAGTATGAAGCTCTGATAGCTGGTTTGGAGCTCGCTATAGAAATGGAAATCCTTCGGCTACGGGTTTACGGTGACTCCCAGCTTGTCGTCAACCAAGTAAGCGGCGACTATAAGATATACAAACCCGAGTTGGCTCGGTACAGAAGCCGGGTGGTGGAACTCATGAAATGGTTCACTCACATTGAACTAACGAGAGTCCCTAGAGCGTTGAACGGAAAGGCTGACGTACACGCTCGCTTAGCCAAGGAGCTGGTTGATCCTGACATGGGCGAAATTCTGATCACAGTCAGGAGCCGGCAAATTCTACCCCTGTCTCTTTACGAGAAGAAGAAAGCGCGGAACAGAAGAGCAGTCCCCCCGAAGAAGCTTCGATCGTTCAAGACGAGCCCGATTGGAGAGAACCCTTCATAGAGTACTTTCGATACAACAAGCTGCCCGAAGAAAAATCTGTGAGGATTCAGCTGAAGAAAAGAGCTCTCCGATACGTGTTTGTAAATGACTCGTTATACCGCAGGTTATATGACCAACTCTGGCTCAGGTGTCTGTCATTAGCCGAAGCCCAAAAGGTCATGAAAGATGTTCACTCGGGCGTTTGCGGTGCTCACCAATCTGGCCCCAAGATGCGACTTCAAATCAAACGGCTTGGGTATTACTGGCCCACCATGATAGGGGATTGCGGAGAGCATGCAAAGAAATGTCAGATCTGCCAAATCCATGGTGATTTCATTCACAAGCATCCCAATCCGTTGCATCCTACGGTGGCGTCGTGGCCCTTCGAAGTCTGGGGCACCGACATTGTTGGCCCAATTGATCCTCCGTCATCCAAAGGCCACCGGTTCATACTGGCTGCGACAGACTACTTTTCCAGATGGGCTGAAGCTGTCCCGCTAAAAGAAGTCAAGACAAAAGATATTCTGACATTCTTCCAGCATAATATTCTATACCGCTTCGGTACACTGAGAAGAATCATTTCTGACAACGGGCCTTCTTTCAAGAGCTTCAATGTCTCAAGGTTCGCTACTCAGCACAAGATAGACTGGAGATATTCCTCCATCTATAATCCAAGAGCCAATGGGCTAGCCGAAGCCTTCAATAAGACTCTATGCAAGCTCCTGAGGAAAAATGCTTCAACCAACAAGAGAGACTGGAATCTCAAACTTCATGAGGCGTTGTGGGCATATCGTACCACGCACCGTACTCCAACTCAGTGCACTCCATACTCATTGCTCTTCGGAGTGGAGGAGGTCCTCCCCCTCGAAGTCGAAGTTCCAAGCTTAAGAATGGCCATTCAGCACGAGTTGACGGAGGAGGAAAATGTTCTCCTTCGACTTGAAGAGCTCGATGCCCTTGAAGAAAAGAGGCTCGCGGTGCAGCAAAATCTGGAGCTATACCGAGCCCAAATGTCACGGGCCTATGACAAGATAACCCGTCTCCACACTTTCAAGAAAGGTGAATTGGTATTGGTCCTCAAAAGACCGATCATCCCCAATCGACATGCCACGGGAAAATTCGAGCCAAACTGGGAAGGACCATACATCATCGAGAAAGTGTTCGACGGAGGATCCTACCAACTAATAAGTGCCGAGAGAGAAAGGCCCATGCCATCCATCAATGGCCGATATCTCAAGAAATACTACACGTGAATACTCTAAGTCGCAGGCGAATTGAGCACATCAGCCCTACGGTCTGGATCATACATCCTGCAAAACCGTATACAATCCACGGGCGTAAATGACCCCTATCTCTCCCAAATCCTGCCGGTGAGACTACTTTTAAAGTCCCACCGGCGGCAAAAAAAAAAGAAGAAGAGAAGAAGAAGAAGAAAGAAAGAAAGAAAGAAAGAAAGAAAAACGGTATGTCCACAAGCAAAACGGGCACGGATGAAAACCCGAAAGGGCTCCGTGAGTAAAAACAGCAGGACTACCGGCGAGTCTGTGAAAACCCGAAAGGGCGCAAACTCGTGAAAAGAGATGAAATACACTCACAAAGTCCTCTCGACCTTGTGAGGAGAAAACCCCTGCGTGAGATCCTTACGACTCACAAAAGAGCAACACACTTAGGAATCCTCACGATTCCTAAGGAGAAAATACACCTGCGGGATCCTTACGACTCGTAGGGAGAAAATGCTTTTATGGGACCCTCACGGCCCATAAAATTGAAAAGCCTTAGGTGATAGGGCCCCAAACCTGTCTCCTAAGCCATCGTTCCCCAACGGGCAACGGCAAATGATGAGTCGCTCCTGGCATTTCGCTTCAGTGTTAGCGGTGCTGATGCCGACCAAAAACCCAAATCCCAAGTCCTCCCAAGGCAAATGATGAGTTGCTCCTGGTATTATTCCAGTGTAGCAATACTGATGCCAAACAAGATCCAAATTCCAAGTCCCCAAACGGTGAATGATGAGTCGCTCCTGGTACCACATTCCAGTGCAGCGATACAGACGCCAACCAAAATCCAATTTCTTAAAATTCTCCCAGCCCTACGGTTGGTCCCCAAGTTGACTACCGTATACAATCCACGGGCTCAAATAATTCTCGTCATACCCATGCCCCACCACAATTACTAGTTACGCGGCTGGTCTCCGTCTTTGGAATTATGCTCTATTGAGAAGACCCACTCATGTGTCCTCACGATACATGAGGAGAACAAACCTTTGTGGGATCCTTATGACTCATAAAGGAAAAACACACTTAGGAGTCCTCACGACTCCTAAGGAGAAAATACACCTGCGGGATCCTTACGACTCGTAGGGAGAAAATGCTTTTATGGGACCCTCACGGCCCATAAAATTGAAAAGCCTTAGGTGATAGGAACCTAAACCTATCTCCTAAGCCATCGCTCCCCCAACAGGAATAGGCAAATGATGAATTGCTCCTGGCACTTGTGCTTCAGTGTTAGCAACGCTGATGCCTACCCTAACCCCAAAATCCCAAACTCCAATCCAATAGACCCCTAAGTCTTTAAACTAGGGACAGATGACCCCTAAGTCGTTAAACTAGGAACAGATGACCCCTAAGTCGTTAAACTGGGAACGAGGGAAATCTCCTCATGGCAGATGATGATTCGCTCCTGGTACCATATTCCAGTGCAGCGATGCTGATGCCAAACCAAAACCAAAATCCCCAAATCCTGTCATGACAAATGATGATTCGCTCCTGGTACCATATTCCAGCGTAGCGATGCTGATGTCAACCAAAATCACATCAAGTCAGCAAAACAACCAATGACCTCCCTGGCAGAATCAAATTCCACTTCGGAAACAAGTCAACTTCATCCCTGACACCGCAAGAAGCAGAGCAAGTCAAATCCAGCACCGACCGTCCAAGTCGCAAAAAGGGCAGAATCGACCGTCCACGTCGCTAAAAGGGCAGCACCGACCGTCCAAGTCGCAAAAAGGGCAGAACCGACCGTCCACGTCGCTAAAAGGGTAGCACCGACCGTTCAAGTCGCAAAAAGGGCAGTATCGACCGTTCAAGTCGTAAAAAGGGCAGTACCGACCGTCCACGTCGCTAAAAGAGCAGCACCGACCGTCCACGTCGCAAAAAGGGCAGAACCGACCGTCCAAGTCGTAAAAAGGGCAGAACCGACCGTCCAAGTCGCAAAAAGGGTAGTATCGACCGTCCACGTCGCTAAAAGGGCAGCATCGATTGTCTAAGTCGCAAAAAGGGCAGAACCGACCGTCCACGTCGCTAAAAGGGCAGCACCGACCGTCCAAGTCGCAAAAAGGGCAGAACCGACCGTCCACGTTGCTAAAAGGGCAGCACCGACCATCCAAGTCGCAAAAAAGGCAGTACCGACCGTCCACGTTGCTAAAAGGGCAGCACCGACCGTCCAAGTCGCAAAAAGGGCAGAACCGACCGTCCACGTCGCTAAAAGGGCAGCACCGACCGTCCAAGTCGCAAAAAGGGCAGAACCGACCGTCCACGTCGCTAAAAGGGCAGAACCGACCGTCCAAGTCGCAAAAAGGGCAGCATCGACCGTCCACGTCGCTAAAAGGGAAGCACCGACCGTCTACGTCGCTAAAAGGGCAGCACCGACTGTCCACGTCGCTAAAAGGGCATCACCGACCGTCCACGTCGCAAAAAGGGCAGCACCGACCGTCCACATCGCTAAAAGGGCAGCATCGACCGTCCAAGTCACAAAAAGGACAGAACCGACCGTCCAAGTCGCAAAAAGGGCCGCATCGACCGTCCATGTCGTAAAATGGGCAGTGCCAGCTTCCCAAAAGGTGGGAACCGAATCAAGTCGCCTCCACGAGAAAGAAGATCCATCAATTTCATGCACACGACCCACATATATGGTGTGCATTTATTGATGGGGGGCAATTTGTTGGGGTAAAAATTTACACCCCGATTGACCAAGTCAAAATCAAAGTCAACCTTAAGCCAAGTGGGCCCAAGCCCAGATCCAGTAGGCCCATGCCCGGGTCGAGCCCGAACATGAAGCGGCCGGCCTCCCCCTATGCCAAGATAAAAATTTTGTAATAAATAATTTTGTTGCATTTATTTTATTTTATTTTATGGATAAATGTAAGAAAAATAGGCATAAAGCCAAATTTTTGTAAAGCCCATGACTTATCTGCAAAAAGAAATGGCACATGAGCCATGGGATAGGCAAAATGCCATTTTGTGAAGCCCAAGGGGCTATGTGTAAAGTGTATAGCCTATAAAGGCAAAGATAATGAAAATATCTCACAACTTTTCTCTTTCCAAAAATCTTAGATCTGAGATCTTTTCTCCTTCTTCAAGGTTCCAAAATCTTCTTCTTTTTTTTGAATTAAATCAAGAGTTTTACTCTTCATTTTATAAAACAAAATAGTTTTTCACCACAAAACCCACAAATGGGAGCTTGGATCTGTTATTAGATCTCAAAAAGGAGAGATTTTTAGATCTCACATCTCTTGATCTTCAAGATCCAGCCAACAGAGGAGGAAGAAGAAGAACCCCCTTCATTAACCAAAACATTTTAGGAGTTTAACTCCACTCTAAACCCTATTTCTGGGACTAAAAGCCCCTTTTTGGTCGCTAGCACTCTGCGCTCAAGCGCAAAGCGCCCACGTGCCGACACGTGACGCGTTTGCGCTCAGGTGCCCAGCGCAAAGCGTCCACGTGCCGACACGTGGCGCGCTTGCGCTCCAGCGCCCAGCGCTCGAGCGCAAAGCGCCCACGTGCCGACACGTGGCGCGCTTGCGCTCCAGCGCCCAGCGCTCGAGCGCAAAGCGCCCACGTGCCGACACGTGGCACGCTTGCGCCCAAGCGCAAAGCGCCCACGTGCCGACACGTGGCGCGCTTGCGTCCAAGCGCACACCGCTCGAGCGCAAAACGCCCACATGCCGACATATGGCGCGCTTGCGCCCAAGTGCCTCGCGCTCGAGCGCAAAGCGCCCACGTGTCGGCACGTGGCGCGCTTGCGCCTAGGCGCACAGCACCTGAGCGCACAACGCTCAAGGCGCTGGCCCCACGCATCGTTTAGATGTCTTTTCCCCCCTTTATATATATATACATGTATATATATACATATGTATACATATGTACATACACACATACTCCACGACACTGTCCCTGTTAGAAAAAACACACGTAATCGGAGGGACCCCCGTAAAAACTCTGCGTGGCTTCCGAT
The DNA here is from genome assembly GCA_030015575.1 of Agapanthus africanus. Taxonomy (NCBI): domain Eukaryota; kingdom Viridiplantae; phylum Streptophyta; class Magnoliopsida; order Asparagales; family Amaryllidaceae; genus Agapanthus; species Agapanthus africanus. The sequence continues at coordinate 892,306,155 of JASDDO010000024.1, forward strand.
ATATTTAAAACCCCCCTCCAAAACAAAACATACGTACACTGCACATTGAGTTCGCATGACCAGTTTAATCCGTTAATCGGAGGTTCCCTCGCCCCAAAGGCGAGGGGTAATTAACGGCAGCTTAGTCCGCGGCTGCCGGAGATTCGGATCCCCACAATCATTAAACCCCGGCCTTCCCTAGGCAGGGGGAATCTGTAGTACGCCTGACAAGCGCGCGTGTATTCCCATCTCAATGGGGTGACGAAAAACACCCTACATAAATACTTGGGGTGTATTTTGAAAAGTATACAAAAGTATTTTTACATAAAACCCCTCAAGTTCTATAAATTACCCTAAGGACCCTAGTAAATATAGGTTTAAGCGGGACCAATCTCTTGAGCCTCAGCGAGCCGGAGAAGTGGGTGCTTGTCTATTTAAGGTAGACAACTTAACAATGGTGTTATCAACACGGTAATCGTCTTTGAAAAAGACACAAATCCTGCCGCCCATGTGCAGCGGTTACCGATAACATCAAAACAATCAGGACTTCAATTTCTTTTCTAATTGTTCCGACTCAGACTGAGTCTCTTCTTAATAATCTGACTTGAATATGATTCAAGTACAATCTACAATATTACAATTCAAAATGAATCCATGAATCCATATATTCAATCTATTCAATCTGTATTGACTGAACCGAACCATGTATATACTTCCATTTACATGATTCTCCAGTTACATCCATGATTCTCCAGTTACATCCATTTACTGATATCATGGTTTCGGCAAGTTATCCAATTATACAATCTATATTACAAGACAATACAAGTTGCAATACAATTCAAACAATACTACAATACAAAACAATACTTCGCGGGGTTTAAGAAGTAGATTGGTACGGAAGGTGTTAGAAATGACACGAGACTGTAAGATTAAGACACCTAACCTATATTCAGTTGCTATTGTACCGTGGCATAACGGTTCCTTGTACTTTCCGTTTGCCCTAATCTCTAGCATATAGAGACTCCTCTCGTATACACTGGCATCCTTCTGTACCAAGCCACAAACAACAGCGCTAACACTAAATACTCATATAATACAACTTTAAAAGCTATCTTCTCTTTTTGTCTATTCTATTTCTCCCTTATCCTTGGGACTTACCGAGCGATTTGTTCGCTGACGACATTCTCTTTCTTTTTCTTTGAATGTCGTTAGGTGATTCGGATCTTCTAGAGATTGAGCCTACTAGCGAGGACTTGGACCAGCTTGCATACGATCCAGAGCTCTAGTTACATTGTACACTTTTATTTCAGTACTTTTCCTTTTCTGTTATGCCACCGTTTAGGCATTGCTTCTTTCAGATGTATTTACTTTTTCATGCATTGTACAAAAAGAATGTGAATAAATAAAGTTGTTGTTTTATTATATCTTATCTCTTGTGCATTTATATTTATATTGCTTAGACACGCTTAGCGTATTTACTTCAGAGTAAATATGTAGCGGCCTCGTCGCGTCCTCTGCCCGTACACTGGGAAGCGGGGCATGACAGGTTTTGTTGGTGGCCCATACAACCTCAAACCCATTGAGATCCACACGCTTCAGGAACCTGCCTCCAGATCCAATCTCAGCCGTCAATCGCCGCCATCAGCAGATCGACGGAAGGCAACATCTGAAGGAGATCTACGCCTCCATCAATAAGCCTCTACGCTAAATCTATTATATTTTCTTCTTTTTCTTGATTTTTTTGTTTCCGATCTTGAACAGATTGGTTTGTTTATCTACCAGAATTAAACATCTGATACCACTTTGAAAAACAGACCATGCTCATGAATTCAAAAAACAATGCCCTAAATAATGCAGAGAGTTTTTTTAGCAGAGTTTAATAGAGTTGAATAATGAAAAAATATAAAAAGAGTTTTAGAGAGGATTTCAAACGAGCACCTTATATGATAAAACCAAACACCCAGATTCTTTCTGATGAGCTCTTTTTCGGGCCTCCGTCAGATGTTGTCTTCCGTTGATCTCGCGGTGAACTTAGCTGATTATCCTTCATTGCGTGTGGGTCTCAATAGGTTTTTGGAGGAAGAGGTGAGGTGAGGAAGCTGTTGCCGAGTACCTGCAAAGAAGTCCCGGGGTGGTTTGGTACCACCAAGGACCCTCCGACGCTCAAATTAGTGATGAGATCCGAGCAGAGTAACGGCATAGAAGTGTAAAAAATGGCTTACTTGACCCCTCTGTGATGGGGTTTTTTATAGCAGCGGCAGCATGCAGCAGCAGGCATGAAGATCTCGCCGGCAGTTACGCTCTCGACGTCACGCCTGCGTAAGGAGCGGATCGCCCATTAATGAGGATCACGATGGCGTGGAACGTGGGATGTTGCTGGCGGAGAATCTACGTATGGCGAGATTCGCGGAGCGGCGGTTGAGCCTGTGAGCGGTGCCGTTGGTCGGTCGATGAGACCGAGGAAGATGACCTTGGCGGGAGAGCTCGCGGACGAGCGGGAGAGCCGAGGTATCTTGGTTCTGTGGTAGCCCGGAGACGAGCTGTGAGGCCGAGGAGTCCAATTGTGCAGGGGGCTCGGAGGTGAGCCAGCGTTTGTTTGCAGCTCGGGTACAGGGGTGGCCTGGTCGGCTCCTTGTAGGCCTTTCTTCTGAGTTCTTGGACACATCATCTGCCACGTGTCGTGATCCAATGGACCAATATTGAGCATCATCATTAGCCCCCCACTCTTGTCCCGACCAGCTAGCGGGTCGAGTCAGGAGTGGACTGCCGGGCCGCCCGGAATAAGCTCCCTCCTAAGGTTTCGTCGGGACGCATCCCTGGGCTGTCAGCTGTGTTTTCTGCCAGGGAATTAGGGCGAGATCTCTGCACTTAAGGAAGGTGCGCCGGTTCGTGCATCCTGCCACTGAAGCGACGGTCCACGCGTCAAGCATCGGTTGGCCGACGCGACGTGTGCAGACCTGTGGCGTTTGATGGGGCGCGGTCCAGTGCGGGAACGACAAGTGGAGCGATCGGCCGTCGAGTTGATTTCGATCACTTACCGAGTGTGCCAAGTGCTGCTGAGAAGGAGGCATCTTCATGGCCCCGAAGTCGAGGGGGGATTACTCAGACTTGGATAGACCTGATGTTTCTTGTTGGGGCTTCGGATCCGCGGCATGTGATGGGCTCAGTGGCTTCGTTATGAGGCCTACTAACCTGCAGCGTCTGTCGGGCAGGAGGATGCCTGCTGGGGATGACCGAGTAGGGAAGCTGCTCGGTTGATATTGGTGAGGGCCTTGACCCCTGGCGTTGCGAGTAGGGAAGCTACCGGCCAGGGATAGTCGAGTCTGGAAGGACTTTGATCCTTGTCTTTGTTGGGTAGGAAGCTACCCGCCGGGATGCGCCGAGTAGGAAGGGGCTCGGCGGCCTCGCGAAGAGGGCTTCTGATCCTCAGCGTCTGATGGGCAGGAGGACGCCCGCTGGGGATGCGCCGAGCAGGAAGGAACTCGATGGCATCACGATGAGGGCTTCAGACCATCAGCGTCTGATGGGCAGGAGGATGACCGCTGGGATGCACCGAGCAGGAAGGAACTCGGCGGTCTCACGATGAGGGCTTGAGATCCTCAGCGTCTGATGGGCAGGAGGATGCCCGCTGGGGATGCGCCGAGCAGGAAGGAACTCGGCGGCCTCACGATGAGGGCTTCAGACCATCAGCATCTGTTGGGCAGGAGGATGCCCGATGGGGATGCGCCGAGCAGGAAGGAACTCGACAGCCTCGTGATGAGGGCTTCAGACCATCAGCGTCTGATGGACAGGAGGATGCCCGCTGGGATGCGCTGAGCAGGAAGGAACTCGGCGGCCTCACGATAAGGGCTTGAGATCCTCAGCATCTGATGGGCAGGAGGATGCCTGCTAGGGATGCGCCGAGCAGGAAGGAACTCGGCGGCCTCACGATGAGGGCTTGAGATCCTCAGCATCTGATGGGCAGGAGGATGCCCGCTGGGGATGCGCCGAGCAGAAGGAACTCGACGGCCTCACGATGAGGGCTTCAGACCATCAGCGTTTGATGGGCAGGAGGATGCCCGCTGGGATGCGCCAAGCAGAAAGGAACTCGGCGGCCTCACGATGAGGGCTTAAGATCCTAAGAGTCTGATGGGCAGGAGGATGCCCGCTGGGGATGCGCCGAGCAGGAAGGAACTCGGCGGCCTCACGATGAGGGCTTGAGATCCTCAGCATCTGATGGACATGAGGATGCCCGGTGGGGATGCGCCGAGAAGAAGGAACTCGGCGGCCTCGCGGTGAGGGCTTGAGATCCTCAACGTTGAAGGGGACATGGGAGGCCTGTTAAGGATGGCCGAGCAGGGTAGCTGCTCGGTGCCTCTTTCCGAGGGCTTTGACCTTTAGCGCTGGAAAGGCCATGAGAGGCCTGCTAAGGATGGCCGAGCAGGGTAGCTGCTCGGTGCCTCTTGGCGAGGGCTTTAATCCTTGACGTTGGAGGGGCCGTGAGAGGCCTGCGAAGGATGATCGGGCAGTGAAGCTTCGCGGTTGCCTCTTGGCGAGGGCTTTGATATCTGGCGTCGTGGGTAGGCAACTACCAGTCTGGGATGATCGAGCTGGGTAGCCGCTCGGATGCCTCTTGTGAGGGCATTGATCCCTGGCGTCGTGGGTAGGGAGCTACCAGCCGGAGATGACCGAGCGAGGGTCGGGCTCGGTTGCCTCTTGCGAGGGCTTTTGATCCTTCAAGACGGGGACCGAGCAGGGTTGCTGCCCAGTTTCTTTTGGCGAGGACTTTGATCCCTGTTGGTTGTGGTAGGAAGCTACCAGCCGGGGATAGCCGAGTAAGGACCTGACTGCCTCTGGGAGGACTTTGGTTCTTGGCGCGGGAAGAGCTATAGAGCTGTAAGAAGCCTACCAAGGACCCTTGGCCGGGCAGGGTTACTGCCCGGTGCCTTTTGGCGAGGGCTTTTGTCCTGAAGGATAGCCGAGCGAGGGATCCTCGGGCTCGACTGCCTCTGGGAGGGCTTTCTGATCCCTGGCGTTGCGGTAGGGAAGCTACCCGCCAGGGATAGCCGAGCGAGGGATCTTCGAGTTTGACTGCCTCTGGGAGGACTTTCTGATCCTTGACGTTACGGTAGGGAAGCTACCCGCCAGGGATAGCCGAGCGAGGAATCCTCGGGCTCGACTGCCTCTGGGAGGGCTTTCTGATCCCTGGCATTGCGGTAGGGAAGCTAACCGCCAGGGATAGCCGAGCGAGGGATCCTCAGGCTCGACTGCCTCTGGGAGGACTTTCTGATCCCTGGCGTTACGGTAGGGAAGCTACCCGCCAGGGATAGCCGAGCAGGGTAGCTGCTGGGCTGCCTCTTAGTGAGGGCTTAGATCCTTGGGCGAGGCTGCTCTTGCTCGCGGTCGGCCTGCCGTTTGTCCCTCAGGTATGCAGCGATATGTCTGGATCGGATGAGCTCTTCGATGTAGTCCCTAAGTTGCTTGCAATCCTCCGTGGCGTGGCCTAGCACCCGGTTGAAAGCACAGTAGGGGCCCCGGGTCCGCTTTGCGGCCTGACGCGGGATCGAAGGGAACTTGAAGAACCCCCCATTTTGGGCTTCCTTCAGCAACACCACGAGGAAAATGTTGAGCGGGGTATACTCCTTTAACTTAGGGTGGTAGGGTTGCTGACGCTCCGGCCTCTCCTCCCGAGCCCTCTTCTTCTGGTTGGGCCGTTCTGCCCGGGGAAGGCTAGCATTCACCTCGGATTCCAGCTGGACCTCGCGCTCGGTCCACGCCTTGACCTCGGCCATGGTCTTAGGTTGCGCCAGCGTGAAGGAGCGTAACCATTCCTTGTGCCTCAGGCCAGATCTGTAACAACTCCAATTTTTGTATACATAAATTTGATTCAAATTTGAAGTATATTTGGAGTATTTAATGTTGCTGTTATCACTTTAAGTATTTATTTTCCCACAATAATTACAAGAAGGAGCTTGTAGCTTATTGGTAATACCTTGCACTGCTGAACCAAGCCACCAGAGTTCAAATCCCACACCCCACATTATTTTTAGATTATTTTTCTTTTAAAATTCTTGGAAGCCCAACAGTCCACAGGCCATAACTCCCAAAAGTTGAACTGAACCCTAAAAAGTGAATATACCAGGAGCTACGTCGGAGGACCCCCCACCCATAGACCACCGGACTCGGCCGGACGGCCGAGTCCCCAAAATGAAAGTTTTGGCTTTTCGTCTTCTAAACTCCCCTGTATACTCTAATTTAATGGATCGGTTCCCGAATTTTAAATACACCCTATTTACTACAAATTTTAATGTTTTTTCTTTAATTTTTACAATTTTTTTAAAAATAAAAACCTTTCACCTATCCTACCCTAGCCTACCCTATAAATAGACCCCCTAACCTCTACCCTCTCATCCCAAAACACTAGGTTTACTTTCTCAAAATTTTTACAAGAAGGGTGTATTTTGAAATCAAGTTCACGGCGAAGCGCTAACGGAATTCCGGCGACGTTTTTCGAAACAACCGGCGACGAAACAACGCCTCGGCCACTCATCTAGTTCCCCTATACTCTTTAGTATAGATCGAAACCCGTAAGTCCCATTCTTTCCTTCTTTCTACTTCTCAAAAATACGAAATTACGAAACCCGACGGAAATCAGAACAAACCGATTTCCAATTCGGTTTTCTATAAAATCTCACTTGTCACCAATTCCATAATACTTAAACTTATTCATGTTGACTATTAATCACATAACAACTAATTTGGACAAAGTTTCTCACATGAAATGATAGCTTTTGCAATATCGTATTCTTTTTCACTTTAATACCATAATGTTTATTTTTTCTACTTCTAATCAATTCAATCATGTCTAAACATCCTTATCATGATTATTAAACTTGTAAAAGTCAATTTGAATAAGTTTTCACACATGAAATGATAACCTTTTCAACTTACCGTATTCTTTCACTTTAATACCATCATTTTTCAACCTCATCTTTTACCCTTTAACATTGCTATACCTTAAAATAGATCACGAGGTAATGACCTACCTCCTCTCACACACATATGCAACCATAATACGCTATCTTGAAAACTCTTAATACGATAAAACAAGACTTTACATTAAAATACCATTTCCTTAATAAAACCTTTTATAAAAGTTTAGATTTGATACATTTGTTTAAACAATATCTTTTATAAAAAAAATACGATAAGTTGTGGACATCGATCGTTTATCTAAATCTGACTTTGTGGTGTCTAGACAAGTGTGTTTAAGGCAAGTGGTTACTTAATTAGGGCCACTACTTGTAGTGGAGAGCCTCCCACTTACCTGGCACTTACCTGGCCGCAATTGGCGATGAAGAGGCGATTTGAGGCTTCTAACGACTTGTCGTTTAGACTATTTAGAAATAGGCTAGTTGGCTTAGGAAACCCTAGAATCTAAAATACGGAAAATTACACTTTGCAAATAAATACCTTTTACTTTATAAAACCGTTTTCTAAAGGATTAGTATTTTACAATCTTTGCAAAGCGCCGCTACAACCCATCTTTGGGGAACCCGTTCGGGATCGTGCGGTTTATCGCACACCCTCGGGCTAGTAGTGCGAGATTCAGACCTCCGCAAGGAGCATTCGGTCTCGAAAGGTTTAAAATACGACATCTTAAGAAAATGAGATTTTTGGAATATAAAATATTTATTAAAACTATTTTCGTATAAATATATGTATATTTATCATTTAAATATCTATTTTATTATAATATAAATATTCCACCTTTTTCTAAAAATCACAAGAATATATTTTACATTAAAATACCATGAACTTCAAATAAACAATATTACAGATAAATACCTAAAACTAGGATATTCTCATTAGAAATGTCACAATATAAAATCCACCCTCATTACAAATCCAAAGACGAACAATAAATACTTGAGGTGTATTTTGAAAAGTATATAAAAGTATTTTTATATAAAACCCCCTCAAGTTTTATAAATTAACCTAAGGACCCTAGAAATTATAAGACCTAGATTCACAGTTCTGATTGTCTGACTCGGGTTTGAGTCTGATTAATCTGACTTGAATATGATTCAAGTCAATCTATAATCTACAAGATTCCAATTCAAAATGAACACATGAATCCATGAATACAATTATCAATTTATACAACTTGACTGAACCGAATCATGGATATATATTCCTTTTACATGATTCTCAGTATTCCATTTACATGACTCTACGGTTATAACCGTTTCCTAATATCATGGTTTCGGTCAGTCAGTCAATCACTCATACAATCGATACATTTTACAAGATAACAATACAAATAAGACATCGCGGGGTTTAAGGGGTAGATTGGTACGAAAGGTGTTAAAGGTGGCACGAGGTGGTCAGATTTAACACACCTAACATGAATCCAGTTGTTGTTGTACCGTGGCATAAATGGTTCCTTGTACTATACGTGCCCCTAGTCTCTGGCATATAAAGACTCCCCTCGTATACACTGGCATTCTTCTGTACCAAGCTACAAACAACAGCGTTGACATAACATTACAACAATAGTTTACATTTTAAAATGTATCTTCTTATTCTGTCTTTTTCTAATTCCCTCTTACCTTTGGGACTTACCGAGCGATTTGTTCGCTGACGACATTCTGTTTCTTTCTTCTTTGAATGTCGTCAGGTGATTTGGACCCGGCAGAGGTTGAGCCATCATAAGAAGACTTGGAGCAGTTCACTGAAGACCCTGCACTGTAGTTTCATTATATACTTTTCATTTCCTCTTATGCCACTGTTTAGGCATCTTTTTATTTCAGTTGTATTGTACAAAGAATGTTAATAAATAAAAGTTGTTGTTCTTTTACTTCTTGTCTCTTGTGTATTTATTTATATTGCTTAGATACGCTTAGCGTATGTACTTCTGAGTATATACGTAGCGGATCTCGTCGCGTCCCCTTCGCCGTACACTGGGAAGCGGGGCGTGACAGGTTTTGTTGGTGGCCCATGCAGGTCAGAGCTGTATGAATCCCTATCATGCAGTTCTGTTCTGCGTGAACAACCTAAGCAATATAACACAAGAACCAGCAACTAAAATATTCTTTACAATTCATGCTCCTTGAATCTTGCAATTTTATATTCCTTGAATCTTATCATTTCATGTACTTGAATCTGTCCTAACCTAAATTTTTCTTCAGGGTTATGGATTCCCCGAACAACACCAGCACCAACGTCAACAATACACCTCCAGCACTACCTCTCACACCGGCTGTTCCTGCGCCACCTACCGAGCAAACAGTGCTACTTGAGGCAATCCGCAGCCTTCTCGAGGGACAGCAACAACTCTTGAACCGTCCCGAGACTGATGCTCCTGGAGTAAAGCAATTCAGGGCTTTACATCCGAAGCAGTTCTCAGGAAAGGGGAGCCCACTGGAAGCTGAGGAATAGGCTCAAAGTATCGAGGATGATCTGGCCGCAGCACAAGTGCCAGACATCGCTTGGGTCCGTGTAGCAAAACTACAGCTCACGGACAACGCTCGCAACTGGTGGAAGGTGGAAGAAAGCCGTCTTGCACAACCTATTGAATGGAAAACTTTTCACGAGAAGTTCGACGCGAAATACTTCCCTGTGACTGTCAGGTTTGCCATGGAGCAGCAGTTCATTCATCTACAGCAAGGATCAATGTGGGACAAATCGGTAGATGAATACGACGCTGAATTCACCATGTTAAGCCGGTAAGATATGTCGCAATAGTTCAGTTTTGAATATCACATACCACACAGCTAACACTATCCTTGAACAGATTCGCGGCACATTTGATACCGACGGACGATATCAGAGCTCGTCGTTTCCAACAAGGACTGGACACGGAGATTCAGGCTGCTTTAGCCACAGGAAAATTTTTGACTCATGAGGATGCTCTAGAAGCTGCCCGCAGTTATGAGGCAGTGATAAAAGCAAGGGGCAGACCTCAGTCTGTAGGAGTCAAGCGCCCTGCCAACCAGATGGTAGGTGGAGCATCGTCCAGACCACCTTTTGTGCCAAGACGTCCTGGAGCACCAATCAGCAGGCCCAGCCCAGCCTTTTGTAACTACTGCAAGAGAAATGGGCATCTGGCGAGAGATTGCCGACGTGCGAACAACCTTTGCTTGATCAGCGGCTCAGCTGCTCATGGTATTGGGGCTTGTCCTCATAAACAAAACCCAGTTGCTGCACCCAGGCAGCAAACAATTATCCACAGCGTCCAGCCATCCAAGCCTCTGCTCCAAGACTTGCATTGCCTGCACCACCCAGAGGACCACAAGCTGCATCACCTCCTCGACAGTTCCATCAAGCTCAAAGGAACGTTCCGAGGAATGCTCCTCAGGCCAAAAGGAATGTGCCAAAGCGCCAGGCTTTCATGATGTCTGTAGAAGAAGCTGAGGCCACTGGCCAAGTCATCACTGGTAAGTTCTCCTTCTCAAACTTATCTTTTAGTCTTGGTTATATACACACTTTCCTATACCTAAAACATATCCCATATACCTTAGGTACAACCTAGTAGCTTCACTACCTACACTTGCACTGTTTGATACTGGAGCATCCCACTGCTTTATGTCGCAACAGTTTTTCCTAACCCATGCGATTCCAGTCTCACCGCTTGTATCTTGCTGGAATGTCAGTTTCGGAAATGGCGTTCTAAAGGCAACTATGGGATACAGCTTATGTCCAGCCGTCGTCTGCAGTCGAGAGTTTTATGCCGACTTCAAAGTACTGGACATACCGAACTTCGATGTGGTTCTAGGAATGGATTGGCTTGGAACCTTTTATGCTACCATCGACTGTCGTCAAAGGAGGGTAGTATTCGAGATTCCAGACCATCCGGTCTTCTATTTCAAGAGCGGAGATCGTACCCGGGAGCCAGGTACCTACAAAGCGAAGCCAAGGGAAGCAGTAGTTGCAGCAGCTCAAGCAGAAGAAGAATTAAGACCGGAGGTAGTTCGAGAGTTCGACGATGTATTTCCTGACGATATATCAGGTTTGCCTCCCGATCGAGCTCTTGAATTCAGTATTGATTTAGTACCAGGAGCACAACCGGTGATCAAAGCACCTTATAGACTAAGTCCGGAAGGATTGAAGGAAGTCCGAACACAGTTGGACGAATTATTGGCGAAAGGATGGATTCGTCCCAGCACTTCAAGTTGGGGAGCACCTGTACTACTGGTGAAGAAGAAGGAAGGTTCATACAGAATGTGCATCGATTATAGGGCTTTGAACGAAGTCACTATAAAGAACAAGTATCCACTCCCGCGCATCGATTATTTATTCGATCAGCTAAGTGGATCTTGTGTTTTCTCTAAATTGGATCTTCGTTCAGGTTATCATCAGGTGAAAGTCAAGGAAGCTGATATTCACAAAACATCTTTCAGAACTCGATATGGACATTACGAATTTCTAGTGATGCCATTTGGAGTGACCAATGCACCAGCAATATTCATGAACCTAATGAACCAAGTTTTCCGGGAGTATTTAGACAGGTTTGTTGTCATCTTCATCGACGACATCCTGGTATACTCTAAGAATCGGAAAGAGCATGCAAAGCTACGAATTGTCCTGGAAACTCTTCGGCAACATAAGCTTTATGCCAAGTACAACAAGTGCGAGTTTTGGCTAAATCAAGTTGGTTTTCTTGGACATATCGTATCAGGAGAAGGAATTTCTGTGCATCCAGCCAAAGTTTCAGCAGTTAGCGAATGGCCAACACCAAAGTCAGTGAAAGACATTCGAAGTTTCTTGGGTTTAGCTGGATATTACAGAAGGTTCATTGAAGGATTCTCAAAGATAGCAACACCCCTGACCAAGCTCACACGAAAAGATGAAGAATTTGTGTGGTCGGAAGCATGCGAGCAAGCTTTCGTAGAACTCAAGTTAAGATTGACATCTGCACCTATTCTCGTAATACCGGATCAATCTGGAGGATTCGAAGTGCATTGTGATGCATCCGGTAAGGGATTAGGATGTATTCTGCATCAGCACGGTAAGGTTGTGGCTTATGCTTCAAGACAACTGAAGACTCATGAGCGCAATTATCCGACGCATGATCTGGAGTTGGCAGCCGTCATCTTTGCTCTCAAGATTTGGCACCACTACTTACTTGGTGAACGAGTGAACATCTACACAGATAATAAAAGTCTGAAGTACGTGTTTACTCAGAAGGAGTTGAATATGCGGCAGAGAAGATGGTTAGAACTCATGGCGGGGATTGACATCAATCTGCAATATCACCCAGAGAAGGTGAACGTAGTACCTGATGCTCTTAGTTGCCAACCCTTATCGATGAATCTCACCGCTCAGTGGAAGCTTCAGCAAGACTTACATCAGATGAAGATTGAAGTAGTCATGCCAGGTAATGCTTCAAATTTGATGAATCTACAAGTTCAATCAACCATTGTCAATCAGATCAAAGCAACTCAAGCAAGTGATACTAAGTTGCAAAGGATCAGAGAACAAGTGGAGAATGGACTCAGAACAGACTTCAACATCCATGAAGACGGATCTTTGAGATACGGCAGCAGATTGTGTGTACCAAAAGGTCCTGTTCGGGAAGAGTTAATGAAAGAAGCTCACAGCTCTCCCTACTCAGTACATCCTGGAGGTACCAAAATGTACAAAGATCTACGTCAGAATTATTGGTGGTATGGAATGAAGCGTGAAGTAGCCAGAAGTGTCGCAAAATGCTTGGTGTGTCAGCAAGTAAAGGCTGAACATCACAGGACAGCTGGACTACTTCAACCGTTACCAATCCCAGAATGGAAGTGGCAGCACATCACGATGGACTTTGTGACTGCTTTCCCTCGCAGCACAAAGGGTAACGATGCTATATGGGTCATCGTGGATCGACTCACAAAGTCGGCTCACTTCATCCCATTTCGGGTTGGCCAATCAACTGAGACACTAGCAAACAAGTACATGGAGGTAATAATCTAGTTAAGATTTAAACTCTTCATAATGTACTATCTCTGATACCCATGAACTCATACAGGAAATTGTGAGACTTCATGGAGTACCGGTCTGCATTGTCTCCGATCGTGACACCAGGTTCTGATCACAATTTTGGCAGAGTCTGCAAGCTAGCTTGGGAATAAGTCTGAACTTCAGCACGGCTTATCATCCACAAACAGATGGTCAGTCGGAACGAACTATTCAGATTTTGGAGGATATGCTTAGAGCGTGTATGCTAGACTTCAAAGGATCGTGGGAAGATCACCTGCATCTTGTGGAGTTCGCGTACAATAACAGCTACCAAGCAAGCATAGGAATGGCACCTTTTGCAGTATTGTATGGAAGGAAGTGTCGATCACCATTAAGTTGGGACGACATCGGAGATAGGGAACTTCTTGGACCAGAGATGATAGTAGCAACCGTTGATGTGGTTCGTACTATCAAGGAAAGAATGCGCATAGCCCAAGATCGACAGAAACACTGGGCTGATGCAAAGAGACGACACTTGGAGTTCCAGCCAGAAGACCATATATTCCTGAAGATATCTCCGAACCGCGGAGTGATCCGATTTGGAAGACGGGGTAAATTGAGTCCGAGATACATTGGACCGTTCGACATACTCAAACGAGTCGGTGAAGTGGCATACCGCTTAGCGCTTCCACCCTCATTAGAAGGAATGCATAACGTGTTCTACATATCCCAACTCAGAAAGTATGTGAGTGACCCCAGCCATGTACTTGATCATTCCGAGCTCACTATACAGCCCGACTTATCTTGTGAGCAACAGCCTATGGAGATCCTAGACAGAAACGTGAAGACACTTCGGAACAAGGAAGTTAACTTGGTCCGGGTAATGTGGAGGAAAGACACTCCAGGAGAATCCACGTGGGAAAGGGAAGATGGAATGCGTGCAAGATATCCTCACCTCTTTGTAAACTAGTCCTCAAATAAAAGTTGTAAATTTCGAGAACGAAATTTTTGTAAGGAGGGTAGATTGTAACAACTCTAATTTTTGTATACATAAATTTGATTTAAATTTGAAGTATACTTGGAGTATTTAATGTTGCTGTTATCACTTTAAATATTTATTTTCCCACAATAATTACAAGAAGGAGCTTGTAGCTCATTGGTAATACCTTGGACTGCTGAACCAAGCCACCAGAGTTCAAATCCCATGCCCCGCATTATTTTTAGATTATTTGTCTTTTAAAATTCTTAGAAGCCCAACAGTCCACAGGCCATAACTCCCAAAAGTTGAACTGAACCCTAAAAAGTGAATATACCAGGAGCTACGTCGGAGGACCCCCCACCCATAGACCACCGGACTCGGCCGGACGGCCGAGTCCCCAAAACGAAAGTTTTGGATTTTCGTCTTCTAGACTCCCCTGTATACTCCAATTTAATGGATCGGTCCCCGAATTTTAAATACACCCTATTTACTACAAATTTTAATGTTTTTTCTTTAATTTTTACAATTTTTTTTAAAATAAAAACCTTTCACCTACCCTACCCTAGCCTACCCTATAAATAAACCCCCTACCCTCTACCCTCTCATCCCAAAACACTAGGTTTACTCTCTCAAAATTTTTACAAGAAGGGTGTATTTTGAAATCAAGTTCACGGCGAAGCGCTAACGGAATTCCGGCGACGTTTTTCGAAACAACCGGCGACAAAACAACGCCTCGGCCACTCATCTAGTTCCCCTATACTCTTTAGTATAGATCGAAACCCGTAAGTCCCATTCTTTCCTTCTTTCTACTTCTCAAAAATACGAAATTACGAAACCCGACGGAAATCGGAACAAACCGATTTCCGATTCGGTTTTCTATAAAATCTCACTTGTCACCAATTCCATAATACTTAAACTTATTCATGTTGACTATTAATCACATAACAACTAATTTGGACAAAATTTCTCACATGAAATGATAGCTTTTGCAATATCATATTCTTTTTCATTTTAATACCATAATGTTTATTTTTTTTTACTTCTAATCAATTCAATCATGTCTAAACATCCTTATCATGATTATTAAACTTGTAAAAGTCAATTTGAATAAGTTTTCACACATGAAATGATAACCTTTTCAACTTACCGTATTCTTTCACTTTAATACCATTATTTTTCAATCTCACATTTAACCCTTTAACATTACTATACTTTAAAATAGATCACGAGGTAATGACCTACCCCCTCACACACACATATGCAACCATAATACGCTATCTTAAAAACTCTTAATACGATAAAACAAGACTTTACATTAAAATACCATTTCCTTAATAAAACCTTTTATAAAAGTTTAGGTTTGATACATTTGTTTAAACAATATCTTTTATAAGAAAAATACGATAAGTTGTGGACATCGATCGTTTATCTAAACCTGACTTTGTGGTGTCTAGGCAAGTCTATGGCAAGTGGTTACTTAATTAGGGCCACTACTTGTAGTGGAAAGCCTCCCACTTACCTGGCACTTACCTGGCCGCAATTGGCGGTGAAGAGGCGATTTGAGGCTTCTAACGACTTGTCGTTTAGACCATTTAGAAATAGGCTAGTTGGCTTAGGAAACCCTAGAATCTAAAATACGGAAAATTACACTTTGCAAATAAATACCTATTACTTTATAAAACCGTTTTCTAAAGGATTAGTATTTTACAATCTTTGCAAAGCGCCGCTACAACCCATCTTTGGGGAACCCGTTCGAGATCGTGCGGTTTATCGCACACCCTCGGGCTAGTAGTGCGAGATTCAGACCTCCGCAAGGAGCATTCGGTCTCGAAAGGTTTAAAATACGACATCTTAAGAAAATGAGATTTTTGGAATATAAAATATTTATTAAAACAATTTTTGTATAAATATATGTATATTTATCATTTAAATATCTATTTTATTATAATATAAATATTCCACCTTTTTCTAAAAATCATAAGAATATATTTTACACTAAAATACCATGAATTTCAAATAAACAATATTACAGATAAATACCTAAAACTAGGATATTCTCACTAGAAATGTCACAATATAAAATCCACCCTCATTACAAATCCAAAGACGAACAATAAATACTTGAGGTGTATTTTGAAAAGTATATAAAAGTATTTTTATATAAAACCCCCTCAAGTTTTATAAATTAACCTATGGACCCTAGAAATTATAAGACCTCGATTCACAGTTCTGATTGTCTGACTCGGATTTGAGTCTGATTAATCTGACTTGAATATGATTCAAGTCAATCTATAATCTACAAGATTCCAATTCAAAATGAACACATGAATCCATGAATACAATTATCAATTTATACAACTTGACTGAACCAAATCATGGATATATATTCCTTTTACATGATTCTCAGTATTCCATTTACATGACTCTACGGTTATAACCGTTTCCTGATATCATGGTTTCAGTCAGTCAGTCAATCACTCATACAATCGATACATTTTACAAGATAACAATACAAATAAGACATCACGGGGTTTAAGGGGTAGATTGGTAAGGAAGGTGTTAAATGTGGCACGAGGTGGTCAGATTTAACACACCTAACATAAATCCAGTTGCTGTTGTACCGTGGCATAAATGGTTCCTTGTACTATACGTGCCCCTAGTCTCTGGCATATAGAGACTCCCCTCGTATATACTGGCATTCTTCTATACCAAGCTACAAACAACAGCGTTGGTATAACATTACAACAATAGTTTACACTTTAAAATGTATCTTCTTATTCTGTCCTTTTCTAATTCCCTCTTATCTTTGGGACTTACCGAGCGATCTGTTCGCTGACGACATTCTGTTTCTTTCTTCTTTGAATATCGTCAGGTGATTTGGACCCGGCAGAGGTTGAGCCATCGCAAGAAGACTTGGAGCATTTCACTGAAGACCCTGCACTGTAGTTTCAATGTACACTTTTCCTTTCTGTACTTTTCATTTCCTGTTATGCCACTGTTTAGGCATCTTTTTATTTCAGTTGTATTTCCTTTCATGTATTGTACAAAGAATGTTAATAAATAAAAGTTGCTGTTCTTTTACTTCTTGTCTCTTGTGTATTTATTTATATTGCTTAGATACGCTTAGCGTATGTACTTCTGAGTATATACGTAGCGGACCTCGTCGCGTCCCCTTCGCCGTACACTTGGAAGCGAGGCGTGACAAGATCTGAGCGCCGTTATGACGGTTTCGTCCCGGTGCTTGGGTACCTCGAGAAGGGCGTTGTAGAAACGGGTGATGTAGGCCTTGAACGTTTCCTTGTCCCCACACTTAACCGTGAAGAGGTAGTCGACCGTGCGCTTTTGTCGACGGTTCCCCACGAAATGGCCGAGGAACTGAGTAGCCAGCTCGTCGAAGGTCGAAATCGAGCGGGGCTCGAGCCCCCGGAACCAGTCCCGACCTGCGCGGATGAGGGTGGCCGGGAAGGCTCTGCACTGGGCGGCGTCGGAGTGGTCCTGGAAGCTCATCCCCGTGGTGAAAGCGTCCAAGTGGTCCTTCGGGTCGGTTTTCCCGTCAAGCAGAGAGACCTTTGGGGGCTTGTTATGCGAGGAGATGCGCACGGCGAGCAGTTCCTCGGTGAACGGCTTCGTGAGCGAGTCGGAGGCGTACTTAGCCTCGTCACTCGAGAGGTGAGCTTCTCGGCGCATGCCTCGATCTTCTTCTCGAGGGCGTCGAGCCGACCGTGGTACCCCGAGGAATCGGCGCCTCGGGATCCCTGGCCCCCGCTGCGGGTGACCTGCGTCTGGGAGCGGCCCCGGTTTCTCTCGATGAGGTGCCTCAGGTCCCGGGATGAGGTAGCTCTTGAGTTGCCGGGGCGGACCCCTTCTGTGTGGCCCCACCGGTGGTGGTGGGGTCGGCTACGCCTGTGGATAGACGAGGTGACTGACATTTCCTCAGAGGGATAAGGGGCACGAGGAGGCTCGAGGCGAGGCGTTCTGGCGGCGGATCTCGGCGTGGAGCCCTGGGGCGCCCAGCGGGCCTCAGGGAGCACCGGTTCGAGGGACCGGCGGCTAGGGGATGCAGCCTGTTGGTGGTCGGCCATCCAGACAGGGACAGAGCCTTCTGGAGGCGGTGGAGCGGCGATCTGGGGCCCGGGCGCGGCCGTTTGGACGCGGACGAGGGCCTCCACAAAGGATTGCAGGCGATCTATCCGGCCTGCGAGGGCGTTGATGACGGTCATGGGAGGAGGTTCATCCCCGCCTTCGGTGAGTGGAAGGCGACGGCTGGTACCGGGATCCCCAGGATGGTCGCCTGCCATGAGGGTGGAGATAGGAATGCCAACTTTGTATTTTGTGGAGTTAGGTTCCCACAGACGGCGCCAACTGATGGAGCTCCTTTTCGGGCCTCCGTCAGATGTTGTCTTCCGTTGATCTCGCGGTGAACTTAGCTGATTATCCTTCGTTGCGTGTGGGTCTCAATGGGTTTTTGGAGGAAGAGGTGAGGTGAGGAAGCTGTTGCCGAGTACCTGCAAAGAAGTCCCGGGGTGGTTTGGTACCACCAAGGACCCTCCAACGCTCAAGTTAGTGATGAGATTCGAGCAGAGTAACGGCATAAAAGTGTAAAAAATGGCTTACTTGACCCCTCTGTGATGATGGGTTTTATAGCAGCGGCAGCATGCAGCAGCAGGCGCGAAGATCTCGCCGGCAATTACGCTCCCGACGTCATGCCTGCGTAAGGACCGGATCGCCCATTAATGAGGATCGCAATGGCGTGGAACGTGGGATGTTGCTGGCGGAGAATCTGCGTATGGCGAGATTCGCGGAGCGGCGGTTGAGTCTGTGAGCGGTGCCGTTGGTCGGTCGATGAGATCGAGGAAGATGATCTTGGCGGGAGAGCTCGCGGACGAGCGGGAGAGCCGAGGTATCTTGGTTCTACGGTAGCCCGGAGACGAGCTGTGAGGCCGAGGAGGCCAATTGTGCACGGGACTCGGAGGTGAGCAAGCGTTTGTTTGCAGCTCGGGTACAGGGGTGGCCTGATCGGCTCCTTGTAGGCCTTTCTTTTGAGTTCTCGGACATGTCATCTGCCACGTGTCGTGATCCAATGGACCAATATTAAGCATCATCACTTTCTCACAAGCTATTTAAAGTTTAAACTCCATACAAATGACCATTTTATTTTCCATCAACAGTCATTGCAGCATCTCAACAGATACTTCTGTTATCATTTTCCAGTCTCGACAGCTCGAATTCCATTTTATGCCCTTCCCTCGAACGAGATAGTCTTATATTGCCGTGCAAACCACATAAAGAAACCCAGCTCCACGACCGCAAGTGCCACCATGAGGAAAAAGTACCTCTCCAAAAGCCATCATTAAGGTTCGCCGGTACCAAACCCTGACGCCCTCTCTTCGTCGTTACTTTCATCACCACACTCAGCGCCAGGCTGCAGAAATAGCTCCCCATTGAATTTGCCGACAAAGAGAGCCCGATCCCCAGACTCCTCATCACATCCGGAACCTGCAAGCCGAAGAAGTCAAACATCGACACGTACACAAACGCCTCACCAACCCATAGAAGCACGTACTGTGGGACCTGCCACAGGATAAACAGCGAGCTGAGCTCCTCGCTCCCCTCGGGATAGAACTTCTTCCTTTGTATTTCAACAAAACCTGTAGTGAGCCAACAGATAAGATAGGATAGTTGGTCAGGACGTGAGAATTATGACAAAATGATTCAAGACGTGCAACTAAAATAAAAGAAGAGGAGACCAATCCTGTCTTGATTAGGGAAGGATTTTCTCACTAAAATACTTTTGATTATAATAAGCTCCCTTAAATGCTATTTGAGGGTATTTTAGCGAAAAATTCCCTTAAACCAACGTTAAAAGATTTTACTGGTAATTTAGTGAAAACATCAATAATGAAGAGTATTCCAGGGTAATTTAACACCCAAAACAAAAAAAAATCAACGAAACCTTCAGTGACCATCGAGGCCATGGCGAAGACAAGGCCGTAGCCCATCTTGCGGAGGTCGCTGGGGCCCACAGGGACAGTTCCAGTGAGCATGGTGTAGAGCGCGGCGATGAGGCGCCGGTAAAAGATGATGAAGGTGGAGACGGATAGGATGTCGAAGACGGTCATGCTCGCAGGGGGAATGTGGAAGTTGTAGATCGTCGTTTTCATGGAGGCGCCTTGTTCGACGAAGAGGGATACCATCTGGAGGAAGACGCCGATGTAGGTGATGGTGCACAGCCAGATGGGGAGGAGCCGGAACACGCACTTGGCTTCCTAGACTTGTGTAATGGAGCAGAGGCACCACGGATCCGGGGACGGTAGTGCGTCTTTCTGGGTTACTACTGCCGCATGGTCTAAAAACCTGAGAATTAGATTATACTTTTAGCATTACATTGATATGGCAAAACTAAAATCAAAAGCAAACCTGTGAGATGCAACAATAAACAGGTCGGAAAAAAAAATCGAAAAACGAAGCGCTTGCCCGAACTCTTTAGTATGCACCAGTCTCCTCCCTCCATTACCTGCACCGTTGAATTCTCCTCTAACTTCATACAAATCATCTGCTCCTTCTCCGACCTCGACACTCCTCTTCTTCCACGCCGCAGCAATCACCTGACAGGGAAAAGAAGGAGCTAAAAAAATTACGGATAATATTTGAGAATTCTGGCTTAAATGGGTTCTGCCGTATGAATTTTCAAATTTCCAATGACCATAAAGTGTGTGTTCTCATATATATATATATATATATAGAGAGAGAGAGAGAGGGAGGGAGAGAGGGAGGGGTTAATGGAGTAAAGGTGCCATAGTAGGGAATTTTCTCTTATGACGTCGGAAAAATGCATCCTCCATGATTTTTTTCGACAATCGGCATTCATCACCTCCATCTTTATCATCTTAGATGTGGATACACCAAATTTCATGTGATTATGCAATTTTTTCATTGTTGAATTAGTGGGTTCAAAATTAACGGTTTATCGACAATAGAACTTTTTACATTGCTAAATCAACGGAGAAAAGGTTGTAGAATCACACGAAATTTTGCGTATCCACATCTTAGATGATAACGATGAAGATGATGGATTCCGATCGTCGGAAGATATGACGAAGGATGCACTTTTTCGACGTCATAGGAGGAAATTCATCTTTCCTCCCTTATATATATATATATATATATATATATATATACACACATACGAATAATGGAGAAAAGAGGCCATAGGAGGAAATTTCCTCCTATGGCATGGAAAAAATACAACCTCCACCAATTTTTTCGACGATCGGCCCCCATCATCTTCATCGTTATCATCTAAGATATGGGTACACCAAATTTCATGTGATTCTACAACTTTTTCACCGTTGATTTAGCAATGTAAAAAGTTCTATTGTCGGTAAACCGTTAATTTTGAACCCACTAAATCAACGGTGAAAAGGTTGTGGAATCACATGAAATTTGGTGTACGCACATCTTAGATGATAACGATGATGATGATGGGTGCCGATCGTCGGAAAAAATGGTGGAGGTTGTATTTTTTCCACGCCATAGGAGGAAATCCCCTCCTATGGCCTCTTTCCTCCATTAATCTCTCTCTCTATATATATATATTCTCACTATTAGCACTGAAAGTGTTTTGCTATTGATTTGCTTGAACTTTTTACTAATTCATAAGAAATAAATCACCTGACAAAACCTCGAGATGGGGTTCCCGCACCGACCGAAATGCCTGTACCTGACCATCCCGCACAGAAACAAACCAAGTGCAATCACAGCGCTCGCAGCTGAAATCCAGAACCCCAGCGCCCAC
Organism: Agapanthus africanus; assembly: GCA_030015575.1. NCBI lineage: Eukaryota > Viridiplantae > Streptophyta > Magnoliopsida > Asparagales > Amaryllidaceae > Agapanthus > Agapanthus africanus. Next base: position 892,327,835 of record JASDDO010000024.1, read on the forward strand.
CAGCGCCCCAGATTCTGCAAATAAGCCAAGACAGTCTCGGAGAAGAGAGACCCAATGTTGCTAGCTACGTAAAAGTAGCTGTAGAAGAACTTTCTTGACGTTTTCTCGCGCGCGTACTCCTCGTCGAACTGGTCGGTGCCGAATGTGGCGATAGTGGGCTCCCCTGCGCCGTTGCCGAAACATAGAACCTGGCGAGAGAGAACGGGGAATGGGGGTCGCACGAGAACTGGGCTTTTCCGCAGCCAGTGGGTTTGAGGAGGATGTAGGAGGTTGTGAGAGAGAGCATGACTAAGCCCTGGTGTCAAAAGAGAGCATGACTACCATGGTGGTTTTTCCTAGTTTTTGAAAGTGTTGTGCTAGTTTGTTGTAATTTTTGAAAGGTTTGAGATAGCTTAGTGAAATGTAGCCTTTCTTCATTTTCTTTGGTTTAGTAATGTAATAGAGTTGATGAGGAGATATTAATTTTCTTACAACTGTGAGAATGGATTGGAAAATGGTGCGACTCCTGTATATCCCAAGATAAGCATCACTGAGAAAAGCACCCAGCAAAGAGAAGAGATTGACTGTCCCCATCCATCTGCTGAAAGTGTTTGAAGCTTCTGCATTGGCTTGTTTCAATACCCTTGTTGAGAAAAGCACCAGATTCACCTCCACTCCAACAAAGGCAAGAGTTGAGAGTCCTTGATTCACTGTTCAATAAGGGGAAAAGGCATAATCAACATTAAATATGCTTAAATTAATTTGCAAGAGATAACCCAATAATTAAAATACGTTAAAATGCTCCATACACACACACACACATGAGAGCGCTCTTTTGCAAACTGGTCCACGTTTTCTAAATATGGGAACTCCTGATTCACAACATATTTGAACGATCCGAACCGTTCAAGTTGATCACCCTACCCTTGAGTCTATGTGTATGAAAAATCAAAGGATTTGAAAATCTCTAACTAATGAATTAAATGGAGTTTATGTTGCTATATTGAAAGGCGCTCATTTTGCACTCATTCGATGCATGGGTTGAAGGTCTTTAAATTCTTTGATTTTTCATACACATACATTGGAGGGTGGGGTAATCAACTTGAATGGTTCGGATTGTTCAAATATGTCGTGGATCGAAAGTTCCCGTTTTTAAAAAATACGGGTCGGTTTGCAATAGATCACTCCCCTCCTACACACACATCTGAGAATAATGGAGGAAAGTTGCCATAAAAGGGAATTCCTTTCCATGGCGTCGAAAATATACATCTTCCATGATTTTTTTCGAAGATCGGTATTCATCATCATTATCATCAAAGTTGTGGATATACCAAATTTTATATGATTCTATTACTATTTCCTCGTTGATTTAATGGGTGCAAAATTAATGGTTTACCGACAATAAAACTTTTTACATTACTAATTCAATGGTGAAAATGTAATAGAATTACATGCAATTTGGTATATCCACATCTTATATGATAAAGATGATAATGATGAGTTCCGATCGTTGAATAAAATGGTGAAGAATATAGATCTTTGACGCCGCCTAACAAAAAAGCCTCTAAGGGCCTTTTTAATTAATAGAAGGGAACCTACTTCTATGACGTCGAAAAAATACACCCTTCATCATTTTTTCCGGCGATCGGCACCCATCATCTTCATCTTTATTATCTAAGATGTAAATATACCAAATTTCATATGATTCTATCACTTTTTCATCGTTAATTTAGTGGGTGCAAAATTAACGTTTTACGGACAATAAAACTTTTTACATCACTAATCCAACAGCGAAAAAATAATAGAATCACGTAAAATTTGATGTATCCGTATCATAGATGATAAAGATGAAGACGATGAATGCCGATCGTCATAAAAAATCGTGGAGCGTGTATTTCTTCAACATCGTAGGAGGAAATTCCTTGGCACGTCTGCTCTCTTTAGATCTTTATATACATAGAGATAGAGAGAGACGGAGAGAGGGAATATAAGGTGAAATGGGGGTAGTGTGTTTTGAGCTGGAGGCTCTTTTTAAAAGAGGGGCCGCCACCTCATATCTCTCTCTTTTTCCACATACACACATTAGTATTTTACACATGCGATACACGTGTGTATATTTTGAACAATATATATACCATAGACGTGCGTAAAATTGTTTATCCTAGACATTATATGCAAATTTCTAAATATATCTATAGTTTTTCTAAATTTAAATTAAATGAATACGGTTAGTGGTAATATTAGATTTGAGAAATTTATGAATTATACAAATAATAATGATATACGTGCTTATGTATAAATTTGCAAGGCATATCTTTTTTTGGGATTTTGAGCATTAGAGAGAATGTGTAATGAATGAGGAGAAGGTTGACTTTTCATTTTTTTATTTTGTTTTTTATGGTGGATGAGCTATGCATCTCCAATACCCAACTCAAGTTATTGAGAGAGAGAGTAATGGAGGAAAAAGGCCCTATGAGGCTTTGTATGTTGGGTGGCGTTAAAAAATACACTCTCCATTATTTTATTCGACGATCGGTACTGGCCATCTTGATCCCCATCGTCTAATATTTCGATATGCCTAATTTCATGTGATTCTAACACCTTTTCATCGTTGTTTTAACGGATGCAAAATTAACGGTTTACCGAGAATAGAACTTTTTACATTGCTAAATCAATGGTGAAAAAATGTTAGAATCACATGAAATTTGGTGTATCGACATATTAGACGATGAAAATCAACGGTCGTTGTCGATCGTCGAATAAAATGGTGAAGTGTGTATTTTTTAACGCCGTCTAATGAAAAAAGCCTTCTAAGGCTTCTTTCCTTTATTACTCTTATATGGACAGAGAGAGAGAGTAATGTAGAAAAGAGGTCATGGGATGCTTTTCCGCTAGGTGGCGTCAAAAAGCTACACACTCCATTTTATTCGACGATCGGCATCCATCATTATCATTTAACATGTGGATACACCAAATTTCACGTGATTCTTTAGCCTTTTCACCGTTGGATTAGCAATGTAAAAAGTTCTATTGTCAGTAAACTGTTAGTTTCGCACCCACTAAATCAACGGTGAAAAAGTTGTAGAATCGTATAAAATTTGATGTATCCACGTCTTAGATGATAAAAATGAAGATGGTGTATGCCGATCGTTGGAAAAAATAATGGAGTGCGTATTTTTTCCGACGCCATAGGAGGAAATTCCCTCCTATAGCACCTTTTCTTCATTATTCTCATATATATATATATATATATATATATATATATATATATATATAGAGAGAGAGAGAGAGAGAGAGAGAGGCCATAGGAGGGGAGAGAATAATGGAGGAAAGAGGCTATAGGAGGGGATTTCCTTCTATGACGTCGAAAAAATACAACTTCCATCATTTTTTCCGACGATCGGTATCCATGATCATCATCGTTATCATCTAAGATGTGCACACATCAAATTTCATGTGATTCCACCATTTTTTCACCGTTGAATTAGCAATGTAAAATGTTATATTGTCGGTAAACCATTAATTTTGCACCAACTAAATCAACGGTGAAAAAATGGTAAAATCACATGAAATTTGGTGTATCCATATCTTAGATGATAAAGATAGAGGTGATGTATGCCGATCGTCGAAAAATATCATTGAGGGTGCATTTTTCCATTAACCTCTCACACACACACACACATATAGCATTCTGAAATTTTTAGAAATAAATAAAATTAATTAATTAAATAATAAAGTGTTAAATTAAAAAGTTATTAAAACCAAATTAGACAATTTCATAAGATGTGTGTAAAATAAATTAAATTAAAATTCTTATATATAACATAAATAAGTTATAAGGGTTTTAGTGATAATTTTAGCTTTATTTTAATAAAAAGAGTGTTATATAATAACATAAGTTGTGAGGGGTTTTTATACAAGTTTAGGAAAATTATGCAAATTTGGTTTTGTGAGGGTGTAAGTGGAAAATGGATAGAATATGTTTTAGTTCAGAAGTTAAATTTATTTAAATCATTTTGGGAAAGGTTAGTGTGTTGACACCACATACACTCATGCACACACACACCAACACCTCCCCCTTGCATGAAATCACTACACCTTGCTTGATGACACCACCTCCTTCACCTTATCCTTTCTTTTTGACATATATAATTCATGTTCAGATCATTCACCTAATTTAAAATCTGAAAATTTCTGAAAGAAAAACAAAAATTAAAGAAAACAAAGAAGAACAAGAGAAAGAAGAAGGAAGGAGCTAAATCGAAGGTTTTCATCATCATCAAGCTAGGACAATGAGTTTAACATCTTGGAGAGTGTTATTCCTACAAATTATTATAGGTAAATTATTAACCACAGTAGGAATTGAGATTCTGTAATTAGTTTAGTTTGAAATGATCAAGTTCTATAATATCGTATTTTAGGTACAACTAAACTCTGTTTGAATCTGCTATTGTTTAGATAACAATTAACCCAACTAAATAAGACCTAGATGATGTATGTAACACATATAGCAAACCATAGGAGCACGAACCAGAGGGTTCGGAATTGGGCCGGCGACCAGAGGGAAAAATTCGGCGTCGCCGGTTTTGTAGGAAGCTAGGGTATTTTGGTTTGTTGGGTAGGGTTCTGTGTATAATTGTGGCAATTTTGGTGTTATTTAATTAAGTTATTTCAGCTGTATATGAAATCTGGAAGTTAATATCGGAAAATATATCTAAGAAACCGAAATACGACATGGTTAAAGCGTATTGCAATCTGTTTTCTGTCGCGATGCAGAGCAGGGTTAAAATCCAGTAAGGTTAAATATTAAATAGTTTGGTATAGTCGTATACAATATAACTAGTACGTGGGAACGGGTGTTTTTCATTTCCGTCATGTCGGAGTAGCCGTTTCTTTATATAAGTTAAATTGTGATGTAAAATTCAAATACGGAATTTTCGGAGGCAGCGAGGAAAGGAAAAGCATTGGCAATTCCTGAGTAGATACGACGTTTTCCGGTGAGTAGACTAAATATCTACCAGGGAATTTTGAAAATATGGCGTGTTACGCCCGTAGTTTTATTTAAATAAATGCTTTATTTCGTTATGCTAAATTGACAATATGCATTCATAATTCACATATATTTTGCTTAGTTGCTAGTACACTGCACAAGTATCGACGAGTTATACCACGTGCACATCTTACATGTTACACACACCCCGTCGATATTACCATGTCATTTTTACACTTAGTAAATTTCTTGTTAAAAATGACTCATATCATATTTTAAACACCAATAACGGTAGTGAAGTGCATCATTAACATCATGTTTAGTATTTGAGTATTTTATGTTGATATAAGAGGAAATTGTATTATTTAGGATTTATGGTTTTGAATTTTGAGTACTATTACATAAATCCAGTGACTTTCATGATTAATGTGTCATGTCCACTATGAGATATTTTATGATTTGGTTTTATTCCGGACCGAGTGGGGGAGATATACGGTCGCGGATTTTACGTTATCCATACTGAGTGGGAGAGATATACAGTTGGATACATGGTGGACCCGGTCGAGACCGAGGGACAGGATAGCCGCATTTGAGGCGGGAGAGCCTAGCGAGCTTACTCGATACCGGAGACAGTAGTAAGATATGTCGGATATCTAGAGGATACCGATCGATATCTGATTTCAGGATCATTCGAGAAATGATGCCCGAGAGAAATGGAAGTTTTGTGTCGATGATGGACACAGAAAGATGAAATTTATTGGGCTAAATGATGAGATTGCAGTTTTGGGTTATATGATTTATATTATTGATTTATGCTTTCCATATGCTATCATGCATCATACTTGCTCTTATTTCAATTAGTTATGATCGACATATTTACATTATTAACCGTTATATGTTAGTTATATTCACTGAGTTGGCAACTCACCCCGTTGTGCTACAGTTCCTTGCAGGGGTAGAGTGGACGGTCAGTAGCAGCGCAGCCCCACTTTTTGCAGCTTTTTCACATGTTTTGCTAGGTGGGTTACATATGTAGTAACCTTCTCTTTTGGTATTTGTATTTTGTATCTAGAAAATCTCTATCAGACCTATATATGACTTAGAGTAAGAGATGGTTATATGTATATTATTGGACATAGGAGATGATTTAGTTCTATAAATTGTTATTTCTTTAACTTATCTGAAATTCTTGTTAATGTCTTAGATTGCTGATACTTGTCTCCACTATTGATATTGTTGATCCCAACTAGGGATGCAACCAAACTTAACATCTTATACTTGTTAGTATCTAATTTATACAAACTGTGATTTCTACTTAAAAACTAAAATTTTATATAAAGAATTCCGCAAAAAGGATTTTGATCTTGGTTTTCGGCTTACTTGGACGGTATGCATATCTTTAGATATTATACATTCTAAGTGCCGGTCACATCCAAACTTTGGGTCGTGACAATATATATATATATATATATATATATATATATATATATAACGTAGGAAAGAGGCCCTAGAAGGATATATTTATAAGAATAACGTAGGAAAGAGGCCGTAGAAGGATTTTTCGTTAGATGGTGTCAAAAAACTATACTCTCCACCATTTTGTTCGACGATCGGAACTCATCATCATCATCTTTATTATCTAAGATGTGGATACACATTAGAATAACTTAGGAAAGAGGCCCCGAAAGGATTTTTCGTTAGATGGTGTCAAAAAACTATACTCTCCACCATTTTGTTCGACGATCGGAACTCATCATCATCATCATCTTTATTATCTAAGATGTGGATACACCAAATTTCATGTGATTCTAACACCTTTTCACCATAGATTTAGCGATGTAAAAAGTTCTATTGTCGGTAAACCGTTAAATTTGCACCCACTAAATCAACGGTGAAAAAATGGAGTCACATGAAATTTGGTGTATCAACATCTTAGATGATAAAGATGATGATGACGCACGCTGATCGTCGGAAAAAATGATGGAGATTGAAATTTTTTACGCCACCTAACAAAAAAACCCTCTTGAAGCCCCCTCTCTGTGTGTATATTTATAGAGAGAGAATAATGGAGGAAAGAGGCCATAGGAGGGAATTTCCTCCTATGGCGTCGAAAAAATACGCCCTTCATCATGTTTTCCGACGATCGGAATCTATCATCTTCATCGTTTTCATCTAAGATATGGCTATGCTGCATTTCATCTGATTCTACAACTTTTTCACCGTTGGTTTAGCAATGTAAAAAGTTCTATTGTCGGTAAACCGTTAATTTTGAATCCACTAATTCAACGATGAAAAAGTTGTAGAATCACATAAAATTTGGTGCAACGATGAAGATATGGGTGCCGATCGTCGGAAAACACGATGGAGATTGTATTTTTTCGACGCCATAGGAGGAAATTCCCTCCTATAGCATTATTCTCATATATATATATATATATATATATATATATATAGAGAGAGAGAGAGAGAGAGAGAGAGAGAGAGAATCCCATCCTCTTTTGATACTAGTGATGGACAACAAGTGCAGTCTAATCGGCAGGAGTTGTGCTTTCCACATTCCTTTTCTTGATATCTGACACATGGTAGCATTCAGGGGCGGAGCCAGAATTCATCATAGGCAGGGGCCAACTTAAACATCCACATATGAGCTTGTTTAATAAAAAAGATGAATAATTTGCACCCAACATCTAAAAATATCTATTTTATGCAAGTTTATTTAAAGTTTAGGAGAAAAAGCAAAACAATAAAAGGCGGAAAAAAAAATAAGCATGAGAAATCATAACCTTAATATTTGGATTTTGGATTTTTCTTTGCTTTTAACTTCAAATCCTCACGTAAACATGCAGAGATAACAAAGGGGATTTTTTGTGTGTGAAAGAATACGTGGTAGTTGAAAATTAGAAATTTGCAGGTTAATTGGTTAATTGCACTAATCATGATATTACATACCGTATTAAAAATTGCAAGTAGAAACCAGATATGGCAAATCTTATGGGATCCTATTTAATTATTTGGGGATAGTTATATAATTATTTAGCAATATTTATGCAGGGAATTGCTCTATGTTAGAAAGCCAGTAATTGCAAGCTAATTGCTCTATGTTAGAAAGTGTGTGTATAGAACCGGAAGTATTATTGAAGTAGCTTCCAAAAAAGTTATCATGGAAGTAGATCTAAATCTTACTTCTAGTATTTATTTGTATATTTTTTTGAAGTAGAAAGTAAAAGATAAAGTAATTTACTATTTTTTTATAAGAAAAACAAACAAAAAAGAATTTTTTAATAGTATTATATCATTACTTTATAGAAGTAATAAAGAGAGCCATTAAATAATTAATGTTTTTTCTTGTTCTTTGTGCTCCATGGTTACTTCCCATCTAAAATGAGGAGAAGAAAATCTTGGAAGTAACTATACCACATAGGATCCACCGCATCACTATGAAGTAACTTCCAATCTCTAATTCCGTCAAAACAAACACGTAAAATAAATATCATATCTATCTTAATTATAGTACTCATGACATTGTTTTCGTATTACCATAGAGTAGACGGGATTTGGCTTAACTATATGAACCTTGTATCTTTTATTTTTGTTTTCTATCGTTTGCTTGTATTAATCATTGTCTCCTGGGTGTGTTCATCAAATAAAACCCTTGATTGTTTGCTTCCGCAAACAAGATGTTCAACATTGTTTAGCTCAGTTTGATCAATACCTTCTTTGACCCTAAAACTTACGTAAATGCGCTTTTGTATTCTTTCAAATAGGAAAACCTATGCATTATCCAAGTACCTCTTTACTTGGTAAGTGTAGCTATTTACAATTGAATTGATAAATTGGACAAATAGTGAATAATCCAAGATTGCAACACAAACATTTAGTCCCACGATTATGAAAATTGTGGGATGACACGTGTATAAAATATAAAATGAGATAAATCTTTACGAAACTTTAGTATTTTGGATGGAGTCTTACTATATTAAGGTTCCGTTTGGTTAGGCTATTGCGAAGAGAGATTTTAGCAAAAGTGCTCATGAAGAAAAGCTCTTTAGAGAAAAGTGATGTTGTATAATGTGTTTTTTTATTTGAAAAGCTGTTTGGTTCCAAATATTCTGCTGCCTACAGCTAAGAAGGCGATTCAACCATTACACACATAATTTCACACAAAATCAACAGTTGGATCAATACCAAAATGTTTTGATTTTATTTGAATAGGATTCATCACTAAATTTTCAGTTTTTGCTGCTAAAAATCAACATATGAATCATAAAAGCATAAAAATCAAATTAAAGTGCACTAATAATCAAGACCCACATCAAATAATCCCCAAACAAATCCAACAACAGTATAAAAAACCAACTTGATCCAACAACAGAGAACATAAAACGAAAATGGGTTCGATGGGTACCTAAAGAGAGGGACTTGACAATGAGGAGGAAGAACACGCGGCAAGCAATGTAGGAGACCCTGATGCTCATCCATTCACTCCAAGGGATCGATCGGAGCTAGGGTTTTTGACGGTGATCTGGTTGCCGCCGCCGCCGACAATGAAGGGGAAGAGGATTGATGAAGGGTTTGGGGTCGAGGATGAAGGAAGAGGGAGGAAGACGTCGGTGTAGAGGTCGTCGAACTCGTCGTCATTGTCGAAGTCCATGAGTTTCTCATGAAAAATGACGAAGAGATTTGGTGGAATTTGAGAGAGAGAGAGAGAGAGAGTTGATAAAAAATATCGAAGGAAATGAGAAAGAGGGTCAGGCTCGAAAAGAGCCTTTTTCCTAACGTTTCAATTTTTAGCTTCTCCAAGAAGAAGATTTTCTTCTTATGCTTTTGCTCCAAAAGTGCGACTGAGGGCCTGTTTGGGGGAATTTTTTCAAAAGCTTTTTTTAGTTTCAAAAGAGCTTTTTGGGGCTCCAAATGCTCAACCAAATGGGCCTTAAAACCCACGTACATCCATATGTGCGTCTATGTGTTGTGGACCCCAAACCGGGCATCGGTAAAAGTAATTTGAATTTTCAAATCTATTAATTTCTATAATCAAACACCTATATTTGAGTGAGATGATATATATATTCTTTCATAATTGAGCTTATTGCTGGGTTCCTGGCGCTCGCGTAGCGGAAGCGAAGAAACAAGTTGGAATAAAAAACGAAAATTTTGTGCGAGCAAACACTAAACTAACAACTAAACAAGATATCTAGCTACTGTGTTGCGAACATACAACTTTTGTAGCGTGTCCAACCAATCGTGAAATACCCTTCCAAGCTCCGTAGGCTGTCGGGAATGTGTTTGAGAGACAGTCGCCCTTGCCGAAAATGATCCACCTGAGTGAAACCGATCCAAACTCCAGTTTCGCTCCAAAGCGAACTTTGAGGAAACAACTGACATTCTAAGCTTTCTCAGAATAGAGTATGAAGGATGTAGGGTGTTGGGGTCAAAAGTTACACCCCGGTTGACCAAATTAAAGTCAAAATCAACCCTAAACCAAGTGGGCCCAAATCCGAACCCAAGCTCAAGCCAAGTAGGCCCAAGCCCGAGTCAAGACCAAGTATGGAAGGGGCCGGCTCCATACCAAAAGGGGGGCAATAAATTAGTTTAAATGCAATTTTTTAGAAATAAATGTATGAAAAATGGGCAAAAATCCAAAATTCTGTAAACCACATGGGTTATGTGCAAAAAGAAATAAGCACATGAGGCATGGGGAGGCACAAGTGCCATTTAGAAAAGCCCATGGGGCTATATGTAAAGTGTGTAGCCTATAAAGATAAACATGATGAGAAAATTAAGAACAACTTTCATTCTCTAAAAAATTAGGGTTCTGTGCCTTCTTCTCATTCCTCAAGGTTCTAAACCTTTTTCTTTTTTTCTTGAATTAAATTAAGAGTTTAACTCTTGTTTTCTTAAAAATAAATAGTTTTTCACCACAAAACCTACGAAGGGGAGTTCATATCTCCTATCAAATCTCTAAAAGGAGAGATTTTTAAATCTCACCTCTCTTTTTCTCCAGGATCCAACTAACAAAGAAGAGTAAGAAAGAGATCCATCTTCAAAAGTTCCACTGTGGGAAGGTCCGAGACTTAGGAGAGGATCCATGGCTCAAAGAAGAAGAAAAGGGTCCCCTTTGATCATTTCCGAAGATTTTTGAGAGTTTAACTTCATAAATAGAATTCTTTTGGGAGTTTAACTCCACTCAAAATCCTTTTGGGAGTTTAACTCCATAAAGATAAAAATCCTCTTTTTTTTTTAGAGTTTTCCAAAGTCCCTCGGGAGTTTAACTCCTAATCTCAGGGCTAAGCCTCTTTTTCTGCAGGCGCTCAGCGTCCACGTGCCGGACGCGTGAGGTGCTGGAGTCCAGCGCCCATGCATCCTTAGTATGCTATTCACCCCTCTTTTTCCCTATACACTTCACACTCAAAACACATCTCCTGTTAGAAATTTTTTTCTAACGGGGCGCTGTCCCGAACCCCGCAAGGGGGCTGCTACCCCCTTAACCCCAGCCTGCTATCCAAGTAGCGAGACCTCCGTAAACTCTGCGAGGCCCCCGATATATCCAAAATACAACACATGCACGCTGCACATTGAGTTCGCATGAGCAGTTTGACCCGTCAATCGGAGGTTCTCTCGCTCCATAGGCAAGGGGTAATTAACGGCAATTTAGTTCGCGGCTGTCGGAGATTTGGATCTCTACAATTAATAAACTCCGGCCTGCCCTAGGCAGGGGGAGTCTGTATACGCCTGACAAGCGCGCGCATTCCCATCTCAATAGGGTGATGAAAAACACCATACAGATTCTGGCACGCCCGGTGGGACCTTTCTCTCCTCCCATATCTCGGGTCAAGCGTTCATGCGAACTCAATCAACATATATATCGATTGTCTGTACTGAAGTCATATATATATTTTTTGCGTACAGGTTAACAACTTTCAGTCACAATCTCGAACTCAGCAATCATGTCTCCCCAGACGAGCTTCGTTTCTTATGCGACTTTGATTCCCTACGTGGTCAAGATCAATGCCCGCGTGGTTCTCTCTGCAAGTCTCAGCCAGCAATGGGAGGGGCCACCCCATCAATTTGGTTCCGTCATTATTTACCCTGCCGGAAGCGCTCATCTGGCGGAGGTCCCGGCAAACCAAGCGGCTAAACCGACCTCAAAGGGCAGGAGGCTGAACGTTGTGGTTGCGAAAGCATCCCACCCCAAATGCAAATCCGTATTCGAACGGCTCTCCACTGTTCCGACTGGGGGCAAAGCCGTCAACACCAATGAAGCTACGAAGTATCTCCAGTAAGCCATAGTCCGGAATACAAACACGAACGCGACGGTATCACGGACTAAAACCCTAGTACCACAAACCTAATGGATCTCTGTCATAAAGATGAGAGTTATCTGCATATAACGTTAGGACAAGTTTGCCTGTAAACCCAAGGAAGGTAAACTAAAAGCACTCCGAAACGAGTACATAAACTAGATACTCCGAAATGAGTGAATAAACTACAAACTCCGAAATGAGTACATAAACTACTTCGCGCCAAATCAAGACATCAAGAAACAAAAAGGCGCAACTCATAGGCTTCGGGGTTTAGAACTACATTCCTTGAGGATCGAGATCTGAGTTAACGATAGATGATGACGCTTGTGATCAAAATTCTAATAAAAATTGTGTATGCCAGCTCGAAACCGGCCATTTGCTATGCATTACTTCACTCACGACCGTGAGCAACGTGGTAGGGGGAAGCATTTGTTCACATCAGTCCAGTGTTCACCTATAGCTAGATGCATGCAGCAGAAACTTCTAAGATTAAAATGCAAAGTATATGTGCGGAGGCAAGATTCCCACGTGGATATGTACTGGAGAAAAAACATTCAACATTCAACAATAAAGAAGCATATTTAAATAAGTACTTTATTCTGCAGGAAACAGATCACCAAACACGGGATCAAAAGTACAAGGGTTTAAAAAACTAAGAATAAAATTTTCTAAAGCCCTCTCTGTCTTCTTCACCATGTCGAAGCGGCGATCTTCACGAGGAGTGGCACTCCATCGGTCAGCACCGTGCCCATCAGTGAAGGCAAACATGATGGCCCGCTGAACCCGTATCTGGCTTAGCAATTGAACAGAACGATCCTTCAAAGACTGGGTAATCAAATGTGCCTTATAAAAGCACTCAATCTTGTCCTCCGCCGTGTCAAGCATCGCCGGAGTCAGCTCCGCTGAATGAGGAGGGATGCCAGCAAGTACATACGAGAAGATCATCCGGAGCCAAATGAAGCCGATAGGAAGATGAGAACTCCTACGAGCCAAGAGCTCAAATAGCACCGTATCACATTGGTCATCTGTGAGAACGAGATCCACTAATCGCGCAGCAAAATGAGGAACAATTCCCTCGATAGGTACCTCTCATGGTTGCTGACGAGCGTGAGGACGATTGCAAGCCATGACACTTGGTCTATTAAAACTGGTTCTCTCCTTATGAAGAAAAAGAAGATCATTGCTTCAGAATATAAAGCGAAGCAGTTAAATTTAGACACCGAAAATGTTGTGCATGGTGGAACTATTTCCAAGGCCTGACAAAAAGGGCATGGGAAAAAAAGAGTTGACTCATGAAAATCAGAGACAAAAGGTGAAATAAATCCATCAGCAGCGCCCCACGTGCGTGACACGCGAATAGCCGACGCTGATTCTTTTCAGGATTCGAACCAGCGCCTCACGTGCATGATACATGAGCACCGACGCTAGTTTATATATATATATATATATATAACAACACCTCACAGAGGCACATATGAACATTGGCGTAAAGAAAAGGGGGAGCCGTGTCATTTATACTTCGAAGAAATTTATGCATTGGTGAAAAAAGGGTTTTACAACGCCAAGACGCTGAATTCCGGACACGGATTCATGAACTTAGAGGCAAGTTTGAGTAAAGTGCTTCTAGCTTCGTTGACCATCTTATTATGCATTTTCTCACAAATGCAAGCGTCGGGATTCCCGCTGATGTCGTCCATCCTCTGGTACGTGGATATTGTTACCTTCTGTTAGAAGACGCGATACAAAAAAGCGACAAGATCATCTCTCCGCTTCTTTGAGATCAAGCCCATCAGATATACTGAATGCACCTTGTCTTCAGTATCATCAAGTGCCTCAAGCGGCATGGCCTCATCAAGCTCAGGAAGTGCTTCCCAAATCGACCCAACGACAATCTTCAAAAGAGCAGAACGGCGGAGGAGCAATCGACCGTTGTAATCGTCGAAGCGACGCATCACCTCAGCGCATTGGGCGTTAGTAAACTCCTGGCCTTGACAGCGGCCTTGGACTTGAATGTCCTCATAAGAGATAATCTCTTCAAGATCATACAGATGAGAAGCCATAGTACCTATAAAAAAGGGGGGATTAATTATTGACACAATGTTCAAGGCCTTAGCAATCAAAATACCAAAATCATCACGATCTAAAAAAAACAGTGGCCCTCACAAAATCAAAGGTAATGCCCCATCAATGATGAGGCAGACACTCATTATAAGAATCCAAAAGGATTCTCATTTAATGAAAAATCTCATTGAACCGTGGAGTTAAACTCCCAATGTTCTCGAAAAATGAGTTCTACAGTAGATTCAAATTTGCAAGAAGAACCCTAAAAATGAAAATAAGAAAAGGGAATAAAATTCCCAAAAGAATTTTCAAAAGAAATTTTCTCAGAAATCCCCACGGGAAATGGAATTAAATTCCAAACAACCCTCAAAGATCAAAGTCACTAACAGGGTAAAACTCTAAGATCTCTAAGACCCATAGTCTACCCAAATAAATGTTTTTTTAAGATCTGATCGTTCCAAGAGAAGAGCAAAGCTCTGTTAATGGGTTAAAAACCCAAAACGAGAAGAGATTCTTTAAGAGTTAAATCGCGGTCATAATTCTTACAATTTTTGACAGAGTTTAACTCTGAGAAAGTCCTGGGAACAGAGATCTAAGCTCCGAAGAGAGAATTAAATTCTCAAGAAAGAAGAAAACTTAAGAAGACGATGGAATGACAGTCATCTCAAGGGCCAAAGGCCCTATTTATAAGACATGAAGAGACGGTTCAACTCCTCAGGAGATCGAACGGTAGAAAAGGTGACACCGTTGCACTCACGTGTGAGCTACGTGAGAACAACAGTGGGGGCATTTGTTCCCCCAATATTTAACCTAATAAAAGAGCAAAGCTCTGTTGGAATGAAGTAGCGCCTCACGTGCTCTCCACGAGGGCGTCAGCGCCATAGCCAATCTTATAGGATTAAATTCTATGGTGGCGCCTCACGTGCTCCTCACGTGGGCGCCAATGTGCAAAGCACAGGAGTGCTTCCTGAATAAAAGTTAAATTCTTATATGGTGCCGCACGTGCTACTCATGCAGGCGCCAATGTGCAAAGCACATGAATACTTATCTTAAGAATTAAATTTTTAAATGGCGCCCACGTGCACAACACGTGAGCGCCAGCGCACAGGTAGAATTAAATTCTACAATACTTTCTGTTAAACAGAGCCGTTGGATCAAAGATCCAATGGGGATGATAAATCATCAAAATATAGAATCAAATTCTATTAGGAGAAAATATCTCTCATATCTTTCTAAATAAGAAAGATACTCTCGGTTGGATCAATGATTCAATAATAGAATAAAATTCTATTTTTGGAATATATTCGCTCAATTTTTCTTAACAAAAAAGATTGCTCTCTGTAAAACAAAGAACTCTTGGATTAAAAATCCAATGGTGATTAAAAATCACCATTTTACAGAATAAATTCTGTACAGGGGAAAATATTTCCCCAATCTCGTTAGAAATAAGAAATCATATTCTGTAAAACAGAAAACTCTTGGATTAAAGATCCAACGGTGGGTAAAATTACCCAGATCAATTTTGAGACCAATTAAATCAATTGGAATTTCTCAATGAGAGATTTTCTCAAAATAGATTAACAATCTGCCTCCACTATATAAAGTACCCGAGACTTTAAGTCTCACAGACACACAGAGAGAGAGACACTCAGATAGAGGAACCCCCCATAAAAAAAGGCAGAAAGCTTTCAAAAGAACCGAGAATTTAATTCTCAAAGAAGAAGACTTCCCTCTTCAAGAAAAAGAACCTAGGTAAAGAAAACACAGAGATAAAAATATCTCTTTTACCTATTTAAGGGTTTAACCCTTTTCAAAGAACTTAGTTCTTTTTCTGGATCGGAGATCCACAAAACAAGCCTCCCACAAGTTGAGAATTTAATTCTCATCGGGAAGATCTTATTCTTGAGAATCAAAGATTTAGAAAAGAACTAGGAAAAAGAACTTATCCTATGGGGATTTAATTCTTCGGAAAATAGGGTTTAACCCGAAAAGAAACTTAGTTCTTATAAAAGAACTTAGACTTGATCCCAGATCTTCAAAACAAAGATCTTGATGATCATTAATGGTCAAAATGCCATTAACAGAGACTTAATCTCTGAAAAAGAAAAGAACTTAGTGCATCATGTGCTTCCCACGTGGACGCTCCCTCCAAAAGCGTCCAGCGCCTCACGTAAAAAAATACGTGAGCGCCCAAAGCAGAAGCCCAGCGCCTCACGTGCTCCTTACGTGAGCGCCGCAAAAATAATAAGAGTGCTTAACACTCCATAAATAGCCAAAATGGCTGAGTGCTTAGCACTGGTTGGGCAGTGCCCAGCACCGCACGTGCTCCTCATGTGGATCCACATAAAAAGTGCTTAACACTTTATATGCAGCCAAAACGGCTGAATGCTTAGCACTGATTGGGCAGCGCTCAACGCCGCACGCGCACCTCACGTGGACGCCATAAAAGTGCTCAGGGCTTTATGATTAGTCAAACGACTAAAGTGTTCCACACTCATTGGGCAACGCCCATGACTGAATGCTTCACATGATATGCATGTCAGAGCTCAAATAAGTACTTAGCATTTTTATATAAAAAGAAAAGGGCTGAACAAACAGAGCCCACATAAGTGCTTGGCACTTTTGAATGAATAAAAAGGAAAGATTAAGCAGAATAAGCCCAAATTGGCTAGGTCTCTGAGGTTTTCTTACAACTGAGCCCAAATGATCTGTTGTTGGATCTGAAATAAAAATGATCCTTGAAATTTTGCTAAGTTGATCTTAATCACAAATTAGACTAACGTATCATTAGTTAAAATAAATTGAGCCCAAATGCTCATGTATTTAAGTTGATCTTAATCTCAAACCAGATTAACGGTCTTCAAATAAACCTAAGCCCAAATCTAAAATATACGGATTTGGACTGATCCGTGCCCTACGGAAGATGACATAAACTAGTCTCCGTATACAATCCACGGGCAACCAAAATAAACAAAAATACACACGACATGAAGTGAATTGCTGGAGAAGGAGAAAGTGGTTATCGCAACGCGATAACGTAATTAACCGCAGGGGCTTGCGCCTGCAGGGAAGAGCGTCCCCACAATCAAAAACCCTCATAGAATAAGGGGGAATCTGATAAAGTCTGCTACAACGGTCGCGTCTGTCCAAACCTCCAATATATGGTGTCATAAATCAACTTGGTATTTTCGGAGAGGTGGATGGATAAGTTCAAATAGTATCTGACCCCAAATTCAGGAAAGACGATTTATCCCAGTTCGTATCTGTTTTCGGCGGTGAACAGATTCTGGCACGTCCGGTAGGATCTTTTTCTCTTTCCACTCCACACTTCGTGTGTCGTGTTTCGCGAACAAATTCGCGGTTCGCTATAGTTACCCTTGGATTCGAGGTACTAAAATTTGGTGTCTTGCTCCTGTGCAGAAAAAAATCGATGGCTTCCAACTGCACAACATACAACAGCAACACTCGCTCTACCTTAGCTGGAGGAGTGACCTATGGGCCCAACACGGCCTCTATATTTTCAATGCCGGTGGGGCAACTAACGCAAGCCACTAGTGGAATATTCTTTAGGACCATATTCCCACCAGTGAGTTTCGGTGCCTCAGCGCCGTAAGAGGAAGCTCCCAAGAGACCGATCTTCGATCGACTTGCAACCACAACGACCCCTTTCAACGGCCTGTTCAAATTTGGTGTCTCAGTCTTCAACAGGCTGAGCAAGAACTCGAACGGACCCGCAAGAAAGCTCGTGATACCTGAAGGGGCTGCCCTAAAATGGATAGCCCTCCCAACTCCTGATACGGGCGAAACCATCAAAAGCGCTTCCCCCATCAGAAGATCGGTCTTTGAAAGATTGGCCTGTTTCCCCCAATCAGAGCAAAGCTCTGTTCAAAATTCAAATTTTAAAATGAAGCAACACTTCATTGCAGCGCCAAGCACGCTGCGCCCTAAACAACGCACCACGTGCAAAGCACGTGTGCGCTAGCGCTAAGTGCGCTGCGCCCTAAGCAGCGCACCACGTGCAAAGCACGTGTGCGCTAGCGCCAAGGCGCTACACCTTAAGCAGTGCACCACGTGCAAAGCACGGGTGAGCTAGCGCCAAGTGCGCTGCACTCTAAGATGCACACCACATGCAAAGCACGGGTGCGCTAGCGCTGGAACTAAAAGCTTCCCACCGTCAGATCAAAGATCCAATAAAGATGATAAATTATCAATCAACCAAAATAAAATTCTGTTAAGGAAAGATTCCTTAAAATCTTTCCAAGCAAGAAGATTGTGCTCTGTAAATCAGAGCACCGTTGGATCAATGATCCAAAGGTGATTAAAAATCGCCGAAATACAGAATAAATTCTGTATGGAAAAGATTTCCCAATCTTGTTAAAAACAAGAAAATTGCCTTCTGTAAATCAGAAGCCCTTGGATCAAAGTTCTAACGGTGGGGAAATCCCCAAATCAATTGGAGAAAAGATCTCCTTAATTGATTAAACAAATTAGCTCACCCTATAAACTTTGAGAAATCTCCTATAAACTTTGAGAAATCTCAGAAAGAAGAGCAAGCTATCGGTAGAAGAAGAAAATTCTCTTCAAGGTAAAAAAAACAGAAAGACGAAATCGTCTCATATCAAAAGAAGAATTCACTTCTTTCTTTAAGATCATAGATCTATAAGACCAAGGTCTTTCACAAAGAGATCAAAGGATCTCAACATAAAAAAAAAAAATAAGAATAAGAATAACATAATTCTTCTCACAGATCATAGATCTATAAGACAAATTGTCTTTTACAAAAAGAGATCACGAACATCTCATTATAAAAAGGGAGGGAGAATGATTCAATTCTTTTAGGATCACAGATCCATAAAGGCAAAACTTTTCACCAAGAACATAAGAGATTGAAATATCTCCTATAAAATAAGAACTTTGTTCTTAGATCCATGAGACAAAGTCTTTTATAAACGAGAATTTAATTCTCAGAGCGCAGACCTGATCAAAGTTGCATAAAAGAAGAGCCTTAGCGCTCCAATTTAAAAGGAGCGCTTCAGCGCTCCACATTTAGCGCAAAGCGCTGCAGAGCCTTAGCGCTCCAAATTTAAAAGAGTCTTAGCGCTCCAAATTTAAAGAAGCGCTCTGCGCTCAAGACTGGCACACAGCGCCAAGCGCGCCATGTGCTCCTCACGTGTGCGCTACTTAACAAAAGTGCCTCAGCGCTCCACATTTAGCGCAAAACACTGCAGCGCCTTAGCGCTACAAATATAGCACATTGCGCTCATTGACTGGCGCACAGCGCCAAGAGTGCCACGTGCTCCTCACGTGTGCACTACTTAACAGAAGTGCCTCAGCGCTCCACATTTAGCGCAAAGCGCTGTAGCGCCTTAGCGCTCTCACGTGTGCGATACTTCACTAGAAGCGCAATGTGCTCATTGTCTGGCGCATAGCGCCAAGAGCGCCACATGTTCCTCACGAGCGCGCTAAAAGAACATAAATTGCTCTATAAATAAAGCCCTAGAGCTATGATGAATGCTGTCACGCCCCGCTTCCCAAAGTACACTAAAGTGGGCACGTGACATAGCCAACCATGCTACCTGTGGATAGGAAAAATCCTTCCACAGTCACGTTACGGCTGTGGGGATATCAAGAACAGGAAAGTAGACTAATTATCTAGTACATGTCCATAAGCCAGAGTAAAAGAGTCAAGAGATAATAATATGCGGAAGCCAAAAGATACAATAAATGAAACACCTGGAGTGAAACTACATACCGACAGGAACCTCACCGCTCGTCTAGCAGCGGCAAAACTCCTAAACAGTCTGCAGCAAGGTAGAAGAATCTGGGCCATGCAAAACCCAGACGTCAGCACGTCAAGTCATCAAGTAATAACATAATAAACAGGCAATGCGAATATAAACATGAATAAAGCAAGGGTAACAATAATATGAATCAGAGCAGTGCAGGGTAGTGTGCAGTGGGTAACTAAACTGTTCTATCATGTGTTATGTTCTAAAGTCTTTGAAACCAAATTGATGAATCATCGATGTAACTCAATAGTATCCCGTGCATGCCCGGGACCATGGTCTAAGACTCTCGAGCTGAAACCGAGACGTGCCGCTAGGCAGTAAAAGGTAGCAGGTATAGGCGAGTGATGTCAGCATCATCACTCCGGGGCTGGCCTAGCCCGTAAGACTGATCAGAACATGTATCGAACTGTTGAGTTACAAGTCAGGTTCCACCATTGATTTCCCCATACCCCCAAGTTATATGTGCAAGTCAAGTCAGGTATCCCGAAATCAAGAAACTAATGCCAACACAGGATCAGGTAAACAGGTTTGTCTGGATAGACAACAGAAATGGTCCATGAGGACTACATGTCAGGTTTGTTGGCATTAGACACAAGATCAGGTAACGGGTCAGGTCATGGTACATCAAGTCAAGTCAAGCAGTATACGGTACCGTGTCGGGTAGATCGATATATATGTAGCAAGTCAGGTCAAGGTGTAAACAATATCATGGGTGTGCTCACAATCAGTTATATAAGCAAGCATGGTTATTATCACATGATATAAGCAATGAATAAGCAATAGGCAGATTTACTCAATTAGCAGTACAGTTATCAGTTATGTCACAGATATGATTTCAACATTATAAGAATGCAGTAAGACAATTTATAGCCATTTAATCATGTTAACAAGTTTAAGAACCCTTAGAGGTGCAATGATTTATATAACGGTTCAGTGCAGCTATTACAGGTTAAAATGCATAGAGTGTCCGAATGGAACAAA
Source organism: Agapanthus africanus (assembly GCA_030015575.1). NCBI lineage: Eukaryota > Viridiplantae > Streptophyta > Magnoliopsida > Asparagales > Amaryllidaceae > Agapanthus > Agapanthus africanus. The sequence goes on from JASDDO010000024.1 coordinate 892,348,936, forward strand.
ACTACAGGGATGGATGCCATATGCTATGTCAATATTAAAAAAATGTGATTAAGCAGGTAAATGTGGTTATTAGGTTCAATTTGCAAACTGTAGGTTCCAAGTTTAACGGTAAAATGATATATAACAATATAGTACATGAAAAAGTGGGAAATTATCGTACCGAGGTTAAATTTACAGGTTTAGGGTGTCATAATATATCTGTAAATATTGTATAGCATGTAGCAAGGGGTACTTGCCTCGACGGGTCGTGAATCGGGAAAACAGAACGTGAAACGTCGGCAGGGAAACTCGCGACGGGCGCACGGTTCACGGAATGAACCCAAACGACGAACAATGGAACCACACGGGTCGGGGTACCCCGCTGGAACGTCGGGACGCGTTGTCGGCACGGCCGGATTCCGGCGAGATCAAAATAGCGAATCTACAAATTTCAAGAATTCATGAAACAATAGAAGAAGAATCAAGAAGAGGGAAGAGAATGAGGATAGAGACGAGGGTGCTCACGAGGATCTGCGGGAAGGGTGTGACGGTCGACCACGCCGACGGAGCTCCGGCGGTGGCCAACGACGATGGCTAAAGAATCTGTAGATCAGAAAATAACAGAGAAAAGGAGAAATGAAGAGAGGAGGGGAGGTGAAACTCACCGAGGGGGTGTTTGCGAGGCCGGGGACACGAGGACGGGGTCACCGGCGGCGACTCACGGCGGTGCAACAGCGTGCAGGAGGCGCGCGCGCTGGTGGTCGGGGGTGTGCAGGCGCGTGCAGGGTGCCCGGGGTTGATGAAGAAGAAAGGGAGACATAGTGGGTCGGTCGAGGGCGAGGAGGCGACGAGGGCGATGACGGCGAGTCACCGGCGAGGTTGGGCTCGCGGTGGTTTGCACAGGTGGCCTCGTCGGGGTGTGCAGCGCTCGGGAATGTGGGGAAATGGAGGAAGGAGGCGGGTATGGCCGTGATGAGGGAAAAGAGGCGAAGAGGTCGGTGATCGTGGTGTCGGCGTTGGGGTTGCAGCGGCGAGGGCAAGGTGGCCGGGCTCGCGACGAGGTGGGTTTTCTTTTGGCTACGTAAAAGAAAAGGAGAGGAAGAAGAGGGAAATATATGAGAGAGAGAGAGAGAGAGAGAGAGAGAGAGAGAGAGACGGGGAGAGGGAGGAGAGAGATAGAGAGAGAGAAGAGAGATGAGGGAGAGAGAAATGTGAGTGGGGCCCACGGGAATAAAATTTGAGAGCTTTGATTGGCTGGAAATTCAAGATTCGTAGGGTTAGGAGAAAATGATAAAATATTTAAAGGATATGAAGAAATATAGTATAAGTTTTGAGAATTATATTACGGTTTAAAAAAAATATTAAAATTTGGGATTTTGGCGCAAAATAAAACATTTCCAAATCGCGCCCGGGTCGTGTCCAAAAATTTGAAATTGAAATAATAAAATTTAAGGCGGGATCCAAAATTGAAAATGAAGTGTTATATGATCAAAAAGCATACCCCCAAGACGGACACACGTACGTGCACGTAGCCGTCCAAACTCGCCCGTTTCACTGAACGGGACGAGAACACGATGCACGGACGCTACCATAAGGCTAGGGGTGTCAAGTAGGCCAAGATGAATATTTTTAATTTTATTTTAGGTGTCAAAAATTGTTATATGCAAAATGGAATTGACGGGGTAAAATACAATTAGTAACAAACAAGTAAGATAAATGAAATAAGGGTCACACTCCATTCATAAAGTAACAGAAATTAGTAGCATGGGGCTCGGGTGTTACAAATGCTCAGCATTCAATAAAAGACAAAAATATTGTCAGAACCCAAATCAATGCTCAGTATTGTCAAATGTTTAACATTTTAATTGAATGGGCCGAGCCTAAAGTGGCCATAAACCCCTTGTTCAGATTAATTGAGCCCATATGCTCATAAATCTTTGATCTTAGTCCCAAATTGGACTACAGGTCTCCTAACCAATATCGGTTCAAGGGTACATCTCTTCACTCCCCTGATATTTGTCGTTGTAATCCTTCAACGTCTTCAGAGAGGTGACGGGTCCCGACAACCATACATTCCATAGACTATGACGTCTTTAAACTGGACTGTGGGGTCCTTAAACCCATGGACTATGATGTCCTTAACCTCGGACTGTGGGGTTTAAACCCACGGACTATGATGCCCTTAACCTTGGATTGTGGGGTCCTTAAGCCCATGGACTATGATGTCCTTAACCTTGGACCGTAATGTCCTTAAACTAATCGACCGCAATGTCTCTAAACTAAACAATAGAGCCCAAATGCTCTCTTGTTGGATCTAAATAATCCCGTTAAGTTGATCTTAGTCTAAAATTAGACTAATGTATCCTTAACAGACGTTTAAGTTGATCTTAGTCTCAAATGAGACTAACGCATCCTTAAACCCAACCCCAAACCCAAATCTAAGAAAATACGGATTTGGACTAATCCACGCCCTACGGGCGACAATATAAATTATTCTCCGTATACAATCCACGGGCAACGAAAAATAAAACAAACACACACGATACGAAGTGACCATCTGGAAAAGGAGAAAGTGGTTACCGCGAAGCGGTAGCGTAATTAACTGCAGGGGCTTGCGCCTGTAGGAAAGAGCGTCCCCATAATAAAAAACCCCTCAAATGAGGGGGAATCTGACGAATTCTGCTACATCAGCCGCATCCGTTTAAACCTTCGATATATGGTGTCATAAATCAACTTGGCATCTTCGGAGAGGTGGACGGATAGCACCAAATAGCATCTGCCCTCGAAATTCAGGCCCGGACGTCCCAACGTCCCGGTCGCGTCTTTCGGCGGAGAACATGGCCGTTTCTCCCTAAACTTCAATCAGGACGTCGGTCTTCAACATGCTGACACCAACAACAGCCCCTCAGCAAAGCCAGGGGCATAACGAAGCCGCTTCCAAAACTGAGGCGGTCCCTTCTGCAAGGCACGCTCGACGTCGCCACTGGCACCGAGTGAGAAAAGCTGGGGGCAACTCCCCTTCTGGACTTACCCCACCAGCTCCAATGGCGAAAATTGACGCTGTTGTTTCAACCGGGAACGGCTTTGAACTGCTAAAGAGGGTGCGCAAGAACTCTCCAACGGCGGTGCTAAAGAAATCGCCCCTACCTGCAGAGGTCATTGCTCAGGCAGAATTGGAGCGCCCCCATCAGCGGCTCTCCTCTCAAATTCATAGAGTTTGGCGGAAAGTCCAAGACTCTGTGATCAACAAAGACTACGCTCGTCGACCGAAGAAATCGAAGGTGCGGCAAGAGAAAGACCATCGCTCCGTCATACAACGAGGGGCTTCTTCTGCACGGGAGCCTGTTATAACGGCTCCTTCAACTTCGACCTACCATAAAAGGATGAGACCGGAGAAAATCCCACCGCCTGCTGCAAATCCCAAAGGTGATGGACCCAAACACCCCAAGTCTGGGGGCATGATTGTGCATACGGTTTACATGGATTCCGGGAAAGAAAAAAGCCGTGCTTCTGTAGGTCACCGACCGCAAACTTGGTCGCTGACTAAAGCTCAGGAGCAACAACAGAAGCTCCGGGAAATGCTGACCAAAATGGCAGCGCTTACCGGACAGAAAGAAAGTCCGGACAAAGAGACCGAACAGCACCAGGAGCAGAAGACCGATACAGACTTCCCACGAAGGGTGCTTGAAAGAAAAGATAAAGAGGCCGCTGAACAAGTCGCTAACATAAAACTGATGGCGCTCTTGTTTCAGGATATGGTTGGAATGATGATCCAGCCAGAACCCCCAGCCGAGGATCTGTCGGTAATTATCGAGGATGACAGAGGGGAAATATCAAATCCTCTTTCGGCCTCATCGGCAGCCAAGGAGGAAACAATCTCCAATGATGCTCTTGATGATTATATAGCTCAACATAAAAGAGCTCATCAAGCTAGTGAAGCTGATTGCCAAATCGTCAGAATCGTGCGACTGTATCCAGGCTGGTATGACCAAATGAAATACCCGCTGGAATATACGATCCCTAAGTTCCATGTGTATAAGGGGACATGCAACCCACATCAGCACGTCGCGCAGTTCAGAGCTTTGTGCGGCAACACCGGAGGCGATGACAAACTGTTGCTTCGCTAGTTCGTTGGCAGCCTGTCAGAGACAGCCTTTGAATGGTACGCGGAGCTCCCAAATGACTCCGTGAGAACATTCATAGAGATAGAACTGCTGTTCTTACAGCGATTCACCAGCGCAAGCGAACGCACCCCGATCACGGCATTGATCAATGCCAGGGTAAAGCCAGGAGAAACCTGGGTTCAATATGCGATCCGGTGGCGGAACCTTTGGTCAAAGTATGAACAGTGCAACGAAGAATCCCCCGTCGTGGGCATGTTCATCAGGACCCTTGATCCTCAAACGACTGTGTCCCAGTTCATGACGTTCTTGAAACTAAAGACGTTCCAGGCTCTTTTAGATAAACTGGCCCAAATGGACCAGATGGGCCACGGGCCTTCCTTCTCAAATAAGGACCCTCGAAATAACAAAGGTAAAGGGAAAGCGGCCTTCGTTGTCAACACTCAACAACAACCGAGTGGCCCAAAACTATCTGCTCGCCAAAACAACGTGCGTCCATGCCTAACCCTGGAAGAAAGGCTAGGACGCGCTTACTCATTTCCCTGCGGCAAGACGAGGAGACTGTTTGAGTTGGCAGTGCGCAACAAACTCATCACATTGCCAGACCCATGACGTCCACCGCAACCTGGCGATGTCAACAACCCCAACTACTGCTCCTATCACAGAATAGTGAGCCACCCAATTGAAGATTGCTATGTCTTCAAAAATTGGGTCGAAGACCAGTATTAACAAGGGAAATTTGTGCTGTCTGATAACTGGAGGGTAAACCCACCCTAGAACCACACTCCCAAAAAGGTGGATGCGCCGGGGGCATCAAGCTCACTCGTGGAAGAAGCTCTATGGGAAGTCGTCCTTTCAACAAAAACCAAAAGAATGCTGAATGATCTACAGGCATGTCCAGCAGCCAGGTAGAAAAGCCCACTTGAACCGGAAATCATCGAAGGGATGCTGAAACCGCGTCCCGTACCGAAGATTGTTGACAAAGGGAAAAATCCTCAAGTCAAGCCTTTAAAGTTTTCGAAGAAAAAGAAGTAGACCAAGAAGCCTGTGCAGCCTGTGCAGCCTGCCGAGTATGACGACAAGCGCACAGACCAACAAAAATACATTGATGTGCTGGAGGAATATAACCAGAAGGTGCGGACACCGATCACCCCCAAAGAGTTCCTTAAGTATATTCTTAAGAACGAAGATAGTGATAACGATGAGGAAAATGACTCATCAGAAGAAACCAAAGACTATGTAGCAAGCTGCCACATGGTCTCCCATTTGATGGTAAATGACAAAGAAACTCTCTCGGCGTCAGAAAACAACGCAGAGGAACTGGGGGCAGAATCGGTGCTAAAATCCTCGGAATTGCCAGAAGACCCGATCGATAGGCTGTTAAACGAAGCCTTTCGAAAAAGCAAAGCTGACCAAGAACGCGAAACAGCCTTATACGAAAAGGCTAAGCGTCAGGATAAAGAAGCCGTGGCAAGGATGAGTTATAAAGTACTCCAACCAAACCAAAGCACACCTGCCATAAATAAGAGCACGATAAAGACAGAGAAGCGGTTCGCCAAAGCCCTGTCTATGGGAATGAAGCTGCCACCTCTCATAGGAAACACTCCCGAGGTCATATGCCTCGACGGAGAGAATTCACATCCAAACTACCGCCTATATCATCGGAGGGTTACCCACCCCATCAAAGAATGCAGTACCTTCAAGAAGTGGTGGCAAGGATATGTTGCTCATCAAAAGCACTTCAAGAGGATAAAGCGCGAGGCTCGTCGACGGCAAAAAAGTGCGACAGATGCGCTTGAAAAATGACTGGCATCTGTCATATGGTTGATGCCAGTTCGGAAGGGGAAAAAACCCAGGTTCTTACTTTCGGGAGTGATTCTGAAGACGAAATACCCCTCAGCCCTCTCTTCAGAGACTCCACCTCCGAAAAAGAAGAGAAGGAGAAGAACTGCGAGAATATTCAGCTGCGTAACTGCACGCTACCTGAAAAGAATCTCGGACCTATAAACAAAGGTTCGAGCAAAAGAGACAAAGGGAAAAAAAAATCCCTAAGGAAATTGCCCTCGATGATGGAGTTGTTAAAGAGCTCGCAACAAGGGACCCGCCTAAAAAAAACAAGGTGAATTATAATGTCCTAGCACATCTGAGGAAAATACCCTCACAACTGAGAATATTGGATGCTTTCCTCCTGTCCAAAGAGGCACGAGATTTTCTAATCAAGGCATTACAAGAGCCTGATCAGTTCCAAGCTTTCCTCGCAGAAAAGAAGATGAAGGATGCGCTGGCAAAGGTCCATACGGCTGACATTACATTCAGCGATGAAGATCTTCTCCTTGGTACGTGTGAACATAATCGCCCGTTATACGTCATCGGGTACTGCCACGACATCAAGATAGGGAAAATCCTTGTCGACAATGGATCCTCTGTCAACCTTCTCAACGTAAGGGTGCTGAAGGAAATTTGCATGAACGTTCAGTATTTGGCCCGAGACAAAATTACCATCTCCGGATTCGACTCACAATCGTCACGGACGCTTGGGTCCGTAATATTGACGGTATGCTTTGGGCTGCTCGTCAGTGACATCAAATTTCATGTCATTGACGCCAAGACTTGCTATAATGTTTTGCTCGGCAGGCCTTAGTTACATGAGTACATTGTCATCCTTTCTATATAACATCAGTGTATGAAGTATTTCAAAGACGGCTTGGAATACACCGTCACAGGGGAGCTAAATCCATTCTCCATAAACGAGGTCCGAAAATATGAAGACGCAAAGTACTTCCTATCATACTTTGAAAACACGGAGAGGTGTCATAAGCCGGAGGATAAACAGAAGTTCGTCTCCACCATCCCGATCTTTGGGAGCGATTCCGAAAAAGATGAAGAAATAGTCTACTTGGGGAAACCCCAGAAAGAAAATAGCAGGCCCGGACCATCAACTCTTATTCTGGTCTTTGGCAGCGACTCTGAGGACGAGGCCAACACAGTGTTCTCCATCCGCCCGCCAGTGCAAACCTTCGCCGGAGCAGATCAAAGTCTGCAAATCACAATGGCTCCGCCTCGGCATTACAAGGAACTTGATGCGTTCGATACATACAGCGTACAAGAACTACAAGCTTTCTACGTCACTTTCAGGCGAAAGGGTGAAAAGGCGATCCTCTTCTACCGATCTACGGAGACCAGTGTACAAAAAGAAGTGTGGCATGGTGCCGATTTTACACTCGACAGCCTTCAACCAATCCGTCTGCCAAGATACTACGCGGAGGGATTGAAAAGGATGTTGAGATGACAAGGTGTACCCCTCGAACAAACTATTCGGCAAACTCAATTCTACAAAAAGATTTGGGATATTCCCGGGACTCAGCGAAAGATGCCTAACGGGAAGATGGAGAAAACCGGGCTCGGATACGTTCGGTCCAAGAAACGGGAGCAGTTCCACAGCTGCCGCGTCATAAACAGCTTCAACGAAGAGGAAAAAGCTTTTTCAAATGGACGTGACATTGAAACAGATCGAAATCCCTCTCTAAGAACGTTGAATCCGTCGCTCGAAGAACAAATAGACAAGCTAATAAAAGAAGGTTGTCAAAAGAGCCGAGACAATCACAGCCGCGAAATGATCTTTTATGAAAAAGCCAGGACACAACGCCTCAATCAACAATCTACGGAGAAAGAAAACTATAATGCTCTTCAACCCCGGCCCGCTGAAAGTCATGACCTAGGTCAATGATAGATGACGACGCTTGTGTCCGCTCGCTATCTTTCTCAGTCAGAGCTCTAAAAGTAGTATCCAAAAGCTCCGTCTCCTCAAAAATGGTGATGACGGACCGAGATATCCTTAAACTAACAATGGACCGAGATGTCCATAAACTGACAATGGACCGAGATGTCCTTAAACTAAAATTCATCCCAAATACGGCGATATCCTCCCTTGAGATCTATATTGCAATCGAAGTCTCAACGGCGAGAGTTTCAACTCAAGTCCTACCGGCTACACAGCTACTTGATTAGTCTAAAATATTGCACATTTGAATGAATATTTTCCCTACTATTGTTAAGTACTAAAAGGTGTTTATTGTAAATATAGAACATATGATGGTTTATTTGTAAAAAGTTTATTATCATATGTTTCTACATTATAATTAATATAATGAGAGAAAATATATGCATATAATATTTAAATGAAATCTTAGTAATTAAAATATGCATATCATATTAAATATTTCTAATCAATATTCTTAAGATTTAATATCATATAAAATGGTTAGAATAATATCTCAAAAATACCAAATGCTACTCACACTTTGACTTGAGATATTATGCAGTTATCAGCTTAGGTCTAAGGTCCAAGTAAGAGATCTGAGTGAAATCGGAATATCGAAACCAAATCTGCCAAAATTTAGAAGCAAATCGAGAGATCTAGCAACGACAGAGACTTAGAGTATTATTTTCAGAATCTAGACATCAAGACGATCTCCACATGTCAACACAAGAGACCGGAAGAAATCCCAAAACCTAGTTCCACCAAGATGCGGCTGAACCGTGGCCAAATAGGGGGATATGTGGCGGAACCACGGCGCAATAAGGGCCATAGGATATGAGATTTTGTGGCTTGGATCGTAACAACATATATTCAAATATGAAATCTAGGGTTTATGGTTTTAAAGACTATATAAGGGATCGAGAGCTGGACATTCAAAATTATCACCGAAGAGATCAAGAGATCCACGTATCCGAGTGATCATCATCTATTCATCTACCTCCAACAAGAAAGAGATCTAGAGTAAACTAGGATTCTTATAATCTACTTTCTAAGGAGCAAAATTGTAAATGCATTTAATTTCTTTTTGCATTAATAGAGGTAGTGTTTTTTATTATTCTTTTTGCATTTAATTTCTGCACTTACTTTCTGCACCTATATTTCTGCATCTTAATCATGATTTCATTCTTCAAACTTTCTTCTAAATTTTTAACCATGAGCGAGTAATTCCTAACTTGCTAGGGTTCGTAGGATAGGGTAGAATCATGGATGAGAAAAACTTTTAACTTTTTTATACATTTTAAAGTTTATAAACTTTAGCAAAATAAATGTTAACCTCCTTATCGGGCGCGCTACCAATTTATTGATAGTCACGACTACGATTTGAGATTGGTTTAACACTTGTTTTGTTAAGGGCTAGACATAAATAGAGATCAATGCAAGGACAAGGCTTAGTAGTGGGAAAACCCTAGTTTCTTCCAAGAACCCTAATCTACATTCATCACTATCGATATAGTTTTAAACTATTAAAAGATAAATAAGTCATTTTTAATTATTCGTCCATTACTACTAAGTCCTATGAACCCTACAAGCTTTTTCTTTATAAATTCTATATCCGTAACGACAAACAATCACCCTTCTTTTATCAACTCGTCTAAAACAAGAAAAGAGTTCACGTTTCCCTGCAGATGACCCGTACTCATCGCGGCTAGCTACTAGTGACACCGTCTTGATTGCGGTTATTTTCGAACACACTTTTTAATAATCAATCAAATGGCACCGTTGCTGGAAAAACGGTCGTGATTTTTTTCTTGTTATTCGGGTTGACTTCTTATTAAAACCAGCAAATATAAAATAAAAGAGAACCAAAACCGCATCTTGTGTATCTAACGATTATTGTGTGAGTTTTGTAAGAGAATCTGGAGTAACTAGAGCAAACCAACAGAGAGCCAGAGAAATTCAACTTGGACTAGAGGAGTATAGGAGGACCCTGAAAAAATTTCAGCAGAAGATCCTCTAAATCGACGGCGGAACCACGGCACTTTGGTGCTGTTAGAGGCGGAACCGCGGCGCTTTGGGAGAATTGGGCCTCCAAAATTCTCAGCTACTCCCCTATTATCTTTCTCTCTCCTCTGACGCTCCAATAAACTGATTTTATTTGCAGAATTCTTTGCAAACAGCGCCGCTCAAAAATCTTTTTGAGTGTTTTGATTTCGGTTTGTTTTTGCATATCTAAAACGGATATTAAAGGGCAATAAAACCAAATTCAGATTAGGTGGGGATTTCATCACCTTTCTTAGGCCCCACAAATCATAAACGAGCATACTCTCACCCTACATTAATTAAAAAATATCTAGACCCAGCCCCTAAGGACATTCGCGCTTAATTAAGACAGAGGAGGGTCGTAGGTAATCTATTGCTTATCCGCATTTTTCTTGTGGTGTCTAAGTCAAGCGTGACTAAGGAAAGTGGTTACTTAATTAGGCCCGCTATTTCGGTGATTCCTAAAACGGATACCTCCCACTTACCTGGCCACAAGATTGATAAGGAGGTAGTAGAGGATTGATCCTGCAACTTGTCCTTTGGAAATCTAGGAGCGGTCTAGTGACTTGATTTAAGTGACCCTAGTTCTAGGGATTGATTGTCCATTTTTTGATTTGTTGAGTCAAGCCTCAAGTCCGACTATTTTTCAAAACAATCCCTCTAAAAAATCGTTCTCACACACGCTGCCACGTGCACTAAACCCGCTTAGTGCATGCTCGGCTTGACACAGGATTCTAGTACCCATCTTGTCTGCGTTTTTTCTATCGACTCCGAAATCGGTACTTCTTCATCTTCTATTTCCCATCCACCCACCACATCTCCCGAAATGGACGGATCTCCATCGGGATTTAACGATACCACCCTGCCACCTCCAGTAGGTGCACAGAATCCACCGCGCATCTCTCTCCAAGAAAGATGCTATCCCGTACGTGGACCCTTTTCTACTTGTCTGTCTCTTCCACCAGCCAATGGGGATAATTTCGAAATTAAACCCCACTTCATCAGCCTGTTGCCCAAATTTCACGGGCTTGAATTCAAAGACGCATACGTTTTTATAACCAAATTCGAGAACATATGTGCAATGATGAGCACATCCCAACTTTTAGAGGATGCTATGCGATTATGTCTTCTCCTTTTTACCTTATGCGATCAGGCAAAAAAATAGCTTTATAGCACTGCCGCACATTCTATCGCTGAATGGGATGAATTCGTTATAGCATTCCTTAAGAAATTTTATCCTCATCACAAAACTGCCCGTGTTCGAAGCGAGATTAACCAGTTTACCCAACTTCCCAACGAACCATTTTGGAAATGCTTTGAACGGTTTAAAGATCTTCTTATATAATGCCCCCATCACGGAATCGATAGATGACAACTTTGCCGAATTATATATGAGGGTGTTAATCCAGCCACGAAACAAATGCTTGAAACCATTGGTCAATGTCATTTCATGTCTAAAGATGATGGCGAAACTTGGCAATTTCTGGAAGATCTCGCCGAACAAATATTACAGTGGGAGGGCACTAGACCAATATCGTCTTCACCTAGGGCAGGTATCCATCAGCTCAACATTTCCATCGCAGTAAAAGCCGAAATGGCCGCGATACAAAAGAAACTCGAAGCGATAGAAAGCAAATTCTCGCCAGCCTCTCTAAACCTAGTTACGCACCCCAAAATCGTGTGTGGTTGTTGTTTTGACCCATCACATTTAACAAAAGAATGTCTTTTGAATCCTCTGTCTCAAGGTAAAGAACAAACTAATGTTGCTTTTCAGCAACGACTTAGAAACGATCCTTATTCATCTACATACAATCAGGGATAGAAGAATCATTCTAATTTTTCTTGGAACCAAAACCAAACTCAAACTCAAAATCAGTTCCCAAGCCAAAATAACTTTCAAAGGCTTCTCCTACAGCAACAACAGTCACCACACCAAATTCAGCACCCCTTTCAACCGCAATCTTTCCAAAATCCGGCCAACAACAGTGTCCCTTACAATAATTCTTTCCAACCACAGACTAACACTACAATGTCCGGTACCGAAAAAACCTCTGCACTCGAAAGAAGCTTAGAAACGTTTATTAAACACTCCACACAAACGACGGCTAATTTAACATCTTCTATCCAAACGTTAGTACAACCCACTGCTTCCCACGATGAAAGTATAAAATTGATCGAAGCACAAATTGCACAGATAAATGCCGCAATGAGTGAAAGAGAAAAAGGGAGACTTCCATCTCAACCTCTACCAAATCCCGGCAACTCACAAAGCGCAAACATCACCTTTAACCAACAAAATCATAACGTGAGTGCCATAACTACGTTGAGATCGGGAAGAGTGCTGAACAATAATGTTGGTAAACAAGTTGATGATGATAAATCAGATGAAACCCTGGCTGCTACTTCTAATACTACTTCGTCTAGTCCACCATCTTCTTCTGAGCCTATTCTCCGTTCTTCACTAGGCTCAAACCCTCAGCCCACTTCCTTGAGTGAACTACCATCTCAGACCATCCCGAATCCAATTTCGGGATCCATTCCATCCCCATAATCTTCTCCTCAAATGTTGGACTCAACCCTTTTTGATGAAGCTCCCTTTCCAAACAGGTTGAGGGCCAACAAACCAAATACACAAATGGAGAAAATTAAGGAAATGTTTAAGCAAGTTAACATAAATATTGTTCCCCCCGAAAGACGCGACCGGGGCGTTGGGACGTCAGGGCCTGAATTTCGAGGGCAGATGCTAATTGGTGCTATCCGTCCACCTCTCCGAAAATGCCACGTTGATTTATGGCACCGTGTATCGAAGATTTAAACGGATGCGGCCGATATAGCAGACTTTGTCAGATTCCCCCTCATTGTGAGGGGGTTTTGATTATGGGGACGCTCTTCCCTGCACGCGCAAGCCCTTGCAGTTAATTACGCTACCGCATCGCGGTAACAACTTTCTCCTTCTCCAGATGGTCACTTCGTGTCATGGGTGTTTATTTTGTTTGTGGTTGCCCGTGGATTATATACGGAGACTAATTTATGTTGCCATCCGTAGGACGTGGATTAGTCCAAATCCGTATTTTCTTAGATTTGGGATTGGGAGTTAAGTTTAAGGATCGTCAGTCTCATTTGAGACTAAGATCAACTTAAACATTTGTTAAGGATACGTTAGTCTAAATTTTAGACTAAGATCTACTTAACGAGGGGGGTTTTAAGTTAAGGATACGTTAGTCTAATTTTAGACTAAGATCAACTTAACGGGACCATTTAGATCCAACAAAGGAGAATTTGGGCTCTTTTGTTTAGTTTAAAGACATTGCGGTCGATTACCAGTTTAAGGATATGGTGGTCCAATACCAGTTTAAGGACATGGTGGTCCAATGTTAGTTTAAGGACATCTCGGTCCAATGTTAGTTTAAAGACATTACGGTCGAGGTTAAGGACATCATAGTCCGTGAGTTTAAAGACCTCACCGTCAAGGTTAAGGACATCATAGTCCGTGAGTTTAAACACCTCACAGTCAAGGTTAAGGACATCATAGTCCATGGGCTTAAGGACCCCACAGTCCAGTTTAAGGACATCATAGTCCGTGTGTTTAAAGACTCCACAGTCAAGGTTAAGGACATCATAATCCGTGAGTTTAAGAACCCCACAGTCCAGGTTAAGGACATCGTAGTCCGTGGGTTTAAGGATCCCACAGTCCAAGGTTAAGGACATCGTAGTCCATGGGTTTAAGGACCCCACAGTCCAGGTTAAGGACATAGTAGTCCGTGGGTTTAAGGACCCCACAGTCCAGTTTAAAGACGTCATAGTCTGTGAAATGTATGGTTGTCGGGACCCGTCACCTCTGTGAAGACGTTGAAGGATTACAACGATATATATCAGAGGGGTTCAGAGATGTACCCTTGAACCAATGTGATTTGGTTGAATGATCTGTGTTCCCGCCAAAAATTTCTGCGCAGAAGAGTCCAAGGTATCAAATGGCAGCGATACGCTTAAGGAAATGCGAACCAGTATCTTCCGGCCTGTATTTTGATAAACTCCAGAAAGAGGAACTATTAAATTCTGATGGTATTGGAATCATCTCGAAAAACCCTTCGATTTGATATATTATGGGCTTCATAATTCATCCGGGATCAAAAGTTATGAGCAAATATGCTATACACTGTTCCCTGATTAAAAATCAGGAATTACCTCAATGAGGTATCACGTGGTCGCACGTGACCAATGGTCACGTGTTGACACGTGATAGTTAAAACAGAAATAAAAACAAATGGCTGAAGGAAATACCTCAATGAGGTGTCACGTGTGAGCACGTGACCAATGGTCACGTGTTGACACGTGATGGTTAAAACTGAGGCGTAAATAAATGCTGAGAAAATGACTCAATTGGGGGTCACGTGCTCACACGTGATCAAGGGTCACGTGTCAGCACATGACTGGCTTCGAAAGCATTACAGTTTAATAAAATTAAATTCTAAAATCTTCTAAATCTTTCCAAATGGAAAGGGATTATGAGGACCGTTGGATTAAAGATCCAAGGGTAATTAAAAATCACCAATTTATGGAAAAAATCTTAGACAAGGAAACATTTCCCCTAAATCTCACCGAAAATAACAAACAGAATATTTTTGGATTTAAAATCCAACGATGAATAAAATTCATTGTGTGATCTAAAGGATCATATTAATTATGAAATCAATTAAAATCTTTCAATGAAAGATTCAAAAAACAAATTGATTCTTTTCCTTCTCCTATAAATAGGAGCCAAGAAGAGAAGAGAAGAGAAGGGATCTACCTTTTTGGAGAGAAGAACAGAGAGAGGAGAATTTAATTCTCAACAAAGGAAAACCCTAGGTGAGAAAGGGAAAAGGGATCAAAACTTAAATAAAGAGAATTTAATTCTCAATCCAAGAGTTTAACTCTTATACAAAAAAGAACTTAGTTCTTCTTCTGGTTGAAGATCTACACAGAGCACATCTCCCCATAAGTTGAGAATTTAATTCTCATCGGGTCGAGATCCTGCCATGCAGATCCTAAACTTAGAAGGGGAATTGAGTTTTGAGAATTTAATTCTCCTAAAACAAAACTAGGGTTTAACCATAATTGAGAATTTAATTCTCTCAGATCAACCGGAATTTAATTCCTCCTAAAATGAAACTAGGGTTTAACCCTATATAAGAATTTAATTCTTTACATATATGGGGAATTTAATTCCTACAGAAAAGAAATTAGGGTTTTACCCTAAATAAGAATTTAATTCTTAATCTTACAGAGAATTAAATTCTCAAAATAAAATGAAGAGACTTAAAAAATCTCCATGCATGCAAAAGACCAAGGTCACGTGTCCCCACGTGACCCCTGAAGAGATCCCCAGAAATGAGAAGGAGGAAAGCTTTGAGGCAATGCCTCACGTGCTCCCACGTGACCTACAAAACACAGAAAGAAAAAGCAAAGGAAATATGAGCTTTGGGCGCTCTCACGTGTCCCCACGTGACCCCTTAACGAGTGCTTTAATGATCAGTGCATAAATCTCCATCACGTGTCAACACGTGATGCTCAAAAGATGAAGAAGTGTTTAACATTTAATTGCAGAACGAAGAAAAGGGATCTGGTCCCACCTTTGGGCGCTCTCACGTGTCCACACGTGACCCCTCTTTCTTTAGTGTTTAACACTAATTTGGGGATTATATTTCCAGTGTTTAACACTGATTGTTTCTAGTGTTTAACACTAAATTGAAGATTATATTTCCAGTGTTTAACACTGATTGTTTTTTAGTGTTTAACACTAATTTGAGAGTTTTATCTCCAGTGTTTAACACTGTTGTTCTTTAGTGTTTAACACTACTTTTAGCCAAATTGGCTAATTTTCCAGAGGCAAAAGTCCCTCCTCCAAATGAATCTCAAAATTGAGGAAATTAAAGACAAAATGTTGTCAGAGCCCCTAAACCTCTGTTTAGCACTGCTGAATGATGAGGGGCTGAACCTAGACAAATGTCTAATGGCCCAAAGGGCCAATATTTCAAACATAATTGGACTTAGCCCAAACTGGCCATAAGTCCTCAAATCATCTTGAACTGAGCACATTTGCTCTTTCAACCAACTCATTGGTTCAAGGGTACATCTCTGAGCTCCTCTGATATTTTTCGTTGTAATCCTTCAACGTCTTCAGAGAGGTGATGGGTCCTGACAGCCATACATTTTATTGGACCACCATGTCCTTAAACTGGCAATGGACCACTATGTCCTTAAACTGGCGATGGACCACCATGTCCCTAAACTGGCGATGGACCACCATGTCCCTAAACTGGAACGTGGACCACTATGTCCCTAAACTGGAATAATAGAGCCCCAAATGCTCTTTTGTCGGATCTAAACGATCCCGTTTAAGTTGATTTTAGCCTCAAATATGGCTAACGTACCCTTAAACCTTCAAACAGACTTTAATCCCAAATTGGACTATAAATCCACCAATCGACTTTGGTTCAAGGGTACATCTTTGAACTCCTCTGATATCTGTCGTTGTAATCCTTCAACGTCGTCAGAGAGGTGACGGGTCCCGACGGCCATACATTCAACGGACCACTATGTCCCTAAACTGGAAAAATAGAGCCTCAAATGCTCTTTTGTCGGATCTAAACGATCCCGTTAAGTTGATCTTAGTCTCAAACCGGACCAACGTATCCTTAACAAACGTTTAAGTTGATCTTAGCCTCAAATATGGCTAACGTATCCTTAAACCAAAACCCCAAAACCAAATCTAAGAAAATACGGATTTGGACTAATCCACGCCCTACGGGCGACGACAAAACTCAGTCTCCGCATACAATCCACGGGCAACCACAAATAAAACAAACACCCACGACACGAAGTGACCAGCTGGAGAAGGAGAAAGTTGTTACCGCGATGCGGTAGCGTAATTAACTGCAGGGGCTTGTGCCTGTAGGGAAGAGCGTCCCCACAATCAAAAACCCCTCAGATGATGGGGAATCTGACGAAGTCTGCTACATCGGCCGCATCCGTCTAAACCTCCGATACACGGTGCCATAAATTAACTTGGCATCTTCGAAGAGGTGGACGGATAAAACCAAATAGCATCTGCCCCGAACTTCAGGCAAGACGTCCATGTCTTGGCCGCCGTTCGGAGGGGAACAGATTCTGGCACGCCCGGTGGGACCTCTTCCTCTTTCCACTCCACACTTTGTGTGTCGTGTTCGCGAACGAATCGCGGTTTGCTATGGTTGCCTATGGATTCGAGGTACTAAGATTTGGTGTCTTGCTCCGTGCAGAAAACAGAAGATCAATGGCTTCAAACTGCACTACCTGCAACTGCAACTCTCGCTCCGTCCTTGCTGGAGGAGTGACTTATGGGCCCTAAGCGGCCTCCATCTTCGCTATGCCGGTGGAACAGGTGACTCAGGCCACCACTGGGCTATTCTTCGGGACTATGATCCCACCAATGAGCTTCAATGCCCCATTACCATCGCAAGAAGCTCCGAAGAAGTTGGTCTTCGATCGGCTTACAACTATCGTGGCCCCTCTCAACGGGTCGCCCAAGCCCAATGCCTCAGCTTTCAGCAAACTGGGCCAAAACTCATGTGGGCCCATGAAGAAGCCTGCAATACCAGAAAAGGTTGTTCCGAAGAGGATAGCCATCCATGCTCCTGAAGTCGTCAAGGCGTCTTCTCCTGCCAAAGGGTCGGTCTTCACAAGACTGACTATTCCGGCTCCCGTTCCTGCTCGAAGGTCTGTCTTTGACAGATTGGATACCGCTACTCAAAAGACGTCAGTCTTCAAGAGACTGGCACCAGCAGCGCTTCATCTGGACAGGGTGCAAGACAAAGCCATCCCCATTGCTGAACCAACGCCGTCCGCTCGATATGCTCGCCGTCGTCACTGGTGCCGGGTAAGGAAGGCTGGGGGCAACTCCCCCTCTGGGATAACTCCGCCAGCTCCGATGGTGGAAATCAATGCTGCTGTTCCGACCGGGAATAGCTTTGAACCGCTAAGAAGGGTGCGCAAAAACTCGCCAACTGCCGTATTAAAAAGATCTCCTACACCTGTGGATAATGCCCCAAAGGTGAAGCTGGAGCAGCCCCCTCAACGGCTGTCCTCTAAAATTTACAAGGTTTGGCGTCAAGTCCAAGACTCCGTAGTGGATCAAGACTATCTCCGCCGACAGAAAAAGATGAAGGTTCGGCAGGAGAAGGACTACTCTGTCAAGCCACCAAAAACGACAGCTACTTGGGTACCCACTACAACGGCCCCCTCAACTTCGACCGCTCAAAAAAGAAGGGGGTCGGAGAAGATCCCTGTGTCTTTGGCAAATCGCAAAGACACTGAAGCTAAACGCCCCAAGTCTGGGGCATGGTGGTGCACACCGTTTATATGGCTTCCGGAAAGGAGGATAGCCGCGCTTCGACGGGTCACCGACCACTCACCCGATCCGTGACAAAAGCCCAGGAGCAACAACAGAAGCTTCAGGAAATGATGACTGCAATGGCCGCACTTACCGGGCCAAAAGAAAGCTCGGAGGCATCATCAGAACAGCGACACGAACAAGAAACTGATGCTGACTTCTTACGCAGAGTCCTTGAAAAGAAGGACAGAGAAGTCACAGAGCAAGCGGCTAACATAAAGCAAATGGCGCTTCTCTTCCAAGACATAGTAGGGATGATGTTACAGCCGGACTCTCCAGCTGATGACCCTCCGATCATTATTGAAGACGGTAAAGAGGAGACATCTAATCCTTCGCCGGCTCTTTCAGCAGCCAAAGAGGAAACCATTTCCAAAGCTGTACTAGACGACTATATAGCTCAGCAGATACGAGTTCATCAGGCGAATGAAGCGGCTGGGCAAATTGTTAGAACCGGACGACCCTATCCGGGCTGGTATGACCAAATCAGTTACCCGCCGGGATATACGATCCCTAAATTCCATGTGTACAAGGGGATAGGGAATCCACATCAGCATGTCGCTCAATTCAGGGCCTTATGCGGCAATACTGGAGGCGATGACAAATTGTTGCTTCGACAATTCGTCGGCAGCTTAGCAGAAACATCCTTTGAATGGTATTCGGAGCTACCTAACGACTCTGTCAAAACATTTGTGGAGATGGAGCTACTGTTTACACAAAGATTTGCAAGCGCCAGCGAGCGCACCCCGATAACAGCACTAATAAACGCCAGGATAAGGCCAGGCGAAACGTAGGTTCAATACGCAACACGATGGCAGAATCTGTGGTCGAAATGCGAACAACGGATCGAAGAAGCACCTGCGGTAAGCATGTTCGTGGGCACTCTCGATCCGCAAGCGACCATCTCGCAGTTCATGATGTTCTTCAAGCCAACTACTTTCCAGGCCTTGATCGACAAGTTAGCCCAAATGGATCAGATGGGACATAAACCGTCTCTTCCAAAGCCAGAATCTCGAAATGAGAAAGGAAAAGGGAAAGCGATCGTCGTCGCCAATACTCAACGGCCGAGCAATTCAAAGCCGGTTGTTCGCCAAAGCAACGTGCGTCCACGCCCATCCCTCAAGGAGAGACTGGGACGTCCCTACTCGTTTCCTCAGGATAAAACGAGGAGACTGTTCGAGCTGGCCGTGCGCAACAGACTCATCAATCTGCCAAGTCCACAACGTCCATTGCAGCCAGGCGATGTCAACGATCCCAATTATTGCCTTTACCACCAAGCGGTAAGCCATCGAATCGAAGATTGCTTCGGCTTTAAGGGATGGATTGAGGATCAATGCCTACAAGACAATTTTGCGCTGTCCGAGAAGTGGAAGGTAAACCCACCGCGGCCACACACTCCGAAAAAGACGGACACACCGGGGGCAACTTGTTCTTTTGTTAAAAAAGCTCCGTGGGAGGTCGTGCTGTCAGCCAAAACCAAAAGGATGCTGAATGATCTCCAGACATGCCCGGCGATCGGATGGAAGAACTCGCTAGAACCCCAGATCGTCGAAGGGATGCTGAAGCCGCGCCCAACTCCAAAAATCGATGGTGAAGGCCCCAGCGCTCATACCCATCCGTCAAAGTCTTCGAAGAAGAAGAAGAAGACCAAAAAGCCCGTGCAGCCTGGTGACAAGCCCACGGACATGCAAAAACAGATTGACGCGTTGGAAGAATATAATCAGAAGGCGCGGACCCCAGTCACGCTCCAAGAGTTCCTCAGCCACATCCTCAAGGACGAAAATGATGGAGAAGACTCATCAAATGAATCTGAGGACTACGTAGCAAGTTGTCATGTGATCTCTCACTCATTGATAGATGATAAAGAGGCTCCTTGCACCGAGAAACCAGGGGCGGGTCCTGAACCAGAACTTCTGTGGCCGTCAGACGAGATGATCGATGCCTTCCTGAACGAAGCCCGTCTTAAAAGCAAAGCCGATCGAGAGTGCGAGATGGCCATATTCGAGAAAGCTAAACGCCGGCGACTGGACAAAAGGGTCGAAACACTCCCACCGGATCAAAGTACATCCGACGCAAATGAAAGCAGGATCAAGACAAGGAAACGATTCGCCAAAGCGATATCGATGGGGATGAGGCTGCCCTCTTTCAGAGAAAAGTCTCCTGGTGGCATACATCTTGATAAAGCGGAAGTACATCCTAACTTCTGCTTATATCATCAGAAGATCGCACATCCTACTGAGGACTGCAACTCCTTTAAGTGTTGGCGGCAAGGGTATGTCGCTCACAGGCAACACTTCAACATGACGAAGCGTGAAGCTCGTAGACAGCAGAAAAATGCGACAGATGAGCGTAAAAGAATTGCCGGCAATTGTCATAGGGTTGATCCCGAGGGACCGTGAGTTCTCACATTCGGGAGCAATTCCGACGAAAAAGTAGCCCTCGGCCCTCTTTTCAAGGAGTCCATCTCTAAAAACGAAAGAGTTGAGGAGTTGCGAGAACATTCAGCCGTGCAATCGCACACTACCTGGAAAGAATCTCGGACCCGCAAACAAGGGATCGAACAAAAAGGATAAAGGGAAGGAAAAAACGGCCTTCGTCGCCAACGCTCAACAACAATCGAGTGGCCCTAGACCGGTTGTTCGCCAAAGCAACAAGCGGCAACCCCTCGATGAAAAGTTGAAACGTCCTTACTCGTTTCCCCAGGATAAAACGAAGAAACTGTTTGAGCTGGCAGTACGCAACGGATTCATCAATCTGCCGAGTCCGAAACGTCCGCTACAGCTAGGCGATGTCAACGATCCTAATTACTGCCCCTACCATCGAGCAGTAAGTCATCCGATCGAAAATTGGTTCGTCTTCAAAAACTGGGTTGAAGACCAATACCAACAAGGCAAACTCGCGCTGTCCGAAAACTAGAAGGTGAGCTTGCCACAACCACACGCTCCGAGAAAAATAGATATGCCGGAGGCATCATTCTCATTCATAGGGAAGGCCTCCTGGACCAAAAAGTCCGGGAACTAAGAATCCGCCTCAAATACGGCAACGACGGACCGAAATGTCCTTAAACTAACAGTGGACCGAAAAGTCCGTAAACTAGAAATTCGCCTCAAATACGGCAACGACGGACCGAAATGTCCCTAAACTAATAGTGGACCGAAAAGTCTGTAAACTAGAAATTCGCCTCAAATACGGCAACGGCGGACCGCAATGTCCTAAAACTTGCAAAGGACCGAAACGTCCTTAAACTACTACCGCAACATCCTCAGGCTGACGAGATAAAAAAAAAGAAACGGTATGTCCATAAGCAAAATGGGCACGGATGAAAACCCGAAAGGGCTCCGTGAGTAAAAACAGCAGGGCTACCGGCGAGTGTTCATGAAAACCCGAAAGGGCGCGACCTCGTTAAAAAAAAAAGAGAATAAAAAGAATTAAAAAAAAGACGGTATGTCCATAAGCAAAATGGGCAAGGATGAAAACCCGAAAGGGCTCCGTGAGTAAAAACAGCAGGGCTACCGGCGAGTGTTTGTGAAAACCCGAAAGGGTGCAATCTCGTTAAAAGACACCTGCAGGGTCCACTCGACCTTGTAAGGAGAAACCACCCGCGGGAGATCCTTACGACTCATAAAGGAGCAACACACTTAGGGATCCTCACGATTCCTAAGGAGAAATTACACTTGCGAGATCCTCACGACTCGTAAGGAGAACTCTCTTATGGGACACACACGGCTCATAAGATTTGAAAGTCTTAAGTTACAGAGACCTGAACCTGTTCTTAAGCAACCCCACAACCTTCGATACTGCCCTACAAGCTGCTCATACTGACCCTTGTATACAATCCACGGGCGCGAATAAACATTTCCCTAATCAAGTCCCACCCGTGACTGGGATATGTCCATACGGTGAATAACCCTTGTAAGTCCTCTCGACTTATAAGGAGAAAACCCTTTTGTAAGATCCTTACGACTTACAGGGGAACATACACTTAGGAGTCCTCACGATTCCTAAGGAGAAAACGCACCTGCGAGATCCTCACGACTCGTAGGGAGAAGCACCTTTATGAGACCCTTACGGCTTATGAAGTCAAAAGCCTTAGTCGACGGGATCCTAACCCTGTTTGCTAAGCCACCTTTGTTCGACATCGACAGAGGCAAATGATGATTCGCTCCTGGCAATATCCCAGTTGTAGCGATGCTAATGCCTAAATCGGTATCAAATTCCAAGTCCTTTTACGGCAAATGATGATTCGCTCCTGGCAATATTCCAGTCGTAGCGATGCTGATGCTGAGATTGGTATCAGATCCCAAATCCCCTACTGGCGAGAAAAAATCAGCGAGCAAAAAAAAAATGCATACGAAATAGCCGAAATGATGGGGCAACTTGCAAATAAAATCAGCAAGTAAAAATGTATACATGCAAAATAGCCGAAATGATTGGGCAACCCGCAATAAAAAGCAGCGAGTAAAAAGAAAAATAGCCGAAATGATTGGGCATCGCAAAAAATAGCCGAAATGATTGGGCAACCGCGATTTTCACGATATAAAAAGCTGAAATGATAGAGCATCGCGGAAAGAATAAAAAATGATGAAAGAATGAAACTTTTTGCCCTACAGGTGAGATCACATCGATCCCTGTATACAATCCAGGGGCACAAACAAAGAGAGAACCATACCTTCCCAACAGGCTCCATCAGAAAGCGAAGCCAAATCTCGACGGTTCATAGACAACCTAGAGACAACCTCGACATTTGTCGCAATATTGCAGACACAATGTCAACAAACAAAGCAAAAGAAGATCCCTAACTTCAGGGTCTCGACGTCGATATCGACAACTTAGAGATTACCAACGGCGTTTCTCCTCATTCCAACCAGACGCAGACGTGACGTCAACAACCGACCTCAGAGTCGCAACAAAATGGAGCCATGGCAAAGTCCCTAGTTCCAAATCTCAATGGCCACATCTACAGCCTGGAAACCAACAACGGTGTGCCTCCTCATTCCAGCAGGACACAGATGCTACACCATTAAACGGAACTACGGCATAGTCCCTAGTTCCAAATCTTAACGGCAATATCTACAGCCTAAGAATCAGCAACGGCATTCCTTTGCAGTCCAGCAGGATGCAGATGCAACATCAACAACAGACCCCATGGTCGAAACAATGCGGAGTGACGGTAAAATCCCAACTCCACCTCAGCATTCATCTCGTTACAGCAGACGCAATGTCGACGACGGCGTTCCTTTGCAGTCCAACAAGATGCAGAAGCAGCGTCAACAAAAGACCCCATGGTCAGTAAAGCAGAGTGACGGCAAAATCCCAGCTCCACCTCAGCATTCGTCTAGTTATAGCAGACGCAATGTCAACAACGGCATTCTCTCGCAATCCAGCACGATGTAGATGCAACGTCAGCGAAAGACCCCATGGTTGAAACAAAGCGGAGTGACGGCAAAATCCCAGCTCCACCTCGACGTTCGTCTGGATACAGCAGACGTGATGTCACCCCAGCGTTTTTTCCCTCGGCAGGATGCAGATGCAACGTCGACAAAAGACCCCATGGTCGAAGAAAAGCGGAGTGATGGAAAAATCTCAGCTCCACCTCAGCATTCGTCTCGATACAGCAGACGCAGTGCCAGCAAATGAAGCGAAGGCCAAATTCCTAGCTTCAGGGTCTTGACGGTAACTCATATAAAACCTGAAAAACTATCGGAGATCATCCCACATTAGCACGGAGCGGTCACCACCTCGACGTTCGTCTCGATACAGTAGACGAGATGTCACTACAGCGTCCTTCCTCCAACAGGATCCGGACACGCCAAAGCAAATGAAGCAAAGGCCAAATTCCTAGCTTCAGGGTCTTGACGGTAACTCATATAAAACCTGAAAGACAATCGGAGATCATCCCACACCAGCGCGGAGTGGTCACCACCTCGACATTCGTCTCGTTACAGCAGACGCGATGCCAGCAAACGAAGCAAAGGACAAATTCCTAGCTTCAGGGTCTTGACGGTAACTTATATAAAACCTGAAAGACTATCAAAGATCATCCCACACTAGCGCGGAGTGGTCACCACCTCGACGTTCGTCTCGATACAGCAGACAAGATGTCACCCCAGCATTCTTCCTCCAACAGGATTCAGACATGACAAAACAAAAGAAGCGAAGGCCAAATTCCTAGCTTCAGAGTCTTGACGGTAACTCATATAAAACCTGAAAGACCATCGGAGATCATCTCGCACCAGCGCGGAGTGCTTACCACCTCGACGTTCGTCTCAATACAACAGACGAGATGTCACGACAACGTTCCTCCTCCAACAGGATTCGGACGTGACAAAGCAAACGAAGCGAAGGCCAAATTCCTAGCTTCAGTGTCTTGACGGCAAGTCATATAAAGCCTGAAAGACAATCGGAGATCATCTCGCACCAGCGCGGAGTGGTCACCACCTCGACGATCGTCTCGATACAGCAGATGAAATGTCACCCCAGCGTTCTTCCCCCAGCAGGATTCGGACGCGCCAAAGCAAATGAAGCAAAAGGCCAAATTCCTAGCTTCAGGGTCTTGACGGCAAGTCGTATAAAGCCTGAAAGACAATCGGAGATCATCTCGCACCAGCGCGGAGTGGTCACCACCTCGACGATCGTCTCGATACAGCAGATGAAATGTCACCCCAGCGTTCTTCCCCCAGCAGGATTCGGACGCGCCAAAGCAAATGAAGCAAAAGGCCAAATTCCTAGCTTCAGGGTCTTGACGGCAAGTCATATAAAGCCTGAAAGACAATCGGAGATCATCTCGCACCAGCGCGGAGTGGTCACCACCTCGACGATCGTCTCGATACAGCAGATGAAATATCACCCCAGCGTTCTTCCCCCAGCAGGATTCGGACGCGCCAAAGCAAATGAAGCAAAAGGCCAAATTCCTAGCTTCAGGGTCTTGACGGCAAGTCATATAAAGCCTGAAAGACAATCGGAGATTATCTCGCACCAGTGCGGAGTGGTCACCACCTCGACGTTCATCTCGACACAGCAGACGCGACATCACCAAAAGGAGTCACGGCAAAATCCCTGGTTCCAAACCTCGACGGTTCACCAGCAACCTAGAGACAACCGCGACATTCGTCTCGATACAGCAGACGCGATGCCAGCAAACGAAGCAAAGGCCAAATTCCTAGCTTAAGGGTCTTAACAGCAAGTCATATAAAGCCTGAAAGACTATCGGAGATCATCCCACACCAGCGCGGAGTGGTTATGACTCATCGGGGCTCTCCAAAATGAGCCTAATCTCAAGTAAAAAGCGGCATGGCAAAATTCCTAACGCTTGCTCTTCCGACGGTCAAACTACCAAGGAGGATTGCTTGAAGACGTCTTGTCCAGCCCCCGAAGGGATCAGAGGCACGGCAGTCGCAGGGCTACTCGAACAGCACGATTGCCTATCGAGGAATATATCAGCTGATGTGACGGTACGACGGCCAAAACCCTAAGTACCACAGACCCTAACGGACTTCTGTCGTAAAGAGCAGAGGTTAACTGTGACGTTAGGATATGCTTGCGAGAACTGCTCGATTCATCTTGACTCGTGAGGAAATTGACGTCTTTGCGAGAACTGTTCGATTCGTCTCGACTCGCGAGGAAAAGCCTTAGGCAGCGGGGATTAAAAAACCTGTTTCCTAAGCACTGGGATCCTGCAAGTCGGCCCAAAACGGTCTCTTGCATACTATCCACGGGTCTCACTCTCCAAAGTCGAATCTCGACAAGGAGGGAAACAACCGCTTACAGGTCCTCTCGACTCGTAAGGGGGGGGGGAAATTCTCTTATAGGATCCTTACGACTTATAAGAGAAAACGCACTTAGGAATCCTCACGGTTCCTAAAGAGAAAACAAACCTATGAGATCCCCTCGATCCGTAGGGAGAAAAGTCTTTGTAGGACCCTCACGGCTCATAAAGTTGAAAAATCTTAGGCTACAAGGACCCTAAACTTGTCTCCTAAGCCCTCAATTCCATGGCTACTCATAACTTTGCACTACTTCACCCACGTATATACTTACGTGGGCAAAGTAGTGGGGGGCATTTGTTCCCGCCAAAAATTTCTGCGCAGAAGAGTCCAAGATATCAAATGGCAGCGATACGCTTAAGGAAATGTGAATCAGTATCTTCCGGCCTATATTTTGATAAACTCCAGAAGAAGGAACTATTAAATTTTGATGGTATTGGAATCATCTCGAAAAACCCTTCGATTTGATATATTATGGGCTTCATAATTCATCCGGGATCAAAAGTTATGAGCAAATATGCTATGCACTGTTCCCTGATTAAAAATCAGGAATTACCTCAATGAGGTATCACATGCTCACACGTGATAGTTAAAACAGAAATAGAAACAAATGGCTGAAGAAAATACCTCAATGAGGTGTCACGTGTGAGCACGTTACCAATGGTCACGTGTTGACACGTGATGGTTAAAACTGAGGCGTAAATAAATGCTGAGGAAAGGACTCAATTGGGGGTCACATGCTCACACGTGATCAAGGGTCACGTGTCAGCACGTGACTCGCTTCAAAAGCCTTACAGTTTAATAAAATTAAATTCTAAAAGCATCTAAATCTTTTAAATGGAAAGGGTTTATGAGGACCGTTGGATTAAAGATCCAAGGATGATTAAAAATCACCAATTTATGGAAAAAATCTTAGACAAGGAAAGATTTCCCCTAAATCTCACCGAAAATAACAAACAGAATATTTTTGGATTTAAAATCCAACGGTGAATAAAATTCATTGTGTGATCTAAAAGATCATATTAATTATGAAATCAATTAAAATCTTTCAATGAAAGATTCACAAAACAAATTGATTCTTTTCCTTCTCCTATAAATAAGAGCCAAGAAGAGAAGAGAAGGGATCTACCTTTTTGGAGAGAAGAACAGAGAGAGGAGAATTTAATTCTCAACAAAGGAAAACCCTAGGTGAGAAAGGGAAAGGGATCAAAACTTCAATAAAGAGAATTTAATTCTTAATCCAAGAGTTTAACTCTTATACAAAAAAGAACTTAGTTCTTTTTCTGGTTGAAGATCTGCACAGAGCACATCTTCCCATAAGTTGAGAATTTAATTCTCATCGGGTCGAGATCCTGCCATGCAGATCCTAAACTTAGAAGGGGAATTGAGTTTTGAGAATTTAATTCTCCTAAAACAAAACTAGGGTTTAACCATAATTGAGAATTTAATTCTCTCGGATCAACAGGAATTTAATTCCTCCTAAAATGAAACTAGGGTTTAACCCTATATAAGAATTTAATTCTTTACATATATGGGGAATTTAATTCCTACAGAAAAGAAATTAGGATTTTACCCTAAATAAGAATTTAATTCTTAATCTTACAGAGAATTAAATTCTCAAAATAAAATGAAGAGACTTAAAAGATCTCCATGCATGCAAAAGACCAAGGTCACGTGTCCCCACGTGACCCCTGAAGAGATCCCCAAAAATGAGAAGGAGGAAAGCTTTGAGGCAATGCCTCACGTGCTCCCACGTGACCTACAAAACACAGAAAGAAAAAGCAAAGGAAATATGAGCTTTGGGCACTCTCACGTGTCCCCACGTGACCCCTTAGCGAGTGCTTTAATGATCAGTGCATAAATCTCCATCACGTGTCAACACGTGATGCTCAAAAGATGAAGATGTGTTTAACACTTGATTGCAGAACGAAGAAAAAGGATCTGGTCCCACCTTTGGACGCTCTCACGTGTCCACACGTGACCCCTCTTTCTTTAGTGTTTAACACTAATTTGGGGATTATATTTCCAGTGTTTAACACTGATTGTTTCTAGTGTTTAACACTAAATTGAAGATTATATTTCCAGTGTTTAACACTGATTGTCTTTTAGTGTTTAACACTAATTTGAGAGTTCTATCTCCAGTGTTTAACACTATTGTTCTTTAGTGTTTAACACTACTTTTAGCCAAATTGGCTAATTTTCCAGAGGCAAAAGTCCCTCCTCCAAATGAATCTCAAAATTGAGGAAATTAAAGACAAAATGTTGTCAGAGCCCCTAAACCTCTGTTTAGCACTGCTGAATGATGAGAGGCTGAACCTAGACAAATGTCTAATGGCCCAAAGGGCCAATATTTCAAACATAATTGGACTTAGCACAAACTGGCCATAAGTCCTCAAATCATCTTGAACTGAGCACATTTGCTCTTTCAACCAACTCATTGGTTCAAGGGTACATCTCTGAGCTCCTCTGATATTTGTCGTTGTAATCCTTCAACGTCTTCAGAGAGGTGATGGGTCCTGACAGCCATACATTTTATTGGACCACCATGTCGCTAAACTGGCGATGGACCACCTGTTTACCTCAATCAGAGCAAAGCTCTGTTTAAATTCCAAGGTGGGAAAAGAAGCAATACTTCTGTTTTTCTCCAATCAGAGCAAAGCTCTGTCTTGAAAATTAAAAAGAAAATTAAAGTTAAAATAAATGAAATAGCGTACTCCATAAGAGCTTTAGAGCAAAGCTCTTGAATGCAAAAAAAAAATAAAAAAAAAATAAAAAAAAAATAAAAAAATGAAAAATGAATTAAAAAAATTAATTAAATTTTTTTTTTAACTGCGCGACACGTGTCAGGCGCTGGGGAGTTGCGTAAAAACAGAATGAAGATTTAAGAAAATCTTTTCTGTTTTTTGTTAATACAAGAAGATTTCTTCTGTAAAACAGAGACCTTTGGATTAAAGATCCGACGGTGGGGAAAATTCCCCAAATCAATCAGAGAATGATCTCTTTAACAAACTTTAACTAATTTATGGGCACTATAAAAAGGACCCTAGACCTCAATTCAAAGGCATGAACATCTTGCTAAAAAAAAAAGAGAAGAGAACTCTTGAAGAATAAAAAAAAAAGGTAAAAACCTTTTAAAGAAGAGAAAATTCTCTTATGAACAAGATCATAGATCTTTAACGATAAATAAATAAAATAGTGCCTTGCACTTGTTTTATGAACCATCGGTTCTTGAACCTAAAAGGTTATTAAATTAATAGTGCTTTGCACTTTCATGAACCTTTGGTTCTCTGAGATAAGAATAACAAGAAAAAAACTTGTTATTTTTTTTAAATCCAAATTCAATAGTGCCCTGCACTTGTTTTATGAACCATCGGTTCTTGAACCTAAAAGGTTCTTAAATTAATAGTGCTTTGCACTTTTATGAACTTTTGGTTCTTTGAGATAAGAAAAACAAGAAAAAACTTGTTCTTTTTTCTTAGATCTAAATCAAATAGTGCTTTGCACTTCTTTTATGAACTATCGGTTCTTAAATCTAAAAGATTCTCAAATTAACAGTGTTTTGCACAAATGCAATGCATTAATTAAAGGGCCAGGCCCAAATCAAAATGACCTGACAGGCCAAAATAAATTGCAAGGCAATAAATGGGCAGAGCCCAAATAAATTGATGCTCTGCATCATTTATAAAGGGCAGAGCCCAAAACAAGTTGATGCCCTGCATCTTTTCTGGGCAAAGCCCAAATAAAAACAAAAACAAATGCAAATAAAATATTGGACATTTTTAACTGGACTTAGCCCAATCATGGCCATAAGTCCTTAAATTAAATTGACTGAGCAAAGTGGCTCTCCTAAATCAATTTGCATCCGGTTCGAGGGTACATCTCCGAACTCCTTTGACATCCATCGTTGTAATTCCTCAACGACATCAAAGAGGTGACGGGTCCCAACGACCACACATCGATATGGACTGCGGGGTCCTTAAACTCGTGGACCGAAACGTCCTTAAACTAATATTGGACCGAGACGTCCTTAAACTAATATCGGACCGAGACGTCCTTAAACTAATATCGGACCGAGACGTCCTTAAACTAATGACGGACCGAAACGTCCCTAAACTAATATTGGACCACCACGTCCCTAAACTGGAATACGGACCACCACGTCCCTAAACTGGCACAATAGAGCCCAAATGCTCTTTTGTCGGACCTAAACGGTCCCGTTAAGTTGACCTTAGTCCCAAAATGGACTAACGTATCCTTAACAAACGTTTGAGTCGATCTTAGCCTCAAAAATGGCTAACGTATCCTCCAAACAGACTTTAGTCCCAAATTGGACTACGCATGTCCCTAAATTGGAACAATAGAGCCTCCAAATGCTCTTTTGCCGGATCTAAACGGTCCTGTTTAAGTTGATCTTAGCCCCAAACATGGCTAACGTATCCTTAAACATTCAAATGAAATATAAAACACTAAATCAATTTCGGTTCGAAGGTACATCTCCGAACTCCTCTGACACCTGTCGTTGTAATCCTTCAACGACGTTAGAGAGGTGACGAGTCCCGACGGCCATATATTAAATGAATCACGTTTAAGTTGATCTTAGCCTCAACGAGGCTAACGCATCCTTAAACTAAAATATCAAACCCAAATCTAAGTAAATACGGATTTGGACTAATCCACGTCCTACGGGCGACGGTATTACTCAGTCTCCATATACAATCCACGGGCAACCACAAACAAAACAAACACACACGACACGAAGTGAAATTCTGGAGAAGGAGAAAGTTGTTACCACGATGCGGTAGCGTAATTAACTGCAGGGGCTTGCGCCTGCAGGGAAGAGCGTCCCCACAATCAAAAACCCCTCAAGCGAGGGGGAATCTGACGAAGTCTGCTACATCGGCCGCATCCGTCTAAACTTCCGATACACGGTGCCATAAATCAACTTGGCATCTTCGGAGAGGTGGACGGATAAAACCAAATAGCATCTGCCCCGGATCTCAGCGTCAGGACTTCGCGGTCCTGTGCGCCGCCTTTCGGAGGGGAACAGATTCTGGCACGCCCGGTGGGACCTCTTCCTCTTTCCACTCCACACTTCGTGTGTCGTGTTCGCGAACAAATCGCGGTTTGCTGTGATTGCCTGTGGATTCAAGGTACTAAGATTTGGTGTCTTGCTTTATGCAGAAAACAGAAAATCGATGGCTTCGAACTGCACCGCCCGCAGCGATAACTCTCGCTCCGTCATTGCTGGAGGAGTGACTTATGGGCCCCAAGCGGCCTCCCTTTTCAAAATGCCGGTGGAGCAGATGGCTCAAGCCACCACTGGACTATTTTTTAGGACCATGCTCCCACCAATGAGCTTCAACGCCCCAATGACATTGCAAGAAGCTCCAAAGAAGTCGGTCTTCGATCGACTTACCACTGCCGCGACCCCTCTCAACGGGTCGTCCAACTCCACTGCTTCAGTTTTTAACGGACTAGGCCAGAGCTCTAACAGGCTCATGAAGAAGCCTGCCATACCAGAAGGCGTTATCCCGAAGCGGATAGCCATTCCAACTCACGTTCCTGGCAAAATCACCAAGGTTGCTTCCCATGTTCAGAAGTCCGCTTCTGACAAGTTGGCCGTCCCTGTTCAACGGACGTCGATCTTTAAAAAGCTGGTACCAGTATATTCTGACCAACACAGGGGGCATGAGAAGATCACCCCTATAGCTGAAACAACTCCATCAGCACGACACGCTCGACGTCGCCACTGGCGTCGAGTAAGGAAGGCTGGGGGCAACTCCCCCTCTGGGATAACTCCATCAGCTCCGATGGTGAGGATCGATGCTGCTGTTCCAACCAAGAACAGCTTTGAACTGCTCAACAAGGTGCGCAGAAACTCTCCTACTGCGATGTTGAAACGAACTCCTTCACCTGTGGAGAATACTCCAGAGAACAAGTTAGAGCAGCCCCCTCAGCGGCTGTCCTCTAAAATTTACAAAGTCTGGCGACAGGTCCAAGAGTCGGTGATCGATCAAGACTGCCTCCGATGACAGAAAAAGATGAAGGTTCGGCAGGGGAAGGATTACTCTGTCAAACCACAAAAAGCAAAAGCTACTTGGGTGCCCACTACAACGGCTCCCTTAACTCCAATCACTCAAAAAAGGAGGCCACAAAAAGCCCCTGTGAACATGGCGAAGCATAAAAGCGCTGAACACAAACGCCCCAAGTCTGGGGGCATGGTGGTGCACACTGTTTATATGACTTCTGGAAAGGATGAAAGCCGCACTTCTACGGGTCACCGACCGCTCACCCGATCCGTGACGAAAGCCCAGGAGCAACAACAAAAGCTTCAGGAAATGATGATTACAATGGCTGCACTCACTGAGCCAAAAGAAAGCTCTGAAATGTCTTCGGATGAGCGTCAAGAACAAGAAACCGACGCTGACTTTTTACGCAGAGTCCTCGAAAAGAGGGACAAAGAAGCTGCAGAGCAAGCGGCTAACATAAAACAGATGGCGCTCCTCTTCCAAGATATGGTAGGGATGATGTTACAGCCGGACCCTCCTGCTGAAGATCTTCCGATCGTCCTTGAAGACGACAGGGGAGAAACGTCAAATCATCCGCCGGCTCTGTCAACAGCCAAGGAGGAGGCAATCTCCAAAGTTGACCTAGACGAATATATAGCTCAGCAGATCCGGGTTCATCAGGCGAATGAAGCGGCTGGGCAAATTGTTAGAACCGGACGACCGTATCCGGGCTGGTATGACCAAATCAGTTACCCGCCAGGATACACGATCCCTAAATTCCACGTATATAAAGGGACAGGGAATCCGCATCAGCATGTCGCTCAATTCAGGGCCTTATGCGGCAATACTGGAGGAGATGACAAATTGTTGCTACGTCAATTCGTCGGCAGCTTAGCAGAAACAGCCTTTGAATGGTATTCGGAGCTACCTAACGACTCTGTCAAAACATTTGCAGAGATGGAACTGCTGTTGACACAAAGATTCGCGAGTGCTAGTGGACGCACCCCGATAACAGCACTAATAAATGCCAGGATAAGGCCCGGCGAAACGTGGGTCCAATACGCAACATGATGGCGAAACCTATGGTCGAAATGCGAACAACGCATAGAAGAGGCACCTGCGGTAGGCATGTTTGTGGGCACTCTCGATCCGCAGGCGACCATCTCGCAATTCATGATGTTCTTTAGGCCGACCACCTTCCAGGCCTTGATTGACAAATTAGCCCAAATGGACCAGATGGGCCATAGACCGTCTCCTCCAAAATCAGATTCCCGAGATGAGAAAGGAAAAGGGAAAGCGATCGTCGTCGCCAATGCTCAACGACAGTCGAGCAACTCAAAGCCGGTCGTTCGCCAAAACAACGTGCGTCCACGCCCATCCCTCGAAGAGAGGCTAGGACGTCCTTACTCATTTCCTCAGAATAAAACGAGAAGACTGTTTGAGCTGGCAGTGCGTAACAGACTCATCAATCTGCCGAGTCCAAAGCGTCTGTCGCAGCCAGGCGATCTTAATAATCCCAATTATTGCCCTTACCACCAAACGGTAAGTCACCCGATTGAGGATTGTTTCGTCTTTAAGGGATGGATCGAGGATCAATACCTGCAAGGCAAGTTTGCGCTGTCTGAAAGCTGGAAGGTAAACCCACCACAGCCGCACTCTCCAAAGAAGACGGACACGCCGGGGGCAACTTGTTCTTTTGTCGAGGATGAAAACGATGGAAAAAAACTTATCGGATGAATCCGAAGACTACGTAGCGACTTGTCATGTGATTTCTCATTCACTGACGGATGATGAGGAGGCTCCTTGCGCTGAGAAATCAATGGCGGACCCTGAAACAGAAATTCCGCGGCCGTCAGACAAGTTGATCGATGCCTTCCTAAATGAAATTCGTCTGAAAGCAAAAGCCAATCAAGAGCATGAAATGGCCATACTGGAAAGAACCAAGGTATTCCCGTCAAATCAAAAGCCATACACTGCGGGTAAAAACAAATTCAAGACGAGGAAACGGTTCGCCAAAGCTCTATCAGTAGGAATGAAGCTACCGCCCTCTGAAGAAAATTCTTTCTCTGAGGTAGAGATGCACCCTAACTTCTATTTATATCATCAGAAGATCATACATCCTACCGAAGACTGCGAATCCTTTAACTGTTGGTGGCAAGGGTATGTCGCTCAAAAGCGACACTTCGACAGGACAAAGTGCGAAGCTTGTGGACATCGGAAAAATGCGATAGATGAGCGCAAAAGAGCCGCCGCCGACTGTCATATAGCCGACTTCAAGGGATCACAAATTATCACCTTTGGAAGCGACTCTGACGAAGAAGCTACCCCCAACTCTTCCCTCGGGGAATCTATTTCGAAAATAAAGGAATTGAGAAGCTGTGAGAACGTTCAGCCATGTAATCGCACGCTATTCGAAAAAAATCTCGGTCCCGTAAACAAGGGACCGAGCAAAAAGAATAAAGGAAAAGGAAAAAAGGCCCTCGTCGCCAGCGCTCAACAACAATCAGGTGGCCCTAGACCAGTTGCTTGCCAAAGCAACAAGCGGCAATCCCTTCAGGAAAAGTTGAAACGTCCTTACTCGTTTCCGCAAGATAAAACAAGGGGACTGTTCGAGATGGCAGTGTGCGACAGACTCATCAATCTGCCGAGTCCAAAATGTCCGTTGCGGCCGGGCGATGTTAATAATCCTAACTATTGCCCTTACCACCAAACAGTAGGTCACCTGATCGAGGACTGCTACGTCTTCAAAAACTGGGTTGAAGACCAATACCAACAGGGCAAGTTTGCGCTGTCTGAGAACTGGAAGGTGAGTCCGCCACAACCGCACGCTCCGAAGAAGATGGATACGCCGGGGGCATCATGTTCATTCATGGAGAAAGACTCATAGACCGAAAAGTCAATAAACTAGATATTCGCCTCAAATACGGCGACAACGGACCGAAACGTCCTTAAACTAACAACGGACCGAGATGTCCTTAAACTAATGATGGACCGCAATGTCCTAAAACTTGCAAATGACCGAAATGTTTTTAAACTACTACCGCAGCATTCTCAGGCTGACGAGAATATAAAAAAAAAACAAAAAAAACGGTATGTCCATAAGCAAAATGGGCACGGATGAAAACCCGAAAGGGCTCCGTGAGTAAAAACAGCAGGGCTACCGGCGAGTGTTTGTGAAAACCTGAAAGGGCGCAACCTCGTTAAGAAACACTTATAGGGTCCTCTCGACCCTGTAAGGAGAAACCACCTGCGTGAGATCCTTACGACTCACAAAGGAACAACACACTTAGGGATCCCCACGATTCCGAAGGAGAAAATACGCTTGCGAGATCCTCACGACTCGTAAGGAGAACTCTCTTGTGGGACCCTTATGGCTCATAAGATTTGAAAGTCTTAAGTTGCAGAAACCTTAACCTGTTCTTAAGCAGCCCCCACAACCTTCGATATTGCCCTACAAGCGGCTCATAATGACCCTTGTATACAATCCACAGGCACGAATAAATATTTCCCTAACAAAGTCCCATCCGTGACTAGGGATATGCTTGTACAGCAAACAACACTTGTAAGTCCTCTCGACTTATAAGGAGAAAACCCTTTTGTAAGATCCTTACGACTTACAAGAGAACATGCACTTAGGAATCCTTACGATTCCCAAGGAGAAAACACACCTACAAGATCCTCACGACTCGTAGGGAGAAATACCTTTATGAGACCCCTACGGCTCATGAAGTCAAAAGCCTTAGCCGATAGGACCCTTAATCCTGTTTACTAAGCCACCTTTGTTCGGGATCGACAGAGGCAAATGATGATTCGCTCCTGGCAATATTCCAGTTGTAGCGATACTGATGCCTAAATCGGTATCAAATTCCAAGTCCTTTCATGGCAGATGATGATTCGCTCCTGGCAATATCCCAGTTGCAGCGATGCTGATGCCTAAATCGGTATCAAATTCCAAGTCCTTTCACGGCAGATGATGATTCGCTCCTGGCAATATCCCAATTGTAGCGATGCTGATGCCTAAATCGGTATCAAATTCCAAGTCCTTTCACGGCACATGATGATTCGCTCCTGGCAATATTCCGGTCGCAGCGATGCTGATGCTAAGATTGGTATCAGATCCCAAAACCCACACTCGCGATAAAAAAAAATCAGCGAGCCAAAAATGCATATGAAATAGCCGAAACGATAGGGCAACTTGCAATAAAAAGCAGCAAGTAAAAATGTATGCATGCAAAATAGCCGAAATGATTGGGCAACTCGCAATAAAAAGAAGCGAGTAAAAATAAAATAAATAGCCGAAATGATTGGGCACCACGAAAAATAGCCGAAATGATTGGGCAATCGCGATTTTCGCGATATAAAAAGCTGAAATGATAGAGCATCGCGGAAAGAATAAAAAAATATGAAAAAATGAAACTTTTTGCCCTACAGGTGAAATCACATCGATCCCTGTATACAATCCAGGGGCACAGATAAAAAGGGAACAATACCTTCCCAACAGGCTCCACCAGAAAGCGAAGCCAAATCTCGACGGTTCATAGATAACCTAGAGACCATCTCGACATTTGTCGCAATATTACAGACACGGTGTCAACAAATGAAGTAAAGGAAGGTCCCTAACTTCAGGGTCTCGACGTCAACATCGACAACTTAAAGATCACCAATGGCGTTTCTCCTCACTCCAACTAGATACAGACATGACGTCAACAACTGACCTCAGAATCGCAACGAAACAGAACCATGACAAAGTCCCTAGTTCCAAATCTCAATGGCCACGTCTACAGCCTGGAGACCAACAACGGTGTGTCTCCTCATTCCAACAGGACACAGATGTTACACCATCAAGCGGAGTGATAGCAAAATCCCAGCTTCACCTCAGCATTCGTCTCGATACAGTAGACGCAATGTCAACAACAGCGTTCCTCCACAGTCTAGCTGGAGGCAGATGCAACGTGAACAAAAGACCTCACGGTCGAAACAAAGCGGAGTAACGGCAAAATCCCAACTCCACCTTAGCATTCGTCTCGTTACAACAGACGCAATGTCAACAACGGCGTTCCATCACAGCCCAGCGGGGTGTACATGCAAAGTTAACAAAAGACCCCATGGTCGAAACAAAGCGGAGCGATGGCAAAATCCCAGCTTCATCTCAACATTCGTCTCGATACAGTAGACGCAATGTCAACAACAGCGTTCCTCCGCAGTCCAGCTGGAGGCAGATGCAACGTCAACAAAAGATCTCACGGTCGAAACAAAGCGGAGTAACGGCAAAATCCCAACTCCACCTTAGCATTCGTCTCGTTACAACAGACGCAATGTCAACAACGGCGTTCCTTCGCAGCCCAGCGGGGTGTACATGCAAAGTTAACAAAAAACCCCATGGTCGAAACAAAGCGGAGTGATGGCAAAATCCCAGCTCCACCTCAGCATTCATCTCAATACACCAGACGCAGTGTAAGCAAATGAAGCGAAGGCCACATTCCTAGCTTCAACGTCTTTACGGTAACTCACATAAAACCGGAAAGACAATCGGAGATCATCTCGCACCAGCATAGGGTGGTCACCACCTTGACGTTCGTCTCGATACAGCAGACGAAATGTCAACCTCAGCATTCTTCCTCCAACAGAGATTCGGACGTGACAAAGCAAACAAAGCGAAGGCCGAATTCCTAGCTTCAACATCTTGATGGTAAGTCATATAAAACCGGAAAGACAAACAAAGATCATCCCACATGGAGTGGTCACCACCACGACATTCGTCTCGATACAGCAGACGAAATGTCACTACAGCATCCTTCCTCCAACAGAATCCGGACACACCAAAGAAAACGAAGCGAAGGCCAAATTCCTAGCTTCAGGGTCTTGACGGCAAAGTTATATAAAACCGGAAAGACAATCGGAGATCATCTCGCACCAGCACAGAATGGTCACCACCTCGACGTCCGTCTCGATACAGCAGACGAGATGTCACCCCAATGTTCGTCTCGACACAGCAGACGCAACGTCATTAAACAAATGGAGCCACGGCAAAATCCCTAGTTCCAAACCTCGGCGGTTCACCAGCAACCTAGAGACAACCTCGACGTCCGTCTCGATACGGCAGACGAGATGTCACCCCAACGTTCGTCTCGACACAGCAGACGCAACGTCATCAATCGAAAGGAGCCACGGCAAAATCCCTAGTTCCCACCACAACATTCGTCTCGATACAGCAGACGCAATGCCAGCAAACGAAGCAAAGGCCAAATTCTTAGCTTCAGGGTCTTGACAGCAACTCATATAAAGCCCGAAAAACTATCGGAGATCATCCCACACCAGCGCGGAGTGGTTATGACTCATCGGGGCCCTCCAAAATGAGCCTAACCTCAAGTAAAAAGCGGCATGGCAAATTCCTAGCGCTTGCTCTTCCGACGGTCAAACTGCCAAGGAGGATTGCTTGAAGACGTCTTGTCCCGCTCCCGAAGGGATCAGAGACAAGGCAGTCGCAGGGCTACTCGAACAGCACGATTGCCTATCGAGGACTATATCAGCTTATGCGACGGTACGATGGCCAAAACCCTAAGTACCACCAACCTTAACGGGCTTCTGTCGTAAAGAGCAGAGGTTAAATGCGACGTTAAGATGTTCTTGCGAGAAACGTTCGATTCGTCTCGACCTGTGAAAAATTGTCAAGGCGGCTCGACTCGTGGGATGAAGCCTTAGGCAGTGGGCATAAAAGAAGCCTGTTTCCTAAGCATTGGGACCCTGCGAGTTGGCCCAAAACGGTCTCTTGCATACCATCCACGGGTCTCTCTCTCCAACATCGAATTTCGACAAGGAGGGAAACAACCGCTTACAAGTCCTCTCGACTCGTAAGAGGGAAAAATTCTCTTGTAGGATCCTTACGACTTACAAGAGAAAACCACACTTAGGAATCCTCACGATTCCTAAGGAGAAAAACCCACCTACGAGATCCTCTCGATCCGTAGGGAGAAAAGTCTCTATGAGATCCTCACGGCTCATAGAGTTGAAAAGTCTTAGGCAGCAGATCTGAACCTGCGGCCTACGCCCTCGCTATCTCATGAAGAAATCAAGAAGCTTACTCTATTACCTGCTAATTGTGACGACATGCTGAGAAAGAGGAAAAGCAACAGAAAGAGCACCCGATTTACGTTTGATCAAGCGTTCAGGACGTATTCATTCATGCATGGGCAAAAAGACTCAGGACAAAGATATATAATAAAGACAAGCTGGGATAAAAAAAATTTCCATTAATATTGCCCGAAGTTCTTACAGTCATAAAAACAATAAACGAAAGTTACAATGGAATAACCTCAGATCCAGGGCATGGATTGGGGAATTCAAAAGCGATCCTATCTATGACTTTCCAAGCCTCGCGGAACATCCTAGTGTGCTTCCTTTCGCGAGCACAAGCGTCAGGGTCCCTCTCGATGTCTTCCACCCCCCGATAAGCAGCGAGTATGGCAGACTGTTGAAAGACCTCGTGCAAGAGGTCAATAAGACTGTCTCGCCGTCTCTTCGAGATAAAGTTCAATAGGTACACAGAGTGCACCCTGTTCTCAGCGGCCTCCAACGCCCTAAGCGGCACGCCGGAACAGAATAGGGGAAGCGCTTCCCAGATAGCTCCCACGATAAGTTTATGAAGAAAGGAACGTCAGGGAAGCAGTGGACCGTCGTATGCGTCGAAGCAACTCATTATTTCAGCACACTCCTCGTTTGTGAATTACCGATTTTGAGAATGGCCAAGTCGGCGGATGCCCTCATGAGAGATCTCGTTAAGAGCATACATGTGGGCGTTCATTGTTCATGTGAAAGAGGATCGACAGAATTATCAGAAAGACTGATTAAGCAAAACGATATAATGCACTGAGGAATAAAATGACATCTTTAAGTTCCAAGACCCATGAAGGATTCTTAAAAGTTCTTCTATATGATTTGGGAGGAGCAAAGCTCCATTAATGAAATGAGAAAATACAGGGAAAATCTTTTAGAGAGCAAAACTCTATTAATGGAACTCTAATAGGGCTTTCCTTAGTCTTCTATGGACCCCCTTAGAGCAGAGCTCTACTAAGTGAAACCCTAAATGGATCTTCTTTAGATCTGGGATCTATTGATAGCAATGCTCTTAAAATTGATTTAATTTAATTAAAATTAATATTTTTACCTAAAATTCTCTAAAAGTTTGAACTTTTAAAAGTGTTTAAACAAGAGAGCAGGGCTCTGGGTTCTGAAAGTAAAATTTTAGAGGTGAGAATCATCTAAGGAACCAAAGGTCCTATTTATAGGCATCAAGTGCCCTTTCAGCTTCCAAAAGATGGCGCGACGGTTCGGAGTCTGCCACCGCTGCGCTCACGTTAGGAGGCCACGTAAGCGCAACGGTGGGGGGCATTTGTTTACCTCAATCAGAGCAAAGCTCTGTTTAAATTCCAAGGTGGAAAAACAAGCAATATTTCTGTTTTTCTCCAATCAGAGCAAAGCTCTGTCTTGAAAATTAAAGTTAAAATAAATGAAATAGCGTACTCCATAAGAGGTTTAGAGCAAAGCTCTTGAATGCAAAAAAAAAAACAAAAAAAAAATTAATAAAAAAAAAAATTGCGCAAAGCGCGCTGCGCCCTGCGCAGTTTTTTTATTTTTAAAAAAAAATAATAAAAAAAAATAAAAAATAAAAAAATAAAAAATGAATAAAAAAAGTTAATTAAAAAAAAAATTTAATTTCGCGACACGTGTCAGGCACTGGGGAGTTGCGTAAAAACAGAATGAAGATTTAAGGAAATCTTTTCTGTTTTTTGTTAATACAAGAAGATTTCTTCTGTAAAACAGAGACCTTTGGATTAAAGATCCGACGGTGGGGAAAATTCCCCAAATCAATCAGAGAATGATCTCTTTAACAAACTTTAACTAATTTATGGGCACTATAAAAAGGACCCTAGACCTCAATTCAAAGGCATGAATATCTTGCTAAAAAAAAAAGAGAAGAGAACTCTTGAAGAATAAAAAAAAAAGGTAAAAACCTTTTAAAGAAGAGAAAATTCTCTTATGAACAAGATGATAGATTTTTAACGATAAATAAATAAATAAATAAAATAGTGCCTTGCACTTGTTTTATGAACCATCGGTTCTTGAACCTAAAAGGTTATTAAATTAATAGTGCTTTGCACTTTCATGAACCTTTGGTTCTCTGAGATAAGAATAACAAGAAAAAAACTTGTTATTTTTTTTAAATCTAAATTCAATAGTGCCCTGCACTTGTTTTATGAACCATCGGTTCTTGAACCTAAAAGGTTCTTAAATTAATAGTGCTTTGCACTTTTATGAACTTTTGGTTCTTTGAGATAAGAAAAACAAGAAAAAACTTGTTCTTTTTTCTTAGATCTAAATCAAATAGTGCTTTGCACTTCTTTTATGAACCATCGGTTCTTAAATCTAAAAGATTCTCAAATTAACAGTGTTTTGCACAAATGCAATGCATTAATTAAAGGGCCAGGCCCAAATCAAAATAACCTGACAGGCCAAAATAAATTGCAAGGCAATAAATGGGCAGAGCCCAAATAAATTGATGCTCTGCATCATTTATAAAGGGCAGAGCCCAAAACAAATTGATGCCCTGCATCTTTTCTGGGCAAAGCCCAAATAAAAATAAAAACAAATGCAAATAAAATATTGGACATTTTTAACTGGACTTAGCCCAATCATGGCCATAAGTCCTTAAATTAAATTGACTGAGCAAAGTGGCTCTCCTAAATCAATTTACATCCGGTTCGAGGATACATCTCCGAACTCCTTTGACATCCATCGTTGTAATTCCTCAACGACGTCAAAGAGGTGACGGGTACCAACGACCACACAT
This sequence comes from Agapanthus africanus, assembly GCA_030015575.1. Lineage (NCBI taxonomy): Eukaryota > Viridiplantae > Streptophyta > Magnoliopsida > Asparagales > Amaryllidaceae > Agapanthus > Agapanthus africanus. The sequence continues at coordinate 892,390,861 of JASDDO010000024.1, forward strand.
CGATATGGACTGCGGGGTCCTTAAACTCGTGGACCGAAACGTCCCTAAACTAATATTGGACCGAGACGTCCTTAAACTAATATCGGACCGAGACATCCTTAAACTAATGACGGACCGAAACGTTCCTAAACTAATATTGGACCACCACGTCCCTAAACTGGAATACGGACCACCACGTCCCTAAACTGGCACAATAGAGTCCAAATGCTCTTTTGTCGGACCTAAACGGTCCCGTTAAGTTGACCTTAGTCCCAAAATGGACTAACATATCCTTAACAAACGTTTGAGTCGATCTTAGCCTCAAAAATGGCTAACGTATTCTCCAAACAGACTTTAGTCCCAAATTGGACTACGCATGTCCCTAAATTGGAACAATAGAGCCTCCAAATGCTCTTTTGCCGGATCTAAACGGTCCTGTTTAAGTTGATCTTAGCCCCAAACATGGCTAACGTATCCTTAAACATTCAAATGAAATATAAAACACTAAATCAACTTCGGTTCGAAGGTACATCTCCGAACTCCTCTGACACCTGTCGTTGTAATCCTTCAACGACGTTAGAGAGGTGACGAGTTCCGACGGCCATATATTAAATGAATCACGTTTAAGTTGATCTTAGCCTCAACGAGGCTAACGCATCCTTAAACTAAAATATCAAACCCAAATCTAAGTAAATACGGATTTGGACTAATCCACGTCCTACGGGCGACGGTATTACTCAGTCTCCGTATACAATCCACGGGCAACCACAAACAAAACAAACACACACGACACGAAGTGAAATTCTGGAGAAGGAGAAAGTTGTTACCGCGATGCGGTAGCGTAATTAACTGCAGGGGCTTGCGCCTGCAGGGAAGAGCGTCCCCATAATCAAAAACCCCTCAAGCGAGGGGGAATCTGATGAAGTCTGCTACATCGGCCGCATCCGTCTAAACTTCCGATACACGGTGCCATAAATCAACTTGGCATCTTCGGAGAGGTGGACGGATAAAACCAAATAGCATCTGCCCCGGATCTCAGCGTCAGGACTTCGCGGTCCTGTGCGCCGCCTTTCGGAGGGGAACACCACCATGTCCCTAAACTGGAACGTGGACCACTATGTCCCTAAACTGGAACAATAGAACCCCAAATGCTCTTTTGTCGGATCTAAACGATCCCGTTTAAGTTGATCTTAGCCTCAAATATGGCTAACGTACCCTTAAACCTTCAAACAGACTTTAGTCCCAAATTGGACTATAGATCCCCCAATCGACTTTGGTTCAAGGGCACATCTCTGAACTCCTCTGATATCTGTCGTTGTAATCTTTCAACGTCGTCAGAGAGGTGACGGGTCCCGACGGCCATACATTCAACGGACCACTATGTCCCTAAACTGGAAAAATAGAGCCTCAAATGCTCTTTTGTCGGATCTAAACGATCCCGTTAAATTGATCTTAGTCTCAAACCGGACTAACGTATCCTTAACAAACGTTTAAGTTGATCTTAGCCTCAAATATGGCTAACGTATCCTTAAACCAAAACCCCAAAACCAAATCTAAGAAAATACGGATTTGGACTAATCCACGCCCTACGGGCGACGACATAACTCAGTCTCCGTATACAATCCACGGGCAACCACAAACAAAACAAACACCCACGACACGAAGTGACTAGCTGGAGAAGGAGAAAGTTGTTACCGCGATGCAGTAGCGTAATTAACTGCAGGGGCTTGCGCCTGCAGGGAAGAGCGTCCCCACAATCAAAAACCCCTCAGACGAGGGGGAATCCGACGAAGTCTGCTACATCGGCCGCATCCGTCTAAACCTCCGATACACGGTGCCATAAATCAACTTGGCATCTTCGGAGAGGTGGACGGATAAAACCAAATAGCATCTGCCCCGAATTTTAGGCAAGACGTCCATGTCTTGGCCGCCGTTCGGAGGGGAACAATCTGTAGTCCAATTTGGGACTAAGATCTGTCAAAATATTTATGAGCAAATGGGCTCAATTAATATGGATTGAGGACTTATGGCCAATCTTGGGCTAAGTCCAATAAATGTTTAACATTTTATTGTTCTGGGCTGTTGAGCCTTTATTTGGGCATTAGATCCTGGCATTTTTTGTCTTGTATTTAATGCATAGCATTCATCAGAACAATGTGTGTTTTGAAAGCGCGCCACGTGGCGTGCCAAGCGTTTTGCGCCAATTAAAGAGCGCATTGCGCTTCTGCCAAGTAGCGCACACGAAAAGGACACGTGTCGCGCTTGGCGCTAAGCGCCAGATGATGGGCGCATTGCACCAGTTTATCAGCGCATTGTGCTAATTTAGTGGCGCACACATGATTGACACGTGGCGCGCTTGGCGTTGAGCGCCAGCCCATGAGCGCAGTGCGCTGTTTCAGAACCGCAAAGCGCAAGTTGCATACGTGGTTGACACGTGGCGTGTTTTGGCGCTGAGAGCCGATCCAGGGAACGTAGAAGCGCAGTTCAAGAGTGCAAGGCACTTTTCAATAGCGCAAAGCGCATTTGATCAAATTTATGATCTGTGAACAAATTTATATTCTTTTTAAAGGAGGCTTTGACTCAAGATTCAAGAACAACGGTTCTTATTTTTGAAAGGGCTTTGCCTTTGTAGATCAATGATCTGTGAATGAAGTAAATACTTCTTTTGTTTTTATGATGAGATGTTTTGATCTCTTTTTTATAAAAGACCTTGGTCTTTTGTAGATTTATGATCTTTTTTAGAAGATAGTTCTTCTTTTCATGAGATGATTTCATCTCTGTGTTCAAGAATCATGTTCTTTACCTTGAAGAAATGATCTTCTTTTTCTAAAAGCTTGCTTTTCTTTCTTTGAATTTTCTCAAAGTTTGCAGGGGGGTTCCTCTATATCAGACTTGAAGTCTTAGGGCCTTTATATAGGGCAAATTGATTTGTTAAATCAGTTAAAGCGATCTTTCTCTGATTGATTTGGGGATATTTCCCCCCGTTGGATCTTTGATCCTAGGGCTTCTGTTTTACAGAAGACAATCTTCTTGTTTTTAACAAGATTGGAAAATCTTTCCATAATAGAATTTTAATTCTGATTAACCAATGATTTATCATTATTAGATCTTTTGATCTAACGGTGGGGAATTTTTAATTCCAGCGCTGGCGCACCCGTGCTTTGCACGTGGTACGCTGCTCAGAGCACAATGCACTTTGCGCTAGCGCACCCACGTTTGACACGTGGCGCGCAGCGCAGCCTGCGCTAGCGCATCCGTGCTTGACACGTGGCGTGCAGCGCGCTTAGCGCTAAATCTGAAGTGTTGCTTCAATTTTTGAATTTTGAATTTAAAACAGAGCTTTGCTCTGATTGGGGGTGCGCTGCCTAGGGCGCAACGCACCTGGCGCTAGCGCATTTGTGTTTGACATGTGGCGCGCAGTGCGCCTAGCGCTGGATCTGAAGCGTTGCTTCAATTTTTAAATTTTGAATTTCAAAACAGAGCTTTGCTCTGATTTGGGAAAACAAATGCCCCCCACCGTTGCGCTCACGTGGCCCACACGTGAGTGCAGCGGTTGCAGCATCTGCGCCCTTGGATCAACTCAGAAGTTGAAGAGGCTTTTCAATGCCTATAAATAGGACCTTTGGTCCCTTAGATGATTTTCATCTCCTTTCTTTGAGAATTTTTTTGTTTAGAGCACAGCTCTTCTGTTTAAGAACTTCTCAAGAGTAAAAACTCTTTCCAAACTTAGGTAAAGTTTTTTTTTATTTAAAAAATTAATAAATTTTAATGAATTAGGGTTTTTACCCATTAACAGAGCCTTGCTCTTTTTAGATCTTTGATCTACAGAAAACCCATTTAGGGTTTCATTAGCAGAGCTTTGCTCTCATAAACCCATAGATCTAAAGCGATCTTTTGGGGTTTCTTAGCCCATAAATAGAGCCTTGCTCTTTTGAATAACATGTAGATTTTTTAATCTTTGATGAAGAACTCTTAAGAGTTTTTTTCATGGATTTTAAATTCATTAAAAGCTTTGCTTTTTAGGGTCCCTGATGGGTTACTTCATCTTCTTCACAGAGCATGGCTCTTAGCATTCTTGGAGAATTTCTTTAAATTCCCCTCATAATTGACTTTGACAGGTGTCACTCCTGTTTGCAGAGTATTGCTCTAGAGGAGTTTAACTCCTTGACCCGAGGGGTCGCTCATTAAATGAGATTCCTTTTCTAGGATTTCTCGCAAATTCGAATTTGGTAGGTGTCATAATTAGAATTTGTTTTCTCCATGGGGATATCAAGAGTCGTTTAAACCCCTGTGCCTGTTTCTAATAAGAATTTTCTTAATCATTCTGTCCGCTAACTCTTACTGATTTTCTTTCCAGACGTTATGGACGCTCATATGTATGACCTTGATGAGATTATCTCTTATGGCGACATTCGCGTACTCGGTCGTTCTCAAAACCGAGAATTCACAAAGGCCCAGTGTACTGAAATCATGGGTCGCTTCGACGCGTACAATGGTCGACTGCTTCCTCGATGTTCCTCCCTCTTAGAGTTTATTGTGGGAGTGATCTGGAGAGCGCTTCCTCTACTCTGTGTCGGCATGCCGCTTAAGGTATTGGATGATGCTGAAGACAAGGGGAACTCGGTGTACCTAATGGGCCTAATCTCAAAGAGAAGGCGAGACAATCTTGTTGATCTTCTGCATCAGGCTTTTCAACAGGCGGCAATACTCGCTGCCTATCGAAGGGTGGAGGACATAAGCGAAGACCCCGATGCTTGTGTTCGCGAGAGGAAGCATACTAGGATGGTTCAAAAGGCTTGGAACATTTTAGATGGCCTTACCTTTTAGTTTCTCAATCCATGCCCTGGATTTGATGTCATGCCTTTGTAAACATTCCAATTATATTTTTATTTGCTGTTTTCCTCAATGTAGGCATTTTCTGAATTATGAATAGCAAGCCTTTTCATTTCTATGTGTTTATTTTATACATCAAACTTTTTCGCACATGCATAAATGGGTATGCCTTGAACATTTAACTGAATGCGAATAAAATGTTCTCTTTACTGTCGCTTTCTTCTCTTTTCTTTGTTGCCGGCATGTCCCTTTAGTAAGCGTAGCCTGCAGATGATAGAGAGAGCATTCCGTTTTGAATTCTTCGAGGGGTAGTGATGGCTTAGGAAGCAGGTTCAGATCTACTGCCTAAGACTTTTCAACTTCATAAGCCGTGAGGGTCTCATAAAGACTTTTCTCCCTATGAGTCGAGAGGATCTCGTAGGTGTATTTTCTCCTTAGGAATCCTGAGGATTCCTAAGTGCGTTTCCCTCATAAGTCGTAAGGATCTTATCAGAGTGTTTTCTTCCTTACGAATCGAGAGGACCCGTAAGTGTTTAATGAGATTGACGTTATCCACATTTCACGGAATCAGGAGTTGCTCTGGATACTTCCCACGAGGTCATAGCCGTGTTCTGCGAGGACTAGGCTCCGCTCTGGACGTTTCCCACGGGGTCGGGATTTACACAACCCGCGTTCCACGTAACCAGGAATTTTGTTCTGGATGCTTCCCACGGGGTCATTGCCGTGCTCTGCGAGGACCAGGATCCGCTCTAGACGGTTCCCACGGGGTCAGGATTGACTTAAGCCGCATTCTACGTGACCAGGAATTTTGCTCTGGATGCTTCCCACAGGGTCATTGCCGTATTCTGCGAGGATCAGGCTCCGCTCTAGATGCTTCATACGGGGTCATTGCCGTGCTCTGCAAGGACCAGGATCGGCTCTGGACGTTTCCCACGGGGTCAGGATTGACTTAAGCCGCGTTCCACGTGACCAGGAATTTTGCTCTGGATGCTTCCCACGGGGTCATTGCCGTGTTCTGCGAGGACCAGGCTCCACTCTGGATGCTTCACACGGAGTTATTGCCATGCTATGTGAGGACCAAGATCTTCTCTGGACGTTTACCACGGGGTACTTAAGCCGCGTTCCACGTGACCAGGAATTTTGCTCTGGATGCTTCACACGGGGTCATTGTCGTGTTCTGTGAGGACCAGGCTCCGCTCTGGATGCTTCACACGGGGTCATTGCCGTGCTCTGCGAGGACCAGGATCTGCTCTGGACGTTTCCTACGGGATCAGGATTGACTTAAGCCGCGTTCCATGTAACTAGGAATTTTGCATTGGATGCTTCACACGGGGTCATTGCAGTGTTCTGCGAGGACCAGGATCCGCTCTGGACGTTTCCCATGGGGTCAGGATTGAGTTAAGCCACGTTCCACGTGACCAGGAATTTTGCTCTGGATGCTTCCCACAGGGTCATTGCCGTGTTCTACGAGGACCAGGCTCCGCTCTGGATACTTCACACGGAGTCATTGCCGTGCTCTGCGAGGACCAGGATCCGCTCTGGACGTTTCCCACGGGGTCAGGATTGACTTAAGCCGCGTTCCACGTGACCAGGAATTTTGCTCTGGATGCTTCACACGGGGTCATTGCCGTGTTCTGCGAAGACCAGGCTCCGCTCTGGATGCTTCACACGGGGTCATTGCCGTGCTCTGCAAGGACCAGGATCTGCTCTGGACGTTTCCCACGGGGTCAGGATTAACTTAAGCCGCATTCCACGTGACCAGGAATTTTGCTCTGGATGCTTCACATTGGGTCATTGTCGTGTTCTGCGAGGACCAAGATCCGCTCTGGACGTTTCCCACGGGGTCAGGATTGACTTAAGCCGCGTTCCACATGACCAGGAATTTTGCTCTGGATGCTTCACACGAGGTCATTGCCGTGTTCTGCGAGGACCAGGCTCCGCTCTGGATGCTTCACATGGGGTCATTGCCATGCTCTGCGAGGACCAGGATCCGCTCTGGATGTTTCCCACGGGGTCAGGATTGACTTAAGCCGCGTTCCACTGACCAAGAATTTTTCTCTGGATGCTTTCCACGGGGTCATTACCGTGTTCTGTGAGGACCAGGCTCCGCTCTGAATGCTTCACACGGGGTCATAATCGTGCTCTGCGAGGACCAGGATCCGCTCTGGACGTTTCCCATGGGGTCAGGATTGACTTAAGCCGCTTTCCACGTAACCAGGAATTTTGCTCTAGATGCTTCCCACGGGGTCATTGCCGTATTCTGCGAGGACCAGGCTCCGCTCTGGATGCTTCACACGGGGTCAATGCCGTGCTCTGCGAGGACCAGGATCCACTCTGGACGCTTCACACGGGGTCATAGCCGTGCTCTACGAGGACCAGGATCCGTTCTGGACGTTTCCCACGGGGTTAGGATTGACTTAAGCCGCATTTCACGTGACCAGGAATTTTGCTCTGGATGCTTCCTACGTGGTCATTGCCGTATTCTGCGAGGACCAGGCTCCGCTCTGGATGCTTCACACGGGGTCAGGATTGACTTAAGCCGCATTCCACGTAACCAGGAATTTTGCTCTGGATGCTTCCTACAGGGTCATTGCCGTGTTCTGCGAGGACCAGGCTCCGCTCTGGATGCTTCACACGGGGTCATTGCCATTCTCTGCGAGGACCAGGATCTGCTCTGGACGCTTCCCACGGGGTCAGGATTGACTTAAGCCGCGTTCCACGTGACCGGGAATTTTGCTCTAGATGCTTCCCATGGGGTCATTGTCGTGTTCTGCGAGGACCAGGCTCCGCTCTAGATGTTTCACATGGGGTCATTGCCGTGTTCTGCGAGGACCAGGATCCACTCTGGACGCTTCCCACGGGGTCAGGATTGACTTAAGCCGCGTTCCACGTGACCAGGAAGGGTTGACTTTATCCGCATTTCACAGAGTTGGGATTTGACTCTCGGTCATCTGTACACCGCTGAGTCATGGAACTGGGAACTGTCGCTGTTCCGCTTTATTGATGTTGTGTCTGTTGAAATAAGACGAATGTTGAGACGATCTCCAGGTTGTCTGTGAACCGTCGAGATTTGGCTTCTTCTTCTGATGGAGCCTGGGGAGAGAAGGTGTGATTCCTTCTTTGTTTGCGCCCTTGGATTGTATACAGGGATCGATGTGATCTCACCTGTAGGGCATAGATTTCATTTTTTTTATTTCTTTCCGCGATGCTCTATCATTTCAGCTTTTATATTGCGAAGGTCGTGATTGCCCAATCATTTCGGCTATTTGTTTCGTGGTGCCCAATCATTTCGACTATTTATTTTATTTTTACTCGCTACTTTTTATTGCGAGTTGCCCAATCATTTCGGCTATTTTGCATGCATATATTTTTACTTGCTGATTTTGTTTGCAAGTTGCCTCATCATTTCGGTTATTTCGTATGCATGTGTGGCTCGTTGGTTTTTCGCTGCAAGCTTGGAATTAGACACTGATTTTGACATCAGCATCGCTACAACTGGGATATTGCCAGGAGCGAATCCTCATTTGCCTCTGTCGATGTCGAACAAAGGAGGCTTAGCAAACAGGGTTAAGATCCTGTCGACTAAGGCTTTTGACTTTATGAGCCGTAAGGGTCTCATAAAGGTATTTCTCCCTGCGAGTCGTGGGGATCTCGTAGGTGCGTTTTCTCCTTAAGAATCGTGAGGATTCCTAAGTGCATGTTCCCTTATAAGTCGTAAGGATCTTACAAGAGTGTTTTCTCCTTATAAGTCGAGAGGACTTACAAGGGTTGTTCACCGTGTAGATATATCCCTAGTCACGGATGGGACTTTGTTAGGGAAATGTTTATTCGCGCCCGTGGATTGTATTCAAGGGTTGGTATTGAGTCACTTGTAGGGTAATATCGGAGGTTGGGATGGCTGCTTAAGAACAGGTTCAGATCCCTGTAGCTTAAGAGTTTTTAATCTTATGAGCCGTGAGGGTCTCATAAGAGGGTTCTCCTTACGATTCGTGAGGATCTCGCAAGTGTAATTTCTCCTTAGGAATCATGGGGATTTATAAATGTATTGCTCCCTTGTGAGTGGTAAGGATCTCACGCAGGTGGTTTCCCCTTACAGGATCGAGAGGACCTTGCAAGTGTCTTTTAACGAGGTTGCGCCCTTTCGGGTTTTCACAAAACTCGCCGGTAGCCCTGCTGTTTTTACTCATGGAGCCCTTTCGGGTTTTTATCCGTGCCCACTTTGCTTATGGACATACCGTTTTCTTTTTCTCTCTTTTTTTTGTGTCAGCCTTAGGATGCTGCGGTCCGTAGTAGTTTATCGACGTCTCGGTCAGCAGCCAGTTTTAGGACATAGTGGTCCATCGTTAGTTTAAGGACGTTTCGGTCTGTCGTTAGTTTAAGGATGTTTCGGTCCGTTGTTAGTTTAAGCACATTTCGGTCCGTTGCTGGTTACTACTAACAGAGTTTGGGCTTAGGAAGATAGCGAGCGGACATAGGCGTCGTCATTTATCGTTAACCTAGGCCGTGACTTGTCAGGCGTAGTATTTCTTTAAGAATCGACCGTTTATTAGCCGGAAAGGTCTTTCACCATGCATGTCCATGAGTAGATAGGCTCCACCCTGGTAGACTTTGTCTATGATATACGGGCCTTCATAGTTTGGCTCGAATTTTCCCCGCTTAGCGCGATTAGGCATCATAGGTCTTTTGACCACTAGCACGAGTTCGCCTTGGCAGAATGTTCTCGACCTGGTCAATCTCTCATATGAGCGCGTCATTTTTGCCTTATAAGCCTCCATATTTTGTTGCGCTATGAGCCGGGTTTCATCAAGGGCGTCGAACTCTTCAAGTCGAAGGTGAGCATTCTCTTCGTCTGTTAGCTCGTAATGAACTGCCACTCGTAGAGAGGGTATCTCTATCTCGAGGGCGAGTACCGCCTCTATACCGAATACCAATGCGTACGGTGTTGTGTTTGTGGCCGTTTTGAATGTAGTTCGATACACCCAGAGAGCTTCATGCAGTCTCTCATGCCAATCCCTCTTATTTCGAGACACCGTCTTTTTCATAATCTTCATCAAGGTTTTGTTGAAAGCCTCAGCTAGATCGTTAACTCGGGGATTATAGACCGAAAAGTATCTCTAGTCTATGTTATGCCGTTGTGCGAAACGGCTGATCTTGTGGCCTCTATAGGCCGGCCCGTTATCGGAGATGATCCGTCGTGGGGTTCCAAACCGATAGATGACGTGCGTCTTGAAGAAATGGAGGATATTCTCCGTCTTCACTTCCCTCAGCGGTACTGCTTCGGCCCATTTGGAGAAATAATCAGTTGTTGCCAAGATGAATCGATGTCCTCTGGACGATGTTGGTTCGATAGGGCCGATTATGTCAGTTCCCCACATTTCGAACGGCCAGCTAGCCATCGTTGGATGTAGTGGATTAGGATGCTGATGGATAAAGTCTCCATGAATCTGGCACGAGTGACACTGCTTCGCATAGTTGAGGCAGTCCTGAATCATCGTGGGCCAATAGTAGCCCATCCTTTTAATCTTCAGCTTCATCTTCGGTCCGGCTTGGTGAGAACCGCAGAGTCCGTCGTGAGTTTCTTGGATGACTCTCTTTGCCTCTTCAGGTCCCAGGCATCTTAGCCATAGAGAATCAAACGATCTCTTATACAGAATATTATTAACAAAGGCGAAGGATAGAGCTCGTTTTATAAGCTGATGCCTTGAGGATGCATCTTCAGGTGTTCGACGGGATTTGAAGTAATCTATAAAGACTTCCCTCCAATCCACAGCCTTTTCCTGGTCTTTTATTTGCAGGGCCGTTTGCTCGGTAGTTCCCTTTTCTTCGGACGACTCCGGAGATATTTCTGCCGGTGCAAGGACTCGACGGCTTTGTACCACGATTCTTACGTCATCGAGATTCTCGTCGGCCAATTCTTTAGCAAGGTTGGCAAATGCATCCACTTTGCTATTTTCCGCACGCGGTATGCTTTCCAAGGTGTAGGAAGGAATTTGAGTCAGCAGCTGTTGCACTCTCTCGCCGTACTTTACCAACTCTGGCTTGCACGTTTGATAGTCGCCGTTTACCAGACTAACGACCAGTTGGGAGTCTCTGTATATAAGGAGGTTTTCAATTCCCATGTCGATGGCGATCTCGAGACCTGCCATCAAAGCTTCATACTCGGCTTCATTGTTTGTCCTCGGCTCTGTCAAGGAGAAGGCGAAGCGCATTATCCCTCCTTATGGAGTTACGAAGATAACGCCTACCCCCGATTTGATTATAGGGGTGCTTTGTTTGCGCTTCTTCATGGAGGATGCCCCATCAAAATATATTTCCCACCGGGTATCATCCCCGTCAATCGTGTCAAACGCGTGTTCGTCTGGCAGTTCGTAATTCAAAGGAGAATCGGCATGTATCGGATACTCAGCGAGGAAGTCGGCGATGGCCTAGCCTTTTACTGCCTTGAGAGGCTGATAAGTTATCGAGAACTCCATCAAGAGCAGGGCCCATTTAGCAAGCTGTCCTGTTAATATGGCTTTCGACATCAAGTATTTAAGAGGATCCACTTTTGATACGAGATGGACCTCATGTGCCAATGCATAGTGTCTGAGCTTCGTTATTGCGCAGATCAACGCCAGGCAGTGTTTTTCAATGGGAGAGTAATTGCTTTCTGCCCCCAGTAGAACTCGACTCAAATAGTAGAGGGCTCTCTCCTTCCCTTGGTCGTTCTCTTGTACCCACAGCGCGCCCAAAGAACCTTCGAGAGTTGTTGTATACAGAATGAGAGGCTTTCCCTTGACCGGAGCGGTCAGTACTGGCGGATTCTGTAGGTATTGTTTGATTTCGTCCGGTGCGCTTTGGCATTTGCGATCCCAAACGAAAAGAGTCCCTTTCTTCATTAGGTGACTGTAAGGACAGCACTTGCCAAAAAGATTAGCTATAAATCGCCGGATATACGCGAGCTTTCCTTGGAGAGACCGCAGTTGCTTGAGAGTCTTTGGCGGAGGCATTTCCATAATCGCCTTGATCTTCGACGGGTCTATCTCGATACCTCGATGTCGGACGACGAATCCTAGGAACTTGCCCGAGAAAACTCCAAATGCGCATTTGAGAGGGTTCATCTTCAAGTTGTATTGCCGAAGGCATTGAAATACGATCTTCAGATGCTCTAGATGTTTCTCGTATGATTTGCTTTTAACTACAAGGTTGTCGATATAACATTCGACGATTTCATGTATGAAGTCGTCGAAGATCTTTGTCATGGTTCTCTGATAGGTGGCACCGGCGTTCTTTAGACCGAAGGGCATCACCTTATAGCAGAATATACCCAAAGGGGTCCGGAAAGCGGTATGCTTCTGGTCCTCGGGATGCATCTTTATCTGATTGTATCCTGATGAGCCGTCCATGAAGGAGAAAACTTCGTGAGTAGACGTATTATCTATCATCAGCTCAGTGACTGGTCCTGGAAAGTCGTCCTTCGGGTAAGCTTTGTTGAGATCCCGATAGTCCACACATATGCGCACCGTCCCATTTTTCTTCAGTACTGGAACAATGTTGGCGATCCAATCAGGATATTGAACCTCTTGGATGAAGCCGGAATCGATTAACTTCTTGACCACGGCGTTGATGCTCATCTCAAGCCCGAGCAGCATTCTTCTCGGTGCTTGTTTGATTGGCTTGGCGTCCGGAGATATCGCCAATCTGTGCACAGCAATCTTCGGATCTAGACCCGGCATTTCAGAATAGTTCCATGCGAAGCAATCTTTGTACTGCATTAGCACGTCTTTGAGTGTAGCCACCTTTTCTTCAGACAACAGCTCACTGACGAATGTCAGCCGTGGTTCGTTTGCCGTTCCCAAGTCGATTTTTCTGAGGTCATCCGCAGTAGTATGCATTCCATCTTTCAGCTCTTTTGGCGCCGGTGGAAATTCTGAGATTAACTCATCATCATTGTTTTCGAAGCACCAGGGGAGGTCATCCATATTCTCAGGCTCTTCTTCTGATAACGCTATCACGTGACAGGTATGAGCTCGCTTCCAAGACCGATGTTGATCTGGCTCTACTCTCGCTATACGCGCCGCTTTTGGTTCATGTTTATGTGGCGGACTTACCCTCCAACTGCTAGACAGAGCGAACCTGCCTTGTTGATACTGGTTTTCTACCCAGTCTTTAAATGTGAAGAAGTCTTCGAGAGGATGTCCTATTGCCCTGTGATAGGAGCAATAGTCCAGGTGAGAGACTTCCCCTGCTTGTTCGGGGTGCTTGGACTCCGGGAGGGTAATCATTTGATGTTTTATGGCAAGATTGAGTATCTTCTGTGTTTTTGTCCTGGGGAAAAGAGTATGCTCGATCCATCTTCTTTATAAGAGACGAATCTGAATTGCTCGATTCTCGATCGCGTGGCTTCTTGGTCCTGCTTTGTCACTGTCCATCGCCTTTCCCGCTTTTTGGTTTATTTCTGCCTCTGCGTCGGGCCTTTTGTACAACGGGTTGACAAGGAGGAGCATTTTCATTTTTCACAGCCTGCTGAAGGAGGCGTTGCGTCCTGGATTTCTTGTAGATGGCCATTTCGCGATTATGGTCATCTCGAACCTTTTGACCTGCTTCCCTTATAAGCTTGTCCATCTGTTCTTCAAACGACGGACTTGGCATTTTCACGGCGGGAGCTCGTTCTGGTTCAGGGTTAGCATCTTCCCACAGAGCATATCCTTCTTCATCAAAGTCATGTATGACGTAGCAGTAGCGGAATAGCTCCCGTTTCTTGAATTGGATATATCCAAACCCAATCGCTTCCATTCTTCCATTGGGCAATCTTCGTTGAGTTCCGGGGACGTTCAAGATCTTGTTGTAGAACTGAGCTTGTCAAGCATTCTGTTTGAAGGGTACGCCTTGGCACCTCAACAGCCTTTTTAATCCTTCTGTGTAATATCTGAGCAGACGGATGGGCTGGAGCCTATCAGGTGAAAAATCGGCACCAAGCCAGACCTCTTTCTCCAGGTGTGACTTCGGGATTTGCCTTAGACGATGGATTAACGAGTGGTGCCGCCTGAGCATGCATCTCCTGCAGCTTTTCACGTTGCAGTTGCACTTTTGTTAAGGACCGAGTTTGAGGTCGGTGACTAGTAGAAGCTCGAACTTCGTCTTTGGAATTCACCACATAGACAATGTGAACTACCATGCCCCAAGGCTTGGTGTGTTTGGAGTTTTGGCCTTTGGAATTTGCTTCTGGCATTTGAGCTTTATTGGGCCTCTCTTTTTTGTGAAAAGCCATTTTGGTTTTGGGAGGAACCGCTGTATCAGGATCCGCCTTGGGGTGAGTCCTTTTCTCTTGCTTCCACACCTTATATATAGATGAGGAAAGTTGTCTCAGGGAGCGAACTGATTTTTGCTCTCGTAGGATCTCCATGGGCTGCGGAGACTTCTTCAATATTGCGGTAGGAGAACTTTGTCTGCCCTTTCACAACAATTTGAAGCTGTTCCCGGTTGGAACAACAACATTCACCACTGGGGTTGAAACAGGACCATACGAATAACTGCCCCCAGCTCATTTTTGTAAGTCTACGGTAGCGCCCCGGCCGTCTGTCCGAGGCCAAAATACGGAAAAGAAAACTTTTTCAAAACTTGAAACCGGTGCTATCGCAGATTTTAATCCCGTATCGAACCATTAACCTATAACTAGCAACTAGAGAAAGGGTTAGAAAGGTTATACCGATCGATCCGTGTTCTTCGGTCTTTGGCCACCATCCCAAGCTCCTCGCGGCATCTCCGATCTCTGTTCTCCTCGTCGGAAGGGCACCACATCAATGAGTCTTTTTACGGGCTCCCGCTTCATCCGAAGCAACTCGGACACGAAGTTAGCTAGCCGACGTGTCCAAGACGATGTAGAGAATGTGTGTGATAACTTTGTCTCAAGCATCCATTGATTCTCATCATATGAGAGGGTATGGATGGAGGTTAAAGATGATGCCATTGGTGGAAATGGTGAGCTTAAGAAGCAAGAGGAAGAAGAAGAAGAAGAGCCTTTTTTTTCTTATGTGTTGGAATGATAATGTGAGAGCAAGAAGTGATAAACACAAGAGCAAAACCAAGCCATATGGCTGTCCTCTCTCTTTCCTCTTATCATTTCAACAAATAAATCAATCCTAATATGATATTAGCACAAGAAAAGAGACCATGAGTCACTGAGCATGTCTATGTCACATTAAATGCACCTCATCATGAAATCCACTCACATTTTCCACCAAAATAAACATTAACCCAAATGTTTATGACAATAAAAAGAACCGCATCATCTAAAGTAAACTCGTGATGGATCACAAGGATACCCCCATCTGTATATACATACCTGCATCTGCATTCCGACTGAATGCAAATGCGATGAGACTAAAGTAATCCAACAAATCTAATACTTGGATCCGGCTTAAACCAAAGCCCACTAGTATGATCCGTCTGATCATGATCCGTGCACTACTGCATGTATATGATCGAACCCTGCCATAATACCATACGGCCTCTACAACGTTTCGCCCGAAACTTGAGAAACTGTCTGTGGGGGACTCTAAAGACTCGTCAATACTTTGGATGTGGATTTAACCACTGGCACGTCAGTGGTACTAGCTGTACGTAACGGGCTACCAGGTATTGACCAAAAGGGAGTTCGATGAGCGAACTCATCCTGACACCCTACTGAGCCTATCAGTGACAATATTCGTACAGTCCGGTCCGTTCGTCTATGAGCATCGCATGTCGGGCCTAGGGGGTTGGTAAAAGTCAGACCCCCTAAAGCGGTACAAGTCGTGTCGGAGTGTAGCCCAGAACACCCTGAGATACTACTGGAATACCTACCAGTAAATCTCCTGCCTTGGCCAAGGACTTCGTGTAATGGCTCTCCTAGACACAGTGCGATCTCACCCCCAATATCGGTAGAGACGAAACCCCTACCGATCCGCTCACTGCCTCCATGTGACTCGGGACTGTACCCAACTAAAACCTGTTTGCACGACTCCTTTGAGCCGTGGTAGGGTAGTAATCAAAGCACAGTAGGGACTCACACGAGACAAATGACGATCTCAGGTCGATGAACTAACCTGTACACATGTCACCAGGGAACGGCTATCTGACGTCAGGTATAATACCAACTAGCATGTTCCCGGCGAGTCCTGTCCGGTGTACTCATAACCCAATGAGCATCTGTATATATCTTAGGTGAACCAAATGACACCAATGGCTTGTGAGACCGGCCACCGCCCCTCGTCGGGGTCTCGACTATATACACTAGTCTACTAATGGAGTATCGATGCCCAGTCTAGAAACTCCCACGACTAGGGACCATTTTAAGGATGTGCTTATAGACCCCAGCTCCCACGTATATGATCGCCATCATACTGCTGGCCGTCAAGCAAGAATCCTATGGGCTCTATCAACGTGCAATAGTGACCTGTAATGTCACCTAAAGCATGTATACGATGATAAAGATAAACCAGATAGTATATTGTCATCTTGAGTAAGACTGTCCTACCGGTATAGGTCATCCCTCAATCATTGCAATCACGTGCCTGTGATTCAATAATTGACTCTGAGGGCATTATATCCAACAATCTCCCACTTGCACTCAAGGCTAATTATTGCGATGTCGCATACTCACAGCCCGTGTAATACCGAACACCCAACTCCTTTACTAATCAGTTTTACAAAGTCCGTTTGCGAAACTATTGCGTTCGAGGAATAGCCTCAGTGAGTGGATCCGCCCTAATGTTTTTTTTCTATGTCTCTCTTTATCTCAAGTTCGCGGAGAAAGCCATCTCCCAAAATGAGCAATACCTGTCTTAGAATATGTCTGGATATTTGATGGGACCTAGTTCATTAATGAACTCCAAATCCAAACTTCTTAGACTGAATCGTCAACAGAACTTAATCAGTATCCTGCGCCATGCCTCCCTCAGTATCCGCTTGGACCTCCTATCCAAACAACTGCCCCTCGTCAGAGGAAAAATTATAACTCTGACAGTCACTCTGTCATCCAGGTCACCTTGGAAGCCTGGAATGATAACCGTCTCCTAAAAGAGGCTGTTGTTATCATATCCCTAGAACATCCACTTATGTTCTAAAACTGCTTCCGAATGTTTTTCCAGAATAGGATTAATATCAACTTATTGCATCTAGTGCAAAAACAACATCTGGTGTGGTACTTGACATCTCATGATTGACTCAATTGCCTAAGCAAGTGATATGTCAATCATGCACATCCCTCTCCTCTTTAGTCTTTAAGACACCTTTAGAGAGGGTGACTCCATTACCTGCAGGTACATTACCATGCCTGGAGTCGTCCATTCTAAAGCACCTTTAGAATGCTGTCTAAGTATCCGGATTGGGAAACTACCCAAATCTAGATCTAAAACCATAGATCTATTTACCAGAATGTTTGATATAATATCCAAGTCCTATGTGGAGAAACCATTGTGTGACAACCAAAGTATAACCGATCGTAGTATAGGAATTTCACTTCCTACTCTCTGTATGTCATCCAAATATCAGGACATCACACCCTACTACCTTCTTAACAGATCCATCCCTTATTCTGATGAAGTCAAATCTATGACTGTCACATCAGAAATAGATGATCTATCTCCGCTATATCTGCTTTAGTCCATAAATAGACATAAGCTACTTGTCCACTATGCTTCCGCTGCTCCCACTGACTACGACAACCCTCTGGCAGAGTCATATACACGTACACTTCTAAAGCTAGTTTAGAACGACGCTATACTCATCCTCCTTCCAGGTCTCACAGTCTGGAACAACAGCAATAGCAAGTCTGGGTAAACAAGAACCTTCCTGTCACCGTCCTTGACATACCGAAGTACCTCTCGAATGCCTGAGGTTACCCACCATATTTGCGGAGTGGCCAATGGAATGTCAAACCTGATTAAATCTTTAGGTTCTCATCAAATTTCCAGTAATCGTTTGTGGTTCTGGAATCACTTCCAGTTCTACCATACTCCCACTACTGTTTTCTGAAAAAATCTATTTTACTAAAACTGTGGCGAGTCAAGAACAATATCACTATTGATCTTCCAGATGGTAGAAAATCAACCCTCGTCATAGCCCGGGTCAACCCACAAACCGCCATTACAGAAACGTGCCTTGAGTTATCCAGAGTCCGGTTTTAAGCATAAGCCGGAAAACTCCCCGTACCTTAACAATGTTAAGATATGAACTATTCTATATACAATATAGAAATAGAGGAACTGATTTAATTGGAACCAGATTCAAATCATGCAGCTGTCTCCAGTGCATGTCAACTAAATGGAGAGAAGCCGATCAGCATTACTCAATTTAGGAATACATCCAGATATGAGTAATCTGAAAGAGAAGCAAGTTCTCATAATCATTACTATCAACTGAATACCATACACAAGTATCTACATGTTCGATCATCTTGAAGAATCCTGATACTTGCAATACCTGGTTCTCTACTTTATTCATATACCTATAACTTCTCAAAACTTGGACCTTGTATTTCTTTGAAACACATGTCTAAGAACTATAGAAGTCATAAGTAAACAGAATATAGTACGAGTACCAACCCCTCTGTCCTAATGGACACTGGACAACATACAATACTCTGTATAAGTCCCCTGAGTCCAATAACTCATTCCCTGTGTGTCGTAGGTTGAAAACTGTACTTATGGTTAAGAAGAATTACACCGCTGTTTAATACTCCTTACCTAACCATCCACTGATATAGGTAAATGTCATAGACATAATTTCAAAAAATTATATCTCACTTTATAAAAATAAACGTACAGATATATCAATTTGAAATTGGTGCATTACAACGGATATTCAAAACCAAATATTTGCCGTCCGGCAAACAACCCAGGTGATTTCCTCAAATATCACCAATTACAACGAATCCCGATATAATGAGGATGATCACCCAATTCCCAATAACTTACTCCCACTCATCATCTGAAAAACTATGCAGATGTGAGAATCATACCTGGTAAATACATAACCTGGAGTAAGTACCTAATTGGGAAATCAGTTTTCTACTAACAATGCACAGTGAAACTGAAACATGAAAATGTCTCGAAGGGGTATCCGGGTATTTCTAGTAATGCCTCTTCCATTATCCAGATTCATGACTGTAACCGTACATTTCATTGCCATCTCTCCAAATCCCTTTATTTGTCTTTAGTCGCTACCTTCTGCACACCATCGTTAGGCTAAATGGTTTTCTTCCTTCCCTACCATTCGGCACTAGCCTATGGTTTGGAAGAAGACTATCCAATAAGCGTAATAGGTGTACTGTCCTAATCCTAGGAGCACTCGCAATGCGAGAGAAGGTAAAGATAAAAGACAACTGAATAAACCTTATTCCTATTTCTCCTGAACCAGAATCCATCCCCGAACTGGAACAAGTTCCTTCGAGTTCGTATATAACCATACGATGGAGTATCTAAATAACTGTAAATCTTCGTAGTGATACGGAGTGTTATAGAGAAATACAAAGGTGAAGTGGGAGTGGTAATGAAATACTTGGTTTGGTCGTGAATAGCAGTCGCAAATTACTTTGCCCTCCTTCTAATCCCTTTATTTGTCTTTACTTAATACCTTCTGTACACCACACTTAGGCTAATCGGCTTTCTTCATTCTCTACCGTTCGGCACCTGCCTATAGTTTGGAAGAAGACTATCCAATTAGTGTAATAGGTGTACCGTCCTAATCCAAGGAACACTCGCAACCTGAGAGAAGGTAAAAGGAAAAGACAACTGAATAGTCCTATTCGTTTTCTCCAGAACCGGAAACCATCCTCGAATCTGGAACAAGTTCCTTCGAGTTCGTATATAACCATACGATAGTTTTATCCAATTGAAGTGGATGTTCGTAGTAATACGGGGTGTTCTGGAGAAAAGGGTAAAAGTAGGAGTGGTAATGAGGTATGCAACTCTGTCGATCCAAAAGCCAATGTTTTAAGAAGGTTCGGTCAACTTGGTCACTGAGTCATAGTCTAGGGTCGGGCCATGGTTGCTGCCAAAGAGAGAGAGAAAAGAAACACTCTGTGTGCACTCTAACCTAGATCAAAATGGTTATCAATTTATCTAATCAGGAAACCTCCCACTGTAACCTCAAATTCTCCTCCAAACCGGAAAGAAGAATTAGTCAGGATCACCCGAGAAGTAAACCGACTCATTAGTAGGAATCGGGATCCAACTATCATCGCATGATAACGTGATGGAATCCACTCACGTTATCACACTCCAGAAGATATGCGCATATCTGGTAAGTTTCAGTTTCTTTAGAAACTCCCGATGTGATTTTTTACCCCATGCTCTTATGACCTTAACGAAGGTCAACAAATCATAAGTCACATGTCAAGTTCTACCCGTCATTGTCCAGGTTAATTTGAACCCACCTGTACAAGCCCTTGACGAAGGTCAACAAGGCTGTACGACTGTCCCAAACCAACGCATCTATCTATGCAACAGAAAGGTAACAAGCAGCTACCATTCACTATGACTTGACGAAGGTCAACAAACATAGCATGAATACTAAGTGCTACTCGTTTGAAATGACGGAGGGCTACGAATGGTTTTTGGCGAAAAACCTTTAACGTAATGAACTTGATATCGTTGAAGGAACCGGATAGCTTTTTGTTAAAATATTGTGGCGAAAACCTTTACTAAAGAGGTCACTCCCGGTGAAAGGATCTCAGCTCTTTCCCCGTAGAATGAGGTGCAGGATATTCCAACTGAATACCGCGATGCAAAGCAAAAAGGCAATCGGCTATAGTGAAGTTATTACCTTGACGCAAACTTCTGTCTAAGGGGTCACTCCCGGTGAAGGGATCTCGGCCCTTGCCTCGTCGACTGAGGTGCTGGATATTCATAACCGAATACCACTGTGCAAAACAAAAGAGAACGTCCTTGCAATAACAGCTTTTTGAAAAATGTTCCAACAACATCAAACAGGTTTGTTTAGCTTGCATTGATCCGAACCAACGCAGCCCCATCAATTAATCACACCACAAAAGAACGAAAATATGATGTACATATATGCCATCCGCAGTCGCCACTGGGTCCTGTCATCACCCGTTAGGTTACTTAACTAACGACAGAGCGGGGACTGGACTAGCGCGGGTGTAAAACATATACAACATCTACTAGTATATATATAGCAATATATAATATTCGCTCCAGGCGTAATAAAAATGCAACATCACAGAAATGTAATAAGTATCACAGAACAATACAGATAATCTGGGATCCCCGGGTTTCCTTTGAGCCGGGTTTCCTTTGAGCCGCAAGTGAAACCCGACGTTCCCCTGGTCGTGTGGATAGCCTGTGCAATGAAATCCTAGACCCCTACGGGTGCGGTAAGTTACCCGCCAAAACCTGAAGCGAGGCAGCCCCCTTCAACGAAGTGAATGGACCACCCAGCACTTCATGGAATCCGGTAACTTGAGCACCCCTCTTTCCCCTACGAGTGCGGCGAATAGCCCGCCAATTCTAGAGTAAAGCCCCCTCCATCTCAAAGCCATGAGATGCGGGCTCGTTGCCCTCTAGAACCCGGCTATCCGTGCACCCCACCGCGGGGTAATCCTAGTACAGAAAGTAAAATATACAACGGGTACATCGACCTCAGCCCGATTGTGTCCCAAAAGAATAATATACAAACAGGCAGTGATGACAGTCCACATGTCGGACGCTCATCCCGTAATATCAAATGTACAAATAATACCAAACTGTACTACCATTGCATCCAGGCTATCCACCACGACAAATCCGCAACATCATAGCACAACACAGAACATCAACGTGAATGTCACGTTCGCAAATCCGTCTAAAAGAGCTATAGCAATTAGACAAGATTTACCGCTCGAATGACATTCACGGTCATAGATATAAAGTAAGCACTGTGAACTAACATATTTAAAATTTTCGATCGACAAAATTTTCCGAAGTGGGCCCCAAGCCCAAATCTAGCACTCAAAATAATCTGGGCCAAAACTAAAAATACCAGAAACCTCAATTCCAAGTCAGAGACCACTGTAGAAAATTTGGTGCACTGAAGCTACAATAGTGCGGCGGAACCGCGGCCAAAACGTGGGTAAGGACGCGGTTCTGCGGTGCTACTGTGAGATCATTGTACAAAATTTCTACAGTGGTCTTAGAAAAGCCTGCCTGATTTTCTGACATACCCAAAAAAAATTTTAGACCACAAAAAAAATTCGACAGAAACTTCAAAATTGGAATCGCGGTTTTGGAAATTTCGTTCGATCGATATTTTAAACACGTTAGAGTAAGCTAGTAATGGTTAATGGCGTGGCTCTGATACCATGTAAGTCTATGGTAGCGTCCCGGCCGTCTGTCCGAGACCAAAATGCGGAAACGAAAACTTTTTCAAAACTTGAAATTGGCGCTATCGCAGACTTTAATCCCGGATTGAACCATTAACCTATAACTAGCAACTAGAGAAAGGGTTAGAAAGGCTATACCGATCGATCCGTGTCCTTCGGTCTTTGGCCACCATCCCAAGCTCCTCGCGGCATCTCCGATCTCCGTTCTCCTTATCGGAAGGGCACCACATCAATGAGTCTTTTTACGGGCTCCCGCTTCATTCGAAGAAACTCGGACACGAAGTTTGCTAGCCGGCGTGTCCAAGACGATGTATGTGATAATTTTGTCTCAAGCATCCATTGATTCTCATCACATGAGAGTGTATGGATAGAGGTTAAAGATGATGCCATTGGTGGAAATGGTGAGCTCAAGAAGCAAGAGGAAGAAGAAGAAGAAGAGCCTTTTTTTTCTTATGTGTTGGAATGATAATGTGAGAGTAAGAAGTGATAAACACAAGAGCAAAACCAAACCATATGGCTGACCTCTCTCTTTCCTCTTATCATTTCAACACATAAATCAATCCTAATGTGATATTAGCACAAGAAAAGAGACCATGAGTCACTAAGCATGTCTATGTCACATTAAATGCACCTCATCATGAAATCCACTCACATTTTCCACCAAAATAAACATTAACCCAAATGTTTATGACAATAAAAAGAACCGCATCATCTAAAGTAAATTCGTGACGGATCACAAGGATACCCCCACCTGTATATACATACCTGCATCCGCATTCCGATTGAATGCAAATCCGATGAGACTAAAGTAATCCAACAAATCTAATACTAGGATCCGGCTTAAACCAAAGCCCACTAGTATGATCCGTCCGATTATGATCCGTGCACTACTGCATGTATATGATCGAACCCTGCCATAATACCATACGGCCTCTACAACGTTTCGCCCGAAACTTGAGAAACTGTCTGTGGGGGACTCTAAAGACTCGTCAATACTTTGGATGTGGATTTAACCACTGGCACGTCAGTGGTACTAGCTGTACGTAACGGGCTACCAGGTATTGACCAAAAGGGAGGTCGATGAGCGAACTCATCCTGACACCCTACTGAGCCTGTCAGTGACAATATCCGTACAGTCCGGTCCATTCTTCTATGAGCATCGCATGTCGGGCCTAGGGGGTTGGTAAAAGTCAGACCCCCAAAAGCGGTACAAGTCGTGTCGGAGTGTAGCCCAGAACACCCTGAGATACTACTGGAATACCTACCAGTAAATCTCCTGCCTTGGCCAAGGACTTTGTGTAATGGCTCTCCTAGACACAGCACGATCTCACCCCCAATACCGGGAGAGATGAAACCCTTGCCGATCCGCTCACTGCCTCCATGTGGCTCGGGACTGTACCCAACTAAAACCTGTTTGCACGACTCCTTTGAGCCGTGGTAGGGTAGTAATCAAAGTACAGTAAGGACTCACACGAGACAAATGACGATCTCATGTCGATGAACTAACCTGTACACATGTCACCAGGGAACTGCTATCTGAGGTCAGGTATAATACCAACCAGCATGTTCCCGGCGAGTCCTGTCCGGTGTACTCATAACCCAATGAGCACCTGTATACATCTTAGGTGAACCAACTGACACCAATGGCTTGTGAGACTGGCCACCGCCCCTCGTCGGGGTCTCGACTATATACACTAGTCTACTAATGGAGTATCGATGCCCAGTCTCGAAACTCCCACGACTAGGGACCACTTTAAGGATGTGCTTATAGACCCCAGCTCCCACGTATATGATCGCCATCATACTGCTGGTCAACAAGCAAGAATTCTATGGGCTCTATCAACGTGCAATAGTGACCTGTAATGTCACGTAAAGCATGTACACGATGATA
Source organism: Agapanthus africanus (assembly GCA_030015575.1). NCBI lineage: Eukaryota > Viridiplantae > Streptophyta > Magnoliopsida > Asparagales > Amaryllidaceae > Agapanthus > Agapanthus africanus. The sequence goes on from JASDDO010000024.1 coordinate 892,414,905, forward strand.
AAGATAAACCAGATAGCATACTATCATCTTGAGTAAGACTATCCTACCGGTATAGGTCCCCCCTCAATCATTGCAATCACGTGCCTGTGATCCAATAATTGACTCTGAGGGCACCATATCCAACAATTTTGTATGATACTGATATCGGCGTTGGCCATTTCTTACGGTCGTGATTTGATTAGTCTCAGGATTTTTCCGGGCCTGCCCCATGTTTCCTTTGAGAGCTTGAATATTCTGCCCCCTGCGTTGACCTTAGTCCTTGGCAGGTGCCAGTTGTTCGAGGACTGATTCTATTGGCAAAGCTACAGCTTAGGGAACCAGCCTGTGGAAGACAGACTTCTACTGGGCTACCTCCATCAGCGTTGAGGCACCGAGTGTGGGAGGTGTGAGTATCGACCCAAAAAGAAGCCCGTTGATTTCTTGAAGAGCCGGATTACAGAGATTTGAGGCTGCAAGTGACCCATACTTGACTCTACCGGATATGACAGAGCCTGAGTTGCTAGGGTGGGAGCAAACACCATTCTTCATAGAGACGAAACGCCGGCTTCAGTATCCACTCCCCTAAGGGCAACTAAAAACATACACACCGCGATTATCTGATCGCGGGAAAACACGACACATGAAGTGTGGAGTGGAAAGAGGAAAAGGTCCCACCGGGCGTGCCAGAATCTGTTCCCCGCCGAAATTCTGAGGGCAGATGCTAATTGGTGCTATCCGTCCACCTCTCCGAAGATGCCAAGTTGATTTATGGCACCGTGTATCGAAGGTTTAAACGGATGCGGCCGATATAGCAGACTTCGTCAGATTCCCCCTCATTGTAAGGGGTTTTTGATTGTGGGGACGCTTTTCCCTGCAGGCGCAAGCCCCTGCAGTTAATTACGCTACCGCATCGCGGTAACAACTTTCTCCTTCTCCAGATGGTCACTTCGTGTCGTGGGTGTTTGTTTTGTTTGTTGTTGCCCATGGATTGTATACGGAGACTAATTTATGTTGTCGTCAGTAGGACGTGGATTAGTCCAAATCCGTATTTTCTTAGATTTGAGATTGGGGGTTGGGTTTAAGGATCGTCAGTCTCATTTGAGATTAAGATCAACTTAAACATTTGTTAAGGATACGTTAGTCTAAATTTTAGATTAAGATCTACTTAACGAGGGGGTTTTAAGTTAAGGATACGTTAGTCTAATTTTAGACTAAGATCAACTTAACGGGACCATTTAGATCCAACAAAGGAGCATTTGGGCTCTTTTGTTTAGTTTAAAGATATTGTGGTCGATTACCAGTTTAAGGACATGGTGGTCCAATACCAGTTTAAGGACATGGTGGTCCAATATTAGTTTAAAAACATCTCGGTCCAATATTAGTTTAAAGACATTACGGTCGAGATTAAGGACATCATAGTCCGTGAGTTTAAAGACCTCACCGTCAAGGTTAAGGACATCATAGTCCATGAGTTTAAAGACCTCACAGTCAAGGTTAAGGATATCATAGTCCGTGAGTTTAAAGACCCCACAGTCAAGATTAAGGACATCATAGTCCATGGGCTTAAGGACCCCACCGTCCAGGTTAAGGACATCATAGTCTGTGAGTTTAAAGACCCCACAGTCCAGGTTAAGGACATTATAGTCCGTGGGTTTAAGGACCCCACAGTTAAAGGTTAAGGACATCGTAGTCCATGGGTTTAAGGACCCCACAGTCCAGGTTAAGGACATCGTAGTCCGTGGGTTTAAGGACCCCACAGTCCAGTTTAAAGACGTCATAGTCTGTGAAATATATGGTTGTCGGGACCCGTCACCTCTCTGAAGACGTTGAAGGATTACAACGACATATATCAGAGGGGTTCAGAGATGTACCCTTGAACCAATGTGATTTGGTTGAAAGATCTGTAGTCCAATTTGGGACTAAGATCTGTCAAAATATTTATGAGCAGATGGGCTCAATTAATATGGGTTGAGAACGTATGGCCAAATTTGGGCTAAGTCCAATAAATGTTTAACATTTTATTGTTCTGGGCTGTTGAGCCTTTATTTGGGCTTGGCCCTTTTTAATAATGCTAAGCATTAGATCCTGGCATTTTTTGTCTTGTATTGAATGCATAGCATTCATCAGAACAATGTGTGTTCTGACAGCTTGCCATGTGGCGTGCCAGGCACTTTGCGCCAATTAAAGAACGCATTGCGCTTCTGCCAAGTAGCGCACACGAAAAGGACACATGTCGCGCTTGGCGCTAAGCGCCAGATGATGGGCGCATTGCGCCAGTTTATGAGCGCATTGCAATAGTTTAGTGGCGCACACGTGTATGACATGTGGCGCGCTTGGCGCTGAGTGCCAGCCCATGAGCGCAGTGCGCTGTTTCAGAAGCGCAAAGCGCAAGTTGAATACGTGGTTGACACGTGGCGTGTTTTGGCGCTGAGCGCCGATCCAGGGAACGCAAAAGCGCAATTCAAGAGTGCAAGGCACTTTTCAATAGCGCAAAACGCATTTGATCAAATTTATGATCTGTGAACAAATTTATGTTCTTTTTAAAAGAGGCTTTGCCTCAAGATTCAAGAACAACAGTTCTTATTTTTGAAAGGGCTTTGCCTTTGTAGATCAATGATCTGTGAATGAAGTAAATACTTCTTTTGTTTTTATGATGAGATCTTTTGATCTCTTTTTTATAAAAGACCTCGGTCTTTTGTAGATCTATGATCTTTTTTAGAAGATAGATCTTCTTTTCATGAGATGATTTCATCTCTGTGTTCAAGAATCATGTTCTTTACCTTGAAGAAATGATCTTCTTTTTCTAAAAGCTTGCTTTTCTTTCTTTGAATTTTCTCAAAGTTTGCAGGAGGGTTCCTCTATATCAGACTTGAAGTCTTGGGGCCTTTATATAGGGCAAATTTATTTGTTATATCAGTTAAAGAGATCTTTCTCTTATTGATTTGGGGATATTTCCCCACCGTTGGATCTTTGATCCAAGGGCTTCTGTTTTACAGAAGACAATTTTCTTGTTTTTAACAAGATTGGAAAATCTTTCCATAACAAAATTTTAATTCTGATTAACCAATGATTTATCATTATTAGATCTTTTGATCTAACGGTGGGGAATTTTTAATTCCAGCGCTGGCGCACCCGTACTTTGCACGTGGTGCGCTGCTCAGAGCGCAATACACTTTGCGCTAGCGCACCCACGTTTGACACGTGGCGCACAGCGCAACCTGCGCTAGCGCACCTGTGCTTGACACTGGCACGCAACGCAGAGCGCAGCACAGTCTGCGCTAGCGCACCCGTGCTTAACACGTGGCGCGCAGCGCGCTTAGCGCTGAATCTGAAGCGTTGCTTCAATTTTTGAATTTTGAATTTTAAAACAGAGTTTTGCTCTGATTGGGGGTGCGCTGCCTAGGGCGCAGCGCACCTGGCGCTAGCACATTTATGCTTGACACGTGGCGCGCGGCGCGCCTAGCGCTGGATCTGAAGCGTTGCTTCAATTTTTAAATTTTGAATTTCAAAACAGAGCTTTGCTCTGATTGGGGGAAACAAATATTTCTCTCCCAGATGCTATTCAACAAGTTCTGTCTTTTGCAAAAATCCTTAAGGACTTGTGCACTAGAAAGAGGAAAACTCAAGTGCCTAAAAAGGTTTTCTTAACGAGTAATGTGAGCACCGTTTTTACCCAACAATTGCCTAAGAAACGTAAGAACCCCGGTTGTCCTACAATATCTATAACTATTGAGGGTAAAAATATCAATCGCGCTCTGCTTGATTTAGATGCTAGCGTTAACTTACTCCCGTATTCTGTCTATGAGCAATTAGGCATAGGAGAGTTGAAACCTGCGCACTGCACTCTTTAAATGGCCGATCTATCTATCACCTACCTCAGGGGTGAGCTAGAGGACGTGTTGATCAAAGTCGGGGAGTTTATATTCCCTGTGGACTTCATAGTTTTAGATACACAGCCTGTGGCAAACCCACGGCACCAAATCCGGGTGATTCTTGGTCGGCCTTTTCTACCAACTTCCAATGCTGTAATCAATTGTCGCAATGGTTCTATGAACCCATCTTTTGGGAAGATGACAATTGAGTTTAACATTTACAGGATAGGAAGTCAACCCTCCGAACCTTCTGCTCATCTAATTGATATATGTTCTATCAACGAGATATCTTCCGATAGTTGCGAAGTTGAGCAACTTTGCCATAATGATCTCAATGCCACTAGAATTTTAGTGTTTGATCCAGCTATTTATATGAGTGAGGACCCTTCCATCAACAAGTCCATCCCCGAGTCCGAATACTTTGACTTTTCGCAAAAGTCAGTCGAGCTTTCCGAGTCAATCTCTTACGCCGGTCATGAACCGCTTAAAGAGTCCGAGTATCATTCCCTTACCCTACCTTCAATCGTCTCTCTGCCGACACTAGATCTCAAGCCACTACTGTCTCATCTTAAATATGCATATTTATGTGAGAATGGGTCCTTACCCGTTATCATATCAGCTTCTCTAGTTTTAAAGTAAGAGCGTGCTCTTTTGTCGGTATTGAGATCTAATCGGCAAGCTTTTAGTTGGATAATGGCAGACATCAAAAGGATTATTCCCTTGATTGTTGAACATCGTATACAATTGATGGATGAAGCCAAACCAGCCCGAGACCCACAAAGACGGTTGAATCCTGTCATGAAGGAGGCGGTAAAGAAAGGAATCGTCAAATGTCTAGATAATGGTATAATTTACCCAATATCTGATAGCCAATGAGTAAGTCCTATTCATGTGGTCCCTAAAAAGTCTGGCATCACGGTCATAACTAATGAGACTAATGAGTTGATCCAAACACGTACCTAAACTGGGTGGCGGGTATGTATTGATTATAGAAAACTCAATGCCGCAACGAGAAAAGATCACTTCTCTCTACCTTTCATTGACCAGATGTTGGAACGATTAGCCGGGCATGAATAGTACTGTTTCTTAGACGGATACTTCGGCTATAACCAGATTCCCATCGCCGAAAAGTATCAAGATAAGACAACTTTTACTTGTCCTTTTGGTACTTTTGCTTATAGACACATGCCCTTTGGGTTATGCAATGCTCCCAGTATGTTTCAGCGGTGTATGATGGGGATATTCTCAGATATGGTCGAGAATTTTCTGGAGATATTTATGGACGATTTCTCCATATTTAGGGACTCCTTTGAGAAATGCCAACGTCATCTTGACGCTGTTCTTACCCGCTGTAAGGATAAGAATTTAACTTTGAATTGGGAAAAATGTCATTTCATGATTCAAGAAGGTATTGTTCTTGGGCATATCATTTCACGAAAAGGCATTGAGGTAGATAGAGCTAAAATAGATGTCATCCATAACCTTCATCCTCTCAAATGCGTCAAAGATGTACGATCCTTTCTTGGTCATGCAGGATTTTATAGGCGATTCATTAAGGACTTTAGCAAAATTGCTAGACCCTTAACTCTTCTCTTGGCCAAGGATACCACATTTCACTTCGATTCGAATTGCGTGGTTGCTTTTGAATCGCTTAAAGATTCCCTCACTACTGCCCTTGTTCTGTCATCTCTGGACTGGAGTCACCCTTTCGAGCTTATGTGTGATGCATCCGATTTTGCTATTGGTGCAATTTTAGGACAGCACATTGATAAGATACCATATGTAATTTACTATGCAAGTAGGACCTTGAACGATGCCCAAATGAATTATATAACTACCGAGAAAGAACTCTTGGCAGTTGTATTTGCATTGGAAAAATGCAGGCCCTACTTAATTGGCTCTCCAGTTGTAGTTTACACCGATCATTCTGCCCTAAGACATCTCTTATCAAAGAAGGATGCTAAATCTAGGCTAATACGTTGGATCCTTCTGTTACAAGAATTTGATCTTATAATAGGAGACAAGAGTGGATGTGAAAACGTAGTAGCCGACCATCTTTCACGCCTTTCTTCTTCGCCAACGTTGACCGTGCCAGTAAATGATTCCTTTCCTAACGAACAGCTCTTAGCCATATCCTGTGAATCTTGGTTCGTGGATATTGTGAATTATTTAGCAACGAGACTTCTATCTAGTGAATGGTCAAAACAAGACAACCATCGATTTCTATCCCAAGTAAAACATTTTTACTGGGATGAACCTTATCTGTTTAAGTATTGTCCCGATCAAATCATTCGCCGATGTGTCCCTAATGATGAATTCAAGAGTGTATTGTCTTTCTGCCATGATCAGGCATGTGGCGGTCACTTTGGTCCAAGAAAAACAACGGAGAAAGTTTTGCAATGTGGCTTTTATTGGCCAACGTTATTTAATGATGCATATGATTATTACAAAACTTGTTCACGGTGTCAATACATGGGTTGGATTTCACGGAGAAATGAGATGCCGCTCCAACCTATCTTGGTTGTGGAGATATGTGATGTTTGGGGAATTGATTTTATGGGCCCATTTCCCAAATCTTTTGGGAATTTATACATCTTATTAGCGGTTGATTATGTCTCTAAATGGGTGGAAGCGGTACCTTGTCGCACTAATGACAACAAGATTATTATTAAGTTCCTTAAAAAAAAATATCTTTTCGTGATTCGGACACCCTCGCGCTATAATTAGCGACAATGGGACGCATTTCTGTAATCGGTCTTTCGAGACTTTGATGCGGAAATATTCAATCAACCACAAACTTTCTACGCCTTATCATCCCCAAATGAGTGGGCAAGCTGAGATCTCTAATAGACAGATCAAACAAATTTTGGAGAAAACGGTTTCTAAGAACCGTAAAGATTGGTCAACCAAATTGACGGATGCTCTTTAGGCATTTCGTAAGGCATATAAGACCGATCTTAGCATGTCTCCTTACCGACTAGTGTTTGGAAAGGCTTGCCATCTTCCCATCGAAATCGAACATAAAACAATATGGGCTATTAAAAATCTTAATTGTGATTTTGATCAAGTGGGCAGCTATCGGAAATTACAATTAAATGAGCTAAGCGAACTTCGTGATGAAGCTTACGATAATGCGGCTATAGTAATGAAACGGACTAAAGTGTTCCACGATAAAAACCTTTTGAGAAAAACTTTCACACCGGGACAACAAGTCCTTCTTTATGATTCCCGTCTCCATCTTCATCCGGGTAAACTAAAATCTCGTTGGAAAGGATCTTTTGTGGTGCGGTATGTGTACCCGCACGGTGCAGTGGATATAGAAAATGTTAAAAACGGTTCTATTTTTAAAGTAAATGGGCATAGATTAAAACCGTACTTTTCTGCTGACCCATCGGAGGAATTCCTGTTCTTACAGGAGCCGCTTTATCATAACTAACTTTTCTCTGCCTCACCTCCATGTATCGGTAACACTGTTTCATCTAAGAATGGAGGTGAGTAAAAAAATATATATATAATTGAATATCTGTGTGTGTCAAAGAACAAGTTTGGAGGTAGTTTTTCGTTTAACTATTATTTTACCCCTATTATTTTCCTCCCAAGTCTACAGGTCTATTCGCTCAAAGAACAACATCAGTGAGGACACTGCTGCAAACAGGTTTGGGGAGAGTTTTGTATTTACTGAAATATCATTTGTCACTAGGCACTTTATATAAAAATATGCATATGAAAATTTTCCAGTAAAGTGTATCTATGCGAATCTAGTACAATACCTATATTATATTTTTAAATCTTTATATATCATATATCTAGATCATCATATATCTTTTAATAGCCACAAATTAAGAATAAGTTATATTTTGTTAGCTGTCATCATATGCTTGCCATCCCATATCTTATTTCGCTTTTATCTTTTACGTTTAAATCTCAAGATATCTAATATCAAATATTTACTAAATCTACATATATTTGGCACTAGGCACTTTATATAAAAATATGCATATGAAAATTTTCTTGGAAATAAAAGTTAGAAAGTGAAAATACATATGAAAGAGGGGAATAGATTTAAGAAAAGCAAGAAAATGAAATGTTTTACAACAAAGCTGGTAATAAGTAGTCATGAGCTGTTGTCCCAAGGGTTAGTAAGATGAAAGGAATTACTAATCTGAGAATAGAAATAAGTCTGAAAAATAGTCCCTATTCTTGAGTCCAAACTTCTGAACGTTGATACCCTATTATATGCACTTGCACACATCTTGAAACTTGGGATAGTAGAGAATATCTTGAAATGCTCTGGTCTAAAAGTCTTGGTATGAAGAAGAAAAAATATATATAAACAAAAATAAAAATGACACAGAAAAAAATGGTGAAGAAAAATGAATATTGGTTTTGTAATTACTTACGGCAGCATAAAAAAATATAGCGATGGTGCCTTATCACCTAGTGCCTTAGATCAACTGGTTTGGGAGCCACTGCTAAACCTTAGGTATTGCAAGACTAGGATATTGCTAATTACGCCTAAAAAAGAGAGAAAATTTGGTGAACAGTTGGTTAGTACCTCAAGAAGTATTAACGGTCGCATGAAGAATGTGTGAGCAATTCCATCTGAAAATATTCACCGACTAAAAAGTACTAAGGAAGATGGACAAGAGTATGATGGCTTGAATTGAATTCTCTAAGTGTAGGATTGTCTTTCACACACACGTAGGGGTATATGATCGATGTTTGGAAGAAATGGTAGGGAGGAAAACTAAAGACTATGTTTTATTGAGGGATGATGTGATTTCTGACATCTTTTCATGACTATTAAGATAGGGCTCATGGTAACTAAAAAGCTAGCGTAGTTTCAAACTCTTATTTTCAAATTCTATCTTTTATAAGTTCCTTATTGTAGGGTGTTTTTTGTCACCCCATTGAGATGGGAATACGCGCACGCTTGTCAGGCGTACTACAGATTCCCCCTGCCTAAGGTAGGCTGGGGTTTAATGATTGTGGGGATCCGAATCTCCGGCAGCCGCGGACTAAGCTGCCGTTAATTACCCCTCGCCTTTGGGGCGAGGGAACCTCCGATTAACGGGTTAAACTGGTCATGCGAACTCAAGGTGCGGTGTGCGTGTGTTTTGTTTTAAAAGAGGGGTTTTGGATATACCGGGAGCCACGCAGAGTTTTTACGGGGGTCCCGCTACCCGGATAGCAGGCTGGGGGTCAAGGGGGCTAGCATCCCCCTTGCGGGGTTCGGGGCAGCGCCCCGGCCCGAAAATTTTTTTGAGGGGGAAAGTGTGGCGGAGTATGTGTATGTGTACATTTGTATACATATGTATATATATACATGTATATATAAATAAAGGGGAAAAAGACATCCAAAGGATGCGTGGGGCCAGCGCCTAGGCGCTTGAGCGCAAGCGCGCCACGTGTCGGCACGTGGGCGCTCTGCGCTCGAGCGCAGAGTGCTGGAGCGCAACGCGCCACGTGTCGGCACGTGGGCGCTCTGCGCTCGGACGCTGGGCACTTGAGCGCAAGCGTGCCACGTGTCGGCACGTGGGCGCTTTGCGCTCGAGCGCAGAGTGCTGGAGCGCAACGCGCCACGTGTCGGCACGGGGGCGACTTGCGCTCGAGCGCTTGCGCTCGAGCGCTTGCGCTGGAGCGCAAGCGCGCCACGTGTCGGCATGGGGACGACTTGCGCTCGAGCGCTTGCGCTGGAGCGCAAGCGCGCCACGTGTCGGCACGTGGGCGCTCTGCGCTCGAGCGTGAGCGCTTGAGCGCAAGCGCGCCACGTGTCGGCACGTGGGCGCTCTGCGCTTGAGCGCCGGCAAGAAAAAGAGGCTTTTAGCCTAAAAGATTTCTCTGAAGAGAAATCAGAGAGGAGTTGGACTCCTGAGTGTATTCTTCTTCCTTTTCTTTTTGGGTTAAGTGAAAGGAGTTCTTCTTCTTCCTCCTCTGTTAGCTGGATCTTAAAGATCAAGAGACGTGGGATCTAAAAATCTCTTCTTTTTGAGATCTGATGACAGATCCAAGTTCCCCTTTGTGGGTTTTGTGGTGAAAAACTAATTTGTTTTATGAAAAGAAGAGTAAAACTCTTGATTTAATTCAAGAGAAAGAAGAAGGTTTTGGAACCTTGAAGAAGAAGAAATAATCTCAGATCTGGAATTTTTTTTGAGAGAGAAAAAGTTCTTTTTTTTTTATTTCATTGTCTTTTCCTTTATAGGCCATGCACTTCACACATAGCCCCTTGGGCTTTACAAAATGGCATTTTGCCTATCTCATGGCACATGTGCCATTTCTTTTTTGCACATAAGCCATGGGCTTTACAAAAATTTGGCTTTATGCCTATTTTTCTTACATTTATCCATAAAATAAAATAAAGGAAATGCAACAAAATTATTTATTACAAAACTTTTATCTTGGCATGGGGGGAGGCCGGCCGCTTCATGTTCGGGCTCGACCCGGGCATGGGCCCACTGGATCTGGGCTTGGGCCCACTTGGATTGGGGTTGACTTTGATTTTGACTTGGTCAACCGGGGTGTAAATTTTTACCCCAACACTTATCTTTATATGTAACTTTTATCTTTCTTCTTTTTATTATGGGATTTTGTAGGCGTAATCCGTTGAAAACCCTCAAGAGACAACACTCCTCCTACTAGGGACACCTAGAGGTTTAAATACTTATTGCACGTGCTCAGTGCAATCGTGTTGCCTACGAAAGTATGCTGGTTAGTTTTTTCTTTTTCTTTTTCTCTTTAATAATAAGTTTGCTCGGGATGATCAAAAATAAGTTTGGAGGTATTTGATTAGTCTAAAATATTATACATTTGAATGAATATTTCGCTACTATTGTTAAGTACTAAAAGGTGTTTACTGTAAATAAAGAACATATGAGGGTTTATTTGTAAAAAGTTTATTATCATATGTTTCTACATTATAATTAATATAATGAGGGAAAATATAAGCATATAATATTTAAATGAAATCTTAGTAATTAAAATATGCATATCATATCAAATATTTCTAATCAATATTTTTAAGATTTAATATCATATAAAATGGTTAAAATAATATCTCTAAAATACCAAATGTTACTCACACTTTGACTTGAGATATTGTGCAGGTATCAGCTCAGGTCTAAGGTCCAAGTAAGAGATCCAAGTCAAATCGGGATATCGAAACCGAATCTGCCAAAATTTAGAAGCAAATCGAGAGATCTAGCAACGACAGAGACTTAGAGTATTATTTTCAGAATCTAGACATCAAGAGTGTCACGACCCGAAAGAGCACGTGACTGGCCCTTGAACCATATGAAGTCTATAGGACCCCATCTGATCCAAGTAAGCCAAAAGCCCAGAAATCTAAAACCATTTTAAAGAGTAAAGAAATCATGTTTTGAAAATCAAAGCTTTTAAATAACTAAGCCGAATTTGCATTTTTAAAATGTGTAACCTTTCCTGAAAATTTCGGCAGAGTTTCCTTTGTAAAAACTGGCCCCGAACGGGGTACAACAAGAATAATATATATGAAATGATAAAAGGCATCCCCAAGCGGGAGCTAGCTCTTCGTCAATCGACGGTCACAACAACGCAAGCAATAATAATATACAACGCCAAAGGGCGAGGATCAAAACCCAAAAAGAACTTAAAACAGCCAGAAAACCGTAATACTACAAGCGCGACTCTAAGGTCGAAATAATACAACACTGTTTTCTAAGTCTGAAACAATATACAAGTTTTGGTTGATGGAATTTCTAGATACAATGAATAAATAATGTAAAATGGCGGTCCTGATACAAAGAACCCACCTACCAAAGTAAGTCACCCGTAATGGAAGCAATGTGCCCGGAAAGCCGCAATGAAATCTGTACGGCAAAACCTGCAAGGACTGTGGCACAACGGGGGTGAGTTGCCAACTCGTGAATAGAAAAATATCTACAAGCAGAGATCGAATGTATGACCCATCCTAGGTCAATACGATCAGATATATATAAAGCTCAATATGAATAAAGCTGAAGCATGCTAAACTGGCAATGTAATCTCTATACATGAGTGTAGTGCCAAGTGCTCGTGCTAGTGCCTCAGGTAATAGCATATCATAACTGTGGGGTATGATCAATGTAATCAAATCTGCATATACGTGGATCCCGTCCACTCGTCACCCAATGACAATAACCATCATGCATGTAAATATCATCAGCATATGCATGGGAATAATATGAGGATATAAACCATCTGTGTCCCTCGCGACACGTCAAAATCATGGAACCGGAGTGCCCAGCATCGACACTCGAAAACATCATGAAAATTGTGCCCAGCATCGGCACGTAAATCCTCATATATCGGGCTCCGTCAGTCCGGATCGGCCCACGGGCTCTGTCTGTGGTATCGGCCCTCGGCCCCGGCAGTACGCCCATATCCATCTATCGACTCTGGTCGGTATTCTCCGGATAACCGCCAGGTCCAACCAATCACCGGTAGGTAGTAGTCCCTCTGCCAGGCTCACCGTCTACTACACAGCGAAACCGTTCTCGCCCCGGGGTACCATACCGGGTCCACCATGTACCCGCAATCGGCCTCATCCGCCTCCTCGAATCGGGTTTCACATGGCGCTCTCAGCACCGAGAAAACACATTGTGGACGCACTGAAATATCATATCAAGGGTAACCTGGTTTTTAAAACAATTACATATTCTCTTTTGAAATACCCACGGTTCCCAAATCTAGAAATATCATTGAAACAACATATCTCAATGCGTATAATCAAAAAGCATGATGCATGCGACATGTAAATGTAAGCATATCAGTCTGTCATGCAAGAATCATATCCAGAATGCAACAGTTCTACAGTGTAGTGACATGGCAATTATCGATGATAAAGTGTGTGAGCCGGCAAACAAGTGTACGTGGAACATACGCATCATCGATAATGGTGCTGGTGTCCTAGCAGCATGACTGTAATATATCAATAAACGCAAGCGATGCAATGCAAATGGCATGAATATGCGGAATAGAATAATCAACGCAACAGTAAAGAACCTGCCTCAATAGATATATCATGCAACCTTGCCTTTTGAAATAAGACGAATCAGGGCTTTTGGTAAAATAAGGGCTACGGTGTTTTAAGAAAAGATGCGTCGTTTGAAAATATCCGTATAAACCCTTTTGCCTATCTTTAAAATATCCCCAATTCGTTAGTTTTGAAATAGGTATGACTCGGGTCTAGTCTAACGCCTACTATGCGAACTACGAACCCAACAATCAAGTCAATCGGGAGGGGTATGGAAACCACCTAAATCTGAGTCGATACACACACATATATATATAGTCGGTGATCTCGCCTCAATAGTATCACGTACGATACAGTATATCATATAACATCCTCGAGTCATGAGTGCGGATCTAACATCAATATAAAACTCGTACGGTAAATCGTCGTACGGCATCCTAATAGCTGGGTAGGGGTCAATATCCCATTCATCTCATCACATATCCGGTATCACTACCATCATATCACATCTCAAATACGAACGCTGTCATACCACCGAATCTCACGGCCTCAATCAAACCTCATCGACTCAACTCAATCCCATGTATCATCCTCAATCCCGTATATGAACACATAGTCCCATACCCATGTGTAGATATACACACCTCTATATGCGCACAGATAAATGAAAGAATGCATGCAAGTATATGTGTACGTGTATGTGTGGGTGCAACCACTACTCTAGGGTTTCGCACTATACTAAACCAATACATCCTTATCACCAATAATACCATTATTACCATCAATAATCCTAAACAACACATAATAAATATATGTGTGTATACGTATTCATATACATCACAACGGACTGCGGGGGTGCTATACGCCATCCACCCGACTTCTCCCCGTAGATATAATCTACTCACCTTGCTTCTCATGTGTCGGTGCCGATATCGCCATCTTCATCTTCTTTGCCTCAACATCACGTAGGGTACCTATAAGTATATCACAACGCTAAAGCACATGAAAATCACATCGGAAACCAAAATAGCACACGCTACTCGCATAGGTAAAAACCTATCGTCTCGCATGTAAACACGTTCAATATCCACTTGTCGTTGACGTCCAAACGCCACCCGACAGAAACGAATCACCAAATACCAAAATCCATGCTAAAACAAGTCGTAAATCATACGCCAACTCAAGTAAATCAACCCAGATTTTACCCTAACTGGAATCAGTCAAAACTAGACATACCCAGGGTCAAGACTAGAGGAAATAGGGCCATGCACAAAAATCGAGACAGTTTCCTCCTGATCTGGCCGCAAATTGCGGCCAGAAGGAATTAATTGGCGGCCGTACTATGGAGTTGGGGGCTAAGGTTTGGTGTGGTGGTTCCATGGTGCCTGCACATCTCACTGTCAACTCAGTTTTATTTTTGGGGTCTCGGGGTGATAGCAGATTCTTAAATACGATCACAGATTCACAGTTTTTCTCCGACATCGTCTCATAAATCCGTATTCTGGTTTCAAGTTCAGGTTTGGGTCCAAATTAGCATCACACAAGGGGTTCTGAGGTCACAACAAGCCTCAATTTCACTTTGATTTCAGGTCTAACCCTAAAAAGTAACTTGATGTTTCACAAAACCACCAAACAACACCATATCGATACAAAACTAGTATTGATGCCCAAGAAATGAGATACTACTCTAATAGGTGCAGAAATTACCTTCTTTGGCAACTCAAGAAAATTCTTGAGTTGCTCAAAGTCCTCCAAATCCAATCTTGCTAGGTTCAATGTGTAGCTAGTGAGCTTGGGAGCAAGTTTTGTGAAGTGGGAATGGGGTTTTGGTGAGGGAAATGAGAGGGATCTATGGAGTGAAGGGGAGGGAGATGAGGGAGGAGCAGGATCAGCAGCAGCTCTTGGGGATGGGGAGAGAGAAATGAGATGGGGAAATGATGGGTATGGTTCAAAAAGTCAAAAGCAACTACTCTCTCTCTCATCATCATACTACTTTTTTTTTCCTTTTCTTTTCTTTTCCTTTTTCTTCACTAAAACTCTTCTCACTTGAATAGTAGACCCAAAAGAAAAGCCATGGTAGAAATGCATAAGCAACACAAGTGTAGAAAATAATATGTGCACATTTTTTGCACAAAAAGCTAAAAATCCAATTAGCGATTTTTAATCGCGATTAACACTAAATTAGCATATAACTAGTGTTAAAAACTTTAAAATGGCATAATTCCATAAAGTACCCTATTTTAGAATTTTCCAAAATTTTCCCCCATTTATTTGTATTTAATTATACCCGAATATTAAAATATTCATTAAAATAATATTAAATTATAAAAGTTCCCGAAAATAATATTTTATTATTTTGGAAACGTTACAATCTACCCCCCTTAAAGAAATTCGGTCCCCGAATTTAAATTTAAAACCCCCAAATACTAAAACATTTCGATACAAATTCCAAGTCGTCGGGCCTCCGAAATCAGCAATACATAAAACGTATCCTAGCGCAATGCATGCGCATGAGTACTGAGCAGATAACTCAAAAGCAACACTCCATCAAGCATCCCGCAATCATCAGAGTCATGGTAAAGACACAAATGTCAAATCCAATACAAAACCAATATGATAAAGATCAGAACTATACATGTAGACATCCAATCTATACATGTGAATAGCTTATGTAAATGCATGCCAAATCTTTTTGAGTCGCTGTGCGATGCGCGTAACACTGCACAGTGGCGGACGTTTTTCATATGAAAATAACTATATACGTATATATATATATCCTTTGTTTAATAGGTACGTTCCGCAGTTTTGAAAACAATTTAGAAGGGTTTCCTTGTTTTTAAAACGTTTCGTGTCATATCAGACACGTAGGTATATATATATCGAGATCATAGCTCGCTCTTTGGAAATCCCTTCGAACTATCAATGCATGCAAAATATATCCAGGTACTGTCATCTGACTAGTCCTGCTCGGTACAAAACGAATATCAAATATCATGAAAATGTACTGCTCCAAAAGGAATAAATCCCAAAAATGCACATAACATTACCCTGTGCGTCTGGTGCGCACGGAAATCAAAATCCATATATGTGCCATACAGGTGCACAAAACAACGTCTAGGTGCAACAGGTGTGCACGAAGCATCTCTCATAGGCAACGTATGTGCCTGACAGCCAAAATCCGGTGCATCTGACATGCACGAAGAATCTCGATTTAGTGCATCGGGTGTGCACCAAAATCGTATCTCAATACATGCGCCCAACATGCGCGAAAATCCAAATCGGTGCATCCATCGTACACGAATGAAAATCTAAACCCTGCGCACTCAACATGCACGGAATCACAAAATCCAATAGCAAACGTCGAACATGCGTAAGTCCAATCGAAAGCACGGAGTGCAAAAATCAATCATAAATATCAGGGTCAAAATCGACGATATACAATACGGCTCAATCAAAATCAGGTGTACCGCGATGGAAATCTCACAACCGTGTGCATCAGCGTGCACAAATTAAATCAAAACACTAAAAGTACTTGAAAACTACGCTGGAAGCGTAAATCAAATCACCGGCATAAAATAGGCATGAAATCACCATCAATACCTCAAGAGTAATAACTCCGCACGAAATATGAATACCCAGTAAGTGCAACCATGGTGCACAAAATCAAATATCATGGAACTCAGTCATCAAGACTAATCATACGAATAGATCGCCCAAAATACCGAAATCCAAGATGACGGATACGTGATAATCAAATCACAAAATCACAAATCATAAATACCGTCGTCGGTATATCCTCCTTCGAGGTCGAGAAGGTGCCAGTACATCCAATGGTAGCGGCGCAAGATATCTACTTGCCTCATGCTCGCGGCTGGCGTCCTCTGCCTCTGGTTCCTTATCTTCTCTGTGGATTACCAATCTCGCAATCCATCGGCTCATCGGCCCGGTCAGGTGTGTTGACAGGAACGATTCCGTTCTGGCACTTTCCTGGTCATCTCTCGGTCAATCCTCACGACCGCTCGTAAAGCAGCATATCTCTGGCGCCGACCTCTGGTCCTCTAAATGCACTTCACACATCGGCTCCTGGTGCAAATCTTCTTGCAGCAGTGTACTGGAAGGAATCCCTGCTCAAGGTCTCTTCTGATCTCGCCTAAGCCAAACTGTACGGAGGCTGGTACTCTGGCATAATCTTTTCTCGCTCTCTGGACATCTGCGTCCTTAGTACAACATATCCTCGGAAGTTGGTCGCATCCCTGCGCCTCTGTATGCATATCCGACCTTTAATCTTAACGGAGTGTAGTAACAGCTCGTCTGCCTCTCGCACGAACTTCTTGTCCCGCTTGTCTGTATCATCGACCATTTGACGTCGCGTCTTTATCTGCGCACTGCAATGTCCTCGGCTACGGTCCCTCCGAAGTCTCTAACACGGACTCGAAATCACGAACTCGGTATCTTCGTCGCTCAGTAGAAGATATCTAGCCGATCACGTCCTCAACGTGCGTATCGTATCTCTAACGTCGGCGGAGTGGAACGTCATCTCGTCGAAATCTCATGCGAACTCTTTACTCCACTCTGCTTCAATATCGACTGATTCGGACTCATCTCATCGTGGCTACATAGGCTGCGCTCCAATGGCTATGCTCGCATTTGGAGTCTCCCAAGCAGTGTCCCATCTCAATATCCGAAAGATGTCGAACCATCCGATCGACTCGTCAGAACCTCACAATCCTCCAAGAGCTCAACATCTCGGGTACAGTTTAATAGTATCGAGTACATATCACAGCATCGGTGGTCCAGCCGTAGAAGGGCAAACCCAAGCCTCACTAATGGCGCCGCGGAACTGCCGCAAACCCTAAGGTTCAAAGGCTTTCACACGGTCATTATGTCGAGTTAGGGTTTCATTCTTCTAGAGGGTCCATAGAATCGCTTGCATGTCTTTCCGAATACTTTAAACTTGGAAAATGGGTTCCTGACATTCGATCGTCTCAATCGACTCTCAACGAATATGCGTGAAGTCGCCTCTAGCTGGAATCAATCTATCTGATGACCTTGTATCGGGGTAAGCGAACGAACCATATGTCCTAGTCATCAATCCTTGGTGACTAGCGACTCACCGTCATATCTCTAAGAATATGCTCATGCTGCAGTAGCTCCGATCATCTGGGCGATATCTCATCTTCCACAGCAACAACTAGCTCCTTCGTCCGTGCGCGGGACAACGCCTCAATCGTCCTGGATAAGCGATAATATCAACGGTCATCATATCCTGGCTGGCCTCTATCAATGGCTCAATCCTCTGGTGCCGATCAGCGCATCCGGAAATCTCATAAAAGCGATCAATCGAACGCTCATGTCGCGAAAACACAATAAGACGACTCCTCAATATGCAATCGTATGCCTCTGGAATCACGCCCTGGTCAGTCCTCGTCCACGACGAGCTCATGCTGACGCAACTCGAGCCGTAGCTCACTCTGCCCGTGCATTCGCGGCAGCAAAACCATAACCAGTATCGATGAGGATAGATCATAGGAATGAATATAATACGGTGCAAGGAAATGTACAACCTAAGGTTTCTTAAGCGGAGTGGCGTGTCGTAAGTATGCCGCGGAACATACCCACGGTACGTCACTCTACTTTAGTCACCTATTCCATCAACCAAGGGTCATCCTACGTGACGAAAGTTCGGGTCTAATACCCCCTCGACTAAGTCTAAGTTCCGTAAGGTCAAGCGTAAGTTCCGTATATAGATAACGCCCTAGGATCCACATAGTCAAATTTAGACTCGAACCAAGGTCAACCTAGCGCTCTGATACCAACTTTGTCACGACCCAAAGAGCACGTGACTAGCCCTTGAACCATATGAAGTCTATAGGACCCCATCTGATCCAAGTAAGCCAAAAGCCCAGAAATCTAAAACCATTTTAAGGAGTAAAGAAATCATGTTTTGAAAATCAAAGCTTTTAAATAACTAAGCCGAATTTGCATTTTTAAAATGTGTAACCTTTCCTGAAAATTTCGGCAGAGTTTCCTTTGTAAAAACTGGCCCCGAACGGGGTACAACAAGAATAATATATATGAAATGATAAAAGGCATCCCCAAGCGGGAGCTAGCTCTTCGTCAATCGACGGTCATAACCACGCAAGCAATAATAATATACAACGCCAAAGGGCGAGGATCAAAACCCAAAAAGAACTCAAAACAGCCAGAAAACCGTAATACTACAAGCGCGACTCTAAGGTCGAAATAATACAACACTGTTTTCTAAGTCTGAAACAATATACAAGTTTTGGTTGATGGAATTTCTAGATACAATGAATAAATAATGTACAATGGCGGTTCTGATACAAAGAACCCACCTACCAAAGCAAGTCACCCGTAATGGAAGCAATGTGCCCGGAAAGCCGCAATGAAATCTGTACGGCAAAACTTGCAAAGACTGTGGTACAACGGGGGTGAGTGGCCAACTCATGAATAGAAAAATATCTACAAGCAGAGATCGAATGTATGACCCATCCTAGGTCAATACGATCAGATATATATAAACCTCAATATGAATAAAGATGAAGCATGCTAAACTGGCAATGTAATCTCTATACATGAGTGTAGTGCCAAGTGCTCGTGCTAGTGTCTCAGGTAATAGCATATCATAACTGTAGGGTATGATCAATGTAATCAAATCTGCATGTACGTGGATCCCGTCTACTCGTCACCCAATGACAATAACCGTCATGCATGTAAATATCATCAGCATATGCATGGGAATAATATGAGGATATAAACCATCTGTGTCCCTCGCGACACGTCAAAATCATGGAACCGGAGTGCCCAGCATCGACACTCGAAAACATCATAAAAACTATGCCCAGCATCGGTACGTAAATCTTCATATATCGGGCTCCGTCAGTCCGGATCGGCCCACGGGCTCTGTCTGTGGTATCGGCCCTCGGCCCCGGCAGTACGCCCATATCCATCTATCGACTCTGGTCGGTATTCTCCGGATAACCGCCAGGTCCAACCAATCACCGGTAGGTAGTAGTCCCTCTGCCAGGCTCACCGTCTACTACACAGCGAAACCGTTCTCGCCCCGGGGTACCATACCGGGTCCACCATGTACCCGCAATCATCCTCATCCGCCTCCTCGAATCGGGTTTCACATGTCGCTCTCAACACCGAGAAAACACATGGTGGACGCACTGAAATATCATATCAAGGTTAACCGGATTTTTAAAACAATTACATATTCTCTTTTGAAATACCCACGGTTCCCAAATCCAGAAATATCATGGAAACAACATATCTCAATGCGTATAATCAGAAAGCATGATGCATGCGACATGTAAATGTAAGCATATCAATCTGTCATGCAAGAATCATATCCAGAATGCAACAGTTCTACAGTGTAGTGACATGGCAATTATCGATGATAAAGTGTGTGAGCCGGCAAACAAGTGTACGTGGAACATACGCATCATCGATAATGGTGCTGGTGTCCTAGCAGCATGACTGTAATATATCAATAAACGCAAGCGATGCAATGCAAATGGCATGAATATGCGGAATAGAATAATCAACGCAACAGTAAAGAACCTGCCTCAATAGATATATCATGCAACCTTGCCTTTTGAAATAAGACGAATCAGGGCTTTTGGTAAAATAAGGGCTACGGTGTTTTAAGAAAAGATGCGTCGTTTGAAAATATCCGTATAAACCCTTTTGCCTATCTTTAAAATATCCCCAATTCGTTAGTTTTGAAATAGGTATGACTCGGGTCTTGTCTAACGCCTATTATGCGAACTACGAACCCAACAATCAAGTCAATCTGGAGGGTTATGGAAACCACATAAATCTGAGTCGATACACACACATATATATAGTCGGTGATCTCGCCTCAATAGTATCACGTACGATACAGTATATCATATAACATCCTCGAGTCATGAGTGCGGATCTAACATCAATATAAAGCTCGTACGGTAAATCGTCGTACGGCATCCCAATAGCTGGGTAGGGGTCAATATCCCATTCATCTCATCACATATCCGGTATCACTACCATCATATCACATCTCAAATACGAACTCTCTCATACCGCCGAATCTCACGGCCTCAATCAAACCTCATCGACTCAACTCAATCCCATGTATCATCCTCAATCCCGTATATGAACACATAGTCCCATACCCATGTGTAGATATACACACCTCTATATGCGCACAGATAAATGAAAGAATGCATGCAAGTATATGTGTACGTGTATGTGTGGGTGCAACCACTACTCTAGGGTTTCGCACTATACTAAACCAATACATCCTTATCACCAATAATACCATTATTACCATCAATAATCCTAAACAACACATAATAAATATATGTGTGTATACATATTCGTATACATCACCACGGACTGCGGGGGTGCTATACGCCATCCACCCGACTTCTCCCCGTAGATATAATCTACTCACCTTGCTTCTCATGTGTCGGCGCCGATGTCGCCATCTTCATCTTCTTTGCCTCAACATCACGTAGGGTACCTACAAGTATATCACAACGCTAAAGCACATGAAAATCACATCGGAAACCAAAATAGCACACGCTACTCGCATAGGTAAAAACCTATCGTCTCGCATGTAAACACTTTCAATATCCACTTGTCGTTGACGTCCAAACGCCACCCGACAGAAACGAATCACCAAATACCAAAATCCATGCTAAAACAAGTCGTAAATCATACGCCAACTCAAGTAAATCAACCCAGATTTTACCCTAACTGGAATCAGTCAAAACTAGACATACCCAGGGTCAAGACTAGAGGAAATAGGGCCATGCACAAAAATCGAGACGGTTTCCTCCTGATCTGGCCGCAAATTGCGGCCAGAAGGAATTAATTGGCGGTCGTACTATGGAGTTGGGGGCTAGGGTTTGGTGTGGTGGTTCCATGGTGCCTGCACATCTCACTGTCAACTCAGTTTTATTTTTGGGGTCTCGGGGTGATAGCAGATTCTTAAATACGATCACAGATTCACAGTTTTTCTCCGACATCGTCTCATAAATCCGTATTCTGGTTTCAAGTTCAGGTTTGGGTCCAAATTAGCATCACACAAGGGGTTCTAAGGTCACAACAAGCCTCAATTTCACTTTGATTTCAGGTCTAACCCTAAACCCTAACTTGATGTTTCACAAAACCACCAAACAACACCATATCGATACAAAACTAGTATTGATGCCCAAGAAATGAGATACTACTCTAATAGGTGCAGAAATTACCTTCTTTGGCAACTCAAGAAAATTCTTGAGTTGCTCAAAGTCCTCCAAATCCAATCTTGCTAGGTTCAATGTGTAGCTAGTGAGCTTGGGAGCAAGTTTTATGAAGTGGGAATGGGGTTTTGGTGAGGGAAATGAGAGGGATCTATGGAGTGAAGGGGAGGGAGATGAGGGAGGAGCAGGATCAGCAGCAGCTCTTGGGGATGGGGAGAGAGAAATGAGATGGGGAAATGATGGGTATGGTTCAAAAAGTCAAAAGCAACTAGTCTCTCTCTCATCATCATACTACTTTTTTTTTCCTTTTCTTTTCTTTTCCTTTTTCTTCACTAAAACTCTTCTCACTTGAATAGTAGACCCAAAAGAAAAGCCATGGTAGAAATGCACAAGCAACACAAGTGTAGAAAATAATATGTGCACATTTTTTGCACAAAAAGCTAAAAATCCAATTAGCGATTTTTAATCGCGATTAACACTAAATTAGCATATAACTAGTGTAAAAAACTTTAAAATGGCATAATTCCATAAAATACCCTATTTTAGAATTTTCCAAAAATTTTCCCCATTTATTTGTATTTAATTATACCCGAATATTAAAATATTCATTAAAATAATATTAAATTATAAAAGTTCCCGAAAATAATATTTTATTATTTTGGAAACGTTACAAAGAGAATCTCCACATGTCAACACAAGAGACCAGAAGAAATCTCAAAACCTAGTTCCACAAAGATGCGGCTGAACCGCGGCCAAATAGAGGGATATTCGGCGGAACCGCGGCGCAATAAGGGCCGTAGGATATGAGATTTTGTGGCTTGGATCGTAACAGCATATATTCACATATGAAATCTAGGGTTTATGGTTTTATAGACTATATAAGGGACCGAGAGCTGCACATTCAAAATTATCACCGAAGAGATCAAGAGATCCACGTATCCGAGTGATCATCATCTATTTATCTACCTCCAATAAGAGAGAGATCTAGAGCAAACTAGGGATAGGGTAGTGTTTTTTATTATTCTTTTTGCATTTAATTTTGCATTCAAAATTACAAGGAGTGATAAACACTACCTTTATTAATCAACTATTTAATTTTGCATTCAAAATTATCACCGAATTTACTAAGAATAATAAAAAACACTACCTTTCTAAGGAGCAAAATTGTAAATTCAATAGTTGATTAATAAAGGTAGTGTTTTTTATGATTCTTTTGCATTTAATTTCCGCACTTACTTTCTGCACTTACATTTCTGTATCTTAATCATGATTTCATTCTTCAACTTTTTTTCTAAATCTTTAACCATGAGCAAGTAATTCCTGGCTTGCTAGGGTTCGTAGGATAGGGTAGAATCATGAATGAGAAAATCTTTTAACTTCTTTTATACATTTTAAAGTTTATAAACTTTAGCAAAATAAATGTTAGCCTCCTTATCGGGCGCACTACCAATTTATTGATAGTCACGACCACGATTTGAGATTGGTTTAACACTTGTTTTGTTAAGGGCTAGACATGATAGAGATCAATGCAAGGACAAGGTTAGTAGTGGGAAAACCCTAGTTTCTTCCAAGAACTCTAATCTACATTCATCACTATCGATCTAGTTTTAAACTATTAAAAGATAAAGGAGCCATTTTAATTATTCATCTGTCACTACTAAGTCCTATGAACCCTACAAGCTTTTTCTTTATAAATTTTGTATCCGTAACGACAAACAATCTACCATCTTTCATCAAGTCGTCTAAAGTAAGAAAAGAGTTCACGTTTCCCTATGAACGACCCGTACTCATCGCGGCTAGCTACTAGCGACACCGTCTTGATTGCGGTTATTTTCGAACACATTCTTTAACGATCAATCACTACACCAGCAATGAAGCACACCCAAATCCCACCGGCAAACAGATGGGTCACCTACGACGAAACTACTTTTGAGAGTTTCGTTAAAAAAAACGGTATGTCCATAAGCGAAATGGACACGGATGAAAACCCGAAAGGACACTGTGAGTAAAAACAGCAGGGCTACTAGCGAGCTTGTGAAAACCCGGAAGGGCACAATCTCGTAAAAAATACACTTGCAGGGTCCTTTCGATCTTATGAGGAGAAAATACCTGCGTGAGATCGTTATGACTTACATAGGAGCAACACACTTAGAAATCCACACGATTTCTAAGGAGAAAATACACTTAGGAGATCCTCACGATTCGTAAGGAGAATTCCACCCTATGAGACCCTCACGGGTCATAGAATTCAAAAGTTTTGGGTTACCGGGATCTAAACCTATTCTTAAGTCGCCATATCCCCCAAGTTGCCCTACAAGTAGTCCAATATCGATTCTTTTATACAATCGACGGGCAGAAATAAACAATTCCCCATCAAGTTCCACCAATAGCGAGAAATGTCCCCATATAGTGAGCGACACTTGTAAGTCCTCTCGACTTACAAGGAGAAAACACTCTTGTAAGATCCTTACGACTTACAAGAGAAAACGCACTTAGGAATCCTCACGACTCCTAAGGAGAAAATACACCTACGGGATCCACTCGACTCGTAAGGAGAAATGCTTTTATGAAACCCTTACGGCTCATAAAGTCAAAAAGCCTTAGTCAACAGGATCATAACCCTGTTTGCTAGGCCATCTGTGTTCAAATCGACAAAAACAAATGATGATTCGCTCCTGACAGTATCCCAGTTGTTGCGATGCTGATGCCTAATAGGTATCAGATTTTAAGTTCTCTCACGGCAAATGATGATTCGCTCCTGGCAATATCCCAGTGGTAGCGATGATGATGCCGAGATTGGTATCAGATTTCAAATCCCTAAATAAAAAAAATAAAAAAAAGAGTTGAAATGGTAGGGCAACTCGTAATAAAAAAGCAACGAGTAAAAATATATAAAAAATAGCCGAAATAATTGGGCACCGCGGATAAAAAGCCAAAATAATTGAGTAATTGTGACTTTCGCGATATAAAAAGCTGAAAAGATAGAGCATCGCGAAAATAAAAAATAAAATAAAATAAAATTTTCTTTGCCCTGTAGGTGAGTCCACACCGACCCCTGTATACAATCCATGGGCACAAATGAAAAGGAAACCATATTTTCCCACCACGCTCCGTCAAAGGGAGAGCCAGATCTTGACGGCAACATTTACAGCTCAGAGATCAGCTCGACGTACTTCTTATGCCAGCAGAATGTAGACGCAGCGTCATCAAAGACCCAAAGGTCAAACAAAAAAGGAGTAATGGAAAAATCCCAGCTCCAGCTCGACGCTCCTTCTCGGTACAGACGCAACGTCAACAAGGACCCAAGGTTCAATTAAAATAGGGTGATGGCAAAATCCTAGCTCTAGATCTTAATAGCAACATCTACAGCCTAGAGATCACTTCAACGTTCTTCTCATTCCAGCAGGATGCAGACGCAATGTCATCATTAAAAAAAATGGGGTCCAAGGGTCAAAGCAAAGTGGAGTGATGGCAAAATCCTAACTCTAGCTTGACGTGCTTCTCATGCCAGCAGGATGCAGACGCAACGCCAACAAAAGACCCAAGAGTCAAAGCAAAAATAGAGCCATGGCAAAATCCTAGCTCCAGATCTTGACGATACATATACAACCTAGAGACTATCCCTGTGTCCCTTCCTTCCTCATTCCAGCATGGGCAGACACGGCAGTCAAATAAAAGTGAAGTGACGGCAAAATCCTAACTTCAGGTCTTAATGGAAACATCTAAAGTCTAGAGATCACCCCGACGTTCTTCTCAGTCCAGCAGAATGCAGATGCAACGTCAACAAAAGACCTAAGAGTCAAAGAAAAACTAGAGCTATGGCAAAATCCTAGCTCCAAGTCTTGATGGTACATATACAATCTAGAGACTATCCCAACGTTCCCCTTCATTTCAGCAGGAGCGAACGAAGCTATTAAATGAAATTGGAGCAATGGCGTATTCCTAGCTCCGGACTTCAACCGCAATACACTTAGCATAGAGGTCCTACAGATGTTTACCCTACTTCAGCAAAGAATCGACGCGATATTGTCAAAGCAAAAAATGAAGTGACGGCATATTCCAAGCTTTGGGTCTTGACGACAACTCATATAAAGCCTAAAAGCCTATCGGAGATCATCCCACACCAGAGCGGAGTGGTTATGACTCATCGGGGCTCTAAATTGAGCTTAAGCTCAAGTAAGAAGCATCATGGCAAATTCTTAATGCTTGCCCTTCTAACGGTAATATGACCTAAGGAAATTACTTGAAGACATATTGTCTAGCCCCCGAAAGGATCAGAGACACGACAGTCGCGGGGCTACTTGAACAACAGCTTGAAGACTGCATATCGAGGAATATATCAGCCAACGCGACGGTACCCAATGCCCTTCAAACATCACTGTGTCACATTGGTCATCTGTGAGAACGGGATCCACTAATCGCGCAGCAAAATGGGGAACAATTCCATCAATAGGTACCTCCCATGGTTGCCGACGAGCGTGAGGACGATTGCAAGCCATGGCTCTTGGTCTGCTAAAAATGGTTCTCTCCTTATGAAGAAAAAGAAGATCATTGCTTCAGAATATAAAGAGAAGCAGTTAAATTTAGGCACAGAAAATGTTGTGCATGGTGGAACTATTTCCAAGACCTGATAAAAAGAGCATGGGAAAAGAAAGAGTTGACTTATGAAAATCAGAGGCAGAAGGTGAAGTAAATCCATCAGCAGCGCCCCATGTGCATGACACGCAAAGCGCCGGCGCTGATTCTTTTCAGGATTCGAACCAGCGCCTTACGTGCATGACACATGAGCACCGGCACTAGTTTATATATATATATATATATATATATATATATATATATATATATATATATATATATAACAACACCTCACGGAGGCACATATGAATATATATATATAACAACACCTCACGGAGGCACATATGAACATTGGCGTAAAGAAAAGGGGGGAGCTGTGTCATTCATACTTTGAAGAAATTTATGTATTGGTGAAAAAAGGGGTTTTACAACAGCAAGACGCTGAATTCCGGACACGGATTCATGAACTTAGAGGCAAGTTTGAGTAAAGTGCTTCTAGCTTCATTGACCATCTTCTTATGCATTTTCTCACGAATGCAAGCGTCGGGATCCCCGCTGATGTCATCCATCCTCTAGTACGTGGATATTGTCGCCTTCTGTTGGAAGACGCGATGCAAAACAGCGACAAGATCATCTCTCCGCTTCTTTAAGATCAGGCCCATCAGATATACTGAATGCACATTGTCTTCAGCATCATCAAGTGCCTCAAGCGGCATGGCCTCATCAACCTCAGGAAGTGCTTCTCAAATCGATCCAACGACAATCTTCAAAAGAGCAGAACGGCGGGGGAGCAATAGACCGTTGTAATCGTCGAAGCGACGCATCACCTCAGCGCATTGGACGTCAGTAAACTCCAGGCCTTGACAGCGGCCTTGGACGCGAATGTCCTCATAAGAGATAATCTCTTCAAGATCATACAGATGAGAAGCCATAGTGCATATAAAAAAGGGGGTTAATTATTAACACAATGTTCAAGGCCTTAGCAATCAAAATACCAAAATTATCACGATCTAAAAAAAACAATGGCCCCCACAAAATCAAAGGTAATGCCCCATCAATGATGAGGCAGGCACTCATTGTAAGAATCCAAAAGAATTCTTACTTAATGAAAAATCTCATTGAATTGTGGAGTTAAACTCCCAATGTTCTCGAAAAACGAGTTCTACGGCAGATTCAAATCTGCAAGAAGAACCCTAAAAAAGAAAATAAGAAAAGGGATAAAATTCCCAAAAGAATTTTCAAAAGAAATTTTCTCAGAAATCCCCACGGGAAATGGAATTAAATTCCAAACAACCCTCAAACATCAAAGTCACAAATAGGGTAAAACCCTAAGATCTCTAAGACCCATAGTCTACCCAAATAAAAGTTTTTTTAAGATCTCTAAGTGATCGTTCCAAGAGAAGAGCAAAACTTTGTTAATGGGTTAAAAACCCAAAACGAGAAGAGATTCTTTTAAGAGTTTCTTTAAGAGTTAAATCATGATCATAATTCTTACCAATTTTTGACAGAGTTTAATTTTGAGAAAGTTCTGGGAACAGAGATCTAAGCTCCGAGGATAGAATTAAATTCTCAAGGAAGAAGAAGACTCAAGAAGATGATGGAACGATAGGCATCTCAAGGGCCAAAGGCCCTATATATAAAACATGAAGAGACGGTTCAACTCCCCAGGAGATCGAACGGTAGAAAATGTGAAACTGTTGCACTCACGTATAAGCCATGTGGGCACAATGATAGGGGGCATTTGTTCCCTCAATATTTAACCTAATAAGAGAGCAAACCTCTGTTGGAATGAGGCAGCGCCGCACGTGCTCTCCACGAGGGCGCCAGCGCCAGAGCCAATTTTATAGGATTAAATCCTATGGTGGCGCCTCACGTGCTCCTCACGCAGGCGCCAATGTGTAAAGCACAGGAATATCTATCTTAAGAATTAAATTCTTAAGTGGCGCCCACATGCACAATACGTGAGCGCCAGCGCCCAGGTAGAATTAAATTCTACAATACTCTCTGTTAAACAGATCCGTTGGATAAAAAATCCAACGGGGATGATAAATCATCAAAATATAGAATCAAATTCTATTAGGAGAAAATATCTCCCATATCTTTCTAAACAAGAAAGATACTCTCGATTGGATCAATGATCCAATAATAGAATAAAATTCTATTTTTGGAATATATTCCCTCAATCTTTCTAAACAAAAAAGATTGCTCTCTGTAAAACAGAGAATTCTTGGATTAAAAATCCAATGGTGATTAAAAATCACCGTTTTACAGAAAAAATTCTGTATAGGGGAAAATATTTCCCCAATCTCGTTCGAAACAAGAAATCATATTCTGTAAAAAAGAAAACCCTTGGATCAAAGATCCAACGGTGGGTAAAATTACCCAGATCAATTTTGAGACCAATTAAATCAATTAGAATCTCTTAATGAGAGATTTTCTCAAAACAGATTAACAATCTGCCTCCACTATATAAAGAATTTAAGACTTCAAGTCTCACAGACACACAGGGAGAGACGCACTCAGATAGAGGAACCCCCCATAAAAAAGACAGAAAGCTTTCAAAAGAACTGAGAATTTAATTCTCAAAGAAGAAGACTTCTTTCTTCAAAAAAAAGAACCTAGGTAAAGAAAACATAGAGAAAAAATATCTCTTTTACCGATTTAAGAGTTTAACCCTTCTAAAAGAACTTAGTTTTATTTCTGGATCGGAGATCCACAAGACAAGCCTTCCACAAATTAAGAATTTAATTCTCATCGGGAAGATCTTGTTCTTGAGAATCAAAGATTTAGAAAAGAACTAGGAAAAAGAACCTATCCTATGGGGATTTAATTCCTTGGAAAATAGGGTTTAACTCTAAAAGAAACTTAGTTTTTATAAAAGAACTTAGACTTGATCCCAGATCTTCAAAACAAAGATCTTGGTGATCATTAATGGTCAAAATGCCATTAACAGATACTCAATCTCTGGAAAAAAAAGAACTTAGCGCCTCACGTGGGCGCCACAAAAATAATAAGAGTGCTTAGCACTCCATAAATAGCCAAAACGGCTGAGTGCTTAGCACTGATTGGGTAGCGCCCAGCGCCGCACGTGCTCCTCACGTGGGCGCCACGTAAAAAATGCTTAACACTCCATATGCAGCCAAAACACCTGAATGCTTAGCACTGATTGGACAGCGCCCAATGCCGCACTTTCACCTCACGTGGGCGCCATAAAACTGCTTAGCACTTCATGATTAGTCAAACGACTAAAGTTTTCAACACTCATTAGGCAGCGACCATGATTGAATACTTCACATGATATACATGTCAGAGCTCAAATAAATGCTTAGCATTTTTACATAAAAAGAAAAGGGCTCAACAAACAGAGCCCAAATAAGTGCTTAGCACTTTTGAATGAACAAAAAGGAATGATTAAATAGACTAAGCCTAAATTGGTTAGGTCTCTGAAGTTTTCTTACAACTGAGCCCAAATGCTCTGTTGTTGGATCTGAAATAAAAATGATCCTTGAAATTTTGCTAAGTTGATCTTAGTTTCAAATTAGACTAACGTATCCTTAGTTAAAATAAATTAAGCCTAAATGCTCATATATTTAAGTAGATCTTAATTTCAAACCAGATTAACGGTCCTTAAATAAACATAAGCCCAAATCTAAAATATACGGATTTGGACTGATCCGCGCCCTACGGACGACGACATAAACTAGTCTCCGTATACAATCCACGAGCAACCAAAATAAACAAAAATACACACGACACGAAGTGAACTGTTAGAGAAGGAGAAAGTGGTTATCGCAACGCGATAACGTAATTAACTGCAGGGGCTTGCGCTTGCAGGGAAGAGCGTCCCCACGATTAAAAACCCCTTATAAAATAAGGGGGAATCTGATAAAATCTGCTACAACGATCGCGTTTGTCCAAACCTCCGATATATGGTGCCATAAATCAACTTGGTATTTTTAGAGAGGTGGATGGATAAGTCCAAATAGTATCTGCCCCCAAATTCAGGCAAGACAATCTATACCAATCCGTCTCTGTTTTCGGCGGAGAACACCAATCAAGCATAAGTCTCTACTCATGAGCCAGGTGATAACAACCCGAAGGAATCGGTATCTGTCCCCGTAGGTCCATGTTTAGGCGAGCCACACGAAAGCCGGCCACATTCCACTTCTGGGGATGCCTTAGCCCCGGATGACACTATCCCGCTAACACAAGACCGGATAATGGATTTGGTCACCAGCAAGGTTAAGACATTGGTGGCCGAAGCCGAAGCTCAGAAAGAAATTGGCAGTAGTGGGCGGCCATATCCCGCACAGTACGATCTGATCGAATTCCCGAGCGGCTGCGTCATTCCTAAGTTTGGAAGATTTGATGGGACGGAAAACGCAAATCAGCACGACGTCCACTTTAAAGTATCGTGCGGAAATATAGGGGGCACTGATACGCTCCTTCTTCGTCAATTTGTCAACAGTCTAACCGGTGTCATTTTCGACTAGTACGCGAGCATACCAGACGGGTCCGTCACCACTTTTGCCTAAATGGAGTCTCTATTTCGGCAAAGGTTCATAGGTGTCAGTGATAAGATCTCCATTGCTGACCTTGTGAGGACCAAGCTGGGGAAGAACGAAAACAATACGGACTTTATTGCCCGATAGCGTAATCTCATGGTCAAGTGTGAACCGCCGCTAGAGCAAGACCAGTCCGTCAGCTTTCTCATTGGAAACCTCAGCAATTGGATGGTCCCATCCTTATGAACAGCAGGCCTTAAGACGTTTCAAGAGCTGACCAAGAGAGTACAAATGTTGGAACGCTAGAAGCAAGAGTCTACCCCGGACTCTCAGGTGACAAGCCTTGGAAGAGCAGAAAAGACGACAACCGTAAAAGTGGGAGCTCCAACAAGACCAACGCCTTCAATGCGTTTGACAGTGAGGATAAGAGAAAGGCGAGCGGATCAAAACGAGACCGGGCTCGAATTCCAGTGCTAGAAGGAGAAGGGCCTTCCCTAGAGGAGAAGGAGAACAAGGTTAAGGGATAAGATCCGCAAGATATTCAGGATACCCTGAACAACGGTCTACAATTGTCAGAGTCGAAAAGACCTCACGAAGCAAAAATGACCGACAATCCTCTATATTGCCCGTACCACCGAGTAGTGAGCCATACGATCAGGAATTGCTATATTTTCAAAGATTGAGTCGAGAAGCAGTACAAGACTGGGGAGATCGAGTTGTTCAAAATTGTGTTGGTGAATAATCAAGCTGCAACCACCAACTTTATACAGACACAAGCTGGAGCCTTCTACGAGCAGACTGCCGAACCTGCTATCCTGAGAAATGAAACTGACTCGCCACAGCCTCCATGGTGCATGCACATGTCCAAAAAGACGAAGAAGATGTTAAAATTGCTTCAGAAAGAGCCCATAACTGAATGGGAAGGGCAGAAGAATCCCACCATTCCAGCTGCTAATTCGGCTCAATCAGACCCAAAATCCAAAAAGCTCAAGAAAAAGAAAAGTGCAGCTCGACGCGAAAAAGAGTCTGTGGGGAGATCGACCATTCAAAAGTACATCGATTCCCTCAAAGACTATGAACAAAAAGAAAGAACCCTGATTCAATTGAAAGAGTTCTTTCCCGTAGAAGCGGCTGAGATTCTGGAGGTGCTAAAAGAAGAATCCAATGACGAGATCTCTATAGTGACCTGCTACGTCGTCCATCTTGGTAGCGACTCTGAGGAAAAGTTATGTTTTTCCGAAAAGGACGAGGAGCTCGCCATAAAGGCTAACAAAATCCAGCTCAAAAGCAGCAGGGCTCTACTGTCAAATCAAGGCAACACCCCAAAAGGGAAGGAAAAACAAGTCGCTAATGAAGAAGATGGCGGAAAACTTGCTCATGAAGACTTGAGTCCTTCCCCAGTGGACTATTATGTCTTGGCTCATCTCCGGAAGCTTCCGTCTCTCTTAAGCATCTATGATGCTCTGGTCCTATCCAAGGAGCTCAGAGATGTTCTCATTCATGCCCTGCAAAACCCTGAGCGGTATCAAGATTGTTTCGCGGAAATTAATATGAAAGAGAGCCAGTACACTCTGCATACAGCCGCGGTCACATTTAAAGATGAAGACCTATTATTGGGAACAGTGAGCACAACCGGCCACTTTACGTGACCGGGTATAGCGATGGAGATCAGATTAATCGCACATTGATTGATCCGGGATCCTCAGTGAATATCATGAACTTGCGGACTCTGAAGAGTTTGTTAATGGACATCCGACACCTGTCAAGAGAAAGGATTGTCATTCAAGACTTCAATCAAAGTTGCCAACAAGTTCTGGGATCCATAGCTCTCCTGATCAGGTTTGGGGACCTACAAACCGAAGCCAAGATATACGTGATCGACGCCGACATATCTTATAAAATTATCCTGGGATAGCCGTGGTTCCACGATTACGGTATCGTTCCGTCAACTCTCCATCAATGCATGAAGTATACCAAAAGTGGTGAAGAAAGACGTATCGACGGAGACATCCAGCCGTTCGGTGTGCATGAAGTCCGATATGAAGATTCTCGATACTTCGTGGACCCCCAAAAATACTGAGCCACGACTGACCAAACACAGAACGACTCCGAAACTCAAAAGCAAATCTGAGCCGGCTGTCACTTTCAAAAGAAAAAAACCCCAAGTATGTCCGCGTTTCGGCAGTGACACTGATGAATCCGATGCTGGAAGTCCATCCTACCGTAAAATTCGCCCTCATTTTGGTAGCGATACGAAAGAGTCTGATACTGAAGGCCCATCCGGCAACAAAATTCGTCCTCATTTCGGCAGTGACATTGAAGAGTCGGAGGAAGAAGACCCGCCTTGCCACAACTATGCAGATTGGGCCCTCATGCAAAAAGCGAAGTTAAGAGAAACCTTCGAAATTACAGAAGGGTCCCTAACTATCACAAGGGTGCCAGAGCAAATGTACAAAGAACTTGATGCATTATCAGTCTCCACCGTGGACCAGTTGAAAACCTTCTACATTTCCGGAAGGAAAAGTGGACAGAAGGGCATCCTGTTTTATGGGTTAAATCCTGTCACGCACTCGGATGATTTGTCTATCACGTGTCTTCCCTATGAGGGAGGCCTAAGAGTCGTATTCAATTCCAGATACTATGTGCCCGAGATGCTGGAATATTTTAAAAAGTGCGGATGTCGATTATATCAAACAGATTCCGAAGCGATGTTTTATGAGTGGCTATGGCATCCGCCTCAGGTCCGAGCACTCATCGATAGACGAATTGCAGATAGATAGGGTATAGGTTTCATTCAACCTGATTCCAAAGCATGTTATATGATCCATGTTGGTGAAGCCGGTGAAAGGTCAAATGATGACGACGAGCTAGCCGAGCCAGAAGAAGCTCCTCGAGAGCTCGAAGATGGCGGACAAGCAACTTTCCATGAGCTAACCGAGGTTGATTTGGGAACGCCCGATAATCCAAGGCCGACCTACATCAGCTTACTCTTGTCAGAGGAAATGAAAGAATAAATAATCACCCTGCTACTTGAGTTCGTTGACTGCTTCGCGTGGTGTAACAACCGAGTTCATTTATACCAATTCCAATTCCCGTATTTATCATATCTGTGGTATTTTATTGATTTATCGTGTTTGGATGCGAATGGTATTTTACCTGCTATATTTGCGTTCGACCCGACCCGCTTGCTTGAACTTTTTTGATTCATGTTTATAGCTTACCTTGACTTGTTACATAGACACGTGCATCTAGTGTATACTGCATACTGGCATTTCATCTAGCGTCGCATATTTTATCATATAACATTTTAAGTCACAGAAAATATTTAAAATTACATAACATGACCTGCATGATACCTCTAACCTTGTGGTAGCATCCGCGCATCTTGTTCTAGTCCCGTTCAGTGAAACGGACGTGTTTGGATGGCTACGCGCACGTACGTGCATCCGTTCTTAGGGGTATGCATTTTCGTTGCTTGAGCATTCATTTTGAAATTTGGACATCGCATATATTTTTTATATTTTAAATCTGAATTTTTAGACCCGACCTGGGTGCATTTTGGAGTAAGTTTGTATTTGCCAGAATATCAAATTTTATATTTTATATAATTAACAGTTTAAAATTTAAATAACAGAAAATATATTTTAAAATTAAAATCCTAACACTAAAAAAAATTTATCTCTCCTTTCACACTCTCTCTCTCCTCTCGATATCTCTCTCTCTCTCTCTCTCATCTCGCTGCTTTCTCTCTCTCTCTCTTCTCTCTCTTCTCTCTCCCTACCCTATTCTCTTCTCTCTCATCTCGCTAACTCTATTCACCAGGGATCCCCTCACCTTCCTTCTCCATTTTAGCATTACCTCCCTCCTTCATTATTTCTTCCTCTTCCTTTTAAAAGAAACCCCGCGACGAGAACCCAAAAACCCTAGCTCCTCTTCGTCGGCCTCACATCTCGCAAACCCTAGCCCTAGCACTGCACCTATCTCCTCCTTGTTGTCGCCTGCATTTCACTTCACCCTAACTCCTCACGTTTTCCTCCGACCTCCACAACCCCGACCCAAGAAACCCCTCGCACCCACCTACGCCCAAGCCGACCTCAACTCCGATCCACCTCACCGTCACCACCTCGTCGACCTCTCCCTCGCCCTCTTATCATCATCTCTACCTTCATCATCACAACCATTCCACTTCTTCTTCTAATCCTGTAAACCCGAACCCATTGCAACCTTCACCGCAACCTATCAACCCTCGCCGGCCCAACACCCTTCACCCGCCGCGTCACCACCATCGCCATCCCTTACTGCCGCTGTTTTCATCTTCTTCCTTCAACCTACGCATCCAAATCTGAGAACCCATCAGCCGCAGCCATTGCTTTGCTTCCTGTGCCGACTCCTACCACCTGCAACCCAGCAATCATCGTCGCCTTCTTCTTCTAACACCCAAGCCGAGATCCTTGTTGCCCAAGCCCAGCTTTACCCGAGCCTCCAAGTTTCGATCTTGCTCATGTCGTGATTCGCGTCTCCGCGTCGTGTCTTTTCCGTGATCGCCGTCTCTGAGCTTCATTGGATGGGCACATGAAGTTTTCTTATCTGTAGCAGAAGAAGTTTCTGAGCACTTTAAGTTGCTTGGCGCTGTGGAAGCTCTTGCCTCGATATTCAAGATTGCCGGAATCCGGTCGTGCCGTTGACGATCCCGACGACCCAGCGAGCGTACCTGACCCGTGTGATCCCCTTGTATGTTGTTTGGATTCGTTCCATGTACCGTGCGCGCGTTGCGACTTTTTTCGCCGACATGTGATGTTCCGTATACCCGTTTCTTGATCCGTCTAGGTAAGTAAAACTTGCTACATGCTATTTAATTTATTTATACTTATTTAATTGCATATTAAACCTGTAGTTTAAATCTAATGCCACATGTTCCATTTTCCATTTCGATGTTCCGTTTATATTAGATCTAGAACCTGAAACATTTCATATTGCATATTAGATTATGATACACGGTACCTATATTCATATTCGAATCACATAGTGCTTGGTTGCATAGCCCATAATACCATTTTAATTGTTTATAACCTTTCGGACACCGTTTGCATCCATTTAGCCTATTTTATATACAATTGCATCTCTAGATCTTTAATATATAATAATGAGACTTTGACATTCCATATTTGATAAAGTGTATTTTTTTTAAATTAATGCTGGAACTATAACTTTAACCCAAATCGATAACTGTGCATCCTTATGCTTTAATCTGTACCTATTTGCATACCACGTCACAATGTCCTATTTTTATTGTTCCATTAGTACCCCATACTTGCTTTGTATACCCATGCTTATTTTAGTTTGATTATGAGCACCCACGTGACATTTGTGCACCTCTGACATGACTTGATACACCTACTATTTGACATGACATGGTACCGTACACTTCTTAACATGACATGATACCTATATACTACCTGACTTGACTTGATGTACCATGGCTTTACCTGTTACCTGATCTTGTTACTAATACCAACAAACTTGACATGTTGTCCCTACGGACATTTCCTGTTGTCTATCCAGACAAACCTGTACCTGTTTGATTCCGTGTTGGCATTAACTTCAGATTATTAATACCTGACTTAAACATATAACCTGGGGGTATGGGGAAATCAATGATGAAACCTGACTTGTAACTCGACAGTTCGATACCTTTACTGATCAGTCTTACGGGCCAGGCCAGCCCCGGGGTGATGCTGCTGACATCACTCATCGTTACATACTACCCTTTTACTGCCTAGCGGCACGTCTCGGATTCAGCCCGAGAATCTTCACCGTGATCCCGGGCACGCACGGGATACTATTGAGTTACATCGATAATTTATCAAATTGATTTCAAAGACTTGAGACTAGTTAACACAATAGACCAGTTTAGATTACTCACTACACATTACCCTCATTGTCCTTACTTACATCACTGTTATACCTGTTTTACCACTTATACTCATACCTGCATATCTTGCTACCCCTGTTTATAGTATTGCTTGATATTATGACGCACTGACGTCTGGGTTTTGCATGGCCCAGATTCTTTACCTTCGCTACAGGCCGAACAGGAGTATTTCAGTCAGCAGGCTGAGCAGTGAGGACTTGCTAGTAGTTAGTTCATTTTACTTTCGGTATTTTCATTCCTGATGTGAGCCGCATTATGGGACGTACATTCCAGTTTATTCTTGTATTGGATCTTTTGCTTCCGCATTATTTTATTCTTGAATCGTTTTATTCTGGCTTATGGACATGTATTAGATAGTTTATTATTGTTCTTGATATCTCTACAGCCGCAATGTGACTGTGTAAGGATATTTCCTATCCACAGGTAGCATGGTTGGCTATGTCACATGCCTATCGTAGCGTACTCTGGGAAGCGGGGCGTGACACGTGGACTTACAAAGAAATGCCTGGCCTCTCTTCTGAAGTGGCCGTGCATAAGCTAGCTATATCTCCTGATGCCAAGCCAGTCAAATAAGCTCCTTGAAGAATGAGAAGGGAGATAGAACAAAACGTCATCGAGGAAACTAAGAAACTTATTGATACCGGCTTCATCAGAGAAGAGAAATATGCGGACTGGATTGCATGCATCGTCCCAGTGAAGAAGAAAAATGGGCAGATACGAGTTTACGTCGATTTCATAGACCTCAACAAGGTATGCTCTAAAGACGACTTCCCGCTACCAGTCATGGAAATGATGGTCGACGACACCTCAAATTACGAGCTGTTCACCTTCATGGATGGCTCGTCTGGATATAATCAGATAAAGATGTCGCCCGAGGATGAGAAACACACAACATTTCAAACCCCGATCGGAATATACAGCTACAAGGTGATGCCGTTCGGACTGAAGAACGCAGATGCCACATATCAAAGGGCAATGACCAAGATATTTGATGACTTAATCCATAAAGTTGTCGAATGTTATGTTGATGATTTGGTCATCAAGACTAAAACCAAGGCCGATTACATCCAAGACCTCAGAACCGTTTTCACCAGACTGAGGGGATGCGATTTAAAGACGAATCCTCTGAAGTGCGCTTTTGGCGTGTCGTCGGGAAAATTCTTGGGTTTCATAGTTCGACATCGGGGGATCGAAGTTAACCCATCAAAGATAAATGCCATCATGGAGATGCCTCCTCTAAAGAATCTAACGCAGCTAAGATCCTTTCGAGGCAAGCTCGCTTATATACGATTATGAAGGTTCATCTTGAACTTATCGAGAAAATGTATACCCATCTCAAAACTCATGAAGAAAGGAGATCCTTATGTCTGGGATGCCGAATGTCAAGATGCATTTGAAAACATCAAACAATACATATTGCGCCCTCCAGTACTTGCTGCTCCCATCCTAAATAAACCGCTGATCCTCTATACTGCCGCGCTAGATGAATTACTGAGCGCGCTCCTCGCCCAGAAAATCAAGGAGGGAAAAGAAAATGCCTTCTACCATCTCAGTCGAACTTTAGTTAGGGCGGAACACAACTATTCTCCGATCGAAAAACAATGCATGGCCTTGATATTCGCTGTGAAGAAGCTGAGGCACTATCTGCTCGCTCATTAGGTCATGCTGATCTCCAAGGTCGACCCGCTTAAATACTTAATGACCAAGGCACGCCTAGCCGGTAGAATGTCAAGATGGGCTATCATAGTGCTTGAGTTCGACATAGTCTATACTCCTCAGAAAGCAGTAAAAGGGTAAGCCCTTACCGACTTCCTCGCTGCTCATCCCATACTAGAAGGGTCGCCGCTAAATTGCGAGTTACCCGGTTAACAAGTGCTGCACCTCGAGAATAACGAGCCATGTTGGGAGCTCTACTTCGATGGAGTCTCATCAATAAGGGCCTCCAACAAATCAAGCATCTTGGAGACAAAAACAGGGATAGGATTGGTGTTCATCACGCCATCAGGAGGGACCCTACGACGTTCTTTCGCTCTCACCGAGCCTCGTACAAACAACGAGGCTGAGTACGAAGCTCTGATCGCTGGTCTGAACCTCTCCATAGAAATGGAAATCTTTCGGCTATGGGTTTACGGTGACTCCCAGCTTGTCGTCAACCAAGTGAGCGGTGACTACAAGATATATAAGCCCGAGTTAGCTCGATACAGAAGCCGGGTGGTGGAACTCATGAAACAGTTTAGCCACATTGAACTGATGAGAGTTCCTAAGGCGTTGAACAGAAAAGCCGACGTACTCGCTCGCTTAGCCAAGGAGCTAGCTGATCCCGATATGGATGAACTTCTGATAACAGTCAGAAACTGACAAATTTTGCATCCAGTCTCTTTGCATGAAGAAAAAAGCGTAGAACAAGAGAAAAATTCTGCCGAAGAAGCTCTGATCATTCAAGACAAGCCTGATTGTAGAGAACCCTTCACAGAGTACCTCCGATACGATAAGCTGTCCGAAGAAAAATCTGCGAGGGTTCAGCTGAAGAAAAGAGCTCTCCGATACGTGTTTATAAATAACATGCTATACCGCAGATCATATGACCAACTCTGGCTCAGGTGTCTGTCCTCGGCCGAAGCCCAAAAGGTCATGAAAGAACTTCATTTAGGCGTCTACAGAGCTCACTGTTCATATCAGAAAATTGCATTCTAATACCGTTCATTCATTATCTAATTGTTGTATTTATCGGTATTATTGACCAGTGTCTGCTCAGTATTACAGATTACAGGTATCCATGACAAAATACTAGAAATGCATCCAACAGCACGGATATATCACTTGAGGGAAGACACTGCGACCAGAAACGCTAACCGACCGATACTTCAGGAGTTCCTTTATGCAACAAGTTGTGTACACATTTTTTTCTAAATGGTCCAACACAACAAGTGTGTACACAAGACTTTTAAGCACATGTGGATATGATTTTATATGCAATCAAGGATATGATTTTATATGCAATCAAGGATATGATTCTATATGCAATCAAGGATATGATTTTATATGCAATCATCAAGGATATGATTCTATATGCAATCAAGGATATGATTTTATATGCAATCATCAAGGATATGATTTTATATGAAATCAAGGATATGATTTTATATGCATATGATATTATATGCATTCAAGACTAAAAAGCATGTGTTCAAATCAAAGGCAATCAAACAAATCAGCATGAGCCATAACGGGGCAGATATGAATATTTCTTTCTGAGCCTATAAATAGAGACCAGAGGGAAGAGGAAAGGGTAGCTTTTTCTTTAGTTTTTATCTTAGAATTCTTGTAATTTTTCTTTTCATTCTTGAGCTCTTGCCCCTTTGTCTTGACCTTGCAACTTCTCATTTAGAACTTGCAAGCTTAAGGCTTAGGTTCTTGACTTCAAGATCTCTTGTAACAAGTTTGTTCTTCAATAAAAGTTCATATTTTTCTTACATGTCTTGTTCCACTTTACATAATTTCAATTGTGAAATTCATGCTTTGCTTTGATCTTGCAACCTCTTAAGTGAGCTTGCAACCTTAAAGCTTGGTATTCGGATTTCACACGTTGCCGGGGATCGAACACTTGGAGATAAAAAGCTTGAACTCATCGGTTCTCTTTTCCTCTTTATTTCATTGCATATTTTTATGTATCTTCTCTTTTCTTTCTTGTTAATTTGTAAATATGTGTGAGTAGTCTTTTCACTTGTTAAGGGTGTAATATGTTAGATTGTATTCGAAGATTTTCTTTGTCCAAACTTTAAAACCTAAAACTTGCCTATTGAAACTTCGTGCAAATCACCCACAACTCCGCTCACTAGGCATCCTATCCTACCACGATAGTGATGATTCCTAATCATGACCGGATTGCCCGTGGTTTGCCGAAGGCTAAAATCAAGAGATAACAACGGAAGGACAAGGGACAAGGAAAACGGATTTAGCGAAATGCCGCAAATACTGTATTTCAAGTTCCCTAATCCGCGTTGTTACCTATTGTTTTAGTGTCAATACCAAGTTGGGGCTATAAGGAATTGGCAAACATCACCTTCATACAATCTAACTTATTACTACCCTTAACAAGTCCCTTTTATTCATATCTTTGTTACGACAATTAATTAACCAACAAATCAAAACCCGGTATTAACTCGTTAAAACAAGATATAAAAACTTACCATCTCCCTGCAGACGACCCGTATTCATCGCGGATCGCTACAAGCGACACCGTTTTGATTGCGGTAATTTCAAAACTCTTTTTAAACACGACACGGTTAGATCGTGACAATCACTCACCAATCTGGTCCCAAAATGCGGCTTCAAATTAAGCAGCTTGGGTATTACTGGCCCACCATGATAAGGGATTGCGAAGAGCGTGCAAATAAATGTCATCTCTGCCAAATTCACGGTGACTTCATTCACAAGCACCCCAATCCGTTGCATCCTACTGTAGCGTCATGGCCCTTCGAAGTTTGGGGTACCAACATAGTTAGCCCGATTGATCCTCCGTCATCCAAAGGCCACCGGTTCATATTGGCCGCAACTGACTACTTCTCTAGATGGGCTGA
Source organism: Agapanthus africanus (assembly GCA_030015575.1). Classification (NCBI taxonomy): domain Eukaryota; kingdom Viridiplantae; phylum Streptophyta; class Magnoliopsida; order Asparagales; family Amaryllidaceae; genus Agapanthus; species Agapanthus africanus. The sequence goes on from JASDDO010000024.1 coordinate 892,456,591, forward strand.
AACTGTCCCGCTAAAAGAAGCCAAGACGGAAAATATTCCAACATTCTTCCGGCATAATATTCTATACCGCTTCGGTACATCAAGAAAAATCATTTCTGATTACGGGCCTTCTTTCAAGAGCTTCAAAGTCTCAAGGTTCGCTACTCAGCACAAGATAGAATGGAGATATTCCTCCATTTATAATCCAAGAGTCAATGGGCTAGCCGAAACCTTCAATAAAAATCTATGTAAGCTCCTGAGGAAAAATGTTTCAGCCAACAAGAGAGACTGGAATCTCAAGCTCCACAAGATGTTGTGAGCATATCGTACCACGCATCGCGCTCCAACTCAGTCCACTCCATACTCATTACTCTTCGGAGTGGAGGCAATCCTCCCCTTCAAAATCGAAGTTCCAACCTTAAAAATGGTCGTCCAGCACGAGTTGACAGAGGAGGAAAACGTCCTCCTTCGGCTCGAAGAGCTCGACGCCCTCGAAAAAAAGAGGCTCGCGGTATAGCAAAATCTGGAGCTGTACCGAGCCCAAATGTCACGGGCCTATGATAAGGTGACCCGTCTCCGTGCTTTTAAGAAAGGAGAATTGGTGTTGGTCCTCAAAAGACCGATCATCCCCAATCGACACGCCAAGGGAAAATTTGAGCCAAATTGGGAAGGACCATACGCCATCGAGAAAGTGTTTGATGGAGGATCCTAATAGCTGATAAACGCCGAGGGAGAAAGGCTCATGCCACCCATCAATGGCCGATATCTAAAGAAATACTACGCGTGAATACTCCAAGTCGCAGGCGAATTGAGCACACCGGCCCTACGGTCTGGATCATACATCCTGTAAAACCGTATACAATCCACATACGCAAATGACCCCTATCTCTCCCAAGTCCTACCGGCGAGACTACATCTGAAGTCCTACCGGCGATGAAACAAAAAAAGGAAGAAAGAAAAAAAAAAAGAAGGAAAAAATGATACGTCCACAAGCAAAACGGGCACGGATGCAAACCCGAAAGGGCTCCGTGAGTAAAAATAGTATAATTACCGGCGAGCTTGTGAAAACCCGAAAGGATGCAAACTCGTGAAAAGAGATGAAATACACTTGCAACGTCCTCTCGACCTTATGAGGACAATATCCCTGCGTGAGATCCTTTTGACTCACAAAAGAGCAACACACTTAGAAATCCCCACGATTCCTAGGGAGAAAATACACCTACGGGATTCTCTCGACTCGTAGGGAGAAAATGCTTTTATGAGACCCTTATGGCTCATAAAATTAAAATGCCTTAGGTGATAGGGATCTAAACCTGTCTCTTAAACCATCGCTCCCCAACGAGCAACGGCAAATGATGAGTCGCTCCTGGCATTTTGCTTCAGTGTTAGCGGTGCTGATGCCGACCCAAAACTCAAATCCCAAGTCTTCCAATGGCAAATGATGAGTCGCTCCTGGCATTACGCTTCAATGTTAGTGGTGCTGATGCCGACCCAAAACCCAAATCCTAAGTCTTCCCATGGCAAATGATGAGTCGTTGCTGGCATTGCTTCAATGTTAGCGGTGTTTATGCCGACCAAAAACCCAAACCCCAAGTTTTCCCAAAGGCAAATGATGAGTCGCTCCTGGCACTACGCCTCAGTATCAGTGGTGTTGATGTCGACCCAAAAACCAAATCTCAAGTCCTCCCGGGGCAAATGATGAATTGCACCTGGCATTATTCCAGTGCAGCAATACTGATGCTAAACAAAATCCAAATTCCAAATTCCTCTCAAATTCAAAAGTCCCGCCAAATAAGGCAGAAATCAAACAGATCAAATTAACGTCCCACCCGGCAGCACTTCTAAACTCGAAAGTCCCGCTGGACGGGTAGGGAACTCCCAAAATAAATTAAATCCTGACACCGCAGAAAGCGGAGCAAGTCAATTTCAACCCCGACACCGCAAGAAGCAGAGCAAGTCAAATTTAGCACCGACCGTCCAAGTCGCAAAAAGAGCAGCACCGACCGTCCAAGTCGCAAAAAGAACAGCATCAACCTCCACGTCGTCAAAACGGGAACCAAATCAAGTCAACATCTACGCGAAAGAAGATCTATCAATTTCATGCACACGACCCATATATGTGGTGTGTATTTATTGATCGGGGGCACTTTGTTGGGGTCAAAAGTTACACCCCGGTTGACCAAGTCAAAATCAACCCTAAGCCAAGTGGGCCCAAACCCGAACCCAAGCTCAAGCCAAGTGAGCCCAAACCCAGGTCAAGACCAAGCATAGAAGGGGCCGGCTCCATGCTATAGGGGGCAATAAATTAATTTAAATGCAATTTTTAAAAAATAAATGTATCAAGAATAGGCAAAAACCCAAAATTTTATAAAGCCCATGGCTTATGTGCAAAAAGAAATAAGCACATGAGGCATGGGGAGGCACAAATGCCATTTAGAAAAGCCCAAGAGGCCATATGTAAAGTGTGTAGCCTATAAAGACAAAGATGATGAGAAAATCAAGAACAACTTTCATTCTCTCAAAAATTAAGGTTTTATGCCTCCTTCTCTTTCCTCAAGATTCTAAACTTTCTTCTTTTTTCTTGAATTAAATCAAAAGTTTAACTCTTGTTTTTCTAAAAAGAAATAGTTTTTCACCACAAACCCCATGAAGGGAAGTTCAGATCTCCCATCAAATCTCTAAAATGGGAGATTTTTAAATTTCACCTATCTTTTTCTCCAAGATCCAACCAACAAAGAAGAGTAAGATGAAGATCCATCTCCAAAAGTCCCATTTTGGGAAGGTCCGAGGTTTAGGAGAGGATCTAGGGCTCAAGGAAGAAGAAAGGGGTCCCCTTTGATCATTTTCGAAGATTTTTGGGAATTCAACTCCATTTATCCAAATCTTTTGCAGTTTAACTCCATAAATAGAATTCTTTTGGAAGTTTAACTCCACCCAAAATTCTTTTAGGAGTTTAACTCCATAAAGATAAAAATCCTCTTTTTCTAGGAGTTTTCCAAAGTCCCTCGGGAGTTTAACTCCTAATCTCAGGGCTAAATCTCTTTTTCTGCAGGTGTTCAGCGTCCACGTGCCGGGAGCGTGAGGCGCTGATGCCCAGCGCCCAAGCACCTTGCACGTGGCCCGCGGGCACTCAGCGCCCATGTGCCGAACGCGTAAGGCGCCGGCGCCCTTAGGACGCTACTCACCCCTCTTTTTTCCCATACACTTCACACTCAAAACACAACTCCTGTTAGAAGAAATTTTCTAACGGGGTGCTGCCCCGCACCCCGCAAGAGGGCTGCTAACCTCCTTGACCTCTAGCCCGCTATCCGGATAGCGGGACCCCCGTAAATTCTGCGAGACCCCTGATATATCCAAAACCCTCCAAAACACAACACATGCACAGTGCACATTGAGTTCGCATGACCAGTTTGACCCGTCAATCGGAGCTTCTCTCGCTCCAAAAGTAAGGGGTATTTAACAGCAGTTTAGTCCGCGGCTGCCGGATATTTGGATCCCCACAATCAATAAATCTCAGCATACCCAATACAGGGGAAATCTGTATACGCCTGACAAGTGTACGCATTCCCATCTCGATGGTGTGACGAAAAACACCTTACATAGGGATTTATCACTATCATTATCTCTCATTTTTCAAATATCAAGAGAACTCAAGAGCTAGAGGAAGAAAGAAAGGATGAGAGAGAGTGAGCAAGTGTGGTGTGTGAGTAGAATGAGAGAGAGAGAGCGCTTTAATTTTTCCAACCATAAAAGTTATGACATAACATTTTCAAATAAAGAAATCCAAGCAACCCCTCTCACCATGCTCAGCATGCTCTCATGATAACTCATCCTCTATCTCATTTTCTAATTTTCTAAAAGGAAAATTCCTAAAATGAGGTGTCCTCCTTTTAAAAGTATTCCGTATAAATACGGAATGCAGCCCCGGTATATGTATTAAATATATATACGCGTATCTGTATAAAAATACGAATAGCCAAGAGAGAGAAAATGAATAGTGCATATAATACTAGAATATATATGTGTGTGTGTAAATTATTAAATCAATACTTGATTTAATAATCCGGTTTAATTCTAAACCGGATAGTATTATCAAATATCCGATTAAAGTCTGTGTAGCCAGTACACGTATTTAATTGGACCCCTGCACATACTAACATTCGGCCTCTATTTCGTTTCACCTAAACCGGGAAAAACCCTCTGTAGACTCTAAAGACTCGACGGTACGCTGGCAGTGAGTTACTGGATAAATCCATAATCACAAGCACGTCAGCGGCACTAGCTGTACGTAACAATTACCCAGATATGTGTCGAAAGGAAGATCGACATTCAAGTCCGTGCGTATTCTACTAAGCCTATAAGTGACAATCTCTGTATAGTCCGGTCTCTTTGTATGAGAGTGTCGCATACCGGGTCTAGAAGGTGGATAACGTCAGACCCTTAATAACCCGATAAGTCGTGCCGGTGTCAAGCTCATCACCTACTGAGAAACTGTTGATCTCCTATCAGTAAATCCCATCCACCCTGACCAGAGATTTATGGTGATAGCCAACCGAACACAGCGCGATATCAACTCATTATACCGGGAGAGACGAATCCCTTCCGATCGCTCATTACCTCTATGTGGCTCGAGACTGTACCCAACTAAATCCTGTCTGCACGACTACTTTGAGCCATGGTAGAGTAGTAATCTAAATACAGCGGGAACTCACACGAGACAAATGACGATCTCGGGTCTAAATACCACCATGTACTCATGTCACCAGAGAACTGCTATCTGACGATAAGTATAATACCATATAGAAGTTCTCGGCGAGTCCGTTCGTTGTACTCACCTCCAGTGAGCATATGTATACAATCTTAAGTGCTAAAACACCAATGGCTTGTGAGACCGGCCACCGCCTCTCGTCGAGATTTAAAAAGTATACATTAGTCTACTCTGGAATATCGATACCCGGTCTCGATACTCCCACGACTAGAAACATTTAAGGATGTGCTTATGGACTACCCAGCTCCCACGTATATAATCGCCATCATAATACTGATGGTAAAGCAAGAATCCTATGTACTTTATCATTATGTATTAATGACACGTAATAGCAAGTAAAATATATACATATAATGATAAAGATAAACCAGATAATATACTATCATCTCGAGAAAGACTGTTCTACTCGTATGCCTCCCTCAATTATCATAATTGCATACCTGCAATTATAATAATTGTCTTGAGGGCATTATATCCAACACTTATGAGATATACTTTTGTATACTTTTAATAAGATTGATATTGGTGTGCATATGACCAGGTATATAACTTACAAACATAAGCACAAAACAAGAGAGGGACAAGACATCCCACTCACGTGAATGGGATGACCTCTCTTACCCATCCATTCTTTTGCCAGCGTTCAGAACGAATGTCCATCTACGTGTGCATTTATATGCTCTCTTAAAATAACCATTCTCGTGTTTCCTTTTTGACCGACAAAAAAATGAATATTCATTTTACTGAAAGTAATCACGTCAGATATTTTAGAAGGAAAGCAAGAATAAATTCAAAACATTGCGATTAGTTTTATGGTTCTTAACAACCGTGGACAGCTTGACCACTCTTTAGTACACTATCCAGCTGTAGCCTTTGGATTTGGTGAAGGCAGTTGATATAATATTGGTTTAAGTTTGATTTCACTGAAGCAGCAGAGGAGGCCCTTCATTTTTCCAAAAAAGAGTGGCTGCTATTATCAAATAATATCATGAGTGCTTTCCTCCCAACTTGGCCATACATCACACGTATGATATACGAATACCAAAGGCATCCCTGTTTTACACAAATCTTGACCATTCATCTTGATTTTATATGAATCTGGACCGTTAAGGATAATAGCATAGGTTCTATTATCCTCGTAATAGCACCAACTCGGAATACTCATTTTCCACACTAATAAATTTCCAAGCATCCGGTACCAAGGAAAACCTTCAAATTTTATAGATATTATATAATGATTTTGTTAAGAAGAATTATTTCCTGATGCTTTGCAAAAAATAAAATAAAATAAAATCCTATTAATAAATATCCTTTCAACTGTTATACACTGCTAAAAACCGTACATATTAGGGACGGAGCATTAGCGACCGTTTATTTATATACGGTCTCTAATACACTGCGGGCAACCGTTTATGTTAAACAGTCGCTAATGGACGGTCTCCAATACAGTGGCGACCGTCCATTTTGTATTAGCGACCGTTTAGAAGGGTCACTAATACATCCCTTATCCAGGCAAGTATTGGCGGCCGTTTCATAAGTATTAGCGACCGTATACGTACGGTCGCTAATCCGTCATGATCCGTGTCCTCAATCTCATCCATCCATTTCACCGCAATCCAACGGCCCAAATACCCCCCTCAGATCTCTAGCCTCCATTTATAAATACCCCCTCTCCCTTCCTTTCAAATCCTCCTCCAAAATTAACCGATCAAATTCCCAAACCCACTCCTGCCACATCCGCGTAAGTCCACCAGCGGTGAGACACCGCGCAAGCAGCTGGCGACCAAGGCCGCACGCAAGTCCGCCCCAGCCACCGGCGGCTTTCGGTTCCAATTGCTCTCATGAACTTGCTATCATGAATTGGGTCTTTTTGATTGAAAATTGAGGGGTTTTGATTGAATTGTAATTGATAATTGTAAAATTTTGAATTTTGGATGTAGATATTCCTTTTGTGGCCGTATTTGAAATATTAAGAAAATATTGATTCAGTTCTTGAATTATACATAAAACATTCGATATTATTTTATTTTTGGTGAATTGTAAATATTCCTTTTAATATGAACAATATCAAAATTATCGATTAAAACATGCTTAACATATCAATTTTCTCTGTTGTTTTTCTTCCATGTCAGAGGCTAAACAGTCGCTAATAGTATTAGAGACCATTTAGACTCTGACATGGACAGCTCTCATATGCGTATCGGCGACCGTCTCAGACGGTCACTGATATGTATTTGCGACAGTAAGTATTGACGACGGTTTGTTATACGGCCGCTAATACGTTTATCTGCGACTAACATTTTAACGAACGGGGTATTAGTGACCGTATACGGTATGAACGGTCGCTAATACGTATTAGCGACCGTCCACAATATATTAGAGACCGTTTCGAACGGTCTCTAATACGTACAATATCGAGTAGTGTTATATGAGAAACCAATGAGCAATAGCTCAGTTGTTATGGCACTTTCCCTCGTAGATAGGATGCGGGGTTTGAATCCCTGCACTCTCACTAGGAGGGAGAAATAACCATAGATTAACACTTTCGGGGTAAATTCGCAAGTCCTATGGATGTCCGTGTGTTGCATGATTGTGTGTGTTTTGCGCATGGAGTGTGGTTGTGTGTTTGGATGAGGCTTGCGAGCCGGTTCTTGAAAAACAAAAACTGTTGCTGAGAAAAAAATTATGTTGATAGCATTATTTAAACAAGACGTCAAGAGACAATCGAAAGACTAAAAACAAATATTTTTCTCTTTTTATATCTGAAAGAAATAAATCCATCGTATGACTTCTTTCCATGCACCATCTTTTGTCTTCTCCACCGTCACAGCGACCATTGTCGGCTTTTTAATTCCATACACAAAATTACTCCACCACCTTGGCTGCCGTTGTTTGATCAGAATCGTCCTTCTCATCATTGTTCCCATCGTTATCCTTCCTGTGCCTTGTATTATCACCGTTGCTAAAATCTTTGCCATCACCGGCACCGATTCTATCAGCGCCACTGCCACCATAAAACATTGGCACTATAAGCATCCTCACAATCATCCTCACTACCATCATTGCTGTCGCCGCCAATGCTGCCACTACGACTGTGATCGTCTTCATTGTCGCCATCATGATCCCTTTTATCATGATCATTACACCACTGTTAACCTCGAAGTATTTCCTTGCACCAATATAGTATGCATATACGATCAGATCGGATAAATTATGATCGACATGTCATATTCAAGAGAAAATAACAGTGCGTGTTGTTGTACATGCATTTTCTGCGGTTGAATACCAAAACAATCGGCCGAAGCTCATATCGCGATGTAACACCTCTCAAGCAACGCAACCATAATATTTTCGTTGAAAGACGACGAAGTTCCATGGATCAGAAAAGTAGCTTTAGAAGCAAGTTCATCTATTAAAACTTCAGATATGGTTGGAATATTTGGAAATGGTTGGATTGGTTTCAGTTTCCAATTTTATCGGCCTTTTGTTTTTGTTAGAAAATGGACTTGTAAGATCACATTTATTGCCAAGTAAACATTGTGGTTGGGTTTTAATAATTTTAAATTCTATCCGCACCCACCCATGATGGTCACGGGTCAGATTGAACGCGTATCCGCCCGCATTCAAGGCTAATTAATAGATAAATACTTGTTCGAAACCGGCTCAAACAACATTAGATAGATCTGAAAGAGTGTACTTTAATTGTTGGCCGGATCTAAATTTTAATAACTCTGGCAAGACCTGACCTGAATCCGCCCTAATCCAGGCATACACCCGTCCGTCTATAACCTATATACATTTTATTTATATGTTAATCAATTTGAGAAGTTGGATGTAGTCAATGTTAAGCAATTATATGTTTTAAAAAATTTATTACCCTAACCCGACATAATCCACTAACTACCGGTTCGCTTATCATAAACCCGACCTACACCTGAAACCCGCCCAAACAAAGGGCATCCGTTTATATACCATTTAAAGCAGGTGGATATAAAATATTTAAAAGATAAATGTTTTTCCTACCGGATGGTAAGAAAAAGAATCCCTCTCAGGACTCATGTCTCGTTTATGGGATGAGACTCATCCCATTGAAGGAATACGACTCTTATAGCAATTTAGTAGGGTATTTTTTTCCTGTCATCTATGTAGGAAAAGTATTACGCTATTTAAAACCCCGTCAAGTAAAACATTTGTGTATAAGAGTTTTCCAAAGCCCGTCTAATCTGGCATGTGAACAACCAAACGGTCTCCAAACCAACCGGGCAACTAACATTTTATTTCCGTCTTAATAAACATAGGAATTTGGATGTAAACAATTCAATTGTTTGCTACTCAAATAGATGCTTAGGATCCCAACTGTATGGGAACTGTTACGAATATGGATTTTTCCAATCTATTTATTTTAGCTCTATACATGCATTCCTTATTCATTTTTAATTTCAGTTTTACGATATTACTTCATTATTAACTTTAAATTTCTATTTGCCCTGGAAACTTCAACCTCTTTCTTGTCTTGGTAATTTAATTTAAAACTTTTGATCTCAATTAGATAATTTGTGGGTTGGGGATCACACCTAAGCACATCCTAAGAGCTTGATATAACATGCAATTCTAAGTTTTTCCAAATAGAGTTTGCCATGAGATTAAGCTTCCTAATATAACTCTAATTATTATACCAAAATATAAGTAGCATGTTTTTTCATAAATAGTATTTTCCCCTCCAAATCAACCCATTTTGGAAATCAAACTTGCAACCGTTCATATTGAAAAAGAAATTGTTACCAACCGAGCTAAACCGAGTTTGTGTGTCCGTAGATAGCAGCCAGTACTATTCAAGGAGAGAGAAAGACTAATTTGAAAAGTGGGAAAAATAATCTTATTTTTGATATTGATGGGGCCCAGAACCAGTTTCGGTTGCATGCCAACTATTTGATGCTCGACTTAATTGACTATAGGAACAACCCTGTGAAAAATAAATTTATATCCATTGACAGTATAAATTATATAAAGTGGTGGATAGATGTGTTGAGGTCGAAAATTGTACCCCGGTTGATCAAGTCAAAATCAAGATCAATCCCAGGCCAGGTGGGCTCAAGCTCAGATCAAAATTATTTATTACATGATTTTTATTTCAGCATGGGGGAGGCCGGCCGCTTCATGTTCGGGCTCGACTCGGGCATGAGCCCTTGAAAGTATAAATTATATAAAGTGGTGGATAGATGTGTTGAGGTCAAAAATTGTACCCCGATTGACCAAGTCAAAATCAAGGTCAATCCCAAACCAAGTGGGCTCAAGCTCAGATCAAGTGGGTTCATACCCGAGTCGAGCCCGAACATGAAGCGGACGACCTCCCCCATGCTGAAATAAAAATCATGTAATAAATAATTTTGATTTAATTTTTTATGCATGAATGTAAGCAAAGTGGGCATAAAACCAAATTTTTGTAAAGCCCATGAGGCATGAGATGGACAAAATGCCATTTTGTAAAGTCCAAGAGGCTATGTATAAATTTGTAAGCTTATAAAAAGGCAACATGATGATGAAATGAAGACAACAATTCATTCTCTCAAACTCTAGGGTTTGTGCCTCCTTCTCCTCTTTGCTCAAGGTTCTAAAACTTTTTCCTATTTTGAATTAAATCAAGAGTTTTACTCTTCTTTCTCCAAAAATAAATAATTTTTCATCACAAAACCCACAAAGGGGGCTCAGATCTTCCATTAGATCTCAAAAAGGGGAGATTTTGAATCTCACCTCCCTTCCTCCAAGATCCGGCCAACAAAGAGGAGGAAGAAGTAGACTCATCTCCGAAAATCCCACTTTGGAAAAGATCCAAGGCTCAAGAGAAAATCCCAGACTTAAGAGAGAAGAACCTCTGAAGATTTTTAGGGAGTTCAGCTCCAAGACCCAAATCCTCAAAGGAGTTTAACTCCTAATCCAGATCTTTTAGAGTTTAACTCCACCAAAAATTCTCTTTTAGAGTTTAACTCTTATTTCTAGGGGTAAAACCCCCTTCCTTTCGCTAGCGCCCAGCGCTCAAGCATCCACGTGCCGGGCACGTGAGGCGCGAGCGTCCAAAGCGCTGGCGCCGGCGCCCAAGTGCCCACGTGCCGGACACGTGAGGCGCTAGCGCCAGCGTCCAAGCGCCTAGCGTTAACCCAAGCGCTCACGCTAGCGCCAGCGTGTCAGGCACGTGAGGCGCTGGCACTCACGCGTCCTTTGGACGCCATTTTCAGCGCCCAGCGCAGGCGCCCAGCTCAAACGTGCTAGGCACGTAAGACGCTAGCGCTCACGCGTCCTTTGGACGCCATTTCCCCCTCATTTTATATATACACTCCACACTAAAAATACCTCCCCCGTTAGAAAAAAAATTTCTAACGGGGCGCTGCTAGCCCCCTTGACTCCCAGCCCACTATCCGGGTAGCGGGCCCCCCGTAAAAACTCTGCGAGGCCCCCGATATATCCAAAACCCCTTCAAAACAAAACACTGCACATTGAGTTCGCATGACCTGTTTGACCCGTCAATCGGAGGTTCTCTCGCTCCAAAGGCGAGGGGTAATTAACGGCAGCTTAGTTCGCGGCTGCCGGAGATTCGGATCCCCACAATCAATAAACCCCCGCTTATCCTAGACAGAGGGAATCTGTAATGCGCCTGACAAGCGTGCGCGTATTCCCATCTCAATGGGGTGATGAAAAACACCTTACAGATTCTAGCACGCCCTGTGGGATATGTCTCTCCTCCCATATTTCGGGTTAAACGTTCATATGAACTCAATCAATATATATATCGATTGCCTGTACTGAAATCATGCTTCTTTGTGCAGGTTAACAAATTTCAAATTACAATCTCCGGGAGCAACAAAATGACTCTAAGGATCAGCTCAGCTCTCGGCACAGCTCGCATCTCCTACACGATGAAGATGGACGCCAGGACGGTCCTCCCGGCCAGTCTCGGGCGACAGTGGGAGGAGCTGCCGCTACTATTTGGCTTTATTCTGTTCGTGTCAGCTAGCGCCATCCCAGCTTCTCAAGCTCTGGTAACAGACAAACTGGCCTCGAAAGGTAAGAGGCCAAATGTGGTGATCTCAAGGACACCACTACCCAAACGCAAGTTGGTATTTGAACGACTTTCCTTGGCCCCAGCTAGGGGCAAGGCCATCAACACCAACAAAGCAACAAGGCATCTCGGGCAAGCTCCAGCGGCGCCCCTGACAACTGCTCAATTGGGTATCTTCTCTAAGCTCCCCGTTAATCGACTCACGATAGCTTCCTGGATGACAGATGCCCTTCAAGCCCTCAAGATTGAGAAGCTAAGACAGAAAAGGCTCAGATACAGAGCCAGCAAAAGGGCTAGGGATCATGCTAGGCTGAACTTCATGAGATTCCAAGAACAGGGTAACCCCGCCAAAGATAAAGAGATGGATGGATATGTGGTCCACACCGTCTACATGGCCGGACATGAAGAAACGAACCCTCCTATGCTTCACAGCCATGGTGATGATATGGTTGACGCTGCCCAGCATCGGCTCGGTCTAAATGATGAAGAGCTCGCTCAGGCCGATAAGCCAAAGGAGCCCGGGGTTCCTGCGGAATTGAGCTCAGGCAATAAGGATGACCCTGTTGTCATATCCGGAACTACAGAACAAGCATTATTCCGATGGCTTCAGAGGCAGCTTCAGGATAGGGATGAGAAGTTAGCCAAGGTACAGTCTAAGGTCATGAGCCAGGGATTGATACCCGGAGGCAGCCAACTGATACCCCCTTCAGCCTAAGAGCGGAGCGCCTTCGCGAAAAATGGCCGCGATCAGTCTCCGGTCTCTCCGAGACATACACCTGTTTACCCCAATCAGAGCAAAGCTCTGTTCAAATTCCAAGACGGGAAACGAAGCAACGCTTGTTCCCCTCCGAAAGATGGCGCGACACTGCGTCTTGCCTGAGATTCGGGGCAGATGCTAATTGGTGCTATCCGTCCACCTCTCCGAAGATGCCAAGTTGATTTATGGCACCATGTATCGAAGGTTTAGACGGATGCGTCCGATGTAGCAGACTTCGTCAGATTCCCCCTCGAATGAGGGGTTTTTGATTGTGGGGACGCTCTTCCCTGCAGGCGCAAGCCCCTGCAGTTAATTACGCTACCGCATTGCGGCAACAACTTTCTCCTTCTCCAGATGGTCACTTCGTGTCGTGGGTGTTCGTTTTGTATTTTGTTGCCCGTGGATTGTTTACGGAGACTGAGTTATGTCGTCGCCCGTAGGGCGTGGACTAGTCCAAATCCGTATTATCTTAGATTTGGGTTTGGGGGGGTTTGGTTTGAGGATACGTCAGCCATACTTGAGGCTAAGATCAACTCAAACGCTTGTTAAGGATACGTTAGTCTAACTTTGTGACTAAGATCAACTTAACGGGATCGTTTAGATCCGACAAAAGAGCGTTTGGACTCTAATGTTCCAGTTTAGGGACATAGTGGTCCATCGTATGTATGGCCGTCGGGACCCGTCACCTCTCTGACGACGTTGAAGGATTACAACGACGGATGTCAGAGGAATTCAGAGATGTACCCTTGAGCCAGGGTTAATTGGGGGGATTCGTAGTCCACTCTGTTTGAAGGTTTAAGGATACGTTAGCCATCTTTGAGGCTAAGATCAACTTAAACGGGACCGTTTAGATCCGACAAAAGAGCATACGGGGCTCTATTGTTCTAGTTTAAGGACGTTGCGGTCCATGGGTAGTTTAAGGACATTGCGGTCCATGGGTAGTTTAAGGACATTGCGGTCCATTGTTAGTTTTAAGACATCTCGGTCAAGGTTAAGGACGTCGTAGTCCATGGGTTTAAGGACCCCACAGTCCATTGTTAGTTTTAAGACATCTCGGTCAAGGTTAAGGACGTCGTAGTCCATGGGTTTAAGGACCCCACAGTCCGGTATGTGCTCTGGATGCTTCACACGGGTTCACTGCCGCGCTTGGCGAGGACCAGGCTCCGCTCTGGACGTTTTCCACGGGGTCAAAGAGTGACATTATCCGCGTTCCACGTAACCAGGAATTTGCATTAGACATGAGTTTAAGGACCCCACAGTCCATATCAATGTGTGGTCGTCGGGACCCGTCACCTCTTTGAAGACATTGAGGGATTACAATGCCGAGTATCAAAGGAGTGAAGAGATGTACCCTAGAACCGGAGTGGATTAAATAGTCCTTGGCCCAATTTGGGGTCAAGACGAATTAATTGTGTTATGAGTCCATTGGACCAGTTAATCACCAATTGAGGACTTATGGCCATCTTGGGCTAAGTCCAATCAGGAGAGGCTTTGCCTCTATCCATTTAGGCCAATTGGGCCAAAGTCTAGTGTTAAACACTACAGAGCAGTCAGTGTTGAACACTGGTAATGAGGTTGACAAGTTAGTGTTTAACACTAAGAGATAATTGGTGTTAAACACCAGCAACAAGGCTTTTCGAATTAGTGTTAAACACTAAAAACAGATCAATATTGAACACTGAAGATCTCAGATTAGTGTTTAAACGCTAAGGTAATCAGTGTTGAACACTGCAGATAAAGCTTTTCAATTAGTGTTGAACACTAAAGCCCAACAGTATTTTAACACTGAGTTCGAGAGTTTCAATTTAGTGTTAAACACTAAGACAAGAGGGGTCACGTGGCAGCACGTGAGAGCGCCCTCTCTTCATTTATTCTGAGATTATCGTGCCTTTCAGGGCATCACGTGCCATCACGTGATGGGCATTCAAATGCCTATGTATTAGAGCTTCTGCCGAGGGTCACGTGGGTCACGTGGGGTGCTGCCTCAAAGGGACTTTCTGTAGATCTCTTGGGGGGGTCACGTGATGACACGTGACCCTGCCTCTATATATTTTTGTTTAGAGGCTTTGTTAATCTTTTTTCAGGAATTAAATTCCTCGAGCTGTAAATTTCAGAGGAATTAAATTCCTACTTCCTTTCGAAGACTTTGTATTCTGGAATAGAGTTTAACTCTGAATTTTCTGTAGGAATTAAATTCCTCATATATGTGAAGGGCTGAATAGGGTTAAACCCTAATAAAAGTTTTTAAGGAATTGAATCCCCATTCCCTGTTAAATGATGATTAAGGGAATTAAATTCCCGTTGTTTCAACAGACCTAAGTTCTTTAATTAGGGTTAAACCCTGTTTCTTTTTTGTTCTGAAGGAATTAAATTCCCATGATATAGGGTCAAGCCCTACTTTTATTTTAAAGGAATTAAATTCCTATAGTTCTGTGAGAATTAAATTCTCGTGCTTGCATTCCCTCTCTATGTTTTGGATCTGCATGGCAGGATCTCAACCCATTGAGAATTAAATTCTCAACCTTAAGGGGAGATGTGCACTTTGCAGATCCTCTATCAAAGAGAGAAGAAATATGTTCTTCCGTTTTTACATTATCAGAGTTAAACTCTGTTGAGAATTAAATTCTCTTTCTTTCAAAAGGCCTTCCCTTTCTTACCTAGGGTTTTTTTGCAGAAGATCCGAGTCTTTTCAAAGTATCAAAGCTCTTCTCCTTTTTTTTTTCTCTGCGTATGTATATCTTTCTCTGTGTCTTTTGGCTCCTATTTATAGGAGAAGCAGCCGAATCAATCAGTTTTTGACGAATCTTCATTAAGAGATTTGATTTACATCCATTATTCGTTTTGGACCTTCGGATTATTAGGTGAATTTTATTCACCATTGGATTTTAAATCCAGAGATTCTCCTTTGTTATTTTGGTTAGATTTAAAGGGGAAATCTTTCCAAACCCGAGATTTTCCCATAGATAGATGATATTTCATCACCTCTGAATCTTTAATTTGATTGGTTCCAGATAGTTGCTTTCCTTTGGAAAGATTTGATTCTCCTTCAGAATTTAATTCTGTTTGACAAAATGGGCTTTGAGAGCCGGTCACGTGTGACCACGTGACTCATGGTCACGTGTGGGCACGTGACCCCCTTTGGAATGAGCCTTTTCCTTTCTTTTTGCGCTGTCTTCTGGTTGTTGCTTGGTCATCACGTGCCAACACGTGACCACTGTCTGAAGCCTCTTTCTTTGATTTCACTGGAGAACAAGTCTGCTGCTTTTGATCATCACGTGCCATCACGTAACCCCTGGTCACGTGTGAGCACGTGACCCTGGTCTGGACTCTTTTTCCTTGACTTGATCAGGGAAACGATGTGCCTTTGACGCTTGCATTTAAATGTCACGTGTCGCCACGTGACCCTGGTCACGTGGGAGCACGTGACTCTTTCTGAAGCCCCTTTTCTTCAACGTAGTCAGAAAACTGAACTTGCCTTGATGATGTTTTTAGGTGTCACGTGCCAACACGTGACCGCTAGTCACGTGTAAGCACGTGACCCTCTTCTGAAGCTTTTTCCAGAAACTTTCCTGATTTCTGACTTGAAACAATCTTTCAGAGCTTTCAGAGCTTTCAGAGCTTAGTTCTCTGTCTTGAAACAATCTTCAGAGTTTAACTCTGTTCAAAAGGAATCCTTTTTCCTCAGGTAATGTTCTTGGACAACGATGGACCTTCACATTTCTCTGGATTTTAAATCCAAAACAAGGGTTTTTACCCTTTTTTCTTCATATTTTCCATAAGAACATGAAACCGCTTAACCTTCAAACTGTAGGTCTTTTAGGGTTTAGACGATCCTTGGGGAGATGGCGTTTCAGGTCCATGGAATTTAATTCCATCCAAAAATGTTTCTGGGAATTTAATTCCCTTTTCTTAATAAGGAATTTAATTCCAACGAAGAACTCGATTTCTTCACACGGAGGCTTCCTGGGGTCTCTTGGCCCGAGGTTGTTCTTCCTGCAATTAATGCAATGGGGGCTTTGTAATGATGTCTTTTGTGGGAATTTAATTCCTTTGATTTTGTTGGGTTCGTTGTAGAGCCCTAGACAGATCTTGTTGAGGGGAGTGTGCATGGTCATCATTTCTTATTAAATGAGGATATTCCCTTTGTTTTATTGTAACTGTTTGGCCTCATTATTAATGAGCCGTCATCCAGATTCTGTGGGGCCTATATGTTTTGTGGCCAATGGTCCCAGAAAACTCTGCTGTTGCTTTCTTCCGCTAGTCTTCATGTTCATGCATGAATATATGTCGCTGACTTTCCTTTTAACGGTTTTCTTTTATTGGATTTCAGGTGCGATGGCTTCTGCTCCACGCTTTCCCTTTTCTCGCTCGGAGGCGGCTTTTCCTCAGTCACCGTCTGATGAGAAAGCGATGGCGATGATTCGGGCTCATGACCCGAACTGCACCAACCTTCTTCAGTGGGGGTCTTGGTATAGTCAGATTATTCAGGGTCGTCGGAGTTTTCTCTGCGCGGTGCCAACGGAGCCTACTTTCCCTTTTTTACCGATGGATCCTCCAAGGACAGCTTTTGCTGTGGAAATGCCCAACTGGACTCCAACGGGGAGGCTTGAGCCTTCGACGACCGGTATTCCGAACCATCTGATTCCGGCCATAGACATCTTGGGGCGGCGTATCTGCCAGGGTGAGGCCCACCCGTGGAGGCAAATTTATAAGATAGGGCTCACTCCCCGGCATCCCACGGGCTATCTTCTCTGGGCTCGCTACATCCTTTCTGCCCATCGTGCGCGGTTGCAGAAAGTCGGGCTTTATCAGGCCATATACGCGTCACTATTCCACTATAAGTCCCCGCATGCCTGGTGGGTTAAGGCGTTTTTGAACCAATGGAATCTTCCCACCAACACTTTCATTCTAGGAGATCGTGAGGTCTCGATCTCTCTTGCAGAATTTTATGAAATCTCGGGATTGCCAATCAGGGGCGCACTGTATGAGGAGTTATTGCCTCCTGACGAGTATGTCTTCGAGCCCGAGTCTGCACCGGTTGACGGCCTATCCGCTGAGAATGCTGTTCGCCATAAGCGCCCCAGTTTAATTAAGGCCCTAGGCATCTTCGACCGATTATTCACCGAGTCCGAGGAGCAGGGTGTCACTTTCAAGAGCTTCATTTCCTGCTTCCTTCGTGAGGATATCATATCGAAGACTGCTCCGAAGTTTGCTAACATCAGAGACCCCTTTGGGTTTGGTCCGAAGAAGCTACCGACTGCTGAATCGGACCTGCCACAATATTATATTCCCATCGTGTCGCCGATGTCTTTTGAGTCCGTTGCAGCACCCGGTATGGATGAGGAAACATTCTTTTTGGGGTTTGTCAGTGTTTGGCTTAGCTGGTTTGTTATCCCGATGCATCGCCGCTTCATGAGAGCCTCGGTCATCTACCCGGCTCATCGTATTGCTGAGGGGACGCGGTTGGCCATCGGCATCCCGGCCTTGGCGCACCTCTATAATGGATTGGGCACCGCAGCTAACACCTCTACGCCTGGCGTGGATGTGGTAAACTTTTCGCTTCATTATTTCACGTCCTGGATCGAAATGCATGTATTGGGGGCTTTCGCCATGCATCAGAGGCCCTCATTTTACGATGCCTACCCCTTTCCACGACTTATGCGGCTAGTGGATGCTTCTGCCGCCGACCCGACTCAATTCGGGGCTATTCGGGTGCTAATTTCTCCTCATGCCACCGCTGGCGGGTTGGTTTTTACTGATCGGGTCTTGTCTACTCCTTCGGGTCCCGTCCAACAACTCTGGGACCAGTCGAAAGACAACGCACCTTCTCTGAAGCCCCGGGAGGCCACGCATTTGTATGCAATCAGACCGGGTTACTTGGTGTTTCGCCAGGACAGTGCGGCTCTTTTCATGCGGTACAATCCGCATCGATTTGCCCGACAGCTCGGATACGACCAGGGCGTTCCTTTCGAGGCTTTTATAGCGGCCCCGATCCCTTCGCTCGATGCTGTTCGCGATGCCGCTCATCACTTCATGAGGCTGAATACCGGCTCTTATTTCATGGTCCCTGAAGCCGAGTACATGCCTCGATGCGTGGGCGCGTTTACGGGTTGGTATCTTCATCGGGTCAGCCCAATCATTCTCGAGGAAAGGAGGGTGCTTCTTGGCCACGATGCCCCTCCTCTGGCTCCTGGGGCTGAGTTACGACCGAGGGTTCCAGTCCGCTTTCCTTTGAGGGAGATTGGCACCGCGCTCATTCCAGGGGAGTCCGGGGTAGACCTTACTCCGATAGCTGGTATGCCTTTGGGTTCTCGCTCACGGGGTAAACAGGCTCCGGTGGTAGCACCCCTGCCGGTGGCGGCGCCGTCCCCCGTGGTGTCGACAATGGCGATGTCGTCCTCGGTTGTGGCACCGAGCGAGAGTAACAGGGATGAGGGTGCTGAGGGCAATGTGGGCCAGCGCCGCCATAAGGCTTCGCGAGGGAGGAAGCGGTCATCCTCAGCGACCGGCTCTGGGTCTAAACGGCGGAAGAAAGCGGCTACAGCCCCGCTTGATTCTGTGGTGGAGTCTGAGCCTATCCCTGAAGACGAACCATTGGCCCTGCAAGGGTCAGACGCTGGACTTCTCTTCCCGAGTTCGGCTGATGAGGAGGCTGCACAGTTGGCCGAGGCCATACGGCGCTCAAAAGACGCGTCTCATAACGCCAAGGTTCCGAAGAAGTCTTACCCCGCTGTAATTTTCTACGAAGACCCTTCGTGGATTCGGCGGCGATTTATCGGCCCTTTGGAGGAATGGGGGGAAAGGGCTTTGAAGCAGGCCGCTTCAGAAGACGCAGCTGATGCACTATCTTTGTGGACCGGCGGTCATGAGTCTACGCTTGAACCTCGGCGAGCCCACCTCCTTGAGAAGGAGCAGCGGCTTGAAGAAGCCATATTGAGGGCTTCTTTGCGTATAGGTACGTTGTGCTTCCTTTGTAGTCTCTCCGATTATTTATGCCTGTGCATATACATCATTATTCTTATTTGAATCATGCAGAATCTTCGACGCTGGGGGAGCTTCGTACGGGCCTATTAAAGCTAAAGCCCGCCGAAATTCCCAATGAAGCCTTGTTGGATGTGGAGGGGGCTGACGAGGCTGCTCCTCTCACGGTGGAACTTCCAGCGGCGGTTCTTGACCAGGGAGTGCTTGCCCCTCTGGGGGAAGCTCCTTTGGAGGCCGCCGCCCCAATGACTCTTACTGAGGGCGGCCCAAAGGCTGGGAGCGAGGTAGTCGGGACTACTCTCCCTTTGTTGGAGCCTGAGGTCACGGCGGAAACCGTTGAAGCTGCTATCCCCCCGGCTCAGAATGGGAGGAGTGTTGAAGGTATCCCTCCGCGTTTTAATTTAGCAACCCCTTCATAGTTTGAACTCTTTTATCTTTCTCAGAATTGCGCGGTTTGGCGGCCACGATCGCGGATCTGTCGCCTCGACAGTCATTTCAGCGTTTATTGGAGATGGCAGCTCCGCAGGCGATCTCCCCTCAGCGCATTGTCCTCTCGTCTGGGCAAGGTTGGTGTCGTCCATCCCTTCTCACAGCATCGTCGTTATTATTATTATTATTATTATTTTTTTGTACTGACATTGTCGTTCTCTGCAGTTCTGGAAGCCGATGACGAGGTCGAGATTCTCGAAGGGCCAGGGGAGCCTTCAGCTCCTACTTGCACGACTGTCGGTGAGTGACATTTCATTGCACTCTCACTCGCTCCTTACTTAAGAATTTTGTTGACGTCTTTTAAATTTGAACAGCTCTGCCAGTCTCCACGGCGTTGGAGTCGCGCATCGTGATGCCACCCGGCCCTTATGCCTTGCGGGCTTCAGAACGCTTGGCCCAATTAAGCCTCGTCTCCTTGTCGTCTCTGATCGAGGAGCTTCGTGCTGGCAGCACGACCACGGCTGAAGCATTCGCTGCCGAGGCTAACGGTTCTCTTCCTTTTCTTGCCACCTACCACAGCGAAGAGGTGGTGCGAGTCTGGGTGGAGTTCTGCCGGCGAGTGGAGGCTTGCCTGCACACTCTCGAGTGTTCTCGCCTTTCCTCGGAGGCCGTGGCTGCAAAGGCGGAGTTACGAGGGTTGATAGCACGGTGCGCGGCCAACATGACGTCGTGTGAGAAGAGGCTCGGTCGCAAGTTCTCGGAGAGGGAGCTAGCCTCCAAGGCGCTGGGCGAGCTTCAAGCCAATCTCACGGCCAGGGCCAACAAAGCGTATGAACTCTGGCGGGTGCTTCAGGAGTCCATCAAAGAGGTGGTGTCTCTCGACAAAGCTGCCACGTTTACTCGTGAGAGGGTTGAGGCTCATAAGGCCACTGAGAAAGAGCTTGAAGCCCGGCTCGCTTCGTATCAGGCTCAGCAAGCTCAAGCGGAGGCTCGTCTTCTGGAGATCTTGCGTCATGAAGCCGTGGCTCAGCAAAAGCAGGATGAGCTGACCAAGCTGCTGAATCGCCCGCCAGCTTGAGACATTTGTATCTTTTCCTTCCTTTTTGTACATATTCATGGATGAGAGTATTTTCTTTTTGTTTCTTTCATAAATTGTACTTTGTACTCATTTTGGTTTATGAATAAAAGATACATTTTTTCTTCTAAATGGTGTGTCTCCTTTTCATTGAATGTATTCTGTGGATATTCTATCTTGATCTTCTTGCAGGACAGCAGTGGCTCGGGACTCAGGGTTAAGATCTGCTCCCTAAGACTTTTGCTTTTTACGAGCCACGAGGGTCTCATAAAGAGTTTTTCTCCCTACAGGTCGAGAGGATCCTATAGGTGTGAGTTCTTCTTAAAGATCGTGAGGATCCTTAAGCGGGTTTTCCCTTGAGAGTCGTAAGGATCTCACAAGAGAGTTTTTTCTTCCTTACAGGTCGGGAGGGCCTGCAAGTGCCGGATGTGATCACCCTTATCCGTGTTTCACGGAGTCAGGGATCTCTCAAGGTATCGTAGTTTAAAGACGTCACGGTCAAGGTTAAGGACCTCATAGTCCGTGGATTTAGGGACTCCACAGTCCGGTGTTTGGTTGCAGGGACCCGTCACCTCTTTGAAGACGTTGAGGAATTACAACGCCAGGCATCAAAGGAGTGAAGAGATGTACCCTTAAACCAAGGCAAAATCTGTAGGGAATCGGGGTGGTTGATCGTTAGCTTTAAGACATCACGGTAGAGGTTAAGGACGTCATAGTCCATGGATTTTAAGGACTCCACAGTCCGGTATTTGCTCTGGATGCTTTACACGGGTTCACTGCCGTGCTCGGCGAGGACCAGGCTCCGCTCTGGACGTTTTCCACGGGGTCAAAGAGTGACATCATCCGCGTTCCACGTAACCAGGAATTTTGCACTAGATGCTTCACACGGGTTCACTGCCGCGTTAGGCGAGGACTAGGCTCTGCTCTGGATGCTTCGCACGGGTTCATTACCATGCTCTGCGAGGACCAGGATCCGCTCTGGACGTTTTCCACGGGGTCAAAGAGTGACATTATCCGCGTTCCACGTGACCAGGAATTTTGCACTAGATGCTTCACACGGGTTCACTGCCGCGTTAGGCGAGGACTAGGCTCCGCTCTGGATGCTTCGCACGGGTTCACTGCCATGCTCTGCGAGGACCAGGATCCGCTCTGGACGTTTTCCACGGGGTCAAAGAGTGACATTATCCGCGTTCCACGTGACCAGGAATTTTGCACTAGATGCTTCACACGGGTTCACTGCCGCGTTAGGCGTGGACTAGGCTCCGCTCTGGATGCTTCGCATGGGTTCACTGCCATGCTCTGCGAGGACCAGGATCCGCTCTGGACGTTTTCCACGGGGTCAAAGAGTGACATTATCCGCGTTCCACGTGACCAGGAATTTTGCACTAGATGCTTCACACGGGTTCGCTGCCGCGTTAGGCGAGGACTAGGCTCCGCTCTGGATGCTTCGCATGGGTTCACTGCCATGCTCTGCGAGGACCAGGATCCGCTCTGGACGTTTTCCACGGGGTCAAAGAGTGACATTATCCGCGTTCCACGTGACCAGGAATTTTGCACTAGATGCTTCACACGGGTTCACTGCCGCGTTAGGCGAGAACTAGGCTCCGCTCTGGATGCTTCGCACGGGTTCACTGCCATGCTCTGCGAGGACCAGGATCCGCTCTGGACGTTTTCCACGGGGTCAAAGAGTGACATTATCCACGTTCCACGTAACCAGGAATTTTGCACTAGATGCTTCACACGGGTTCACTGCCGCGTTAGGCGAGGACTAGGCTCCGCTCTGGATGCTTCGCATGGGTTCACTGCCATGCTCTGCGAGGACCAGGATCCGCTCTGGACGTTTTCCACGGGGTCAAAGAGTGACATTATCCGTGTTCCACGTGACCCGGAATTTTGCACTAGATGCTTCACACGGGTTCACTGCCGCGTTAGGCGAGGACTAGGCTCCGCTCTGGATGCTTCGCACGGGTTCACTGCCATGCTCTGCGAGGACCAGGATCCGCTCTGGACGTTTTCCACGGGGTCAAAGAGTGACATTATCCGCGTTCCACGTAACCAGGAATTTTGCACTAGATGCTTCACACGGGTTCATTGCCGCGTTAGGCGAGGGCTAGGCTCCGCCCTGGACGTTTTCCACGGGGTCAAAAAGTGACATTATCCGCGTTCCACGTAACCAGGAATTTTGCCGATTGTATCCGCATTTCACGGAATGGGGGTTTGACTCTTGGTGATACGTATATCACCGATCCATGGAACTGGGGGTTGCCGCTGTTCCATTTCGCTTGATGTTGTGTCTGCTGCGTCGAGATGATCTCTAGGTTATTTGTGAACCGTCGAGATTTGGCTTCCTCTCATGATGAAACCTGGGGGAGGAGTACGACTCCTTCTTTGTTTGCGCCCCTGGATTGTATACAGGGATTGATGTAGCATCACCTGTAGGGCAAAGATTTCATTCTTTCGTCATTTTTTTTTTATTCTTTCCGCGATGCTCTATCATTTCAGCTTTTTATATCGCGAAGGTCGCGATTGCCCAATCATTTCGGCTATTTCTCGCGGTGCCCAATCATTTCGGCTATTTGTTTTATTTTTACTCGCTGCTTTTTATTGCGAGTTGCCCCATCATTTCGGCTATTTTTCATGCATACATTTTTACTTGCTGCTTTTTATTGCAAGTTGCCCCATCATTTCGGCTATTTCGTAGGCATGTGTGGCCTGCTAGCTTTTTTTTTCGCCGCAAGCTCGGATTTCGGACACCGATTTCAGCATCAGTATCGCTGCAACTGGGATGTTGCCAGGAGCGAATCATCATTTGCCATGAAAGAACTTGGGATTTGATACCGGTTTAGGCATCAGCATCGCTGCAACTGGAATATTGCCAGGAGCGAATCATCATTTGCCTCTGTCGATGTTGAACAAAGGTGGCTTAGCAAACAGGGTTAGGGTCCTGTCGACTAAGGCTTTTGACTTCACGAGCCGTAAGGGTCTCACGAAGGTATTTCTCCCTATAAGTCGTGAGGATCTTGCAGGTGTATTTTCTCCTTAGGGATCGTGAGGATTCCTAAGTGTATGTTCCTCTGTAAGTCGTAAGGATCCTACAGGAGGGTTTTCTCCTTATGGGTCGAGGGGACCTACAAGGGTTGGACTTTGCTGGGGAAATGTTTATTCGCTCCCGTGGATTGTATACAAGGGTCAGTATTGAGCCTCTTGTAGGGCAATATCGGAGGTTGTGGAGGATTTGCTTAAGAACAGGTTCAGGTTTCTGTAACTTAAGACTTTCAAATCTCATGAGCCGTGAGGGTCCCATAAGAGAATTCTCCTTACGAGTCGTGAGGATCTCGTAAGTGTATTTTTCTCCTTTGGAATCGTGAGGATCCCTAAGTGTGTTGCTCCTTTGTGAGTCGTAAGGATCTCATGCAGGTGGTTTCTCCTTACAAGGTCGAGAGGACTCTGTAAGTGTCCTTTAACGAGGTTGCGCCCTTTCGGGTTTTCACAAACACTCGCCGGTAGTCCTGCTGTTTTTACTCACGGAGCCCTTTTCGGGTTTTCATCCGTGCCCATTTTTCTTATAGACATACCGTTTTTTTTTATTCTTTTTTTTTTTACTTTTCTTTTTTACAAGGTCGCGCCCTTTCGGGTTTTCACGAACACTTGCCGGCAGCCCTGCTGTTTTTACTCACGGAGCCCTTTCGGGTTTTCATCCGTGCCCACTTTACTTATGGACATACCGTTTTTATTTTATTATTTTTTTTTTATTTATTATTTTTTTTTATCCATCTCGTCAACCTAAGGACGTTGCGGTAGTAGTTTAGGGACGTTTCGGTCCGTCGATAGTTTAAGGACGTTTCGGTCCGCTGTTAGTTTAAGGACGTTTCGGTCCGTCGTTATAGGAAGGCCGGCTGCTGCTTGTAAAGTCTGAGCTTAGAAAGATAGTGAGCGGACATAGTCGTCATCATCTATCATTGACTTAGGCTGTGGCTTATTAAGCGTAGTATTTCTTTAAGAAGCGGCCGTTTATTGGCCTGAAAGGCCTTTCACCGTGCATGTCCATGAGTAGGTAGGCTCCACCCTGGTAGACCTTGTCTATGATGTACGGGCCTTCATAGTTTGGCTCAAATTTTCCTCGCTTGGCACGATTGGGAATCATAGGTCTTTTGACCACTAGTACGAGTTCGCCTTGGCGGAATGTCCTCGGCCTGGTCAATCTTTCGTACGAGCACGTCATCTTTGCTTTGTAGGCTTCTAGATGTTGTTGCGCTATGAGCCGGGTTTCATCGAGGGCATCAAGCTCCTCAAGCCGAAGGTGAGCATTTTCTTTGTTCGTCAGCTCGTGGTGGACTGCTACTCATAGAGAGGGTAACTCTATCTCGAGGGGGAGCACTGCTTCTGTCCCAAATACCAACGCGTACGACGTTGTGTTTGTGGCCGTCTTGAATGTAGTTCGATAAGCCCAAAGGGCTTCTTGCAGCTTTTCGTGCCAGTCTCTCTTATTCTTGGAAACGGTCTTTTTTATGATCTTCGTCAAGGTCTTATTGAAAGCCTCGGCCAGGCCGTTAGCTCGTGGATTGTAAACTGAAGAATATCTCCAGTCAATATTGTGCTGCTGTGCGAAGCGGCTAATCTTATGGCTTCGGTAGGCCGGCCCATTGTCGGAGATAATCCGCCGTGGGGTCCCAAACCGATAGATGACGTGCGTCTTGAAGAAATGGAGGATATTCTCCGTCTTCACTTCCTTCAGTGGTACTGCTTCTGCCCATTTGGAGAAGTAATCAGTTGTCGCCAGGATAAAGCGGTGTCCCCGGGATGATGCTGGCTCAATGGGGCCGACTATGTCAGTCCCCCACATTTCGAATGGCCAACTAGCCAGCGTCGGGTGCAGTGGATTCGGATGTTGGTGGATGAAGTCTCCATGGATCTGGCATGAGTGGCATTGCTTCGCATACTCGAGGCAGTCCTGGATCATCGTGGGCCAGTAATAACCCATCCGTTTAATTTTTAACTTCATCTTTGGGCCTGCTTGGTGAGAACCGCAAAGTCCATCATGAACTTCCTGAATGACTCTTTCTGCTTCGTCAGGTCCTAAGCATCTGAGCCATAGAGAATCAAACGATCTCTTGTATAGAATGTCGTTGACGAAAGCGAAGGATAGAGCTCGTTTCATGAGCTGATGTCTTGAGGACGCTTCTTCGGGCATTCGGTGGGACTTAAAGTAGTCTATGAAGACTTCCCTCCAGTCTTCGGCCTTCTCATGGTCTTTTATTTGTAGGGTCGTCTGCTCAGTCGTTCCCTTTTCTTCGCATGATTCCGGAGATATTTTTGCCGGGGCGAGCACTCGACGGCTTTGTACCACGATTCTGACGTCGTCGAGGTTCTCGTCAGCCAGTTCTTTAGCAAGTTTAGCCAACGCGTCTGCTTTGCTGTTTTCCGCGCGCGGTATGTTCTCCAAAGTATAGGAGGGAATTTGGGTCAATAGTTGTTGCACCCTTTCGCCGTACTTCACCAATTCCGGCTTGCACGTTTGGTAGTCACCATTTACTTGACTGACGACCAGCTGAGAATCCCCGTATATGAGGAGGTCTTCAATTCCCATGTCGATGGCGATCTCGAGGCCTGCTATCAGGGCTTCGTATTCGGCTTCATTGTTTGTCCTCGGCTCTGTTAAGGAGAAGGCGAAGCGCATTATCCCTCCTTGTGGAGTTGCAAAGATGAGGCCTATCCCTGATTTGATCATTGGGATACCTTGTTTCTGTTTCTTTATGGAGGACGCTCCATCGAAATAGAGTTCCCATCGGGTGCTTCCGCCGCTAATCGCATCAAATGCATGCTCGTCCGGCAAATCACAGTTCAGAGGAGAATTGGCCGGTATCGGGTGCTCGGCGAGGAAGTCGGCAATGGCCTGGCCTTTCACTGCCTTGAGAGGTTGATACGTTATCGAGAACTCCATCAAGAGCAGGGCCCACTTAGCAAGTCGTCCCGTCAATATGGCTTTCGACATAAGATATTTGAGAGGGTCCACCTTCGAAATAAGACGGACTTCATGTGCTAATGCGTAATGTCTAAGCTTTGTTATTGCGAAGATCAACGCCAGGCAGTGCTTTTCAATGGGGGAATAGTTGCTTTCTGCCCCCAGCAGCACTCGACTTAAGTAGTAAAGTGCTCTTTCTTTCCCCTTATCGTTCTCTTGTGCCCATAATGCGCCCAAGGAACCTTCGAGGGCAGCCGTGTAAAGAATGAGGGGTTTTCCCTTGACCGGCGCGGCCAACACCGGAGGGTTCTGCAGGTACTGCTTGATCTCGTCTAGTGCACCTTGACATTTGTGATCCCAAACGAATGGGGTTCCTTTTTTCATAAGGTGGCTGTAAGGACGGCATTTGCCCGAAAGATTAGCGATAAACCGCCGGATGTATGCGAGCTTCCCTTGGAGAGACCGCAACTGCTTGAGGGTTCTTGGCGGAGGCATTTCCATGATCGCTTTAATCTTTGACGGATCTATTTCAATACCTCGGTGTCGAACGATGAATCCCAGAAATTTGCCCGAGGAGACTCCAAACGCGCATTTGAGGGGATTCATTTTCAAATTATATTGCCGAAGGCGTTGAAATACAGTCTCCAGATGCTTTAAATGTTCTCCGTATGACATGCTCTTTACTACGAGGTCATCGATATAGCACTCGACGATGTCATGTATGAGGTCGTCGAAGATCTTTGTCATGGCCCTTTGATAGGTGGCGCCAGCGTTCTTTAGACCAAAGGGCATAACCTTGTAGCAAAATATACCCAAAGGGGTGCGGAAAGCGGTATGCTTCTGGTCTTCGGGATGCATCTTTATCTGATTGTATCCTGACGATCCATCCATGAAGGAGAAAACCTCGTGAGTTGACGTGTTATCTATCATTAGCTCGGTTACCGGTACTGGGAAATCATCCTTTGGACAGGCTTTATTGAGATCCCTGAAATCCACGCATATGCGTACCGTCCCATTCTTCTTCATTACCGGGACGATATTGGCAATCCAGTCGGGATATTGGACTTCTTGGATAAATCCAGAATCGATCAACTTCTTGACTTCGGCGTTGATGCTCATTTCAAGCTCGAGTCGCATTCTCCTTGGCGCCTGCTTGACTGGCTTGATATCTGGGGATATTGCTAATCTATGCACAGCAATCTCCGGATCCAATCCTGGCATCTCGGAGTAGTTCCACGCGAAGCAATCTTTATGCCGTAAAAGCATGTTCTTTAACGCAGCCACCTTTTCTTCGGATAATAGCTCGCTGACAAATGTCGGTCGCGGGTCGTCTGCCGATCCCAACTCAATCTTCTTGAGGTTATCTGCAGTAGTATGTATACCATCTTCCAGTTCTTTCGGGGCGGGCGGAAATTCTGAGATCACCTCATCATTGCTGTTCTCAAAGCACCGGGGAAGGTCATCTACGTTCTCGGGCTCTTCCCCTAATATCGTAATCGTATAACAAGTGCGAACCCGCTCCCTGGACTGAGGTGGACCCGGTTCTGCTCTTGCGGCCTTGGGCTCATGCTTTTGCGGTGGCGTCACATTCCAGCCGTCGGATAAAGCGAATCTGCCCCGTCGGTACTGGTCCTCGACCCAGTTCTTGAAGGTGAAGCAGTCCTCGGTAGGATGTCCTATGGCTTGGTGATAAGAGCAATAACTCGGATGAGAGACCTGGCTAGCTTGCTCAGGACGTCTAGACTCTGGAAGCGTGATCATTTGATGTTTTATAGCGAGGTTGAGTAACCTCTCCGTCTTGTCTCGGGGGAAGGAATACGCTCGACTCATCTTCTTCACGAGGGGCAAACCCGAGCCGCTTCTTGATTTATTTCCGTCTCTGCGTCGGGCCTTTCGTACAACGGATTGACGAGGATATGCGTCTTTGTCTTTTTCGATACGTTGAGATAGACGTTGCGTCCTGGCCTTCTTGTAGATGGCCATCTCGCGGTTGCGGTCTTCCTGAGCTCTCTGACCCGTTTTCCTGATAGGCTTGTTCGTTCGTTCTTCAAATGACGGACTCGGTGCTTCAATCGCGGGGTCTAGTTTTAATGAAGGGTTGGCGTCTCCTGACAGGGCGTCCTCTTCTTCATCAAAGGTATATATAGTGTAGCTGCTGTGGGTCCGTTCCCGTTTTCCAGCTCTTGCGTATCCAAGCCCGAGTGTTTCCATCTTCCCGTTGGGCAATTTGCGTTGAGTCCCGGGGGCATCCCAAATCTTGTTGTAGAACCGCGCCTGCCGAACGGTCTGTTCTAAAGGTACTCCTTGGCGCTTCAACAGCTTCTTTAATCCATCCGTATAGTATCTAGGCAGACGGATGGGTTGGAGCCTGTCGAGTGCAGTATCTGCGCCATGCCAGATCTCTTTCTCTATTTTCGACTCTGAGGATCGGTAAAATAGGATCACTTTCTCACCCCTTCGCCTGGGAGGGATGTAAAATGTTTGCAGGTCCTGCACACTGTGAGCTTGAAGCGTGTCGAGATCCTTGTAGTGTTCTCGCGGTACCATGGTGATTTGCAAACTATGGTCATCGCCAGGGGGTGTTTGTGTTGACAGCCGATTGGAGAACACAGCATTAACTTCATCTTCTGAATCACTTCCGAAGACCAACACGGGGGCGGGCGTCCCCAAGTTGTTGCGTTGAGATGGCCCTGCATAAACTATCTCTTCCTCGTCTTCGGTATCGCTCCCGAAAACGGGGATGGTGGCGGCGGTTTCGTTCCCCGGATTGCGACTCCTTTCTGTATCCTTGAAATCTGGCAAAAAGTACTTCGCATCTTCGTACTTGCGGACTTCGTTCACGGAAAATGGGTTTAACTCACCCGTTACGGTATACTCGAAACCATCCTTGAAGTACTTCATACACTGATGTTGTGTAGAAGGGATGATATTGTACTCGTGTAGCCAAGGACGGCCGAGCAAGGCGTTGTAGCAGGTCTTGGCGTCGATGACATGAAATTTGATGTCTGTGACGAGAAGTCCAAAGCGTAATGTTAGTATCACAGATCCGAGAGTCCGTGACGATTGTGAATCGAAACCGGAGATAGTAATTTTGTCACGAGCGAGGTGTTGCACACTCATGCAGATTTCCTTCAACACCCGAACATTAAGGAGGTTGACGGAGGATCCATTATCCACCAGGATCTTGCCTATCTTGATATCATGGCAGTATCCGGAGACATATAGGGGACGGTTATGGTCGCATGTCCTGAGAAGGAGGTCTTCATCACTGAAAGTGACGTCGGCCGTATGCACTTCCTCCAGTTCATCCTTCATCTTTTCAGTGGCGAGGAAGGCTTGGAATTGCTCGGGTTTTTGTAACGCCTTAATTAGTGAGTCTCGCGCTTCTTTCGATAATAGAAGGGCATCGAGAATGCTAAGCTGAGAAGGTAGCTTCCTTAGGTGCGCGAGGATGTTATAGTCCACTTTACTCTTCCTAGGAGGGTCTTTGGCAACCAGCTCTCTCATGGCTTGGTCATCTAAAGTGATATCTTCAGTGACCTTTTCCTTTCCCTTATCCTTTCTATTCCCGGGCCCGAGATTCTTTTCTGGGAGTGTGCGATTGCGCAGCTGAATGTTCTCGCAGATCTCCGATTCCTCCTCTTTCCCCGAGACAGATTCTTTAAAGAGAGGGCCCAGAGCCATTTCTTCATCAGAGTCGCTCCCAAAGGTGAGAACTTGTGACCCCCTGGCGTTAACCATGCAACAGTTGCCAGTCGTTCTGTTGTGCCCATCGACAATACTTCTTCGCTCCCGACGGATCTTGCGTTTCATGCGCTTAAAATGTTGCCGATGAGCAACATATCCTTGCCGCTATATCTTAAAAGCGTCGCACTCCTCCGTGGGATGTGAGACTTTCCGGTGATATGCGCAATAGTCAGGATGCCTCTCCACCCCGTCGTGTGTGTTTCCTTCCGAGGGCGGTAGCTTCATCCCCAGTGACATGGCTTTGGCAAACCTTTTTCTCGTCTTGACTATCTTCTTGTTTACTTCGGATGCCTTTCGCTCTGGTAGTTCAACTCTTTCGTTCAGCTGCCCGCATTTGGCTCCTTCAGATGCGGCCATCCCGCGCGCCTGGTCCGCTTTACATTTTAGACGAATCTCGTCTAGAAAAGCGTCGATCATTTCGTCTGTTGGCCATGCACGCTCTGGTACAGGCTCTGCCTCCAGCTTTTTAGTGCCATGAGTTTTCCCATCATCAATAAACGAGTGGGAGATCACGTTACAACTCGCCACATATCCTTCGGATTCATCTGACGAGCTCTCTCCATCATCTTCCTCTTGAAAGATGTGGTTGAGGAACTCTTGCAGTGTGACAGGAGTTCGCGCCTTTTGATTGTATTCTTCCAGCGCGTCGATTTGCTTCTGCAAGTTCGTGTGCTCATTTCCAAACTTCACGGGCTTCTTGGATTTCTTCTTCTTTTTCTTCGAAGACTTTGACGGTCGGGCGTGAGTATTTGGGCCATTATCGCGAATCTTTGTAGTTGGGCAGCGCCTTAGTATCCCTTCGATAATTTGAGGTTCAAGAGGGTCCTTCCATTCGATCGCAGGGCACGCATGAAGGTCTCTCAGCATTCTTTTGGTTTTAGTTGATAGCACGACCTCCCATGGAGCTTCTTCAATAAAAGAACATGTTGCCCCCGGTGTATCTGCTTTCTTAGGAGTATGCGGTTGTGGTGGGTTCACCTTCCACTTTTCGGACAGTACAAACTTCCCCTGGAGGTACTGGTCTTCAATCCATCCTTTGAAGACGAAGCAATCAAAATCGGATGGCCTACCGTCTGATGGTAAGGGCAATAGTTAGGGTTATTCACCTCGGTGGGTTGCGGCGGTCGCCTTGGATTTGGCAGGTTTATAAGTCTGTTGCGTATTGCCAGCTCGAATAGCCGTTTCGTCTTGTCCCGTGGGAACGAGTAGGGACGCTTCATCTTCTCATTATAATACCGACGTCTTTCCTCCAGTTGATCTGCCGGTTTCGGGGCGTTAGGTTGCTCTTGGGCATTCGCAACAAAGGTTGCTCTTCCTTTACCCTTGTCATTCCGAGGTTCCGACTTCGGTGTAGGTGGTCTATGACCCATCTGGTCCATCTGAGCCAACTTGTCGATCAAGGCCTGGAATGTGGTTGGCTTAAAGAACATCATAAACTGGGAGATAGTTGCGTGAGGGTCTAGAGTTCCTACGAACATGCCCACCGCAGGTGCTTCCTCGATGCGTTGCTCACATCTCGACCACAAGTTCCGCCAGCGTATAGCGTACTGGACCCAGGTTTCGCCCGGTTTTACCCTGGCGTTAATAAGTGCAGTTATTGGAGTGCGTTCGCTGGCACTTGCAAATCGCTGAGTGAACAACAACTCCATTTCAGCGAACGTTTTGATAGAATCGTTCGGGAGTTCCGAATACCATTCGAACGCTGTTTCTGATAAGCTGCCCACGAACTGGCGGAGCAACAATTTATCATCACCGCCGGTGTTACCGCAGAGGGCCCGAAACTGGGCGACATGTTGATGGGGATTGCCGGTCCCCTTATACACGTGGAATTTTGGTATCGTATAGCCTTGCGGGTATTTGATTTGGTCGTACCAGCTCGGATACGGCCGCCCCGTTTTCACGACTTGACCAGCTGCCTCAGTCGCGTGATGAACCCGGATTTGCTGGGCTATGTAGTCAGCCAAGTTAGCCTTAGAGATTGCCTCCTCCTTGGCCGTTGAGAGGGCCGGCGGTGGATTTGACGTTTCTCCTCGGTCGTCTTCAAGAACGATTGGGGGATCCTCGGCGGGTAAGTCCTGCTGGATCATCATTCCTATCACATCTTGGAAGAGAAGGCCCATCCGTTGTATGTTGGCCGCTTGTTCAGCAGCCTCTTTGTCCCTTTTCTCTAGTGTCCGGCGAAGGAATTCAGCGTCGGTTTCTTCCTCCCGGCGTGCTTCTGAGGACGTTTGTGGGTTTTCTTTTGGCCCGGTGAGCGCGGCCATAGTATTCATCATTTCTTGAAGCTTTTGTTGCTGCTCCTGGGCTTTCGTCACGGATCGGGTTAGCGGTCGGTGGCCCGTAGAAGTGCGGCTTTCCTCTTTTCCAGAGGTCATGTAAACAGTGTGCACCACCATGCTCCCAGACTTAGGGCGTCTGGGCTCGGTGCTTTTAGCCGTCGTTGCATGCTGGGGGGTCTTCTCTGGCCTCCTCCTTTTATGAGCCATGGAGGTTGAGGGGGCCGTTGAGGTGGGTGTCCAGACAGCCTTTTGGGGTTTAGCCTGGTGACACGCTTCCGGTTGGATTTTCGGCTTCTTGTGCTGGCGGGAGAAGTTTGGATCGATGATCGAGTCCCGGGCCCGCCGCCAAACCTTATAGATTTTGGAAGACAGCCGTTGAGGAGATCGGGGCTGTTCTGATTTTATTTCCACAACCTTTTTTAATGGGGGAGGAGACCTCTTCAGCACTGCAGTAGGAGAATTCCTTCGCACCTTGTTTAGCATTTCGAAGCTGTTCCCAGTTGGAACAGCAGCATTAACTTCTGCCGCCGGGGCCGATGGAGTCAACCCGGAGGGGGAGTTGCCCCCAGCCTTCCTCACTCGGCGCCAATGGCGACGTCGAGCGTGCCGAGCGGACGGCGTAGAGCCAGCGGTAAGAATGGTTTCGTCTTGCCCCCTGTGTAGGTGGGGGGTCGCTGTTGGTGTTAGCCTGTCAAAGACTGACGTCCTTTGGGCAGCAGGAGCAGGAGCTGAAGCTGTCAATCTTGTAAAGACCGACCTTTTGGCCGGAGAAGCAGCCTTGACGATTTCGGGGGCAGGAGCAGCCACTTTCTTAGAAGCAGCCTCCTCTGAGATTGTAGGCCCCATGATGGGTTTGCAGGATTTCTGGCCCAATCTAGAGAAGACCGAGGCGTTGACGTTGGGCGACTCATTGAGAGGAGCCGCGGCAGGGGTAAGATGATCAAAGACCGACTTCTTGAGAGCTTCCGTTGTCAGCACTGGAGCGGTGAAGTTCGTCGGCGGGACCATGGTCCCAAAGAACAATCCTGTGGTGGCGCGAGTGACCTGTTCCACGGGCATTGTGAATAGCGAAGCAGCTTGGGGTCCGTAGGCTATACCTCCTGGCGAGGCAGAGCGTTGGTTGCAATTGCAGTCTGAGCAGTTGGAGAATTTCACGGAAGTAGAAGCCATCGATCCTTTGCTTTCTGCAATAAGCAAGATGCCAATTCTTAGTATCTTGAAACCCAAGGGCAACCATTGGCGAACCGCGATTGGTTCGCGAGTCACGACACACGAAGTGTGGAGTGGAAAGAGGAAAAGGTCCCACCGGGCGTGCCAGAATCTGTTCCCCTCCGAAAGACGGCGCGACACTGCGTCTTGCCTGAGATTCGGGGCAGATGCTAATTGGTGCTATCCGTCCACCTCTCCGAAGATGCCAAGTTGATTTATGGCACCATGTATCGAAGGTTTAGACGGATGCGTCCGATGTAGCAGACTTCGTCAGATTCCCCCTCGAATGAGGGGTTTTTGATTGTGGGGACGCTCTTCCCTGCAGGCGCAAGCCCCTGCAGTTAATTACGCTACCGCATTGCGGCAACAACTTTCTCCTTCTCCAGATGGTCACTTCGTGTCGTGGGTGTTCGTTTTGTATTTTGTTGCCCGTGGATTGTTTACGGAGACTGAGTTATGTCGTCGCCCGTAGGGCGTGGACTAGTCCAAATCCGTATTATCTTAGATTTGGGTTTGGGGGGGGTTTGGTTTGAGGATACGTCAGCCATACTTGAGGCTAAGATCAACTCAAACGCTTGTTAAGGATACGTTAGTCTAACTTTGTGACTAAGATCAACTTAACGGGATCGTTTAGATCCGACAAAAGAGCGTTTGGACTCTAATGTTCCAGTTTAGGGACATAGTGGTCCATCGTATGTATGGCCGTCGGGACCCGTCACCTCTCTGACGACGTTGAAGGATTACAACGACGGATGTCAGAGGAGTTCAGAGATGTACCCTTGAGCCAGGGTTAATTGGGGGGATTCGTAGTCCACTCTGTTTGAAGGTTTAAGGATACGTTAGCCATCTTTGAGGCTAAGATCAACTTAAACGGGACCGTTTAGATCCGACAAAAGAGCATACGGGGCTCTATTGTTCTAGTTTAAGGACGTTGCGGTCCATGGGTAGTTTAAGGACATTGCGGTCCATGGGTAGTTTAAGGACATTGCGGTCCATTGTTAGTTTTAAGACATCTCGGTCAAGGTTAAGGACGTCGTAGTCCATGGGTTTAAGGACCCCACAGTCCATTGTTAGTTTTAAGACATCTCGGTCAAGGTTAAGGACGTCGTAGTCCATGGGTTTAAGGACCCCACAGTCCGGTATGTGCTCTGGATGCTTCACACGGGTTCACTGCCGCGCTTGGCGAGGACCAGGCTCCGCTCTGGACGTTTTCCACGGGGTCAAAGAGTGACATTATCCGCGTTCCACGTAACCAGGAATTTGCATTAGACATGAGTTTAAGGACCCCACAGTCCATATCAATGTGTGGTCGTCGGGACCCGTCACCTCTTTGAGGACATTGAGGGATTACAATGCCGAGTATCAAAGGAGTGAAGAGATGTACCCTAGAACCGGAGTGGATTAAATAGTCCTTGGCCCAATTTGGGGTCAAGACGAATTAATTGTGTTATGAGTCCATTGGACCAGTTAATCACCAATTGAGGACTTATGGCCATCTTGGGCTAAGTCCAATCAGGAGAGGCTTTGCCTCTATCCATTTAGGCCAATTGGGCCAAAGTCTAGTGTTAAACACTACAGAGCAGTCAGTGTTGAACACTGGTAATGAGGTTGACAAGTTAGTGTTTAACACTAAGAGATAATTGGTGTTAAACACCAGCAACAAGGCTTTTCGAATTAGTGTTAAACACTAAAAACAGATCAATATTGAACACTGAAGATCTCAGATTAGTGTTTAAACGCTAAGGTAATCAGTGTTGAACACTGCAGATAAAGCTTTTCAATTAGTGTTGAACACTAAAGCCCAACAGTATTTTAACACTGAGTTCGAGAGTTTCAATTTAGTGTTAAACACTAAGACAAGAGGGGTCACGTGGCAGCACGTGAGAGCGCCCTCTCTTCATTTATTCTGAGATTATCGTGCCTTTCAGGGCATCACGTGCCATCACGTGATGGGCATTCAAATGCCTATGTATTAGAGCTTCTGCCGAGGGTCACGTGGGTCACGTGGGGTGCTGCCTCAAAGGGACTTTCTGTAGATCTCTTGGGGGGGGTCACGTGATGACACGTGACCCTGCCTCTATATATTTTTGTTTAGAGGCTTTGTTAATCTTTTTTCAGGAATTAAATTCCTCGAGCTGTAAATTTCAGAGGAATTAAATTCCTACTTCCTTTCGAAGACTTTGTATTCTGGAATAGAGTTTAACTCTGAATTTTCTGTAGGAATTAAATTCCTCATATATGTGAAGGGCTGAATAGGGTTAAACCCTAATAAAAGTTTTTAAGGAATTGAATCCCCATTCCCTGTTAAATGATGATTAAGGGAATTAAATTCCCGTTGTTTCAACAGACCTAAGTTCTTTAATTAGGGTTAAACCCTGTTTCTTTTTTGTTCTGAAGGAATTAAATTCCCATGATATAGGGTCAAGCCCTACTTTTATTTTAAAGGAATTAAATTCCTATAGTTCTGTGAGAATTAAATTCTCGTGCTTGCATTCCCTCTCTATGTTTTGGATCTGCATGGCAGGATCTCAACCCATTGAGAATTAAATTCTCAACCTTAAGGGGAGATGTGCACTTTGCAGATCCTCTATCAAAGAGAGAAGAAATATGTTCTTCCGTTTTTACATTATCAGAGTTAAACTCTGTTGAGAATTAAATTCTCTTTCTTTCAAAAGGCCTTCCCTTTCTTACCTAGGGTTTTTTTGCAGAAGATCCGAGTCTTTTCAAAGTATCAAAGCTCTTCTCCTTTTTTTTTTCTCTGCGTATGTATATCTTTCTCTGTGTCTCTTGGCTCCTATTTATAGGAGAAGCAGCCGAATCAATCAGTTTTTGACGAATCTTCATTAAGAGATTTGATTTACATCCATTATTCGTTTTGGACCTTCGGATTATTAGGTGAATTTTATTCACCATTGGATTTTAAATCCAGAGATTCTCCTTTGTTATTTTGGTTAGATTTAAAGGGGAAATCTTTCTAAACCCGAGATTTTCCCATAGATAGATGATATTTCATCACCTCTGAATCTTTAATTTGATTGGTTCCAGATAGTTGCTTTCCTTTGGAAAGATTTGATTCTCCTTCAGAATTTAATTCTGTTTGACAAAATGGGCTTTGAGAGCCGGTCACGTGTGACCACGTGACTCATGGTCACGTGTGGGCACGTGACCCCCTTTGGAATGAGCCTTTTCCTTTCTTTTTGCGCTGTCTTCTGGTTGTTGCTTGGTCATCACGTGCCAACACGTGACCACTGTCTGAAGCCTCTTTCTTTGATTTCACTGGAGAACAAGTTTGCTGCTTTTGATCATCACGTGCCATCACGTGACCCCTGGTCACGTGTGAGCACGTGACCCTGGTCTGGACTCTTTTTCCTTGACTTGATCAGGGAAACGATGTGCCTTTGACGCTTGCATTTAAATGTCACGTGTCGCCACGTGACCCTGGTCACGTGGGAGCACGTGACTCTTTCTGAAGCCCCTTTTCTTCAACGTAGTCAGAAAACTGAACTTGCCTTGATGATGTTTTTAGGTGTCACGTGCCAACACGTGACCGCTAGTCACGTGTAAGCACGTGACCCTCTTCTGAAGCTTTTTCCAGAAGCTTTCCTGATTTTAAATCAGGAAACAACGCTTCTGTTTCCCCCAATCAGAGAAAAGCTCTGTATTGAAAATTAAAATTGAAATAAATGAAGCAACGCTTCAGATCCTTTGCGCTGCGCGCAACGCGCCACGTGTCAAAAGCTGATACAATAGCGCAGCGCCCGAGACAGCGCACCCAATAAGAGCAAAGCTCTATTTAAACTAAAATTAAAGGAAACAAAGCTTCAGTTGCGCAAGCGCTGCGCTGCGTAACACGTGTCAGCGCAGTCGCAGCAGCGCTGCGCTCTGCGCTGCGCGACACGTGTCAGCGTTGTTGCGCAAGCGCAGCAGCGCTGCGCGACTCATGTCAGCACTGTTGCGCAAGCGCAACTGCGCTGTGCGCTGCACGACACGTGTCAGCGCAGATGCGCAAGCACAGTCGCGCTGCGCTGTGCGCTGCGTGACACGTGTCACGCTCTGGAGCATTTGCGCCAAACAGAATTAAAATTCTAAGAAATCTTTCTGTTCTTGTTAAAACAAGAAGATTTTCTTCTGTAAAACAGAAGCCCTTAAATCAAAGATCCAACGGTGGGGAAAATTCCCCAAATCACTCAGAGAAAGATCTCTTTAACAAATTTAACTAATTTCTGGGCACTATAAAAAGGGCCCTAGACCTCAATTCAAAGGGATAATATTTTGTGAGAAATTAAACAGAGAGAGAACTCTGAAGAATTGGAGAGAAATCCTCAAGAACAAAAAAGGTAAAAAGCCTTTAGAAAAAGAGAAAATTCTCTTGTGAACAGATCATCGATCTAAAAACAAGATCAAGGACCTTAAATAAAAAACAAATAAAAACAGTGTTTTGCACTTTTTATGAACCTTTGGTTCTCTGAGATAAGAAAAACAAGAGAGACTTGTTTTCTTTGATCTAAATTAGATCAAGAAAGCAAACAGTGCTTTGCACTTCTGATTATGAACCATTGGTTCTAGAATCTAAAGGATTCTCAAATTTATAGTGCCTTGCACTTGGAGATCTGCACTGTTGCGCTCTTAGGTTGGCGCAAGCCACTTGAGAGTGCCACGTGTCAGCATCTGAACCATTTGCGCTATGCGCTTTGAGATAGAGCTTTGCTCTCTGTAATTGGCGCAACTCACCAGAGTGCGTCACGTGTCAGCAGCGCATTGCGCCAGCGCGACACGTGTCAATACTACAAGCGCTTGCGCTCTCTGATTGGCGCAAAGTGCCTGATAAATGCAAGGCATTTCCTAAAGGGCCAGGCCCAAATTAAAAAACCAAGCAGGCCTAATTAAATAGATGCTCTGCATCATTTATAAAAGGGCAGAGCCCAACCAAAATAAAGAAAGATAATGCAGTGAAGGGGCAAGGCCCTAGCACAGGTCCAATAGGCCAAAGATAAAAGAATATTGAAACTGGACTTAGCCCAGTCGTGGCTATAAGTCCTCAAATTAAATTGACTGGGCACGGCTGCTCCCTAAATCAATTTACATCCGGTTCGAGGGTACATCTCCGAACTCCTCTGACAGTTCTCGTTGTAATCCTTCAACGACGTCAGAGAGGTGACGGGTCCCAACGACCACACATGAATATGGACCACCACGTCCTTAAACTGGCGATGGACCACCACGTCCCTAAACTGGAACATGGACCACCACGTCCCTAAACTGGAACAATAGAGCCTCCAAACGCTCTTTTGCCGAATCTAAACGATCCCGTTTAAGTTGATCTTAGCCCCAAATACGGCTAACGTATCCTTAAACATTTAAATGGACTATAAAACTTCAAATTAACTTTGGTCCTAGGGTACATCTCTGAACTCCTCTGACACCTATCGTTGTAATCCTTCAACGACGTCAGAGTGGTGACGGGTCCCGACAGCCATACATTAAATGGATCACCACGTTAAGTCGATCTTAGTCCTAAACGGGACTAACGTATCCTTAACGAACGTTTAAGTTGATCTTAGCCTCAATACGGCTAACGTATCCTTAAACTAAAAACACCAAACCCAAATCTAAGTAAATACGGATTTGGATTAATCCACGTCCTACGGGCGACGGTATTACTCAGTCTCCGTATACAATCCACGGGCAACCACAAACAAAATAAACACACACGACACGAAGTGAAATTATGGAGAAGGAGAAAGTTGTTACCGCGATGCGGTAGCGTAATTAACTGCAGGGGCTTGCATCTGCAGGGAAGAGCGTCCCCACAATCAAAAACCCCTCAAGCGAGGGGGAATCTGACGAAGTCTGCTACATCGGCCGCATCCGTCTAAACCTCCGATACACGGTACCATAAATCAACTTGGCATCTTCGGAGAGGTGAACGGATAAAACCAAATAGCATCTGCCCCGAATCTCAGCGTCAGGACATCGCAGTCTTGTGCGCCGTCTTTCGGAGGAGAACATATTCTGGCACGCCCGGTGGGACCTTTTCCTCTTTCCACTCCACACTTCGTGTGTCTTGTTCGCGAACAAATCGCGGTTCGCTGTGGTTGCCTGTGGATTCAAGGTACTAAGATTTGGTGTCTTGCTCCGTGCAGAAAAAAGAAGATCAATGGTTTCAAACTGCACTACCTGCAACTGCAACTCTCGCTCGGTCTTTGCTGGAGGAGTGACTTTTGGGCCCCAAACGACCTCCCTTTTCAAGATGCCAGTGGAGCAGGTAACTCAGGCCACCACTGGATTATTCTTCGGGACCATGCTCCCACCATTGAGCTTCAATGCCACAATAACGTTACAAGAAGCCCCAAAGAAGTCGGTCTTTGATCGGCTTACCACTGCCACGACCCCTCTCAACGGGTCGCCCAGCTTCAATACGTCAGTTCTCGACAGACAGGGCTAAAACGTCTGCAAACCCGCGATACCCGAAGCTGCCATCCCAAAGCGGATAGCCATCCCGGCTCAAGCGGACGAAATCATTGGAAAGGATTCTCCTTCCAAAATGTCGGTTTTTACGAGGGTGGCCATGCCGGCTCCTGCTCCAGGCGAGGCCCTCGAAGCTGCTTCCTCTGCCCAGAGCAGGGGGCACGACGAAGATGCCCTTATAGCTGAAACATCTCCATCCGCAAGACACGCCCGACGTCACCACTGGCGCCGAGTGAAGAAGGCTGGGGGCAATTCCCCCTCTGGGATAACTCCTCCAGCTCCAACGGTGGAGATCGATGCTGCTGTTCCAACCGGGAACAACTTTGAATTGCTGAACACGGTGCGTAGAAACTCTCCTGTTGCGGTGCTGAAGCGAACTCCTTCACCTGTGGAGAATACTCCAGAGAAGAAGCTAGAGCAGCCCCCTCACCGGCTGTCCTCTAAAATTTACAAGGTCTGGCGACAGGTCTAAGAGTCGGTGATTGATGAAAACTATCTCCGCCGACAGAAGAAGACGAAGGTTCGGCAGGAGGAAGACTACTCTGCCAGGTCGAAAGAAGCAACGGTTACTCGGGTGTCCACTGCAACGACACCCTTAACGTCAATCACTCAAAAGAAAAGGAGGCCGCAAAAAGCCCCTGTGAACAAGGCGAACCGTAAAAGCGATGGGCACAAACGCCCCAAGTCTGGGGGCAAGGTGGTGCACACTGTTTATATGGCTTCTGGAAAGGAGAAAAGCCGTGCTTCAACGGGTCACCGACCACTCACCCGATCCGTGACTAAAGCTCAGGAGCAGCAGCAAAAGCTTCAGGAGATGATGACTGCAATGGCCGCACTTACAGAGCCAAAAGAAAGCTCAGAGATATCATCGGAGCAGCGTCATGAACAAGGAACTGACACTGATTACCTACGCAGAGTCCTCGAAAAGAAGGACAAAGAAGCTGCAGAACAAGCGGCTAATATAAAACGGATGGCGCTTCTCTTCCAAGATATGGTAGGGATGATGATTCAGCAGAACCCTCCTGCTGAAGATCCTCCGGTCGGCCTTGAAAACGACAGGGGAGAAACGTCAAATCCTCCACTGGCTTTGTCAGCAGCCAAGGAGGAGGCAATCTCCAAAGCTGACCTTGACGAATATATAGCCCAGCAGATACGGGTTCATCATGCGACTGAGGCAGCCAGTCAGATCGTCCAAACAGGACAACCATATACGGGCTGGTATGATCAGATACAGTACCCGCTATACAATACCTAAGTTCCACATATATAAAGGGACAGGGAATCCGCATCAGCATGTCGCTCAATTCAGGGCCTTATGCGGCAATACTGGAGGCGATGACAAATTGATGCTTCGCCAATTCGTCGGCAGCTTGTCAGA
This sequence comes from Agapanthus africanus, assembly GCA_030015575.1. Lineage (NCBI taxonomy): Eukaryota > Viridiplantae > Streptophyta > Magnoliopsida > Asparagales > Amaryllidaceae > Agapanthus > Agapanthus africanus. The sequence goes on from JASDDO010000024.1 coordinate 892,498,677, forward strand.
AACAGCGTTCGAATGGTATTCCGAACTCCCGAACGATTCTGTCAAGACGTTCGCTGAAATGGAGTTGCTATTCACTCAGCGATTCGCGAGCGCCAGCGAACGGGCCCCGATAACAACGTTGATTAATGCCAGGGTAAGGCCGGGCGAGACGTGGGTCCAGTACGCTATACGCTGGCGAAACTTGTGGTCGAAATGCGAACAACGCATTGAAGAAGCGCCTGCGGTAGGCATGTTCGTGGGTACCCTAGACCCTCATGCCACTATCTCACAGTTCATGATGTTCTTTAAGCCGACCACATTCCAGGCTTTGATCGACAAGCTGGCCCAAATGGATCAAATGGGTCACAGACCTCCTCCCCCAAAGCCAGAACCGCGGAACGACAAGGGTAAAGGGAAGACAACCTTCGTTGCGAATGCTCATCAACAACCCAGCACCCCAAAGCTAGCAGATCAATCGGGAGAGAGACGGTGGTTCTATATTGAGAAAATGAGGCGCCCCTACTCATTCCCGCGGGATAAGACGAAGAAGCTGTTCGAGCTGGCTGTGCGCAACAGGCTTATCAACTTTCCGAATCCAAGGCAACCGTCACAACCTAACGAGGCGAATAACCCCAATTATTGCCCTTATCATCAAACGGCAAGCCATCCGATTGAGGATTGCTTCGTCTTCAAGGGATGGATTGAAGATCAATACCTACAAGGCAAGTTTGCCCTATCTGAAAAGTGGAAGGTAAATCCACCACAGCCGCACACTCCAAAGAAGACGGACACGATGGGGGCAGCATGTTCTTTTGTCAAGGAAGAAAACGATGGGGAAAACTCATCAGACGAATCCGAAGACTACGTAGCGACTTGTCATGTGATCTCTCATTCACTGGCGGATGATGAAGAGGCTCCTCGCGCCGAGAAACCAAGGGCGAACCCTGAGCGGGAAATTCTACGGCCGTCAGACGAGTTGATCGATATCTTCTTAAATGAAATTCGTCTGAAAGCAAAAGCCAATCAAGAGCGTGAGATGGCCATACTGGAAAGAGCCAAGACACTTCCGTCAAATCAAAAGCCATCCACTGTAGATAAAAACAAATTCAAGATGAGGAAAAGGTTCGCCAAAGCCCTATCAGCGGGAATGAAGCTACCGCCCTCTAAAAAAAATACTTTCGGTGGAGTAGAGATGCATCCTAACTTCTGCTTATATCATCGGAAGATCATACATCCTACTGAAGACTGCGAATCCTTTAACTGTTGGTGGCAAGGGTATGTCGCTCAAAAACAGCACTTCGACAGGACAAAATGTGAAGCTCGTAGACGTCGAAAAAATGCGATAGATGAGCGCAAAAGAGCCGACGACGACCGTCATATAGCCGACTCCAAGGGATCGCAAATTATTACCTTTGGAAGCGACTCTGAGGAAGAAGCTGCCCTCAACCCTCTCCTTAAGGAATCTATTTCGAAAATGAAAGAATTGAGGAGTTGCGAGAACGTTCAGCCGTGCAAACGCACGCTGCTCGGAAAAAATCTCGGCCCCGCAAATAAAGGATCGAGCACAAAAGATAAAGGAAAGGAAAAAACAGCTCTCGAGGCCAACATTCAACAGCAATCGAGTGGCTCTAGACCGGTTGTTCGCCAAAACAATCCGCAACCACGCCCGTCCCTCGAAGAGAGGTTGAAACGTCCTTACTCATTTCTCAAGGGTGAAACAAGGAGGTTGTTCGAAGTGGCAGTGCATAACAGGCTTATCACTCTACCGGAACCGAAACACCAGCTACAGCTGAATGACGTCGACGATCCTAATTACTGCCCTTACCACCAAGTATTGGGTCATCTGATCGAAAATTGCTACACCTTCAAAAACTGGGTTGAAGACCAACACCAGCAGGGAAACTTCGCGCTGTTTGAAGACTGTAAGGTGAGCCCACCACAGCCTCATGCTCCTAAAAAGATAGATACATCGGGGGCATCATGCTCGGTCATAGAGAAAGCCCCATAGACCGAAAAGTCAGTAAACTAGAGATTCGCCTCGAATACGGCGACAGCGGACCGAAACGTCCTTAAACTAACAGCGGACCGTAATGTCCTTAAACTAATGACGGACCGAAACGTTCTTAAACTAATGAACGACCGAAACGTCTTTAAACTACTACCGCAGCATCCTTAGACTGACGAGATAAAAAAATGATAAAAACGGTATGTCCATAAGCAAAATGGGCACGGATGAGAACTCGAAAGGGCTCCGTGAGTAAAAACAGCAGGACTACCGGCGAGTATTTGTGAAAACCCGAAAGGGCGCGACCTCGTAAAAAAAAACGGTGTGTCCATAAGCAAAATGGGCACGGATGAAAACCCGAAAGGGCTCCGTGAGTAAAAACAGCAGGACTACCGGCGAGTGTTTGTGAAAACCCGAAAGGGCGCAACCTCGTTAAAAGACACTTATAGGGTTCTCTCGACCTTGTAAGGAGAAACCACCCGCGTGAGATCCTTACGACTCACAAGGGAGCAACACACTTAGGGATCCCCACGATTCTTAAGGAGAAAATACACTTGCGAGATCCTCACGACTCGTAAGGAGAACTCTCTTATGAGACCCTCACAGCTCATAAGATTTGAAAGTCTTAAGTTACAGAGACCTGAACCTGTTCTTAAGCAAACCCCCCACAACCTTCGATATTGCCCTACAAGTGGCTCAATACTGACCCTTGTATACATTCCACGGGCGCGAATAAACATTTCCCTAATCAAGTTTCGTCCGCGATTGGGGATATGTACGCATGATGAACAACCCTTATAAGTCCTCTCGACTTACAAGGAGAAAACCCTCATGTAGGATCCTTACGACTTACAGAGGAACATACACTTAGGAATCCTCATGATTCCTAGGGAGAAAACACACCTACAAGATCCTCACGACTTGTAGGGAGAAATACCTTTGTGAGACCCTTACGGCTCATGAAGTTAAAAGCCTTAGTCGACAGGACCCTAACCCTGTTCGCTAAGTCACCTTTGTTCGACATCGACAAGAGGCAAATGATGATTCGCTCCTGGCAATATCCCAGTCGTAGCGGTGCTGATACTAAAATCGGTGTCTAATCCAAAACTTGCGGCGAAAAGCCAGCAAGCCAACATGCATACGAAATAGCCGAAATGATGGGGTAACTTGCAATAAAAATCAGCAAGTAAGAATGTATGCATGAAAATAGCCGAAATGATGGGGCAACTCGCAATAAAAAGCAGCGAGTAAAAATAAAATAAATAGCCGAAATGATGGGGCACCGCGAAAAAATAGCCGAAATGATAGGGCAATCGCGACCTTTGCGATATAAAAGCTGAAATGATAGAGCATCGCGGAAAAAGAAACAAAATGAAAAATGAAATTTATGCCCTACAGGTGATGTTACATCAAACCCTGTATACAATCCAAGGGCATAAACTAAGAAGGGATCATACTCCTCTCCCAGTTTTCATCATAAGAAGAAGCCAAATCTCGACAAGTCGCAAATGACCTAGAGGTCATCTTAACACTCGTCTCGTAACAACGGACACAACTTCAAGCGAAGCGGAACAGCGGCAACTCCCAGTTCCATGGCTCGGCGATATACATATCACAAAGAGTCAAACCCTCATTCCATGAAATACGGATACAATCAAAAAATTCCTGGTTACGTGGAACACGGCTTATGTCAATCCTGACCCCATGTGAAACATCCAGAGCAAAAATTCCTGGTACGTGGAAAGCGGCTCATGTCAATCCTGACCCCGTGGAAAACGTCCAGAGCGGATCCTGGTCCTTGCAGAGCACTGCAATGAACTCGTGTGAAGCATCCAGAGCGGAACCTAGTCCTCGCCAAACACGGCAGTGAACCCGTGGGAAGCATCTAGAGCAAAAATTCCTGGCTACGTGGAACGCGGTTTATGTCAATCCTGACCCCGTGGAAAACGTCCAGAGCGGATCCTGGTCCTCACAGAGCACGGAAGTGAACCCGTGCGAAGCATCCAGAGCGGAACCTAGTCCTCGCCGAACACGGCAGTGAACCCGTGGGAAGCATCTAGAGAAAAAATTCCTGGTACGTGGAAAGCGGCTCATGTCAATCCTGACCCCGTGGAAAACGTCCAGAGCGGATCCTGATCCTCGCAGAGCACGGCAGTGAACCCGTACGAAGCATCCAGAGCGGAACTTAGTCCTCGCCGAACACGGCAGTGAACCCGTGGGAAGCATCTAGAGCAAAAAATTCCTGGCTACGTGGAACGCGGCTTATGTCAATCCTGACCCCGTGTGAAACATCCAGAGCAAAAATTCCTGGTACGTGGAAAGCGGCTCATGTCAATCCTGACCCCGTGGAAAACGTCCAGAACAGATCCTGGTCCTCGCAGAGCACGGCAATGAACCCGTGTGAAGCATCCAGAGCGGAACCTAGTCCTCGCCGAACACGGCAGTGAACCCGTGGGAAGCATCTAGAGCAAAAATTCCTGACTACGTGGAACGCGGTTTATGTCAATCCTGACCCCGTGGAAAACGTCCAGAGCGGATCCTGGTCCTCGCAGAGCACGGCAGTGAACCCGTGCGAAGCATCCAGAGCGGAACCTAGTCCTCGCCGAACACGGCAGTGAACCCGTGGGAAGCATCTAGAGCAAAAAATTCCTGGCTACGTGGAACGCGGCTTATGTCAATCCTGACCCCGTGTGAAACATCTAGAGAAAAAATTCCTGGTACGTGGAAAGCGGCTCATGTCAATCCTGACCCCGTAGAAAACGTCCAGAGCGGATCCTGGTCCTCGCAGAGCACGGCAATGAACCCGTGTGAAGCATCCAGAGCGGAACCTAGTCCTCGCCGAACACGGCAGTGAACCCGTGGGAAGCATCTAGAGCAAAAAATTCCTGGCTACGTGGAACGCGGCTTATGTCAATCCTGACCCCGTGTGAAACATCCAGAGCAAAAATTCCTGGTACGTGGAAAGCGGCTCATGTCAATCCTGACCCCGTGGAAAACGTCCAGAGCGGATCCTGGTCCTCGCAGAGCACGACAATGAACCCGTGTGAAGCATCCAGAGCGGAACCTAGTTCTCGCCGAACACGGCAGTGAACCCGTGGGAAGCATCTAGAGCAAAAATTCCTGGCTACGTGGAACGCGGTTTATGTCAATCCTGACCCCGTGGAAAACGTCCAGAGCAGATCCTGGTCCTCGCAGAGCACGGCAGTGAACCCGTGCGAAGCATCTAGAGCGGAACCTAGTCCTCGCCGAACACGGCAGTGAACCCGTGGGAAGCATCTAGAGCGAAAATTCCTGGCTACGTGGAAAGCAGCTTATGTCAATCCTGACCCCATGGAAAACGTCCAGAGCGGATCCTGGTCCCCGCAGAGCACGGCACTGAACCCGTGCGAAGCATCCAGAGCGGAGCCTAGTCCTCGCCGAATACGGCAGTGAACCCGTGGGAAGAATCTAGAGCGAAAATTCCTGGCTACGTGGAAAGCGGCTTATGTCAATCCTGACCCCATGGAAAACGTCCAGAGCGGATCCTGGTCCTCGCAGAGTACGGCAGTGAACCCGTGCGAAGCATCCAGAGCAACTCCTGACTCCGTGAAATGCGGATAAGGACGACTTCACCCATCACTTGCGGGTCCTCACGACTCGCAAGGAAAAAAAATTCTTATAGGATCCTTACGACTTACAAGAGAAAGCACACTTAGGAATCCTCACGATTCCTAAGGAGAAAACCCACCTACGAGATCCTCTCGATCCGTAGGGAGAAAAGTCTCTATAAGACCCTCAAGGCTCATAGAGTGGAAAAATCTTAGGCAGCAGATCTGAACCTGCGGCCTAAGCCATTGCTACCTCTTGAAGAAGCCAAGACAGACTGCTCGCTCTATCATCTGTCAACCATGTTCACTAAGGTAACATGCGGATGATAAAAGGAATAAGAAAGCGACAGAAAGAACACTTGACTGGCGTTGGATCAAGCATTCGAGACACACTCATTCATGCATGTGCAAAAGACTCAGGACGAGGAATAAAACAAGCTGAAATGGAAATTTTCTATTCATATCATAAAAAAAAAGGGTTCTTACAATCACGGAGAAATAAATAATCACATTATTAAAATGTTTACAAAGGTATAACCTCAAATCTGGGGCACGGATTGAGGAATTCAAAAGTAAGGCCGTCCAGAGTTCGTCTGGCCTTTCTGATTATTCTTGTGCGCAGCCTCTCGCGCTCCTGTGTGTCAAGATCCTCGGCAAGCCCATCCGGCCTTCGGTAAGCAGCAACTATCATCGTCTGCTGAAAAATTTGATGTAGGATGTCGATGAGGCTGTCCCGCCGTTTCTTCGAGATCAGCCCCGTCAAGTACACTGAATGCACCTTATCTTCGGTATCATCCAGTGCATTGAGCGGTAGGGCCTCGTGAAACCCTGGAAGTGTTCTCCATATTGCTCCCAGCACGACTTTTAAGAGAGCTGAACGACGAGGAAGCAGCCAACCACCACTTGCGTTGAGGCGACCCATGACCTCCGCACACTGGGCGTCCGTAAACTCCTGGTTCTGTTGACGGCCCTGTACACGGATGTCCTCATAAGTGATGAACTCATGCAGGCTATATAGACGCACCGCCATGATACCTGAAGAAAGCAGTACAGGGAGATTAGCAGATAAGAAGATACAGAGGGTTAAAAGTTAAACTCCTTGAGAGCAATGCTTTGCAGACAGGAGTGACACCGATCAAGATCAGTTATGAAGAGAATTTGAAGAAAATCCCTTGAGAACATTAAGAGCTTTGCTCTACAAAGATAATATAATAATGATAATAATATCAAATGTCATCTTTAACTTCCAAGATCCATGAAAAACTCTTAAGAGTTCTTCTATGTGATTTGGAAGGAGCAAAGCTCCATTAATTAAGAAAATCCAAGGAAAATTTTTCAGAGAGCAGAGCTCTATTAATGGAAGCCTAATAGGGTTCCCTCTAGTTCTCTTTAGACCCCTTTAGAGCAAAGTTCTGCTAAGTGAAACCCTAAATGGGTCTTCTGTAGATCAGGGATCTATTGAGAGCAAAGCTCTTAAAATTGATTTAATTTAATCAAAATTAATATTTTTACCTAAAATTCTCTAAAGTTTGAACTTTTAAAAGTGTTAAACAAGAGAGCAGGGCTCTGAGTTCTGAAAATAAAACTGTGAAGATGAAAATCATCTAAGGATCAAAGGTCCTATTTATAGGCATCAAATGCCCTTTCAACTTCCAAGAGTTGCCGCGATGGTTGGAATTCTGCCACCGCTGCGCTCACGTTTGGAAGGACACGTAAGCGCAACGGTGGGGGGTATTTGTTTACCCCAATCAGAGCAAAGCTCTGTTCAAATTCCAAGGCGGGAAACGAAGCAACGCTTCTGTTTCCCCCAATCAGAGCAAAGCTCTGTATTGAAAATTAAAATTCAAATAAATGAAGCAACGCTTCAGATTCTTTGCGCTGCGCGCAACGCGCCACGTGTCAAAAGCTGATACAATAGCGCAGCGTCCGAGACAGCGCACCCAATCAGAGCAAAGCTCTATTTAAACTAAAATTAAAGGAAGCAAAGCTTCAGTTGCGCAAGCGTTGCGCGACACGTGTCAGCGCAGTCGCTTTTGCGCAAGCGCTGCGCTGCGCGACACGTGTCAGCGCAGTTGCGCAATCGCAGCAGCGCTACGCTCTACGCTGCGCGACACGTGTCAGCGCAGTTGCGCAATCGCAGCAGCGCTGCGTGACACGTGTCAGCGCAGCTGCGCAAGCACAGCTGCACGACACGTGTCAGCGCAGATGCGCAAGCTGCGCTGTGCACTGCACGACACGTGTCAGCGCAGATGCGCAAGCACAGCCGCGCTGCGCTGTGCGCTGCGTGACACGTGTCACGCTCTGGAGCATTTGCACCAAACAGAATTAAAATTCTAAGAAATCTTTCTGTTCTTGTTAAAACAAGAAGATTTTCTTCTGTAAAACAGAAGCCCTTGGATCAAAGATCCAACGGTGGGGAAAATTCCCCAAATCACTTAGAGAAAGATCTCTTTAACAAATTTAACTAATTTCTGGGCACTATAAAAAGGACCCTAGACCTCAATTCAAAGGGATGAATATTTTGTGAGAAATTAAACAGAGAGAAAGCTCTGAAGAATTGGAGAGAAATCCTCAAGAACAAAAAAGGTAAAAAGCCTTTAGAAAAAGAGAAAATTCTCTTGTGAACAGATCATCGATCTAAAAACAAGATCAAGGACCTTAAATAAAAAACAAATAAAAACAGTGCTTTGCACTTTTTATGAACCTTTGGTTCTCTGAGATAAGAAAAACAAGAGATACTTGTTTTCTTTGATCTAAATTAGATCAAGAAAGCAAACAGTGCTTTGCACTTCTGATTATGAACCATTGGTTCTAGAATCTAAAGGATTCTCAAATTTATAGTGCCTTGCACTTGGAGATCTGCACTGTTGCGCTCCTAGGTTGGCGCAAGCCACTTGAGAGCGCCACGTGTCAGCATCTGAACCATTTGCGCTATGCGCTTTGAGATAGAGCTTTGCTCTCTGTAATTGGCGCAACTCACCAGAGTGCGTCACGTGTCAGCAGCGCATTGCGCCAGCGCGACACGTGTCAATACTACAAGCGCTTGCGCTCTCTGATTGGCGCAAAGTGCCTGATAAATGCAAGGCATTTCCTAAAGGGCCAGGCCCAAATTAAAAAACCAAGCAGGCCTAATTAAATAGATGCTCTGCATCATTTATAAAAGGGCAGAGCCCAACCAAAATAAAGAAAGATAATGCAGTGAAGGGGCAAGGCCCTAGCATAGGTCCAATAGGCCAAAGATAAAAGAATATTGAAACTGGACTTAGCCCAGTCGTGGCTATAAGTCCTCAAATTAAATTGACTGGGCACGGCTGTTCCCTAAATCAATTTACATCCAGTTCGAGGGTACATCTCCGAACTCCTCTGACAGTTCTCGTTGTAATCCTTCAACGACGTCAGAGAGGTGACGGGTCCCAACGACCACACATGAATATGGACCACCACGTCCTTAAACTGGCGATAGACCACCACGTCCCTAAACTGGAACATGGACCACCACGTCCCTAAACTGGAACAATAGAGCCTCCAAACGCTCTTTTGCCGGATCTAAACGATCCCGTTTAAGTTGATCTTAGCCCCAAATACGGCTAACGTATCCTTAAACATTTAAATGGACTATAAAACTTCAAATTAACTTTGGTCCTAGGGTACATCTCTGAACTCCTCTGACACCTATCGTTGTAATCCTTCAACGACGTCAGAGAGGTGACGGGTCCCGACAGCCATACATTAAATGGATCACCACGTTAAGTCGATCTTAGTCCTAAACGGGACTAACGTATCCTTAACGAACGTTTAAGTTGATCTTAGCCTCAATACGGCTAACGTATCCTTAAACTAAAAACACCAAACCCAAATCTAAGTAAATAAGGATTTGGATTAATCCACGTCCTACGGGCGACGGCATTACTCAGTCTCCGTATAGAATCCACGGGCAACCACAAACAAAACAAACACACACGACACGAAGTGAAATTCTGGAGAAGGAGAAAGTTGTTACCGCGATGCGGTAGCGTAATTAACTGTAGGGGCTTGCGTCTGCAGGGAAGAGCGTCCCCACAATCAAAAACCCCTCAAGCGAGGGGGAATCTGACGAAGTCTGCTATATCGGCCGCATCCGTCTAAACCTCCGATACACGGTGCCATAAATCAACTTGGCATCTTCGGAGAAGTGGACGGATAAAACCAAATAGCATCTGCCCCGAATCTCAGCGTCAGGACATCGCAGTCTTGTGCGCTGTCTTTCGGAGGGGAACAACACCGAAGAGGAATCGCCACTGAAAGAGAAACTGGGTAAGGTCTATTCCTTCAAAAGGGACAAAGTCCATAAGATATTCAAGGACGCCCTAAGAAACGGTCTATAACTGTCAGAATCAAAAAGACTGCAAGAAGCGAATATGACCGACAACCCAAAAAATTGCCCCTATCACAGAGTGATAAGTCATGCCATTAGGGACTGCTTCGTCTTTAAAGATTGGGTCGAAAAGCAATACAAGACGGGAGAAATAGAACCGTCTAAAGGCGTGTTAGCAAACAGTCAAGCTACGACCGCCGATTTCATACAAATGGAGACCGAAGCCTTTCGGGAACCTGATTCTCTCAGACATGTGCCATTATCTGAAAAGGGCGAACCAAAGACTGATCGGCCTCAAGGACCGGCATCAGTAAAGGCACATACTCCAATGGAGAGAAAGAAGAAGGTATACTCCTTCAGGAGGGATGAAGTCCACAAAATATTCGTGAACGCCTTGAACAACGGTCAGCAGCTGTCTGTTCCAAAGAGGCCACATGAAATGAACATGACCGGAAACCCCATATACTGCCCATATCATAGAATGGTGAGTTATACCATTGAAGACTGCTATGTTTTCAAAGACTGGGTGGAGAACCAATAGAAACTTGGGAAAGCCTTACAGTCGTCATATGTACCGACAAGCCACAGAGCTACGGTCATCAACATAACTCCGCCAAGATCAAAGTTCGAGGAGCCGGGATAAGCAAACTGACCACCACGTCGTTAAACTGGGAACGATGGACCACCACGTTGTTAAACTGGGAACAACCGACCACTATGTCATTAAACTGAGAATAATCGACCTCTAAGTCGTTAAACTGGGGATGTAAATAAAAAAAAGTGTGAAAAAAAGAAAAGAAAAGCCGAAATGATGGGGCAACTTGCAATAAAAATCAGTGAGTAAAATAAAGATGAAAAATAAAGCCGAAATGATAGGGCAACCGCGAATAAAAGCCGAAATGATAGAGCAATCACGACCTTCGCGATAAGAAAAGCTGAAATAATAAAGCAATCACGGTAAAAACAAAAACAAAAAAACAAAAAAAACGGCGAATGATGAGTCACTCCTGGTACCATGCTCCAGCGCAGCGATACAGACGCCAACCAAATTTTCAAATCCCTGGATATCCCAATGGCGAAAAAAAGAAAAGAAAAACCGAAATGATGGGGCAACTTGCAATAAAAATCAGTGAGTAAAATAAAGATGAAAAATAAAGCCGAAATGATAGGGCAACCGCGAATAAAAGCCGAAATGATAGAGCAATCGCGATCTTCGCAATAAGAAAAGCTGAAATGATAAAGCAATCACGGTAAAAACAAAAACAAAAAAACAAACAAACGGCGAATGATGAGTCACTCCTGGTACCATGCTCCAGCGCAACGATACAGACGCCAACCAAATTTTCAAATCCCTGGATGTCCCAATGGCGAATGATGAGTCGCTCCTGGCACCATATTCCAGTACAGCGATGCAGACGCCAACCAAATTCAAATTTTCAAATCCCTGGATGTCCCAACGGCGAATGATAAGTTGCTCCTGATACCATATTCCAGTGCACCGATGCAGACGCCAACCAGAATCCGATTTTCCAAAATTCCCCCAGCCCTACGGCCAGTCCCCAAGTTGACTACCATATACAATCCACGGGCTCAAATAATTCTCATCATACCCATGCTCCACCGCAATCACCAGTCACGTGGCTGGTCTCCGCCCTTGGAATTATGCTCCATTTGGGAAGACCCACTCATGTGTCATCGCGATACATGAGGAGAACAAACTTACGAGATCCTCTCGACTCGTAAAAAAACACATTCGTGGGATCCTTACGACCCACAAAGGAAAAATACACTTGGGAGTCCCCATGACTCCTAAGGAGAAAGTACGTCTTCGAGATCCTTTCGACTCGTAGGGAGAATACTTTATGGGACCCTTACGGTTCATAAAATTGAAAAGCCTTAGGTGATAGGGATCTAAACCTGTCTCCTAAGCCATCGCTCCCCAACAGGGAAAGGCAAATGATGAATTGCTCCTGGCACATGTGCTTCGGTGTTAGCAACGCTGATGCCTACCCTAACCCCAAAATTCCAAACTCCAATCCAATAGACCCCCAAGTTTTTAAACTGAGAACAGATGACCTCTAAGTCGTTAAAATGGGAACAGATGACCTCTAAGTCGTTAAACTGGGCACAATAGACCCCTAAGTTTTTAGACTGGGAACAGATGACCCCTAAGTCGTTAAACAGGAAACGAGGGAGATCCCCTCACGGCGAATGATGGGTCGCTCCTGGTACTATATTCCAGTGCAGCGATGCAGACGCCAACAAAGTCCCAAAATTCTTCCGGCCCTACGGTCTAGATCATACATCCTGCAAAACCGTATACGATCCACGGGCGTAAAACGATCCCAATCTCTCCCAAGTCCTACCGGCGAGACCACATTCAAAGTCCCACCAGCGATGAAGATTAAAAAAAAAGATATGTTCACAAGCAAAATGGGCACGGATGAAAACCCGAAAGGGCTCCGTGAGTAAAAACAGCAGGACTGCCCACGAGTTTGTGAAAACCTGAAAGGGCGCAAACTCGTGAAAAAGAGATGAAATGCACTCGCAAAGTCCTCTCGATTTTGTGAGGAGAAAATTCCCGCGTGAGATTCTTACGACTCACAAAGAAAAAACACACTTAGGAGTCCCCACAACTCCTAAGGAGAAATTACACCTACGAGATCATTTCGACTTGTAGGGAGAAAATACTTTTATGGGACCCTTACGGCTCTTAAAATTGAAAAGTCTTAGGTGATAGGGACCTAAACCCGTCTCCTAAGCCATCGCTCCCCAACGGGCAAGGGCAAATGATGATTCGATCCTGGTACCATATTCCAGTGTAAGCGGCGATGATGCCAAACCAAAACCAAAATCCCCAAATCCTCCCGAGGCAAATGATGAGTTGCTCCTGGTATTATTCCAGTGCAGCAATGCAGATGCCAAACCAAAACCAAAATCCCCAGATACTCCCGGGGAAAATGATGAGTTGCTCCTGGCATTATTCCAGTCAGTGACAAGTCGAACAGCCAGCGACACTCCGTTCTGGGGACAAGTCGACCAACGACACTCCGTGCCGGGGACAAGTCGAACAGCCAGCGACACTCCGTGCAGGGGACAAGTCGCTCAGTGACACTCCGTGCCGGGGATAAGTCGAATAGCCAGCGACACTCCGTGCCGGGGATAAGTCGAACAGCCAGCGACACTCCGTGCCGGGGATAAGTTGAACAGCCAGTGACACTCCGTGTCGGGGACAAGTCGACATGCGACACTCCGTGCCGGGGACAAGTCGACCAACGACACTCCGTGCCGGGGATAAGTCGAACAGCCAGCAACACTCTGTAACGGGGACACGTCAAGCAGACACTCCGTCTCGGGGACACGTAAACCAGCAGATATTCCGCCTCGGGGACACGTCAACCAGCAGACACTCCGTCTCGGGAACACGTCAAGCAGACACTCCGCCTTGGGGAAACATCGACCGCCGACACTCCGTAACGGGGAAACGTCAAGCAGACACTCCGTGCCGGGGGCATGTCGACTACAGGCACTCCGTCTAGGGGAAACCTCGACCAGCGACACTCCGTGCCAGGGGTACGTCAACCAAATCACCCCGAGCCAGGGAAAAGTCTACCACGGACACTCCGTCTCGGAGACGCGTCAAGTGTCGACCGTCAATGTCGTAAAAAGGGCAGTGCAGGCTTCCTACAAAGCGGGAACTAGATCACTCCGGGCCAGGAAAATGTCTACCACGGACACTCCGTCTCGAAAACGTGTCAAGCGTCGACCGTCCATGTCGTAAAAAGGGCAGTGCAGGCTTCCTACAAAGCAGAAATCAGATCACTCCGGGCCAGGGAAACATCTACCACGGACACTCCATCTCGGAAACGCGTCAAGCATCGACCGTCCATGTCGTAAAAAGGGCAGTGCAGGCTTCCTACAAAGTGGAAACCAGATCACTCCGGGTCAGGGAAAAGTCTACCACAGACACTCCGTTTCGGAGACGCGTCAAGCGTCGACCGTCCATGTCGTAAAAAGGGCAGTGCAGGCTTCCTACAAAGCGGGAACCAGATCACTCCGGGCCAGGGAGAAACCCTATCTTCAGTATGTAAAGATATGGGGATGTCCAGCTTTTGTTAAAAAGCAGCATGTGGACAAGCTCAAGGTAAGATAGTGAAATGTCAGTTTGTGGGATATCCAAAGAACTCCAAGGGGTATCTATTCTATTACGCAGAAGAACAAAAGGTTTTTTTTCTCGTAATGCCCATTTTCTAGAATATCAGTTTTTAGAAAAGGAAACAAGTGGGAGCGAAATAGAACTGGATGAAATTCCAGAACTACAAACTACTACTGAAAGTTTGGTAGAACCAGTAGTTCAAGAAGAACAGGACATTCCCGCACCCCTCCACAGGAGTAGTAAGCCGTCTCATCTGCCTGAGAGATACTACGGTTTTCTCATAGATGGGGATAGAGAGAATTGCATCATTGATGATGATGAACCTACTAGCTTTCAACAGGCCATCCAGAGCGGCGACTCGGTACGATGGCTAGATACAATGCGGACCGAAATGGAGTCCATGTACACCAACAAAGTATGGACTTTGGACTTTGCTCCAAATGGGGTAAAACCCATAGGATGCAAATGGATCTTCAAGAAAAAGATTGGTGTAGATGGACAGGTGAAAACCTATAAGGCTAGACTTGTTGCAAAGGGTTTTCGTCAAAGACCTGGTTTGGACTATGACGAAACTTTTTCTCCAGTAGCTATGCTCAAATCCATTCGGGTCCTTCTTGCTATTGCTGCCTTCCATGATTATGAAATCTGGCAGATGGACGTAAAGACGGCTTTTCTGAATGGTAATTTAGAAGAGTGCGTCTATATGGATCAGCCAGAAGGTTTCAATCAGAGTGGGAGCAGCGGTAAAGTATGCAAGTTGCTTAAGTCCATTTATGGACTAAAGCAAGCATCGTGGAGTTGGAACATCTGTTTTGATGAAACAGTCAAAGAATATGACTTTATCAAAAATCCAGATGAACCATGTATATATAGTAAAGTTGTAGCCAGAAGTGTCGTATTCCTCGTCTTGTACGTGGATGACATTCTATTGATGGGAAATGACATTCCTATGCTACAATCTGTCAAAGGATTCTTGTCACACAGGTTCTCCATGAAAGACCTGGGTGATACCTCTTACATTCTGGGGATCCGGATCTATCGTGATAGATCCAAGAGGATGTTGGGACTTTCGCAGTCCAGGTATATCAACACTATACTGAAAAGATTCAGTATGGAAGATTCTAAGCGCGGTAATCTACCGGCTTGTCACGGAATCACCCTCTCCAAAAAGATGTCTCCCAAGACTGATTTGGAAAGGGAACACATGTCTATTATACCCTACGCTTTTGCAGTTGGCTCTATAATGTATGCGATGTTGTGCACCAGACCAGATGTAGCTTACGCACTGAGCGTGGTAAGTCGGTATCAGTCAGACCCAGGGGAGAATCACTGGATAGCAGTAAAGAACATTCTCAAGTACTTGAGAAGGACTAAGGAGGTGTTCTTGGTTTACGGCGGAAAAGACCTCAAGTTAGAGGCCTTTGCTGATTCCGGCTTCCAGAGTGATAAGGACGATTCCAAGTCCATGTCGAGTTATGTCTTTACCCTCAATGAAGGGGCGGTGTGCTGGAAGAGTTCCAAGCAGGACACCGTTGCTGACTCGACGATGGAAGCGGAGTATATTGCTGCTTGCGATGCCACAAAAGAAGCGGTCTGGATGAAGAAGTTCCTAACAGAACTTCAGGTGGTTCCTACCATAGTTGATTCAATACCTCTGTATTGCGACAACAACGGAGCTATAGCTTTAGCGAAGGAACTAAGGTCCCATCAGAAGTCCAGACACATCTTAAGGCGGTATCACCTGATCAGAGAGATTATTGATCGTCGGGAGATCGAGGTTCGGAGAGTTGCTACTGAAGAGAACATTGCTGATCCATTCACGAAGGCCCTACCTCAGATTCAGTTCGAGAGGCTACTCGAGATCATCGGTCTTCGATACGCCAGTACATGGCTCTAGTGCAAGTGGGAGATTGTTAGTGTATATGCCCTAGGGGCCATTATTGTATCATACTAGTTTGTATATTACTTAATGGAAGCTTGGGATATTCACATGTATATAACAGTCTTGGTAAACATGGTAGTATACTACTTGGTTTTTCTATCTTGATATGTGGGTATACGTATTGATAGA
The DNA here is from genome assembly GCA_030015575.1 of Agapanthus africanus. Classification (NCBI taxonomy): domain Eukaryota; kingdom Viridiplantae; phylum Streptophyta; class Magnoliopsida; order Asparagales; family Amaryllidaceae; genus Agapanthus; species Agapanthus africanus. Next base: position 892,514,829 of record JASDDO010000024.1, read on the forward strand.
GCTCTTAGGATCTTGCTTGACTACCAGCGTTGTGATGACAGTCACACTAGTGGGGCTGGGTAGTCTACAAGCACATCCTTTTTCAGGTCCCTAGTCGTTGTATTATCGAGACAGAGCATCGATACTCCGGAGTAGACTAGTGTGTACGCTTATCATCCCAGTTGGGGAGATGGTCTGTCCCACAGCCGTCAGTACGTCGTACTGGAGATAGTATACAGGTGCTCGTTGGGTTACGGGTACACCGGACAGGACTCGCAGGGAACTGTTGGTTGGTTTTATACCGGTCGTCAGTTAACAGTTCCCAGGTGACATGAGTACAGCATAGTCCGCAGACTTGACACTGCTACTTCGCCTCGAGTGTGTCCCACTGTTCTTAGATTGCTACCCTACCACAGCTCAAAGGAGTCGTGCAAACAGGTAGCAGTTGGGTGCAGTCCCGAGCACTTGGAGGCAGTGGCAGTTAGACAGGATTCGTCTCTCCCGGTATTGGGAGTTGATATCACGCTGTGTCAGAGAGCCATTACGCAAAGTCCCTGGCCAGGGTAAGCGAGATTTACTGATAGGTTCCAGTAGTTTCTCAGGGTGTAATGGGCTACGCTCCGACACGACTTATACCGCTATTAGGGGACTGACGCTTGCCGCCCCCTAGGCCCGATATGCGATAGTCTTAGACGAACAGACCGGACTGTACGGAGATTGTCACATCAGGCTCAGTAGGAGTTCGGATGGGTTTCCTCATCGGCCTTCTTATCGACATCTACCTGGGGACCGTTACGTACAGCTAGTGCCGCTTGCGGTCTGTGGTTAAACCCACTGCCAGCGTAGTAGTCGAGTCATTAGAGTCCCACACAGAGAGTTTCCCTGCTCCAGGAGAAACGATATAGAAGTCGTATGGTTTTACGACAAGGGTTCGGACGCATACGTGTGTTTACGCACGTACGACTTTCGGACAGTTTTTACTAGTCGGCTTTGGTTTAAGCCAGATTCTAGTATCGGAATATTGGATTTATACAGTCTAAAGTTTTTCCATGTTTTCACGGATAGGAGGGGCATTCTCGTAATTTCACGAGAAGCTTCTAGAAGATGGTGACTTGGGGGTTTAGGTGGTATATGCATTTAATGAGATTAGTGGCTCATTTGTGTGATTCATCCATGTCATTAATGCATCATAAATGCTTAATGACTCATGGAGATGAATCACCCATTTGTATTTATGAAGCATGGTTGTTAAATCCTATTTTCTATTTATTGGATAAATGATAATGCTTCATATATTTCATGATAGATCATTATCTCATTCTCATTCTCATGCTCACATTCTCTCTCCTCAAGCTCTCTCTCTCTTCAAATCCTAATCCTCCCCTCTCATATGTTGAGATCAAGGATTAGAATAGACTAATCACTCCATAATCCAACTCTATATCACCTAGGTTACTTAGATTAGCACTTTAAGAAACCTAGTTACCTCTAGTTTGAGGTGAAGCTTGAAGTATAGCTCTCGGGTGGATCGTCTACTACTTGGAGAAGGCCGAGGAGGAGGTGGAGAACGAAAAGACGAAGGACACGGTTCATTAGGTATAATCACTTCACATAGTAGTTTAGAACTCCTATGTTTATTGTTAGTTATCGTTTAGCAACAATTCTTGCGGTTAGTCGATGTTATAGCAAAGAACAAGATCGTTTTTCATATTTCCGCCTCCCCGCAAGTCGTGGGGTATTATACATCGACTTACACGACCCACATATGTGGTGTGCATTTATTGATGGGGGCACTTTGTTGAGGTCGAAAATTGTACCCCGGTTGACCAAGTCAAAGTCAAGGTCAACCCCAAGCCAGGTGGCCCAAGCCCAGATCAAGTGGGCTCATGCCCGAGTCGAGCCCGAACATGAAGCGGCCGGCCTCTGCCATGCTGAAATAAAAATCATGTAATAAATAATTTTGATGTAATTTTTTATGCATGAATGTAAGCAAAATGGGCATAAAACCAAATTTTTGTAAAGCCCATGGCTTATGTGCAAAAGAAATGAGCACATGAGGCATGGGATGGGCAAAATGCCATTTTGTAAAGCCCAAGGGGGTATGTATAAATTTGTAAGCCTATAAAAAAGCAACATGATGATGAAATGAAGACAATAATTCATTCTCTCAGACTCTAGGGTTTGTGCCTCCTTCTCCTCTTTGCTCAAGGTTCTAAAACTTTTTCCTCTTTTGAATTAAATGAAGAGTTTTACTCTTCCTTCTCCAAAAATAAATATTTTTTCAGCATAAAACCCATAAAGGGGAGCTCAGATCTTCTATTAGATCTCAAAAGGGGGAGATTTTGAATCTCACCCCCTTTTTCCTCCAAGATCCGGCCAATAAAGAGGAGGAAGAAGGATACCCATCTCCGAAAATCCTATTTTGGAAAAGATCTAAGGCTCAAGGGAAGATCCCAGGCTCAAGTGAGAAGAACCTCTGAAGATTTTTAGGGAGTTCAACTCTAAGACCCAAATTCTCAAAAAAGTTTAACTTCTAATCCAGATCTTTTGGAGCTTAACTCCACCCAAAATTCTCTTTTGGAGTTTAACTCCTATTTCTGGGGGTAAAAACCCTTTCCTTTCGCTAGCGCTCAGCGCTCAAGCGCCCACGTGCCGGGCACATGAGGCGCTAGCGCTCGAATGCCCACGTGCCGGGCACGTGAGGCGCTAGCGCCAAAAGCGCTAGCACAGGCCTCCAAGCGCTAGCGCCAGTGTCCAGCGTCAGCGCCCAGCGCCAGCGTGCTAGGCACCTGAGGCGCTAGCGCTCACACATCCTTTGGACGCCATTTTCCCCTCATTTTATATATACATTCCACACTAAAAATACCTCCCCCGTTAGAAAAAATTTCTAACGGGACGCTGCCCTGCATCCCGCAAGGGGGCTGCTAGCCCCCTAGACCCCCGGCCCGCTATCCGGGTAGCAGGACCCCCTTAAAAACTCTGCGGGACTCCCGATATATCCAAAACCCCTTCAAAACAAAAACACTGCACATTGAGTTCGTATGACCTGTCTGACCCGTCAATCAGAGGTTTTCTCGCTCTAAAGGCGAGAGGTAATTAACGGCAGCTTAGTCCGTGGCTTCCGGAGATTCGGATCCCCACAATCAATAAACCCCCGCCTATCCTAGGCAGGGGGAATCTGTAATGCGCCTGACAAGCGCGTGCGTATTCCCATCTCAATGGGGTGACAAGAAACACCCTACAAGATGAAGATTATCTATTGTATATTTATTAAATTATTTACTGACCCAGCAATAAAAATGCCATCATTTAGTAATTATCTTTTTTTATTGGTTTTACGTGTATTATACGTATATTACGTATTAGGGTTTTATCTTGTAGGCTATATAGAAATGCATATTGTACATTGTATTTTGATCAATCGTTAATAATGTTTTTCCTCTCTCAAATTCAATGGTTTCTAACATGGTATCGGAGCTTACCCTACCATTGATTGCTGGCGTCATCGTTGATTGATCCTTTTCACCACCTCGTCTCCTCGATCGCCACATCTCCCATCGTCGAATCACTCTCTATCTGATGACTCCGACACCACGGTTGATCTATTTCCACTTCTCTTCTTATTCGAACCTAATTTTCTCTTTCTTACTCTTCGTTTCTTATTTATTTACCACAATATGATGCTCCACATCAAAATCACCATCGCCGTTTTCATCTTTCGCAACTTTCATCAGCGATTTCTAGATCCTCTCAATAATATCAAGACATCTCCCCACCGTCGAAGTCACCTCCATCACTGATCTAAAGATCACCATCGAAGTCACCATCTCTACAACCGATCTCGTCGAAGCTACCTTCTCCTAAAAAAAATAAAAAATAAAAAACTTCAAGGTGATATAATCTTCGTTAATATCGTCGTGTTTTATATCTTTCGCTGCTTCTACTTCTATTTGGATAATACCATCTGCTTCTTTTCTCTTCTTTTTGTACTACTTTTTCTTCTCTATGTGTAATGTTGTCTTCTCGATTTTCTTCTTCTCTTTCCTTCAGTGTTTCTATTCCTATATTGATGACGCCGTCTCTTATATCTTTTTTTTTTCTACTTCTTCATCTATGTCTATTTCTTTATGGTTACAATCGCCTTCTCCTTTTAGCGGTTCTTCTTCTTCATTTACTTCTATATAGACCGTGTCATCTATTTTTTATTCGTCTTTCTCTTTTATAACCACAGCGTGGGCAATTGCTTCACTTTGCTCTTCAAATTTTTCTATTTTGTTGGTGATATCATTTCCCTCTTTTTCTTCTTCTATCTCAATATGGTCAATGTTCTCTCCTCCTCTTCCTTCCTCTTTTACTACTTCTAATTTGGTATGAGCGATGACGTTTATTTCTCTTTTGTCTTCATCTTTTTTCTATGTTAACTATTCTACTTTTTGTTGTGATTTTATTTTTATCCTTCTTCTTCTTCTTTTTCCCATTTGGTCTAATTTTATCTTGATCTCTTGATCTTTGATATAACTTCTTCTTGGTTTTTTTTCCTTATTTTCTTTATAGGATGTCTTCTTAATCTTTTTATCATTTTTATTCTTTTGCGGAACTTCTTCTTGGTTGTTTGATCATTTTTATTCCTCCGTGGAACTTCTTCTTAATCTTTTGATCATTTTTATTCTTTTGTGAAAGCTCTTCTTGATCTTGACTCAATACCATATCAAGTCCAAGCAGCTATTTTTTTTAGGACGTTTTCTAACAGCATGATCTTCTTCTTTTAAGCATTTCTAGTGAAAGAGACTGCAGGTTATTTGGTCCACCCTGCAATCCGCGAAAGAGGCCAAAGGGTATTAGTCCGCTATACTCGATACTTTAGATATGTTGTTCTTCTCCGTCGTTCTACACGTTACATATTTTGGTTCAAGATATTATCCAAACTCTCGGTTATCCACCATGAGTTTGAGAGAGACGGTTAGATTATGAGATATTTGAATATAACTGTATTAAATAATATGGACATTTACGCTGTTTCTTGGGGATCGAAATTGCTTGCTCTCCCCATGGCTGTCTTATGTCACGGCAGAAGTATATTTTCTGATTTTCTTGCACGAGCCACGGTTGACGATTATACTATTACTGACAGTATTCTTACAGTCACATCGATAGAATTCCATCTAAAGCGGCTATATTCTGTCACAACAGAAGTACATTTCTGATCTTCTTGCACGAGCCACGGTTGACATTCTACTATTACTAACAGTACTTTTACAGCTACGCCGATGACTTCATCTAAAACTTCATCAAGCAAATAGAGTGACCTTACCTACATTCATGCCACGATGTTCTCGGTTTATGATGCACCGTAAGTTTGAGGGGTTTACGTGTATTATACGTATATTACGTATTAGGGTTTCATTTTGTGTGCTATATATAGAGAGGCATATTGTACATTATATTTTGATCAATCGTTAATAATATTTTTCCTCTCAAATTCAGTGGTTTCTACCAAACGTGCGGTTCTAAGTTTTTCCAAATAGAGCATGCCATAGTGTAATCTAATTATTATACCAAAATAGAAGTATCATATTTTTTCATAAATAGTAAATTTTTTTCTGTAGATCAAGAAAATCGAACTTGCAACCTATCATATTGAAAAAGAAATTGTTACCGCTAATTCCAGTTGGTCCTTCATAAATAGCAGCCAATACTATTGAAGGTGAGAAAAAGACTAATTTGAGAAGAGGGAAAATAATTCTATTTTGGTGTTGATGGGGCCCAGAAACAGTTTCTGTTACAGGCATGCTTAAATTAATTGACTATATGAACAGCCTTGTGAAAAATAAATTTATATCCATTAACAGTATAAATTATATAAAGCAGTGGATAAATGAAGATTATCTATTGTATATTTATTAAATATATTTACTAACCTAGCAATAACATGCCCGACGGCCATCCACCCGATTTGTCTCTCCGTGCAGGTTTGCCGCAATGGTCAATGGAGCCATCTCCAGTCACCATCTCTTCCTCGATCTCATTATGGCTCACTCGATTTTTCAAAAAATAATAAGAAAAACATACAAATGCAGAGATCAATATTTTTTTTAGTAAATAAAAGTAAAGCCTAGATAGTTATAGCCTTTCCCAGAGCATCATTGAAGTAGATTATATCAAAGGCAGCAACGGTGGCTACGACAAGAAATTATATTTTCAACAAACAGTGATTATAAAAATTCTACAAAACCGTACAAAAACGAAGTTCATAGCAATAAGCTAAGGCCCAAAATATAAAAAATGACAATTTCTTTTAGTGTTTAGAGAATCACAAAGGACTATTTGCTTATTTCCCCAACTTATGTCTTTTTCTTTCATAACCAATCAAGTACCATTTACCTATTTTCCATCCGTGATGGATGAAAATTGTTTTAGAAATCTACCCTACGACAACATGTTTTGAAAAAAGCAATGGCAAAAGCCTCTAGATTTAGTAGAGAGTTATTTTTTTATATAAAAAAATATGAAACAATCGTCAAGATACAAACAATCAAAGAACGGACGAATATTATTATTTAGTTACGTCGGGGCTATAACGAGCCGCTACAGTAACGATAGACGAATACTCTTCAAGATTGTCCATGGAAAGGATGGAGATAAAGAGGTAGGGATGCGCGGGGGCGGAGGGATTTAATGTAGGATCAGAAAAGGAATGCAGGTGTGCAAGTGTTGAAAGAAGATTGGGGTGGCTTTTAGTTTGCCACTTCTCAAAAAAGATTGTTCTTTCAATCCTTTGACAATTTTTTTTGGGAATGTGATAAAAGACAAAAACCATGCATGGTTTCATCCAGGTGCTCATATTTTGGGTTAGAGAGATTAATTAAAATCATCATTACTTGCCTAAAGTCTTCATCAACCCAATGCATCTTGTATTTTCTCATTCCCTTGCCTAAAATTTTAGAAGTTCTTTTTCACATGAAGCATTCCTAGGGCCAAAACTCTTCAAATTTTAATCACTGTACAGTTGTATCACACCAATTTTGCCACAGGTCCATAACAGTCAAAAATTAAACATTAAATTTCTATATGAATTGCTGAAGGAAAGAGAAGGATCGATATTTAAGGATCAAGAATCCGACGACATGAATTAGGTTATCGGTAAGTAATTAAAAGTTAACCTTCTGTTTATATTGAAATGTCTTATTCAGTCCTTATTTTTTTGAGTTGTAAAGAATAGAATTTCGTTAATTCACCGAGGTGATTTGATAAGCTCTATAAGCTGTTTTTTGGGGTGGAAATAAGTGGCATTAATCGCAGTCCTTGGTATAAACTTACCATACTCATAAAAAAATTTATTTATCGACACAAAAGAACAAAATATAACCTCTAATTTACCACTCTTTGAATAACCAAAGGAGGAAATAAAAAAGAAAGAAAAGGAAAGGAAAAAAAATGAGGTATATGGAGCTACAAAGACTAATTAAGAAAGTTATTCGCAGTTGTGCCAGCAGAAAACATTGTCTAGGCAATGCGGAAAATCTTCATATATGCATCGGTGGATTTGAATATAATGATCTACGGTGAGGAAGAACTAGAATATTTGTGATTTATGCGATAATGTCAAGAGACAATTAAATCAAACTTAAACCACCACAATATAATTGTCGTTTTGGATGCAAAGGGGTTTAGTTTATATTAATTTATCTTCACGGGCACAGAAAATAGAACACTAAATATTTTTTTAATTACTTCTATCAACCTCGTATGTATCCCATAGAAGACGGGAGCATCGTAGCTTTTGAATATTATATTGTGCCCTATATGGGTCCATCTTGATTCTCTCTTCGATAAATATGCGAATGAAGTTGAGATAGAATACATAAATATTTTTTATTTCTTAAGAACTTGTTTCAACTATATTTAACCATTTCTTGAGCGTGAATGAGATTTACATAGAATGAGATCTTTTACATGACCTTTTCAAATGGTTAAGGTTTGAAGCGGGACATGTTTAATCTAGTTGGTTTATGTCTGCCCCAATAGTATATCCGAATAATTATTAAATGCGTAAGTTTTTCATGTCCAATATAAGCTGGACCCTAAAACCTAAAATCATTTCCTCAAAATTTTCCGTTCTTTCTCCTTCCTTCTGCTTTCTTTCCTTTAAGCACCCAGTATTCAACTATTCAAGTGTGGTTGGGATAATTAAGTTTTGATGTAAATGTGTGTGGCCCAACTTCCTCTTTCTTTCATCATTATTTGAAATTTATTTAGGAGAATTGAAATAGGCTTGATTTAAAATGACCCATTTAAAGAAAAATCATATGAAAAATAAGAAATGAGTCTCAAAACCGTAACGCTTAGTTTGGCAACACAGTTTTGAACCATGGTTTCGTTTAGTTTAAAGGAAGCCAAAAATTATAATCTTACATATCATGGTTTCAAAAAATAAGATTTCACCTTTAGTTCAGAGAAACATGGATATTCTAGTCATGAGAAAGGATTTCTCTGATACATTAGTTTAAAAGTTAACTTTTTACTTCTTTTTTGATGATGAACATTGTCTATCTTGATGGTCTGAATATACACAATCATTCCTTCGTGATTTTGATATATTTTAACCATTGAGTTATGAAAAATGTTTTATCATCGATAAACCCTTAAATTTGCAACACTCCTGTACGAGCAAAAAAATTATCAACGGTGCATAACTTAGAACATGAGTTTTCAAGATGAACGGTGACCAATCATAAAAACAGTTACCTAAAATTGAATTTTTGGTAAATATAGGAGAAAAACCCTCCCTTACAACCAAAATACCCACATTTCTCGATAAAATATTGGAAATTTGAAACTGGTCCATCGTCGCGCAGCAGCGGCGCAGACATCTCCAAGGAGGCGCTATGAACCGTGCCCTAACCCTAACCCTATCCCTTGGGCCATCATCATCATCACCATCACCACCGTCTTCGTCTCCTCTCCTCTCTCTTGCTCGCTATCTCTCCTTGCGCGTTTGCTTCGAGTCTCCAGTCGCCGCTGAGACCTCAGAGACCGGCCTCTATGGCATCCCGCTTCTCAGGACTGCCAAAGGCTTTCGTAGGTTCGTCGATGAAGCAATCGAGAGGTAACGATTTCTTAAAATTTTCATCTTTTTGATGTTTCCGCGATTTTTTTTATGTTTGTAGATGCTTAGATTTCTGTGGTTTCAGATCAGGAGAGCTTGTGTCCTACGTTTCTCAGCTGCCTCCGTCTGCTGAGGTTATCAGGACAATGGATGAGATTTCTAGCACTGTAAGGCCCTCAATTTCCCCATTTTTGATTTTATTTTCGGCTTCTGAGGTTTCAAGAGAGGCCACTAATTTTTGTCGGTTATCTGATAGGTTTGTTCTGTCGTTGATGCGGCAGAGCTCTGCAGGCAGACACATCCAGACAGGTAACTAACGGTTGTTTTCTGCTTTCGAAATTTTCATTTTTAGAAATGCATCTAGTGACATGTATCTTTTGGTTATTCTTGCATTAGAGAATATGTGGAGGAAGCAACTGAGGCATCAATGAGGATTTATGATCATTTACACGTGAGTTGATTTTGCGTTTTGGTTAAATTTTTGTATTATTGCATAGGCTTGTTGGAAACCTGGTATGGTGTGGATGTATTGCTTTTAATCTTTTAGATTTCTAAATTCATTCGGAAAAGCAAAAAATGCTAAGAAAGGTGATATAGAGTCCCAATTAGAATGCCAAATTTGGGAAAATTAAACTGCCATTTGAATTGGATGCTTTCCACAGTAGGCTCGTAATGGCTAAGCTCTTCGTATATATTGAAAATAGAGACTCAGAGACTAGAATACTACTGTTAGGATTTAAGCTCAAAACGCTCAAAACCATATCTGCTGAAAAGTACAAATTGGAGAATCAATATTTAATTCCAAATGTTTGATATGATTTATGTTATCTAAATAATATGATTTATGATATCTAAAATAGCCTAAATAAAATATATATGTAATTATAAGTGTTTTTGTTCCTGCATTGATCATATCCTTACAAAGCCTTTTTATTTGATGTCTTCGGAATCCAGAAATCATTGATCTATCAACTCACAATTAATCACCAGTTGTCTTTAGACCCATGCATAAACATATGCTTATGCTTAATATATCTGAACTCACTTGACTCATCACTTCCGATGGTTATGATGTGGTTGCTTTCAGGAAGTTATTCATCCGATCCTTCTTGTGGTTAATAAATGCTTATTATTTTAAAGTCATCTCCATACCTACCGTGTAGCTGTCTGCTTATTTTAGATTAATAATTGATGAGGTTTTACAGATTGTTGCTTTGGTATGCAACTTCTCAGCTTCACCTGGATCATCATCAAGACTTAATCACTGGGATGTTGAGACCCTCTTCCATGAGTTTGGACACCCTCTTCATTCCCTTCTTTCAAGAACGGTATTCTTTAGTTGCTTCCCTTTTATAGCTTAGAAAATCCATTGAGCAACTCCGATTCACCAATAAATTGACCTTTGTCAGGATTATCAGCACTTCTCAGGCACCAGAGTGGCTCTCGATTTTGCCGAAACCCCTTAAAACCTTTTTGAGTATGTGCTCTTTACTTTTGTTCCAATATTTCTTCATATGATGAATTGTCTTTGCAAAATAATTATGTGACAAATAGGAGGGGAAAAGGGCTCATTTTCAAGGAGAACGCTATGCTATATGAAAAGAATCAAGAGGAAATATTTTTATTGGCTTAATTAATAAAAGAGTTCATACAATCTATATATAGAGAGTTATACATCATTTCTCTTATCTCAACAAATCAACTAACACACAATAACCACTTATACTCATAACTAATATATAATAAGCAATGATATATTCATAACATTCCCCGCAAGCTGGAGCATAGATGTCAATTATGCCAAGTTTGGACAGAAGACGAGTGAAAACCGGCCGAGAAAGAGTTTTGGTAAGAATATCTTCTAGTTAAGTTGTAGAGAAAGCATGCTGGAGTGCAACCACCTTACCTGCCATTTTGTCACGAATGAAGCGACAATCTGTCTCGATATGTTTGGTCCGCTCATGAAAAACTGGATTCAAAACAATGTGAATTGCGGCCTTGTTATCACAGAAGAGTGTAGTTGGAAGAATGGAAGGAACTCCAAGATCTGTTAAAAGGGAAGTAAGCTATACAAACTCAGCAACTGTATATGCCATAAATCTATACTCGGCTTCTACAGAAGAACGAGCAACTGCATTTTAGTTCTTACTTTTCCATGTAACCAAGTTTCTTTCCAAAAAGACACAATAGGCACTTATGGAACACCGATCATCAACGGATCCAGCAAAATCAGCATCCGTAAAGGCGGTGAGCGACAACATAGATGATGGTTTGTAAAGAAGACCCTATCCTGGAGAGCCTTTAATGTATCTGAGAATATACTCAACCATCTTAAGGTGAGAGGTCAAAAGATTCTGCATATATTGACTCATTGTGCTAAGGCAAAGGCAATGTCGGGCCGAGTGACAGTAAGGTAAATAAGCTTACCAACTATGCGTCGATATCGTTCTGGATCAGGTAGTGGAGGATCCGAGAGAGAGCCTAATCGAGATAGCATGACCGAGGAATCCATAAAGGTGTTTGCTGGTTTATATTCCAGAAATCTCATCTCAGATAAATGATCATGTACATACTTGCGCTGAGAGAGCTGCAATCTATCAGAATTCCGTGATACTTCAATCCCAAGAAAATATCTAAGTGGCCCAAGATTCTTTGTATGAAAGTGAAGCCAAATGTTCTTTCACCTTGGAGATGCCAGTAGAATCATTTTCAGTGATGATAATATCATTAACATACACCAATACAATTACCCTGCCTTGAGGACGATAATGTGTAAAAAGAGACATGTCGGCGCGACTATGTTTGAAGCCAATTTGTCGTAAAATCATACTAATTTTTTCAAAATAGTCATGTGGTCTTCAGTTCATATAACGATTTGTGTAGAAGACAAATCATAGGCTTCTCCGGTCGTTCAAAACCAGGATGCTGCTACATATAAATAGTGTCTGAAAGATCCCCATTAAGAAAGACATTCTTCATATCAAGCCGATGAAGAGGCCATGCCTTAGAAACAATCAAGGTTATAAGAACACGAACCGATATTAATGTGGCACTAGGTAAGAAAGTCTCAACATGATCCAAACCATATGCTAAGTAAATCCTTTGGTTACCAATCGAGCTTTGAAATGGTCGTCTCATCTGCATTTTGCTTGACGGTAAAGATCCATCGACAGCCAACAATCTTCTTATCTGAAGGCGGGGATACCAATTTCCAAGTCTAATTTAAATGCAGTGTGGCAATCTTCTCCAACATAGCTGCATGTCATCTTTGGTGTTGAAGTGCTTCTTGAGCAGAGGAAGGATGGATGATAACAGACAAGGAAGAAACAAACTGACGAGCAGATGGAGTCAGTCTATGATAGGAAACAAAGTTAGAAATCGGATGTACAGTAGTACATGAACGCTTACCCTTGCGTAATGCAATAAAAAGAGAGATCTTCGTCAGAAGGCAGTGGTGGTGGAGAGGCATGAACAGTAGACTGTATTATAGTACCTGCAGAAGAATTGTTAGAAGAATCATTAGAGAGAGATGGCTGGCAAGATTCGAGGTTTCGGCTGAAACCACCGATACGTGCTGGTTTCGTATCAGGTTCGGTGGAGACCGATACGAAACCCGAAACCGATATGAAACCAACCATACAATATCGTTTCGGCTGGAATCTTTAAAAACTTATTTTTTATACCATTTTTACTGTCATTGTGATAATTGTAGGCCTTCGTTAGAAAACTGCAAAAAAGTGAACCCAAACCCTATATTAATACTTATCTAAATACACTTTTCAATATATTTTGCATTATAGCTAGATTTTTAAACACTAGGATCATTATTTTGTAATATAGATCATAAATTTAAGTATTTAATATATTTACACATGTGTATGCTGTATTACCGTCGAAACCGAAACCCAGACCGAGATTAGCGAAACGAGTCGAAACCCAACGAAACTAATAAAATTATGAGAGACCGAAACCGAAACCGAAACCGAGTTCTCGAATCTTGATGGATGGACAACTTTCTTGCGACGGTGGTATACCTGTTGATAAGGGACTACAGGCTGATCACTAGGGAGCACAGGTTGAACAGATGAATCAAGCTCGGGGGAAGGTATGTGTGGAACCGGAATAGGAGTAGTGGGTTCCTTAACAGGTGGTGGAAAATATGCCTGAACTTCTAAGTCACATTATATGAAGTAAGAACTTTGGATGTGGCAGGATCAAAGCAAACATACCTTTTTTGGGATCGAGAGTAACCTACAAACACCATACGTGCAGCTCAAGAATCAAGTTTGTCGATATGAGGGCCGATTAACATAGGCAACTAAACACCTTTGGAGGAATAGGAAAAAGCTTATCCTGTGGAAACAAAATAGAGAAAGGAGACTGGTTGTCTAGGACTGAAGAAGGCATGCGATTAATATAAAAGCAAGCAGCTAAAACTGCAAAATTCCACAAGCGTTTAGGAACATGCATATGTAAGAGAAGACACCGAGCTAGCTTAAGTAAATGTCGGTTCTTTCGTTCAGTAATCCTATTTTGCTGAGGAGGATAAGAACACGAAGTTTGGTGCAATATTTCCCGTGTCTTACAAAATACAATAAAGTCTGTGCCAATATATTCCTTTAGCATTATCTGAACGAAAATTTTTAACGGAAACACCAAATTGATTAGAAATTTCAGCAACAAAGGTTTTAAAAGTAGACGAAATCTCAGACCTATTATGCAGAAGATACAACCAAGTCATGCGTGAATGATCATCAGTAAATATAACAAAATATTTATAACCAAACCCACTAGGAAATTTAAAGGGTCCCCAAATATCAAAGTGAACCAAAGCAAAAGGTAAGTCGTGTTTCGTATTAACCGGAGAAAAAGATGTGCGATAATGCTTCCCAAGAATACAAGACTCGTAACTAAATTCTGATAAACTAATAGAAGATAATATAGTATGTAAAGAAGAGAGAGGAAGGTGACCAAGTCTCCGGTGCCATTAAATAGTAGAGACAGCTGCAGATGTACTAGAAAAGTGATCAACATAATACAATCCATTCTTCTCATGCTCCCCACCAATCCGTTATTTCGTCAGAAGATCCTGTATTACAAAGTAAGATGGATAAAAAATTACTGAGCAGTTGGAATCATTGAAAAGTTGACGAATGGAATGCAGGTTTTGTTTTAAAGATGACATAATTAAAACATTTTTAAGATGTAAAGATGAAGGAAGTGATAAATCAGCGGAATCAGAAATATGTGTAGTATTACTATCAGCTATAGAAATAAGCTTGTGAAGACTAGAAGTAAGATCAGTAGGTCCATCACGAGACATGTGATGTGAGGCACCAGAATCGGCTACCTATGAATCAAAATGAGAAAGTAAAGATATACCTGACGGAGTGGAAAGATTGGCAGGAGCTACAAGAGAGGAGGCGACATAACTGGCCTCACTCATCACTGGATAAAGGTACCTGTCCGGCAGATGAAGAATGTTGATCAGTAGTTGCCGGTGTGTGTCTGGCGAGCGGTAGGTGTATCATCGGGATAACCATACTTTTCCCAACACCAGTCGTTCCGGTTATTAATGTCGTCACACTGAGAACAAGAAAGGCCGGATCGGCCACGACCACGTCCACGGGAATTACGACCACAAGCAATCAAAGAGGGACGACCGCGTGATGCCTCACGGCCACCAGAGAAAGATTCAGAAGGACCGCGACCAGACGGATTGTAGGTCCCATGCCCACGGCCTCGAGTAACAAGTGCGGTCGAGACATGCTCAGTAGACGGGGAAGAGACGGTGGGCACACGATAAATACTCGACAGGATGTTTGTCAATGATGGAGAACCATTCTGAGAAAGAATGAGGGAGCGGACGCCCTCAAAGCTGGGTGGTAGTCGAGCCAAGAGTAACACGCCAATAAGAGACTCGCGTTGTTTGCGAGTGATAGCAGGGCCAGTGGAGATAGGCTGATAAACGTTCCACCGATCAAAAAGTCTACTGAAGAGAGCATTAAAATCCTGAATATTTTCTCCTAGATTGGCCGTAGTAAAGGTGTGGAAGATATTATAGAGCTTGTGCAAGTTATTCTCAGACGAGTACAGAGAATGAAGGTGTGTCCAAGCATTCTTAGCAGTTTTCAAAGACATAATAGATGTATAACAGCGATAATCCATTGAGTTAGACAACTAAATAATTACCTTATTATTGTTCTGCAACCATGTATCATAGTAGGGATGTTTGGAGTCAAGAGGAGCATCCGTCAAGTGGCGGTGAAGGCCTTTACTGTTCGAGGCTCGTTCAAATGTACTGAACCATTAGAGATAGTTCTTTGCGCCGAAGAGGGAGATCGTAGTCAAGCGAAGGTCTGTCTTGAAATCAACGGACGACAGAGAGGTCGAGTTAATTTTATCATCACCAGAATCCATGATGAACGGTGCAGAAGTAGAACCCGAAAGAACAAACAAAGGTTGTCTAACCCACAAGTGAGTACAAGAAGTTGGAGCAAGTTGATCTAATAGATCATTGAGATGGTGGTTGCCATGCGGCTAGGGTTTCGAGAGTAAAGAGGGATAGGCGACACATATCCAGTTCGAGGCGCAGGTGGCTGGAGGAATTCTATTGGAGGGTTGACTGTATCGAGGGTTGGTTGGATCGAGGCTGGGCACAGATCCTGATAGAGGCGGGTGCGCTGGAGGGTTGGTGCGGGTGCAGGCAGAGAAGGCATGGTGTTGGTGGTGCAGGCGTGTTGCTGGGATTGCAGGTGGTGCACTGGTGGTGTGCTATTGCGCTGGTGTTGTAGGGGTGGTGCAGGTGGTGGTGCGCTGGTGTTGCACGTGTTGGGCTGTGGTGCGGTGGGGGGCAGAGGAGAGGGGAGGAGGCGAGGCGGCAGCAAGAGGACAGGGGAGGCGGCGATTAGGGGTAGGACTTGGGAAAGAGGAAATTAGGGTTTCCTTTCAATTCTTTTCAAGATTCTGATACCATGAAAAGAATCAAGAGGAAATATTTTTATTGGCTTAATTAACAAAAGAGTTCATACATTCTATATATAGAGAGTTATAGATCATCTCTCCTATCTCAACAAATCTATTAACTAACACACAACAACCACTTATACTCATAACTAATATATAATAACTAATGCTATATTCATAACACTATATATTAATATTTATCTATCATTATCCTTTTCTCTCAAACAACTTGTAATATATCATGCTTATCTAACTTTCTTAGAAAGGTATGGAATTATAACTTCATATGGGTTCGTTAGCCCTGCCCTCCCCCTTTTTAAGGGGCAGAGTAGAATTGAATAAGGAATGTAGTATTTAGGTTGCTGGATTTAGAAAACAAAAGTCATCCTATAATTCAGAAATAGTTTATGCCACAAACTAAAAAGCAAAAAGTCTAATCATTGCAAGCAGAAAAAAGAAGCTTTAACTTTGTGGTTGGAATCAGAAAAAAGTCTTTAGTATTTTCAGAGTCACAATTTTCTTTTTTGCATTAAAAACACACACAAGCTGAAAAAAATTATGTGTGCGCAAATACGATCTTGTGATCTAGAATCCAAAATCTTGATTTTGATATTCTGTTTTTAATTGGGTCCGATATTGGCTATACTCTTTGGGTTCAGGTACTATGCATAGGATTATCGTGTCCTGAGAACATTTGCTAGACACCATATGTAACACCCTAGAACTTGTGTACAGTATCATGATAATATTAGTTTATTATTTTGCTCAAATAAAACTATTTTATGAGAGTTTAATATTCTGCATTGATATTTAAATGTTTGGATAAGTATAAGGTATTTTAATAATAGAGTCTTGTTAGGAATATGTATGCCCTAGAGTCCATTATTGTATGATATAGTGGATGCTTGGACATATATATAAAGGACATTCTTGCTCGACATGATAGTATGTTATCTGGTTGCTCTTTATCTTAACATGTTCACTAGTATTATTATACCATCTCTCTGATACATGTTGATAAAGCTCTTAGGATGTTGACTTGACTACCAGGACTATGATGCAGATCATACTAGTAAGGCTCGTGTAGTCCACAAGCACAGCCTTTAACAGTTCCTAGTCGAGAGGATATCGAGACAGGGCATCGATATTCCAGACTAGACTAGTGTGTACGTTTCTTGACCCTGTATGGGGGCGATGGTTGATTCCACAACCATTGGTGTTTGACATAAAAGATTGTACACATGTGCTCATTAAAGAATGGGTACACTGAACATGACTCACCGAGAACTCTTAATTGGTACCATACCTATCGTCAGATAGCAGTTCTCTGGTGACACTTATATAAGTTAGTCTGTAAACCCGAGATCGTCATAGAGTCTTGTGTGGTTCCTACTGTGCTTTGATTTCCTTCCTACCATGGTTCAAAGGAGTCGTGTAAAAAGGTGGATTTTGGGTACAGTCCCGAGTCATATGGAGGAAGTGAGCGATAGGAGGGGTTTCGTCTCAACCGATATAGGGAGTTGATTTGCGCTATGCTCGATTGGCTATAATAGCAAGTCCCTGGACAGGGCTGATGAGATTTACCGGTAAGTGTTATCAGTAGTTTCTCGAACGGTTATAGACCACACATCGGCATAACTTATCAAGTTACTGGGGTTTGACGATTCCACCCCTAAACTTGATATGTGACATATCAGACGAAGAGACCGGACTGTACGGTAAGTGTTACTTATAGGCTTTGCGGGAGTTTGGACAAGCTTACTTGTTGATCTTCTATTTGCTCAATACCTGGGTAGCCGTTACGTCCAGCTAGTACCGCTGACGGCTTGTGGGTGACTGATGTGATCATTACCTACTGCTGGCGTATTGACGAGTCTTTAGAGTCCTATACAGAGGTTTCCGAGCTCAAGCGAAATTAAGTAGGGTACATATGGTGATATGTGCGGGAGGTTGATTAAATACGGGTATGTGATACCGTATTCTAATCTCGCGATATTTGATATCGGTTAGGTTATATGTGATATAACCGGATTGTTGAATCAAATGTTGATTCAATGATATGTTATATGTATATATATTTGATATTGGTCGGTTATATATGATATGACCGGATTATTGAATCAAGTGTTGATTTGATATAGTATATTGAATGTTGTCGGTTATATATGATATGACCGGGTTATTGAATCAAGTGTTGATTTGATAATTTGATATACATATAAATGATATTAGTCGGTTATATATGATATAACCGGATTATTAAATCAAGTGTTGATTTAATAATTTAATATATATTTATATATTAACTAATATTGTGCTCACTAAAGATTTTCTTCTATTCAAATACATTTAATATATATGTGATATATATTAATATATGTATTTATATATTGTATCATGCTTGATGATACATTGAACATGGGTGTATGAGACTCACACCAAGACTAAAGATTATTTGAGTGATTATTTATTAAGAGGAAAACAAAATAATGAGTTGGAAATGTGATGGCTTGGATGTTTGTAGAAGCATGTAGAAGTCATGAATTATCTCACTAATTTTGTTTTATTATAGATATTTTCTCACCCAACCCTTATCTTTAGCTTATGGTTAACTCTCTCATACTTCATCACTTGAGATATTTTTTCACCCAAGTTTTTCTTCCTCTTTAGTTTTCTTGAGTTGGAAAAACAGAAGGAGAAAATGATTTCTAAAGTGAGCAAAATTCTTACTTCATCAACCTACTCTCATCTAGCCCATATGACTAGGTTGTTTGTTTCACTAATTTCTAGATTAGTGAAGAGGTAGCTTGAGTTAGTGACTTCAAGGTGGATCATCTTCGACCTCAAAGACGACGAAGCAAGCTCGATCTTTTCTTTAAGTGGAGCCAAGAAGAGTTCTAGGGATCACTACTTAGAGCCAAGGGACTACTACTTAGAGCTATTGAAGTGAAGGATTTATTCTATAAAGGTTGTAACCCTCTTCACTTAGTATAAAACTTGTTTACTTGCTTACAAATCCTAATACTCTAGTTCGATTCTAGGTTAAAAATTGTATACTTGATGCATGTGGAAACCCAGTAGAGGTGCTAAGACACACTTTCATGGTATCAGAGCCAAGCTAGAGCATTAGGTTAGGTCTTGACGACGTTAAAGTGTTCGATCGAAGTTCAAAAACCCGCATTTTTGAAGTTTCTGTCCATTTTTTCAAAAGTTGATATTTTGCAGATTAAAAATATGCAGAAATTCGTGCAGAGTATTTAATGGAGCCCCAAGAAATAAGAGGGCCCAACTCGACCAAATGGTCGCGGAACCGCGTCCTAACCTAGGGTTTAGCCGCGGTTCCGCTGCACTTTTGGTGAGTTAGGGATTTGTGTTTCTTGTGCTGCTCCATGTTGATATTTAGCACTTTCTGGGTGTTTTTAATGAGACTCAAGTTGTTGAGATCTCTGTGATTTGTGGGTGTTTGATATATCGATCGAAAACTTTAACATCGTCTAGATTTTTATGATATGTGATACAATATTTGGAATCCACATTAATTAGTTTTGTGAAAACTAGTTTGTGTTTTGTAAATCTAGCATTTTAGTCTCATTTGATTGGTTGCCACGGAATTTCGATTCGGATCAAAACTCCGTCGCAATCTCGTATTGTACGCGAATAGTCGCTGGGAAACACTACTAGATAGCCACGCCCCATAACCCCGACCAAGTGACTTTAGAAGAACACCGTAGCTAAAAGCATCCACTCAGGTGCTCGCGGCCGCTGTGTTCCGTCCAAGTGCACTTCGTTGACGGTATCGGGGGTGTGGCAATCCACAAAAGTTCGCGACGAGCATTCAATCATTTTAATCGGGAATTTTGTTGAATTACCCGACTTGATATTGAAAAGTGTTTTCAATTCGAGACATAAATGCAAGATTTAAAGGGTTAGGCATGAAATCCGAGATATGAGATATTCCGGATTTATGATGTCTAAGGAATATGCGGATTCTCATTATTGTAGTTTTCATTTCTTTTCTGCGACCGTAAGTGTAATATGTAGGGTATCCCAGATCTCGTTGCTATACGTCACGACATTTGGGATACACATATTTACTTACGTTGAATATGTGTTGCTGTGATATGTTATATTGGATCGTCATGATTGAATAGCGGTTTTTTTTGCATGAGATGAGAGTTTTTCTTTCTTCATTCATGTAAAAACTGTATGTAATATTCTTTTATTGGGACACTTCAGGGTTTGAGGATGATGTCACCATTGATGTATATTATTTACTTTTCCGCATTAGGATAGACCCAAGACGGGGAGCACAAGTAACTGGGTTCTAGAGTCCAGTGGGAGACCATCTCGAGGAGTCGAGACCGAGTTCCCTTACTCTGGAATTAGCAGGGTCACTTGCCGCTCTCGTAGGGCTCTAAGAATGTGGGTTTGGCTATTCATCACGACCGTAGAATCCGTGTTTTTCATTACTGGCTTAATTTAAAACACGGACCTCTTAGTATATCCTATATTTCATGTTTGTTTCTGCTGTCTGAGTTTTGTGATGTGATCATATAACTGCGTGAGACAAATGCTATATATATGATATATATAATAAACGTTGCTTATGTTTTGCACCTGCGCTAGTCCAGCCCTCGCTCTGCCGTTAGTTAAGTAACCTAACGGTGCATGATGCAGGGTTGTCTAGCACGGCAACAAGGTTTCGGAAGGTATCTTTCATGCCATATTAAAATTTTAGCCGTTCTAGCTAACCCTAACATAGAATCGTATACTAGAAATTGTGACGAAATGAAATGCAAATAACTTTGCAACTAAAGTGAATAAGGAATACAACCTTTGTGGACCGGTCCTTCACTTCAATAGCTCCGTGTAGTAGTCCTTTCGCCGTGATCATGAACTCCCGACTCTTGAAAGGCTCGCATGAAGAAATGAACAAGCTTGCATCGAAGTCTTCGAGGTCGAAGATGATCTACGTCGAGGAGACACTAACCCAAGCTACCTTTTCACTAATTGTAGAATTAGTGAAGTAAACATCCTATACTAAATGGCAACCAGTAAAGGATGATGAAGTAGGAATTTTGCTCACTTTAGAAATGATTTTCTCACTCATTTTCCAATATCTCCATTAAAGCTAGAAAGCTTTTGATGAAGAAAAAGAAGAAAACTCTCATGATAATTATCAAGTGAATTATGGCAACCATGAGTGAGTTAAGTATCATATACTTAACCTTTATAGAGAGTTAGTCATGGCTAGGATAATGGTTGGGTTTATAAATATTTTAAGCAAAACAAAAATAGAAGACTAAGTCAATGCATCCATAAGCTTCTACAAGCTTTGAGCCTTGACAAAGTCCAACTAATTTTAGAATAACTTTAAATAAATAAAACCCTAGATAATCCCTAGCATGGTGTAAGTCACACACACCCAAGTTGCATGTATTATCAAGCATGACACAAAACATGTATACTTATATATATCACATATATACTTATGCACAAGATCAAGTGAGAAAAGAAATCATAAGTGAGCAAGTATTAGTTAATGTAACTTAATATATCAAATATATAATTATACATTAAATTATTAAATCAACATTTGATTTAATAATCCGGCTATATCACATATAACCGACTAATATCAAATGTAATAACTTATCGAATCAACACTTAATCCGATAGCTCAGCTATATCACATATAACCGACCGATGTCACAAATCGTGAGAATAGAATACGGCATCACATATTGTATTAATCTCGGTCCCGCACATATCACATATGTGCTCCTATTCCGTTCGCTTGAGCCAGAAAACCTCTGTGTAGGACTCTAAAGACTCGTCAATACGCCGGCAGTGGATGGTGATCATATCAAACACCCACAAGCCGTAAGCGGTCTGCTAAACGTAACGGTCATCCGGGTATTGAGCGATCAGAAAATCAACAAGCATGCTTGCTCATACTCCTGCGAATCCAATCAGTAACACTACCGTACAGTCCGGTCTCTTCGTCTGATATGTCGCATATCTCGTCCAGGGGTGGTAAAACGTCAGACCCCAGTAACTCGATAAGTCATGCCGATATAAGGCTCATAACGGGTCGAGAAACTACTGATAACACTTACCAGTATATCTCTGAAGCAGTCCTGGTCAGGGACTTCCTGTTATAGCCAATCGAGCACAGCGCAACATCAACTCCCAATACCGGGAGAGACGAAACCCCTCCTATCCCTCATTACCTCCATGTGATTCGGGACTGTACCCCAAAGCCACCGTTTTGCATGTTCTCTTGAACGTGGTAAGGTGGAAATCAAAGCACAGTGGGAATCACACAAGACTCTATGACGATCTCGGGTCTACAGACTAACATGTACCATTGTCACCAGAGAACTGCTATCTGACGATAGGTATAATACCATCTAGGAGTTCTCGGTGAGTCCGTTCAGTGCCCCAGTCTCCACTGAGCACCCGTATGCCATCTTTGATGTCAAACAACAAAGGATATGGGATCATCCATTGCCCATCTACATGGGTCGAGAAGCTACACGCTAGTCTACTCTGGTATATCGATGCCCTGTCTCGATACACCTACGACTAGAAACATTTGAAGGATGTACTTGCCGGCTATCCGGTCCCCACTAGTATGATCTGCATCATAATCCTGGTAGTCAAGTACTCTTCCTAAGGGCTTTATCAAAATGTAACATAGAGACAATCAGTGTACATGTTAAGATAAAGTGCAACCAAATAGCATACTATCATGTCGAGCAAGAAGGTCCTCTCTATATATGTCCAAGCATCCACTGCAATATACATCGCATTTACAGTAATGGCCTCTAGGGCATACATATAACTAACACATGACGGGGCCCCGTGGCGAATACGGATGGTATAAGCGTACGTTCTATTTTCGTTTCTTCTGTGATGTTTAGGAAACATAAATAATAGGACATCATTAGTGAGATTAATGAAAAGAAAGAAACCTAAAAGATATTGTAGAATTAATTTTTCAAAAAAGTAGCTCTAGTTATTACTTTGCATAGCGGTATTCTTTTATGAATATCCAGCACCTCATTCGATGAGGAAAGAGCCTAAATCCCTTCACCGGGAGTGACCTCTTTAGGAAAACTAGCAAACGCTACAACCCATTCGGTTTGTTTTGGAAACTATTCGATTTTAAAAGCGGAACTTAAACCAATTCTTTCAAATCACTGGATTCTACAACGATATCAAGTTCGTTACGTTAAAGGTTTTATTAAAACCAGTCGTAGCCCTCCGTCATTTCAGATAAGTGCTATTTAGTATTCGTGCTGCATTTGTTGACCTTGTCAAGACGTAGTGTACGGTAGCTGATTAGTGCTTATGTGCTGCATATGATGCGATTGGATTATGGTAGTCGTACGGCTTTGTTGACCTTGTTAAGGATCATACGAGTGGGTTTAATTCAATCACGAAATGACGGGTTGAACTTAAGCGCTTATGATTTGTTGACCTTGTTAAGGTCATAAGTTGCTAGGGGTAAAAACAGATATTGGGAATTTCAGGTGTTGAAATTTGCAATGAGATTGTATACTTTCTATGAAATAGTTGGATCCCGATACCCACTGCGAGTAAGAGATACTCCTGGGAGAGTTTTTCACTTTATAATTAGCTGATCCAGTAGGTGTCTGAGAAAGGTGTTAACGGGTTTATGCCTCTGCGGAAACGAGGTTATTTAATTAGTTTCATGCGAAAGCATGGGGAGACTCCCTAGGAGTACCAATACCTGCTTGGCTGACCGATTGGCGAACTTATAGGGTGTAATTAATCCCGGCTAATATTACCTTTTAGGGTTTAAAGGAAGATTTGATAAAAACAGTGGGAGCCATCCTAATTAGATAAGATAATAACCAATATAATCTTGCAAAAGCGCACGCTAAAGTGTTTTCTTTTTTCTTCAGGTAGCGACCATGACATGCCTTAATCAAGATAATAATATGGATGTATTGACCGAACCCGTTTATTATACTGGGCTGGGAAACGTTGGTTCCGCTCTATCTTATGATTGTCATAAGTCCGAGTAAGGAATAGGGGAATATCAGGATTCACACGCAACCCGAACGAAGAAAGAGCATGATTATTCATTTTCTTCGGGTGTGTTCGTTACCGAGAACCGTTTCTCAGTATGTTCTACGTCCTGGGTATTGGATATCGTCTCAGGATCCCACGTTTATGATATATTACATGGGTTAAGAAGTAGAGAACTGAGAAAGGGTGATAAATCTCTCGTAGTAGGGAATGATGCAATTGTTGCAGCCAAAGCAGTCGGCGAATATCATATTGTATTACCAAATGGTAATACATTGATTCTGAACGACTGTTATTTCGTACTAAAAATGATGTGCAATATAATATCAATTTCTTTATTAGATAAAAAAAGATATAATTTTGTACTAGAGAAAAATGTTATGAACATTTTCTTAAATTAAGTGTTGATTGGGTTTAGTACATTGTATAACGGTATATACGTTCTAAATCAAACTACAGTTCTAAATATACAGAACACACACAAGAGGAAAAGTTCAGAAATGAACGACTCCTTCTTGTGGTATTGTAGACTTGGTCATATCAATAGACAAGACTAGCGAAGCTGCACAAAAATGGATATTTGAATCCGTTCGAATTTACATCTTATGAAACTTGTCAGTCATGTTTTAAAGGCAAGATAACCAAAACTCCGTTTACTGGACACGGAGAAAGAGCTACAGAACTCTTGGGACTGATACATAGTGATGAATGTGGTCCTATGTCTACACATACCAGGAATGGATCCTCATACTTTATTACATTCACCGATGATCTCTCAAGATTCGGACATGTGTTTTTGTTGAAACACAAATCTGAAGCTTTCGAGAAATTCAAGGAATACAAGTACGAAGTTGAAACCAGACAGGTAAAAGTATTAAAGTCCTTTGATCTGATCGGGGAGGAGAATACTTGAGCACGGAATTCCGAGACTATTTAAAAAAGAATGGGATTCTCTCTCAGCTTACTCCTCCGTATACACCACAGCACAACGGAGTATCGGAGCGGAGGAACCACACCCTATTAGATATGGTGCGCTCTATGATGAATACTGTTGAGTTACCTATTTCCTTTTGGAGTTATGCGCTTGAGACAGTCGCATACCTATTGAATCAAGTTCCATCAAAATCGGTGCCTAAAACACCATATGAGATATGGAGTGGAAAGAGACCATATCTTAAACGAGTTAAGATATGGGGTTGTCCGGCCTATGTTAAAAAACAGAATCCAGACAAACTCGAGGCACGTTCAGTTCTTTGCAAGTTTGTGAGATATCCAAAGAATTCACATGGATATATCTTTTACCACACCGAGGAACAAAAAGTGTTTGTTTCTCAATATGCCATCTTTTTAGAAAAGAAATTTCTTGTAAAAGAAATTAGTGGTAATGGGGTAGAGCTGGAAGAAGTTCTAGCCACACAAACTATAACTGATGATTTGGTAGAACCAAAGTATTCGATAGTCCCCGATGAACCTCAGCCACTCCGCAGATCTAGTAGGATTTCTCATCCATCTGAGAGATACTACGGTTTTCTCATAGACGGTGGGTGTGAGGATTGCATCATGAAAGATGATGATCCAACTAGTTTCGAGCAGACCATCACAAGTGGGAACTCTGTGAAATGGCTGGATGCTATGCGATATGAAATGGAATCCACGTACACCAACAAAGTATGGACTTTGGAAGTTGCTTCTGAAGGGGTAAAACCCATCGGGAGCAAGCAGATCTTTAAGAAGAAACTTGGTGTAGATGGAAAGGTTGAGACCTTCAAAGCTAGACTTGTTGCTAAGGGTTTTCGTCAACGACCAGGTGTCGATTATGATGAAACCTTTTCTCCAATGGCTATGCTTAAGTCCATCAGGATCCTACTTGCCATTGTTGCATAACATGACTACGAAATCTGGCAAATGGACGTTAAGACCGCTTTTCTAAATGGTAATTTAGAAGAGAACGTGTACACGACACAGCCAGAGGGCTTCGTAGACAGTGAGAGCAGCGGAAAGGTGTGCAAGCTGCTTAAATCAATCTACGGATTAAAGCAGGCATCACGGAACTGGAACATCTGTTTTGATGTAGCAGACAAAGAGTTTGACTTCATCAAAAACGTAGATGAACCTTGTATATACAAGAAAGTTGTAGAGAATAAGGTTGTCTTCCTCGTATTGTACGTGGATGACATACTCTTGATAGGAAATGATGTTTCTATACTACACTCGGTCAAGCTCTTCTTATCACAAAAGTTCTCCATGAAAGATCTGGGTGATGCCTCCTACATCCTGAGGATTAAGATCTATAGAGATAGATCTAAGAGGATATTGGGATTGTCCCAATCCAGGTACGTTGACACCATACTAAAGAGATTTAGTATGAAAGATTCTAAGCGTGGAAATTTACCCGCTTGCTCAGGAATCACTCTCTCCAAAGAGATGTCTCCCAAGACTGATTTGGAGAGGGCTCGCATGCAAGGGATACCCTATGCTTCTGCAGTTGGATCAATCATGTATGCGATGTTATGCACCAGACCGGATGTAGCTTACGCACTTAGTGTGGTAAGTAGGTATCAATCATATCCTGGGGAGAAGCACTGGACAGATGTGAAGAACATTCTTAAGTACTTGAGAAGGACTAAAGAAATGTTCTTGGTGTATGGTAACGGAGAACTCCAGGTGGAGTTCTTTACCGATTCGAGCTTCCAGAGTGATAAGGACGACAGTAAGTCGGTCTCGGGTTTTTTCTTCACCCTCAATGGAGGGGCGGTATGTTGGAAGAGTTCTAAGTAAGATACCGTAGTAGACTCGACGATGAAGGCTGAATATATCGCTGCTAACGATGCTGCCAAAAAAGCTGTCTGGATGAAGAAGTTCATTGCTGAACTTGGTGTGGTTCCATTCATTGAGCATCCAATACTTTTGTATTGTGATAACAATGGAGATGTGGCTTTGGCCAAGGTACCCTGGTCCCATCAGCGATCCAGACATATTCTTAGACGGTATCATCTGATCCAGAAGATAGTGGATCGCCGGGAGATCGAGGTCGGGAGAGTTGACACGAAGGACAACACAGCGGAGCCACTCACGAAGGCCCTCCTCCAGACACGGTTTGAGACTTTTTGGGATGTTGGGTATCAGATACTACAACAACTGGTCTTAGTGCAAGTGGGAGATTGTTAGGAATATGTATGTCCTAGAGGCCATTATTGTATGATATAGTGGATGCTTGGACATATATATAGAGGACTTTCTTGCTCGAAATAATAGTATGCTATCTGGTTGTTCTTTATCTTAACATGTACACTAGTATTATTATACTGTCTCTCTGATACATGTTGATAAAGCCCTTAGGATGTTGACTTGACTACCAGGACTATGATGCAGATCATACTAGTAGGGCTTGTGTAGTCCGCAAGCACATCCTTTAACAGTTCCTAGTCGAGGGGATATCGAGACAGGGCATCGATATTCCAGAGTAGACTGGAGTTTTCTTGACCCTGCATGGGGGCGATGGTTGATCCCACAACCATTGATGTTTGGCATCAAAGATTGTATATAGGTGCTCATTAAAGAATGGGTACATTGAACATGACTCGTCGAGAACTTCTAGTTGGTACCATACCTATCGTCAGATAGCAGTTCTCTGGTGACACTTGTACAGGTTAGTCTGTAGACCCGAGATCGTCATAGAGTCTTGTGTGGTTCCCACTGTGCTTTGATTTCCTCCCTACTACGACTCAAAGGAGTCGTGTAAACAGGTGGATTTTGGGTACAGTCCCGAGTCACATGGAGGCACTAAGCGATAGGAGGGGTTTCGTCTTTCCCGGTATAGGGAGTTGATATTGCGCTATGCTCGATTGGGTATAACAGCAAGTCCCTGGTCATGGCTGATGAGATTTACTGGTAAGTGTTATCAGTAGTTTCTCGAATGGTTATAGGCCACACATCGGCATGACTTATCAAGTTACCGGGGTCTGACGATTCCCCCTACACTTAATATGCGACATATCAGACGAAGAGACTGGACTGTACGGTAAGTGTTGGACAAGCTTACTTGTTGATCTTCTATTCGCTCAATACCTGGGTAGCCGTTACGTCCAGTTAGTACCGCTGACGGCTTGTGGGCGACTATGATCATTACCTACTGCTGGCGTATTGACGAGTCTTTAGAGTCTCACACAGAGGTTTCCTAGCTCAAGCGAAACGAAGTAGGGCACATATAGTGATATGTGCGGGAGCTTGATTAAATACGAGTATGTGATAATGTATTCTAATCTCGTGATATTTAATATCGGTTAAGTTATATGTGATATAATCGGATTGTTGAATCAAGTGTTAATTCAATGATGTGTTATATGTATATATATTTGATATTGGCCGATTATATATGATATGACCGGATTATTGAATCAAGTGTTGATTTGATATAGTATATTGAATGTTGTCGGTTATATGTGATATGACCGGGATATTGAATCAAGTGTTGATTTGATATACATATAAATGATATTAGTCAGTTATATATGATATAACCGGATTATTGAATCAAGTGTTGATTTAATAATTTAATATATATTTATATTATATATATTTATATATTAACTAATATTGTGCTCACTAAAGATTTTCTTCTCTTCAAATAAATTTAATGTATATGTGATATATATTATTATATGTATTTATATATTGTATCATGCTTGATGAT
The DNA here is from genome assembly GCA_030015575.1 of Agapanthus africanus. Lineage (NCBI taxonomy): Eukaryota > Viridiplantae > Streptophyta > Magnoliopsida > Asparagales > Amaryllidaceae > Agapanthus > Agapanthus africanus. Next base: position 892,543,634 of record JASDDO010000024.1, read on the forward strand.
ACATTGAACATGGGTGTATGAGACTTACGTCAAGACTAAAGATTATTTGGGTGATTATTTATTAAGAGGAAAACAAAATAATGAGTTGGAATGTGATGGCTTGGATGCTTGTAGAAGCATGTAAAAGCCATGACTCATCTCACTAATTTTGTTTTACTCTAGATATTTTAACACCCAACCCTTATCTTTAACTCATGGTTAACTCTCTCTCATACTTGATCACTTGAGATATTTTTTCACCCAAGTTCTTCCTCTCTAGTTTTCTTGAGTAGGAAAAACAAAAAGAGAAAATGATTTCTAAAGTGAGCAAAATTCCTACTTTATCAACCTACTCTTATCTAGCCCATAAGATTAGGTTGTTTGCTTCACTAATTTCTTGATTAGTGAAGAGATATCTTGAATTAGAGTGACTTCAAGATGGATCATCTTCGGCCTCGAAGACGACGAAGCAAGTTTGATCCTTTCTTCAAGTGGAGCCAAGAAGAGTTCTAGAGACCGCTACTTAGAGCTTAGGGACTACTACTTGGAGTTATTGAAGTGAAGGACTTGGTCTACAAAGGTTGTAACCCTCTTCACTTAATGTAAAACTTGTTTACTTGCTTACAAATCCTAATTCTTTAATTCGATTCTAGGTTAGTGTAGTTTAGACCTCTAGATTTTTTAAAATTGCATACTTGATGTATGTGGAAACCTAGTAGATGTACTAAGACACACTTTCAAGTCTATATTATGGTTTTATACGTTCGTTAAATAGATGATATTTGGTATTTTTTTAAATATTTGATATAAGCATTTATTACTTGTTGGCTAATTAAGTCGTAGCTGGTTTTATATGCATATATTTTTATTTATCTAATTTGAGTTAGCTAACCGTATGTGATCGTGTATACTAATATGATAGTTTTAACAAGGGCTATATTTTTGTTAGTTAGTTTTAGAATGGTTATGAGAAGAAAAGATATTATAGGTTAGTATTATCCTTTATATAATCTTTTAAAACAAATCTTGATATCCGTTAAATCCTTGGGTTTTATGAAAGTTTTCTTAAACCTATATTCATATAATATATATACATAAACGTTAAGGATATATGGAAAAGTGATATTGTTAGATATCTGAAAATACTTGCAAATCTATTAATCAAACTAAATATATTAATATATATTTCTCATACAATATTATTATTAAATCTTAACAACCTATTATACTCAACATATAACTTAACATATTACTACTTTTTCTACAACACAAATCTCTAGAACTACTTTAATTATAAATCAATATTTATAAGTAAAATATATCTTATGATATTCTTTATCTCCTAAAATACCTAATTTAAAACTAATCAAAATCAATTTAAATCTATTAGAATCTATCTAAATCAGCATACATACTATTTACTTCTATTTAATATCTAATACTATTTAAACTCATTATCATCTTAAATCCCTCATCCTAGATAGCCGACCCTATTCTCCATGTTCTCTCCTCGCAAAGAAAAAAATAAAACCTTAGCAATCGTCTAGCAAAAATCTTATTTTTCTGCCACTTCATCAAGTCTTTAATACATGCATCCAATCAAATCCCTCCACTAATTTTCGTTGGCCATATTAATCCAATTAGTTCATATTTTGCTTTTCATTAAACCTTAACAACTTTCAAGACATCATCTAGATCAAACCGAGCAGCATCCATCCAAGCCAAGATCATTGCTGAAGCCAACAGCCGTCGATCCATAGGCCGAGCCTTCTGGTCGAGACCTCGTCGTCGTTTCCGTTCACGTTTTCGTCGTCGTTCCATTATCATGAGATCGTCAATTGAGACAAGTTTTCAATATTTGCTTACATGCTAACGCGACAAGATTTAATCTTTTCGTAATATTATTATTACCACTGATAAATCTGGAGGTGTTAATTCATATTAAAATTTCAGTTTATAATATTTATTAATAGCATTAATTTTAATGTTATCAAATTCATCTATAACTGTATTTTGGTCAAGTTTGTTCATCATTATGCGTTCATATGTTCTCAATCATTAGTGTTTGAAGTTGTCTACGTAAAGACTGAAAACTTTCGTGGATTCAAAATATATATGTGATTTACTAGTTAATTTAATAGTCTGTTAGTATTGCACTCCCGAATAAATAAATAGCTACTGTAAACATAAGTATATGTATGTAGCAGATGATATAACCAATAAACAAACAATTGTAATTACGATTGTTTATGAAGTATAATTGTTTTAAAGAAAAATATAAATATTGAATAAGTAGATTAACACAATTCTTTATTTAACTCATTCATAACTAAAATATATGTTAAATATATAATTTCTCCAGCATATCCGACACAAAAGCACACACTTGATACTTTAATACCAACACCAACACATTATACATACATACTAAATGCAACACAATGGCAATCTAGTCGACTCTTCATGGAATGAAACATTTGTTTGAACCCATATATTTGGTAATTAGCTTATATTACGTGTAATAATAGTTGTTACAAAATATGAAAGGAAAATATTATGGTTTTACACATGAAATGTCGTCGCCCATCGGATACGACAAATCTGGAATTTACTTTACACCTTCCCTTATAAAATTCATTATAAATTGTAGAAAAATCATTAGCATATGTTCTTTAGTTCGTTACGAAACTAACTCAAAATAATGTAACCATGTGAAGGATTTACTTGCAAAATAAATTGTTTAAAAAACGTAAACGGTAAATAAAAGTATCTTTGGACTGCTGTCCAGGAAAATTTCAGCAGCAAACTTTTAACTTTGAACGTTCATGACTTTTTGGAGGAACAACATGAGATGTTTTAACTTATAACAATAAAAACCTTATTGAATTAGATTTCTTTTCGATATATGTCACGTCTCTTTGGAGAACGTTTGTTATTTTTTAAGCTATTTTACAAATCAGAATGACGTCGAATTTTTGAACGGAACTTTCTTGTGCATGGTTAATCAACATCACTTTTACTGTTATTAATCTGATTGAATATACTATCCTTTTTAATGCTATTATTTTGAACTTGTATATGATATGCTTATTTATTCATGACATATTTGTATACCGATTTATGACATGCATCGCTGCCGTCCTATTATTATTACTGTACTGTTACCGTTATCATACTAGTACCTATTGTCGTAATATTTATCAATGCCAACAACTCTGACTTGATTGACTTGCCTTGTTGTCTTGATGGACGTATTTCTGTTGTGTTGATGGACGTATTTTGTATCTTCTTGTTCCTGTGTTGGTATTAGGTAGATATTATTTTTATACGTGACATAAATATAAAACCCTAGGAAAATGGGGAAATCAAGAATATAACTGAATTGTAACTCAAGAGGACATTACTTGCGTCTGTGATTTCGGGGGTAACGGGATAATCATTCTTGATTCATACATCTTGCGTTCGTAGTCCCGGTGGTAACGGGATATATCTTGCGTCAGTAGTCCCGGGGTAACTGGATATGTACTGTTGAGTTATATGGAGGAGTATATTGATTGGTTTCAAATACTTTTAGAATAGATAACCTAGAAATATGGACCCATAGGATACACGTGATATGATTGAATCCATATATCTTGCTTGTTATATCATCTGTGACTGCTTTGTTGATACTCGTTACAACTCGCTCTTGCACATGGCATCCTATATAGTATACTGCTCATATTATTATTATGACATCTATGACACACCGACGTCTGAGTTTTGCATGGCTCAAATCCTTTGATTTTAGCGCAGGAGGATCGTGAGTATTTCGACAGGATTGCCGCTGAGTGAGGATCATTCCATTGATATAGTTCTTATTTATTGTTTAGGTATTCTCTTATTTTCTTGGATTTTTATTGCTTCCGCTATCGTTTCATGTTATTATTCATCGTGGTTATTGGACATGTTTAGAGATAGATAGTTATATTGTGTTCTTGATTACTGATTGACAGCCGTAATATGACCATGGATGAATATTTCCTTACATAGGTAGCATGGCTGGTTGAGTTACGTCCCGAAATTTTGGCAAATTGCGGGGCGTGACACCATACGAGTGGTGATGTGATACCAGAGAAACTAGTAGCTGCCATGAACTTTGCTAGAAATATGTTTGCCGCTACAGAAGTACAATGTCAGGTATATTTATAGCTAAAAATCATAAAAGTGAAAAATTCTGCTCGCCTCATATTGAAGCTACCAATGTTTACATAGGGCTCTTATATTCCACTTCTGTTTTAGCTAGTTGAAGTTGTGGATGACTTTAACTGAATTGCCGATGCTAGCTTTGGATTTTTTTTCTCTTCTTCTTCTTAGCTAGATTTACCTTTCAATTATTGGTTTCACTCTGTTTGGACAGCAGCCATCCTCTCTAACAGATACAGTATCGATTGTTACCGATTTGAAAAGAAAATACACTAGCTGGAAGCATGTGGAAGGCACTCACGGGCACACTCGATTTACACGTCGTATAAATTATGGTGCAGGTAGGTACTATGCCCAACGTTATCATCAAGTTTTCATGATTAACAGTATATATTTTTTAAATTTCCGAAATAATTATTGACGAAATTATATATATGGAATGTTAGTGATAAAATGACAATGTTTTGGTTGGGGTGGGGTGGGGAAGAGATTGAAAAAAAGAAAAGTAAAAACAAATGGCAGTTGAAGTAAGGGTAAAAATGCACCTTTCCCCGTAAACAATGTGGTTTCTTAATATACACGTACAAATGGGGTAGGATTACCTAAATTTAGCCTAAGATTATCGGAGATTATATTCTTTTTTCCCCGTTAACCTCATAATTTCATCGAGTAAATAATAAACACGTCTGGACTGTTATGAGCAGGCTATTTCAGCTACTTCCATGTGAAGAGTTTTGCATCAACCATATAGGAAGAGGTATGCAGTGAGGATCCACTGTCGCAGAGCACAGGAACAGCCATTAGAACGAAGTTGTTGCAGCATGGTGGAGCAAAAGACCCTGTTCATTTATTAAAGGATTTTGTTGGTAATGGCGTCTTAAGAAGTTACACTGATGGGATGGTACCCGATATCAGCAGGTTATGCAAAGGAATGGGCTTGGGTTGACTCCCTTCGAGTTGCCAATAAATTTGTGGAATTGGACCCATTTGTATTTATTTAAAGGTTGTCAAGTATGACGCCCTTCATACCTGCCTATGTTTACTAAAATGATGTTGCATGGATTAAAAAAAACAGTCATCCATGTACTGCAGAGCCTGGAGATAATGAATTTTGCATGAAATTTTAAATGAAAGGTCATTCATTTTCTGTATTGTATGATTTATTTACTCGGTGGAATTTGAATTTGATTGTAATAGCCTGGTAGTGTTGTTTGAAGTTCCTCAATAAAAATATCTTGTAAACATTCTATAGATGTTGATCGTGGTTTAAACTTTGAGATTATTAGGAGAAGGATAATGACTTTCAGCAAGGTTATTGGCATTGGAATAAATATCTACATTCATATCGTGGACGCATGAACGAGGATGATGGTGTATTGTCCGATGCTTATAAACCTTCCCTCCCCTCCCCGCTCTTTTACATGGTGCTTGTCCCATCGAACTTCCAGGATTTTTAAGATAGCAACATCAAACTTTAAAATGCTATAAACCTTCCCTGAGCTGAATTTGCAATGTTGTATGAAAATATGGGTTTTATGCACTTGTTTGACATGGACAGATGGAATACCTTAAATTATCTTGTTACCCTCTTGCTGACGGGTTGTGCTGTATTTCCAAATTTAAACAGGTCTTGCTTAATTTCTGAAACAACTTCGTTTGAATATTAACAACAATTTTGTATGGCTCGGTTGGTTTCAATTTCCACTCCAGCAAAGGTTGCAAGTTCGATCCTTGAACGGGGTTAATTCCCAAAAATATCAATTTTGTAGTTGCAACTTTTATGTTCCTGTCCAAACCATAAAAAACGTGTTATGCTTTCTTTGAAATCACAAAATCAAAAGTAAGCGGTTGTCTTGGATAAGATATCCAATCAAATTTATAGCAATTCTTTCAGTTAATATTGCTAATAAAGTTAGTTATTCGAAAATTTCTATCCAAATTTTAAACATATAAATTTCATTTTTAAAGTTTGGAGAAAAGTTTGTGATACATTTCAAATTTTAAATTGGAGTGCAATATTACAAGTTATATATATATATATATATATATATATATATATGCAGGTGTGCACGGGCCTGTGTCCCATACAATCATTTGGCCCATGTGCGGATTTTAAATAATTTTCCGCTTACAACCCTTTCACCACAAACACAACATATATAGTGTACCACCAATATATGCCCCAAAACTAACAAAAAAAACTACAAGTGAAGCTTTTGAAATGAAGCCATCACCACACATACAAGTCCTTGGATAATGATATTGATATGTAAATCTTAAGGTAGCAATTTGCAGATTTGTACTCATGTGGCTCTGCCATTACTATGAGCAAAGTGATGTTCATTGACTTTGTTGACATGGGCGGAAGAATAAACCAAAATCAATCACTATGAGTCATAAAGATGAATTCATGTGATATCTATCATATTCTCCAAGTAGGAACATGAGACATAATTCTCCATTGTGTAGTTTACAACCCCCCCCCCCCCCCCCCGGCCCACACACACAGCACTTTATACCCAGACATCTTATTAGCACAAACGCCCTTTTTGTTCATCATCCATGGAACTTCTAAAATCACTGAAATTCTATTGTAAACAACAAATCCTAGAGTTAAATTAGACACTCAAATCCCTACTTTCAATCAAAACAAGAAAAAAAAAATTGATAGCAAAATATTCAAATGGAAAATCGATTTCGTTGTGATTGCTCAGCCCTTGTCATTTATAAGGGTATTTATGTTAATAGATCAAATCAAACGTTTTTAATTTTTTATCTAATAGGTCTTTGTAATCTCTATTTATGAATCAAAACTAGTAAGGTCTTTGAAGAGAGAGATTGTTTCCAATATTAAATGTAGCCAAACAGTTGAACACGGTTCAAAGACTTTGCAAAAAAGTGTTTCCCAGATTCAGAGTTTTTGGTTAATTCAAGCAATGCATTTACTTCAATTATTAATTCGCTCATTCTTATTAAGGCAATGCATTTATTTCAATTATTAATTCTAGACTTAACTCAGAAAATGGAAAACCTTGTTTTTTTTAAAGTTCTAAAACCTACATATTCTAGCTAACACTGAGTGTTGCATCTCCAAAAATAAATTTGTGAATTCAAATGATGGGTAAAAACAACCATTTGCTTTAGTTATAAATTTCAGTGTTTTGGTCTGGAGATTACACCGTAGCTATAGCTAATAGTCTATGTTGTATCTCCAAAAATAAATTTGATACCGTGCTAAAAAATGCGGCCTTAACTTAATCTTTGAAAAAACTTTACTTTTGACGATTTTTTTTTGAAACAACTTTGCTTAATTATTAATAACTACTTTGTTTAATTATTAATAATAATTAACAATAATTTATATGCAAAAAAATATTTTTCTTTTGAGACAATAAATTAAATACCTTTTATGCTTGATCACAAATTCAACAGTGATCAGTTATCTTAATAAGATATCCAATTTTATATATAGTAATTTCTTTTAATCAATAATTGCTAATAAAATCAGTTATCCTAAATTTACTATCCTAATTCAAAGAAATTTTAAAAATAATTCAAAGTTTTGGGAAAATTTTGTGATAGATGTTAAATTTTAAGTTGGAATGTTAGCATGACAACCACTTCTCTTTTGAGTTAAAAATAGTAGAGATAGAAATACATGATTTCCGAGATGGTTAGTTTGGGTTGGATTCATTTGGAGTGGCTTCTAAATATATCGGTTTTTTTTCCTTTCTAGTTTTTTGGGGAAAAGATCCGTATCATGATTTAAAGTTGGATTCTGATGATGCTCGAGACCGGTGATTTTTCAGATCTTGACACGTGGTGGATGACGTATCCCGAAACATGCAAGAAAGGACCAAGAACGGCACGTCGAAAGAATACCCCGGTTCTGCGACCCATGTACGCAGCCGACCTTCTGCGACTGTCCACACCACTCCTATGCCCGCCTTACAAACAACCGTTGGCTCGCCTCCGAGCCCCTGCAAAATCGGCCCTTTCAGCTCGCCTCCGGGCTATCGCAGAACCAAGATACCTCGGCCTCCCGCTCGTCCCCGAGCCTCCCGCCGAGCTCATCTTCTTCGGTCTCACCGACCGACCCGCGGCGCTGATCACAGGCGCTTTCGCCACGGCTCCGCGAATCTCGCCATGCGCGAGATATCCGCCACCCACGATCCCGCGTTCCACGCCATCACGTTCCCCCATTAACGAGCCTGTCTCGTCATTAATGCGGCATCCCGTCTATCACGCGGACGTGACACCAGGGGCGTAACGGCCAGCGTGATTCTCGCGCCTGCCTTCCTGTTGCCACCACTATATAAACCCATCTTTCAGACGACTCAAGTAAGTCATTTTTCTCCTCACTAGGCCGTTACTCTGCTCGAATATCCGGTCTAACTTGATCGTCGGAGGGTCCTCGGTGGCACAACCATCCCGGGACTTCCTTGCAGGTAGCTCGGCCTCAACCACCTCAAACCCATTGAGACCCACACGCTTCAGGAGGCAACCTCCAACTCAATCTCAGCCATCCACCATCGCTTGTAGCAGATCTACGGAAGGTAACATCTGAAGGAGATCCAGACCCTTCATCAGCTGGCGCCGTCTGTGGGAAATTCTTGATTCCACTCAACAAAGTTCATCTTCCGATCTCAACTCAATGGCGAGCGATCACCGCGACGATCCAAGCACTAGCCGCCACCTCCCCCACAACGAAGGCGCGGACGAATCTCCTCCCCCAAATGCTATCAACGCTCTAGCCGCTCGGATAGATCGACTCGCGTCTGTCGTGGATGCGCTCGTCCGTGTCCAAACGGCAAGGCAAGCTCCCCAGGTCGTCGCTCTCCCACCTCGGGACCGGGACCCCTACAGAGAGGGAGAAGACTTTGCTCGCGTCGGCACTGCCGACCACCGCCTCGCTGCCTCCCACGGCCGCAGATCTCCCGGGCCAACATATTCTATGACCCGCTGGGTGCCTTACAGTTCAACACCGAGGTCCGTCGCCAGAGCGCCTCGTCCCGAGCCCCATCACGCCCCTGTCCCTCTCGAGGAGGTGTCGATCAGCTCGCCTGCGCCCAGGCATGACCGACACCCCCTCCCTCGACGGGGTCGCGCGGACGGGACTCGTCACGGCAGCTCGAAGACTACCTCGCCAGGGGACCTAAGGAACCTCATCGAAAGGAATCGGAACCGCGGCCAGACACAGGTTTCCAATAGCAGAGGCCAAAGATCAGAATGTGCCGAGTCATCGGGATACCACGGCCGGCTCGACACCCTCGAAAAGAAGATCGAAGGGATGCATCGGGAAGGTCGTCATTCGAACGACGGGGCTAAGTACGCCCCCGACTCGCTCATAAAACCCTTCACCGAAGAGCTGCTCGCCGTCCATGTCTCCTCCCGGAACAAACCCCCAAAGGTCTCTCTCTTCGACGGTAAGTCTGACCCGAAGGACCATTTGGACGCATTCACCGCAGGAATGAGCTTCCAAGACAATTCCGACGCCGCCCAATGCCGAGCTTTCCCAGCCACCCTCATCCGCTCCGGGTGAGACTGGTTCCGAGGACTCGTGCCACGCTCGATCTCAACTTTCGACGAGCTGGCCACCCAATTCCTCGGCTACTTCGTCGAGAACAAACGGCAGAAACGGACCGTCGACCATCTCTTCACAATCAAGAGCGAGGACAAAGAAACATTCAAAGGGTACGTCACCCACTTCTACAATACCCTTCTCGAGGTCCTTGAAGATCGGGACGAGACGGTCATTTCAGCACTTAGGTATGGTCTTAGGCACAAGGAGTGGTTACGCTCCTTTGCATTAGCGCAACCTAAGACCGTGGCCGAGGTAAAGGCCTGGACCGAGCGTGAGATCCAGCTCGAGTCCGAGGTGAACGCAAATCTTCCCCGGGCAGAGCAAACTGACCAAAGGAAAAGGGCGAGGGAAGAGAAAAAAAGGCTTGAGCCGCCAAATCCCTACTCCCCGAAGTTTCAGGAATACACCCCGCTCAGCGTCTCCCAGACGACACTGCTAGAGGAGGCTAAGGGCGAAATATTCTTCAAGCTCCCCCCGGTCTCGCGCATGGCGGCAAAGCGCACCCGGGGCCCCTACTGCGGTTTCCACAGGTCGCAAGGCCACTCTACGGAGAGCTGTAAGCAGCTCCGAGACTACATCGAGGAGCTCATCCGTTCGGCACACCTGGCAGAATACTTGCGGGACAAGCGACAAACTGACTGTGAGCAAGAGCAACGTCCCCCTCCCGGCGAGTTGACAATCGGCCAAATCATGGTCATGTCAGCAGGGGGTACGTCGAGTACCTACGAGGTTCAGCACCCCACGCCAGTCGTGGAGGCCAACAGCCATCCGAGGATATTTCCGCCCTACTAGCGTGTACTTCTTTTACTAAGACAATGTAAACTTTTCTCAAGATCTTTCTGTTTATATAATAAGAAGGGATCAATAAAACATTGCAAAAAAAAGTTTTGTTTATTCAAAAGGGTACTATAGGCTCCTCAGCCATACATCGAAAAAGAAAAATTACAGTATTGGGGGAAGGGGGGTGCAGAGAACATTGCTCATGGTACTCCGAGAATATTTCCACCAGCCGAGCCCTCGTGGCCTCAGATCTCTGCCTCTGATGCCGTCCGCGAACGTCGGCATCGTGCCTAAATGGGTAGCACTCAAGCATGAGTGCCGCCGAGCGATCCCGCCGACCCGTGCAGATCAGGCCGAAGCGCCGTAAAGACCTTAGCTTACCAACCGCCTCGTCCTTCAGCTGTTAGGACAAGGGGTTGTAGAGCTCCGCCGACGCCCTCCAGATGGAGTACATCAACAGCTGGAGCAGGGGGGAGCGTCGGGGAAGCAGTAGGCCGAAATGATCCTCAATACGGCCTATTACTAACTGCACCATGTCCTCGGTGCAGTACTGATCGTAGAGGTACACGCCCTCGAAGTTTATGATGTCGGGGATGGTAAAAGGGAAGTCCTCCATTCTTACGTTTTGGGTGTGAAGGAAGGAGTGATCAACGCTCCATCCGTTTTATAGCCCACAACACACCAGGAGTCCAACAGTCGCTCGTTTCACCCACAACCGTACCGCCACGCGGCAGACATCGAGCCTTTCTCGGCGAAATCGAAACGACGCGGCTCCAGCGCTTCGCCTCCCCCACGCGTCCATGACATGTGTCGCCCACAACTGTCCTTCTTCCCGATGCTCGCACCGGGAAGGTCAGATAGAACCTCACGAATCGACCGAGCGGAAACCCTGCTCGGCCCGTCCTTAGCAGGCCCCTTACGGCCCCTCCCACGCTAAGGATTGAAGCCCTCACTAAGAGGCAACTGAGCAGCTACCCTGCTCGGTTATCCCTGGCTGGTAGTTCACTACCCCACGACGCTAGGGATCTAAGCCCTCGCCAAGAAGCAACCGGACAGCAACCCCGCTCGGCCCCGTCCTTAAGGATCCAAGCCCTCGCCAAGAGGCACCGGGCAGCAACCCTGTTCGGCCCGTCCTTAGCACGTCTCTTACGACCCCTCCCGCGCTAAGGATCAAAGCCCTCGCCAAGAAGCACCGGGCAGCAACCCTGCTCGGCCCGTCCTTAAGGATCTAAGCCCTCGCCAAGAGGTAACCGAGCCCGCCCTTACTCGGTTATTCTTGGCTGGTAGTTCCCTACCACATAACGCCAGAGATCTAAGCCATTGCCAAGAGGCAGCTGAGAAGCTTCACTGCTCGGCCCATCCTTAGCAAGCCTATTACGGCCTCTCCCGCGCTAAGGATCAAAGCCCTCGCCAAGAGGCACCGGGCAGCAACCCTGCTCGGCCCGTCCTTAAGGTTCCAAGCCCTCGCCAAGAGATACTGGGCAGCAACCCTGTTCGGCCCGTCCTTAGCAGGCCTCTTGCAGCCCCTCCCGCACTATGGATCAAAGCCCTCGTCAAGAGGCACCGGGCAGCAACCCTGCTAGACCCATCCTTAAGGATCTAAGCCCTCGCCAAGAGGCAACCGGGCTCGCCCTTGCTCGGTATCCCTGGCTGGTAGTTCCCTACCCCAAAACGCCAGAGATCTAAGCACTCGTCGAGAGGCAGCCGAGCAGCTTCACTGCTCGGCCCATCCTCAGCAGGCCTATTACGGCCTCTCCCGTGCTAAGGATCAAAGCCCTCGTCAAGAGGCACCGGGCAGCAACCCTGCTCGGCCCGTCCTTAAGGATCTAAGCCATCACCAAGAGGCAACCGAACGGCTACCCTGCTCTGTTATCCCTGGCCGGCAGTTCACTACCCCACGAAGCCAAGGATCTAAGCCCTCGCCAAGAAGCAACCGGGCAGTAACAATGCTCGGTCCATCCTTAGAGGATAACCCCGACGTATCTTCACTATGCGATCCCCATGTCGACTTCGGGGCCACGAAGATACCGACCTTATACCTGTCTTTGCACACTTAGGCAATTGACAAAATGGTTAAATTCAACTCGACGTGCGGTCGCCAAATGAAATTCTCTAAGCTCAGTACCGTGCAAACAGAGATTTAACAACAAGCAAAAGGAAAAACTGCGCCAAACATAACAAAAAACACTTCATTCAAAAGTCTTTACAAAGGTATTATTGGCCCCCGGGCCTTACAAAAACGCCTGAAGGCTTACAAGATTCCCAAAGCAACAAAAAAAGATATAAGAAGACAAGGGGTTTCAGGCCTCAGGGCCGGGTGTAACCCAAAGGAGCATCGTGTCCACCACGACTGGGGCTGCGTCTTGAGGATCGGCATCCATCGCAGGAGCCTCGGCGCCACCCTCGCCGGCGGCTTCTTCCCGGCAGCGCTTCCAGGGGCATCCCCCTGAGCGTCATCCCCGCGAGGAAATTCGCCCCGGAGATCTTCATCAGGGAGCTCCGGCATTTGAGCCTTGACGGCGTCGAGGGCATCGTGCCAGACGATGGTAGAGGCTACAGCTAGGTCGATGTAAAAATGGTTCGACTTCTTATAGTTCTCCACCGCCTTCGACGCTCTGAGCTCGGCTCGCCTCATCCTGTCCATCGCCGCCTCGCACTCCTTCCGGAGGGAGCTCGCCGACTTCTTCAGGGTGCCGACGAGCACCTGGGAGTCCTCTAGCTTAGCCTCGATAGCCCGGGTGGCCTCACGGTACCTGGCAACCTCCTGTTTTCCGGCCGCCACCTCGTCCTCGAGGGCAACGACCCTCGCCATCGCCGCCTCCAGCTCCAACTTCGAGCTCTCCTTCTGCGAGGAGAACTCGCCCGCGGTCCGCACCGCCGGGGTAATTTCCTCGTCCTCCATGTGGACGACGAGGGCGACGTGCTGGAAGACCTGAAGAAATCAAAAGGGGGTCAAAAAGGAAAAGCGGGCACCCAATCTCGCGAATAATAGGACGCTGAATGAAAACCCAAGTGAGGTGCGAGCACTAACCTGCACGGCCTCTTGGGTGATGGCCGCCATTTGCGCCCTGAGGGTCCCCCGAGGGATTTTGCCCCCGGCCGACCTTTCCATCTCCGTCAGCAGGCTGTCAGCAACGGAGAGCCCCGAGGGCACCTCGAAGCGGAGGTCCCCCTCGTCCATAAAGATCGGTGAGGCCGGGGTGCGCGGAACCGTCCTGTGAAACCTCTTGAGGGACGACGCCGGGGAGCCAGTCTCTATCTCCGAAGCCCGGGCCTCTTGTTCCCGAACCCACTTTCGGCTCGGCACCTGGGTGGATTCAGGGGCACGGGGCGCACTCGAACGCCTAGATGGAGCGGCTGCCGGGAGAGCCGAGGCCGACGTCGGACGGGAGGAGCTGGCACCTCCAGCCCTCGACCCTTTCTTCTGCTCATGCATGGATGCTTGGAATTTGCTCACGTCCATGGGTTCTGCGCAAGACAAGGTACAATGGAGTCAGCAATGCAAGCAAAAATAATAAAAAAAACAACTCTAAACAGATCACCTGTAAACTCCTAACTTACCCGCGAACTGAGCGGGGCTGAGCCCAGCCCAACTAAGGGCCTGCTCAGAAAGCAGCACGTCAGCCCGGGGATTGGGCTCCCACTCCGCCACTTTCGCCGCGTCGGGACCGTTCGAATGACTCTCCCGTCGGCAGCTATCCCTAGACCACTGGGTAGGCACGGACCAGTCCTCACCCTCGGGCGGCCCGACGAAGAAAAACTTCTTCTTCCAATCATGGATGGAAGAAGGTACCACGACAACCCCCGACCCGGCAGCACTTCCCCGTTGTTTCCTAAAAGAGATGTATACCCACCTCGGCTCACCCGTGCGAGTGCCGGGGTGACTTTTGTAACAGAGAGAAGAGGCAAGGGTGCTCAGCCTGAAAGGGATCATGTGCAACTTCAAATGGACCAGGAACCCAAGGAGAATTCTCTAGGAGTTCGGCACTAGCTGACCCGGGGCTAACCCAAAATGATTCAGCGCTCTAACAATTTCAGGAGAGAAGGACAGGTGCATTCCGGCCCAAAAGGCTTCCAGGTACAGGGCAATCTCTTTGCCCCGTACCTGATCTGCCTTCTCCCCTTCCTTGGCCAAACGTAGCATATAGCCGGGAGGTATACGGAAACAAGCCCGAGCGGTGGCGAGCTCATGCTCATACCTCACTGAGGATGACACACCAGGGGCATCCGCGACCTCCGCTCTGGGAACCACCCCCGTCGCGCGACCCCGGGATGAGGATCTAACCCTAACATTCCGAGAGGACTCCGACTCAGAAGAAGAAGAAGTAGAAGAAGAAGAAGAAGAATCTACAGGGGGCTCCCTAAACTCTACCCGATCTATTTCTATAGATTCTTCACAAGAAAATATCTAACCTGATGGAGGGGATGAGTCCTTGGAAGAGCAAAACGCAGATATCCTGACCTAAGAAGGAGAGCGCCGAGCGAACGAGACTCAAGACGAGAAAATTATGAAGAGGTATGGGCCCTGATGGGGATCCCACCTCTAGTTATAGTTGCCGGCGTACA
This sequence comes from Agapanthus africanus, assembly GCA_030015575.1. Taxonomy (NCBI): domain Eukaryota; kingdom Viridiplantae; phylum Streptophyta; class Magnoliopsida; order Asparagales; family Amaryllidaceae; genus Agapanthus; species Agapanthus africanus. The sequence goes on from JASDDO010000024.1 coordinate 892,558,728, forward strand.
CATCCAACGGCGACAGTCATCTCCCGCCAAAACGACTCTTCGCATTCGACGACCACCATCGCTCCACTTGTCACTCGTGCATTGGTCGCACCCCATTGAGCACGGGAGACCTGCGGCCCGTCGCATCAGCCAACCAGCGCCAGACACGTGGGTTGTCACTTCGACGAACGTACGCACGATCCGGCGTTTCCTCTTTAATGCAAGATCTGACCACGATTCGCTGACGTCATCAAGAAAATACGGCTGATTGCCCGGGAATGCGCACTTACGATATCTTCGAAAAGGAGCTCACCTCGGGTGACCCAGCATCATTATTTACAAGTTTTGCATACCTCGACCCGACCCGTGAGTGGGTCGGGACAAGAGTGGTGGGGGGGCTAATGATGATGCGCGAGATCTGTGATTTCCTAGATCGTGATATGTGGCGGATGACGTGTCCCGAAACTTGCAAGAAAGAACCAAGAACGGCATGTCGGAAGAATACCCAACCCATGGACGCAGCCGATCTTCTGCGACCGTCCACAATACTCCTATGCCCGCCTTACAAACAACCGTTGGCTCGCCTCCGAGCCCTTGCACAATCGGCCTCCTCGGTCCTCTCAGCTCGCCTCCGGGCTATCGCAGAACCAAGATATCTCGGCCTCCCGCTCGTCCCCGAGTCTCCCGTCGAGCTCGTCTTCCTCGGTTTCACCGATTGACTCGCAGCGCTGATCACAGGCGCTTTCGCCATGGCTCCGCGAATCTCGCCATGCGCGAGATATCCGCCGCCCACAATCCCGCGTTCCACTCCATCACGATCCCCCATTAACGAGCATGTCTCGTCATTAATGTGGGATCCTTCCTATCACGCGGACGTGACGTCAGGGGCGTAACGGCCGGCCTGATTCTCGCGCTTGCCTGCCTGTTGCCACCACTATACCAACCCTCTTTTCAGACGACTCAAGTAAGTCATTTTTCTCCTCACTAGACCGTTACTCTGCTCGAATATCCGGTCTAACTTGATCATCGGAGGGTCCTCGGTGGCACAACCACCCCAGGACTTCCTTGCAGGTAGCTCGGCCTCAACCACCTCAAACCCATTGAGACCCACACGCTTCAGGAGGCAATCTCCAACTCAATCTCAGCCGTCCATCATCGCTTGCAGCAGATCTACGGAAGGTAACATCTGAAGGAGATCCAGACCCTCCATCAGATTCAAATTGGAAGTCACTTGACGAGAAATTATTCGATATATCGGGGGTACAACGATTAGTGTTGGGAGATGAGTCGATCCACGGTACAATACTTGCGATAAAATTCAAATCACGCAAAAACACAATCACGCAATTAAACGAAGAAAGACGATATAATAAATTAAAGTACAAGAATAAAAAAGCAATCAAACGTAGACCATAGAGGCACAAGAATTTGTTAACCAGGTTCATCCATTTTATGGATAGTCCTTGGCAAAACGGAATTTGCAAAAATCTACTATATTTGAATCAAGTTTACAAAGGAAAGCAATGCTAGAGATTCCTCTCAAATCTTTCTGAAACCCTCTCTCTCTCTCTCAATTTTGTCTCGGCCAAGAGAAAATTGCCGCAGACTTGTTTGCTCTCTGTGTGAAAGAAAAATTCTCGTGGCCACAGCACATTCAATCAATGGCTCTGTTGATCGATTTATCTCTTCAAGTCAGCAACTTCAAATATTAATATACATATGGGTGCACATTCAATCAATGGCTCTGTTCTTTTAATTGGAAATAAATTGGCCTCTACCCTCTAATAAGTCTATGAGCATTAATTAGCCACCTCTAGGCATATAAAGCTTGGCTGTCTCCTCTCTCTACTTTTTAATATGCATGCATTCATTTGGACCATCTAATTTATATGCATGCACGTTTAATAAGCTCCTGGTCAGCCGCCCATGCGGGTGTTGACACGTGCGTCATCTTTACCGTATTGGGTTTTATTTTTGGGCTGATTTATCATAATATGTAGAAAGATTCTTCACAACATAACAATTAGTACGTGAGAGAGAAAAAAGATACGGGTATTTTAGCATCTTTCTCAGAACTTTGTGAGCACACAATCCCATGTCTTTCTCTCTGGTGACTAGATCAGTTTGGACTCCAAACTCATCCAACCCGCTCGCATTTCCGCATTTCTAAAGTTGTCACTTGTTAGTTTCAATATGACTGAATGCTGTTTGATCAACGGTGTTAAAGCCAAAGAAGACCTTAATTTTTTGGCTACGTAATATGTCCAAGATCAAAAGTTTGTAATATCTACAACTTCCTTAAGCAGAAACTAGGGCATAAATGAGCATGCCTTTTGTCGTGATGACTCCCACGGTTGTGTTGGGTTAGTCTAAAACTCGGATTATACGAAATGTACCTTTTGTCACCAAAACTTATTATGGTATTTGGGTGGGGTGATTAGCCATCTCTTTGCTTAAAAGGTGAAATATTCAAATGGAAAATCCATTTCTTTGTGATTGTTCCTTGTTATTTAGAGTGTATGCTAATAAATCAAATCAAATGAATTTTGTCCGTGTGTGTTGTGTGTGGGGGTGTGATGGATGAGCCTCACGGCCCAGTTCCCTAAAAATAAAAAATAAAAAGTATCAAATGATTTACATTTTTTATCCAATAAATCTTTTTAATCTCTATTTATAAATCAACATACATGGCCGATCAAAACTAGCAAGTTGTTTTTCTGCTTTGGGATGGTTGTTGTTCCCGCCAAAAATTTCTGCGCAGAAGAGTCCAAGATATCAAATGGCAGCGATACGCTTAAGAAAATACGAACCAGTATCTTCCGGCCTGTATTTTAATAAACTCCCGAAAGAGGAACTATTAAATTCTGATGGTATTGGAAGTATCTCGAAAAACCCTTCGATTTGATATATTATGAACAAATATGCTATGCACTGTTCCCTGATTAAAAATCAGGAATTACCTCAATGAGGTGTCACGTGCTCACACGTGACCAATGGTCACGTGTTGACATGTGATAGTTAAAACAGAAATAAAAAACAAATGGCTAAAGAAAATACCTCAACGGGGTATCACGTGCTTACACGTGACCAATCGTCACGTGTTGACACGTGATGGTTAAAACAACAACATAAACAAGCGGATGTTAAAGGAACCAATTGAGGGTCACGTGCTCACACGTGACCAAGGGGCACGTGCCAGCATGTGACAGGCTTTGAAAGCCTTACAGTTTAATAGAATTAAAATTCTAAATTTCTCTAAATCTTTCCAAATAAGAATTAAAATTCTAAAAGCTTCTAAATCTTTCCAAATGGAAAAGGATTATGGGGACCGTTGGATTAAAGATCCAAGGGTGATTAAAAATCACCAATTTATGGAAAAATCTTAAACAAGAAAAGATCTCCTTAAATCTCACCGAAATAACAAACAGAATATCTTTTGGATTTAAAATCCAACGGTGAATAAAATTCACTGAATGATCTAAAGGCTCATATTAAATATGAAATCAATTAAAATCTTTCAATGAAAGATTCACAAAACAATTTGATTCTTTTCTTTCTCCTATAAATAGGAGTCAAGAAGAAAAGAGGAGGGGACTTTTTTTAGAGAGAAGAACAAAGAGAGGAGAATTTAATTCTCAAGAGAGAAGAAAAGAAAGGAGAATTTAATTCTCAAGAAAGAAAACCCTAGGTGAGAAAAGAAAGGGATCAAAACTTCAAAAAAGAGAATTTAATTCTCAAAATTTAAGAGTTTAACTCTTTTGCAAACAGAACTTAGTTCTTCTTCTGGTTGAAGATCTGCACAGAGCACATCTCCCCATAAGTTAAGAATTTAATTCTCATCGGGTCGAGATCCTGCCATGCAGATCCTAAATTTAGAAGGGGAATTCAGTTTTGAGAATTTAATTCTCCCAAACTAATTGGAATTTAATTCCTACAGAATCATAATTGGGGTTTAACCCTACTTAAGAATTTAATTCTTTCACAATAGAAATTTAATTCCTCCAAAACAAAATTAGGGTTTAACCCTACAGAGAATTTAATTCTTAAAAAAGAGACTCGAAAGATCTCCATGCATGCAAAAGAACCAAGGTCATGTGTCCCCACGTGACCCCTGAAAAGATCCCAAAAAAAACCAAGAAGGAAGAAGCTTTGAGGCAATGCCTTACGTGCTCTCACGTGACCCCTCTGTCTTTAGTGTTTAACACTAATTTGGGGATTATATTTCCAGTGTTTAACACTAATTGTTTCTAGTGTTTAACACTAAATTAAAGATTATATTTCCAGTGTTTAACACTGATTGTCTTTTAGTGTTTAACACTAATTTGAGAGTTTTATCTCCAGTGTTTAACACTGTTGTTCTCTAGGGATCCTACCATCTGACGTAGCTCCTGCATGCCCCCCATCATCTGTCGCAACTCCTCCATACCAGTCTCGAGCCTATCCATACGGCCTGGGGAAGGTGGATCGGTCTGTCCCTGCGGCGTAGGCATACCACCCTGCTCAGTCCTAGTCTCGGACGAGCCAGCTCGAATCTCGTCTCGGGCGGCAGCCCTCTGTGCCCTCGTAGCCTTCGGCGGCATAGTGGCTGTTACAGGAAAACGGATAATAATAACAGTGCAATAGAATCATAGGATACACGGAATTGAAGAAGGAATTTCAAGCAAGTATCCTAAAGTCACTTAGGCGGAGTACCGTATCGCAAGTATGCCGCGGACATACACACGCTACGTTACCCTACTTAAGTCACTTACTCCATCTACCAAGGGTCATCCTACACTCAAAAAGGTAAACCTATCGCTCTGATACCAACTTTGTCACGACCCGCAGGGTACGGAACGTGACTGTCACTTAAGTTTACGAAACGTCTCAAGACGTCCGTAAAATAAGTAAGCCAAAGCCCAGAAACCAAAACCAAATAAGCAAAAGAGTGAAGAAAACCCAATCAATAGAAAGCGAGTTTATCAAATAAGTCATATAAAACCCTTTTTAAAAACAATATCAATTTTTCCGAAAATTTCGACAGAGTCTCCTTTGTAAATACTGGCCCCCAAAATGAGTACAACAAGAATATATATGAATCCAACAAATAAGGCATCCCCAAGCGGGAGCTAGCTCTTCGCCACAAGGCGGTCACAAATCCCACGCAATATAAAACAACAACATGCAAAATAATCATAAAGAAGCATGAGAAAATAACATGTCGACTCAAGTGAGCTCGACTCCAAAATACAGCATAAAAAGTCCACAAATCTCACAGTCTCATCTCTAGGTCAATATACAATAATGCTGGTAGATACAGTAGATGGAGTATACTAGATACAAAGAATATACAAGGTGGTACAAAAAAAATGATATAACCCACCTAAGAGCAAAACCTCGAGTCCAGGCAAAAGAAGCAAGTGCGCCCGCCGCTACTGTACTGACGGAGCGGACCTGAAAAAGGCTGTGGCACAACGGGGGTGAGTTGCCAACTCGTGAGTAATAAATAACATCTACACAGGCTATCGAATGCATGCACACAAGCATCCTAGCATCTCAAATACAGGTAAGGCAGGACATAATAGCAGGTATGTATGCAATATGAATATACTAGCAGGTATGAATGCAATGCGAATCAACTCATGATCTGAATGTGTAAGTATAAGAATCATGTTTTTCCTTTAGGAATCTCTTTTGAAATACCAGCACAATACCAATAGAATCAACAAGAATCTGTGTCCAGCATCGACACCTCAAAACTGTCTCAAATCTCATATCAATGTATCTCTGGCCTTAGCCGTCCGGCTGACCCATCTCAAATATCAATATCTCATCATCTCGCGGCCACGGTCGGTATCCTCTGGATATCCGCCGTCCCAAACAGTCACCGGTAGGTAATCCGTCCCCTGCCAGGCTCAACGTCAACACCACATTCCTCTTGCCCCGGGGTACCTTACCGGGCCCACCATGTCCCGTGACGGTTCCTCCACTCCTCGAAACGGATCTCGAAAACCACAGCAAACTCATGGTGGACGACACTTACATCACTAGAAAACCGCAATTTACATATTTTAAAAATATAATAAGTTTAGAAATTTTGCGGCTTTCCCCCGAAATCCAGAAATATCATAAAATCTCAAGAAATCCCCATAAGTGCATATGTCAATGATAATGAATGCATATGGTATCAATAATCAAGTTGCAATGTGTGATTAATAGATTAGGCATGAACAATTAACATGATGAAGTACATGCACATGAATAGCAATCCTACGATTTCATTTTAAGGAATTAAAGCAATAGCGCAAGTTTAAGTATCAATTATAGTAAAAGGTTTCAATTTAAAGGTTATCTAGTGTGGTGGCATGGCAATTACCAGGGTGTGTGTGTAAGCATGAATAGTACTCGTGCTGCATATAAAAACCCTGGCAATGGTGCAGGTGTCCTATAGAGTGGGTTCGTATATGTATGTCAATATAAGGCATGAATGTAGCAAATAATCATACAAGTATTACACCCCTAATTACTAACATTACTAAGAATCTTTTAAGTTACTAAAACTATCGGGCGACTTGCGCCATCCAACGATAGTCCCCCGTAGATGTTACATCTACTCACCGGAATCCCTAACTAGTCACGTCCAATCACTGCTTTCTCCTTTCGTGCCGCGTCTGACGTCTCCGCGACTGAACCTGGAATTTACATCAATACAAACATAAGGTTACAAATCAAGAACGACGCAATTCCCAAACGAAAATACTAACGTTCACAAGCTAGGTACAACGTGCACAAGGTGCGTGGAACACACGCGAAAATCGCAAAAACTAACTAAAACGTCGATTTGGTCGCCCGGAAAAACTAAAACCCGAACACCCAAAAATCCACACTCACACATCCTAAAAGTCATAGGATACGCTAAAAATGTTATCAAGACATCGCAAATAATTCATCACAATATTTTAATAAAAACTAGTAAGCTAGAATTTGCAATTTGGTGCAAACATCGACAATTAACGACAAAGTGCTCACAATCCAACACAAACATCCAACTAACCCACTAGATAGCCACTACATTAGTTTTAAACCATTAGCAATGCTTAAAAACCTAATTTCCATAAACAAAACCTTTCTTGATTTTCATAATTAGCAATTTCAATCCAAAACTAAACATGACAATACCAAATTAACACTAATTTGAAGCCCACACAAATAAAGTAACCTCATTAACTTAGATTAGCAAACAACTAGATAGCTAATTAGCTTTAATTAACTAAATAATGGTTTCTAAAAACCCTAGTTTAACTCTAACCATAAACCTTTAAAAACTAGATTAAAAACTAACACTAAATTAACACTAGATTTTAGCCCAATTAGCAAGTTAACCACTTAGATTAAGCTAACAAAATAACTAGATAACAAAATTTCTTAATTAATCTCTTAATGGTGTTCTAAACCCTAAATTAATTTCAAACCACAAACTTTAAAAAAACTAGTATGCAAATAGCACTAAAATTAACACTAAAACAACTAAATTAAAGGAATTAACCAAAAAGAATTTAATTAGGAAGAATTTATACCTCAACTAGAGATCTAGCAAGAACAAATTGCCTCCAAAGATGCCTCCTTTCTCCAAGATTTAAACTAAAGTGGGTGTGAGAAGAGATGGATTAAGGTTTTGTGTTGAAATAGTGAAGGATTTGTTGATTTCTATTGAATTTTGATGCAATTTTTTTTGAAGAAAATGAGAGAAAAGAGAAGGAAAATAATGGAATTGGGGGGGGGGGGGGGGCTGCTCTCGGCCAGTAGAAAGGAGAGGGGATGGTGTGGGGTGTGTGGAAAAAATTCACCAAGTCAAACTCCCCCAAAGTCAATACACCATACCTCCAAATACTATATTTTAATCAATTCTCAAAACAATTCATTTCATCACATGAATAAAGTCAAAGTGAGGCAAGCAAATTTCTGGACCTAATCATGGTGGGGCCGGCCTAGAGGAGGGGAGTGAGTGAGAGAGATTTTACAAAGAAATTTTATGCAAAAAGACCCCCTACAAGTCCAAAATTGCAAGTTTAAGCTTAAATTCAATAAATTTCGTTTTCCAATATAAAAATTAGTTAAAACTTGAAATAAAATACAAAAAATTTATGTTACAACTAGATTTTAATTAACATGATTTTAAAGCTTAAATTTAGCCCATTTAAATTTGTATTTATCGCTAATTTAATGTATTTTCTTACCGGCTTAAAATAATATTAAAAATTGAAAAATTAGGGAAAATTTTTAAACGACCAGAATTTCATAAGTAACTCATTTTCTACTAAAAACTAGCAATTACCTATCCAAATTAGGTATAATTAGTCCTAAACTGCAAAATAACAAAAAGGACGGTTTTCGGAAAAATACCGAATTTTCACCGATTTTCGGGAAAACACCAAAACGACTTTTCAAGGCGCTACAATCTTCCCCCCTTAAAGAAATTCGGTCCCCGAATTTAAAAAATATAACTACGCGTACCTTCAAAGAGATGGGGATATTTCTTCCTCATCTCGCCCTCGGTCTCCCAGGTAACCTCCTCGCTGCTCGGGCCACGCCAAAGGACCTTGACGGTCGGTATAACTTTCGATCTCAACTTCTTCACCTGCCGATCCAGGATGGCCACCGGCTGCTCTGCAAAAGAAAGGTCGCGCTCTAGCTGGACTGTCGGGTGCTGAATCGCATGCAAAGGATCGTGAAGGTACTTGCGGAGCATCGAAACATGGAAGACGGGGTGAACATCGGGAAAGCTGGGTGGAAGGGCCAAACGATATGCAACTGCGCCGACACTGTTCCCCTCCGAACGATGGCGCACAAGACTGCGATGTCTTGGCACTGAGATTAGGGGCAGATGCTAATTGGTGCTATCCGTTCACCTCTCCGAAGATGCCAAGTTGATTTATGGCACTATATATCGAAGGTTTAAACAGATGCGGCCGATGTAGCAGACTTCGTCAGATTCCCCCTCGTTTGAGGGGTTTTTGATTGTGGGGACGCTCTTCCCTACAGGCGCAAGCCCCTGCAGTTAATTACGCTACCGCATTGCGGTAACAACTTTCTCCTTCTCCAGATGGTCACTTCGTGTCCTGGGTGTTTGTTTTATTTGTGGTTGCCCGTGGATTGTATACGGAGACTGAGTTATGTCGTCGTCCGTAGGACGTGGACTAGTCCAAATCCGTATTTATCTTAGATTTGGGTTTAAGGGTTTGGTTTGAGGATACGTTAGCCATATTTGAGGCTAAGATCAACTCAAACGTTTGTTAAGGATACGTTAGTCTAACTTGAGACTAAGATCAGCTTAACGGGATCGTTTAGATCCGACAAAAGAGCATTTGGGCTCTATTGTTCCAGTTTAGGGACATAGTGGTCCATTGAATATGTGGCCGTCGGGACCCGTCACCTCTCTGACGACGTTGAAGGATTACAACGACAGATATCAGAGGAGTTCAGAGATGTACCCTTGAACCGAAGTTGATTTGGGGGGATTCATAGTCCAGTCTGTTTGAAGGTTTAAGGATACGTTAGCCATATTTGAGGCTAAGATCAACTTAAATGGGATCGTTTAGATCCGACAAAAGAGCGTTTGGGCTCTATTGTTCCAGTTTAGGGACATAGTGGTCCATCGCTAGTTTAAGGACATTGCGGTCCATGGGTAGTTTAAGGACATTGCGGTCCATTGTTAGTTTTAAGACATCTCGGTCAAGGTTAAGGACGTCGTAGTCCATGGGTTTAAGGACCCCACAGTCCATTGTTAGTTTAAAGACATCTCGGTCGAGGTTAAGGACGTCGTAGTCCATGGGTTTAAGGACCCCACAGTCCATATCAATGTGTGGTCATCGGGACCCGTCACCTCTTTGAAGACGTTGAGGGATTACAACGCCAAGTATCAAAGGAATGAAGAGATGTACCCTGGAACCGGAGTGGATTAAATAGTCCTTGGCCCAATTTGGGATCAAGACCAATTAATTATGTTATGAGCCCATTAGCCCAGTTAATTACGAATTGAGGACTTATGGCCAGCTTGGGCTAAGTCCAATCATGTCTGGAATATTGGCTTCCTGTTGGTCCATTGAAGGAGAGACTTTGTCTCTGACCATTTAGCCAATTGGGCCAAAGTCTAGTGTTAAACACTACAGACCAATCAGTGTTGAACACTGGGAATGAAATTGACAAGTTAGTGTTTAACACTAAAAGATAATTGGTGTTAAACACCAGCAACAAGGCTTTCAAATTAGCATTAAACACTAAAACAGATCAGTGTTAAACATTGGCAACAGAGATCTCAAATTAGTGTTAAACACTAAGGTAGTCAGTGTTGAACACTGCAAATAAAGTTTTTTGATTAGTGTTGAACACTAAGGCCCAACAGTGTTTTAACACTGGGTTCGGGAGTTTCAATTTAGTGTTAAACACTAAGGCTAGAGGGGTCACGTGGCGACACGTGAGAGCGCCCTCCCTTCATTTATTCTGCGGAGATTATCGCATCTTTCAGAGCATCACGTGCCATCACGTGACGGGCATTCAAATGCTTGTGTGTTAAAGCTTCTGTCAAGGGTCACGTGGGTCACGTGGGGCACTGCCTCAAAGGGGCTTTCTGTAGGTCTTTTGGGGGGGGGTCACGTGGTGGCACGTGACCCTGCCTCTATGTATGTTGTTTAGAGGATCTGTTAATCTTTTCCAGGAATTAAATTCCTCGTAGGGTTGAACCCTGACAATAATTTCAGAGGAATTAAATTCCTACTTCCTTTCGAAGATTTATATTCTGGAGTAGAGTTGGACTCTGAATTTTCTGTAGGAATTAAATTCTTCATATATGTGAAGAACTGAATAGGGTTAAACCCTAATAAAATCTTTTAAGGAATTAAACTCCCATTCTCTGTTAAATTATGATTTAAGGGAATTAAATTCCCGCTGTTTCCACAGAACTAGGTTCTTAATTAGGGTTAAACCCTGTTTCTCTTTGTTCTGAAGGAATTAAATTCCCATGACACAGGGTCAAACCCTAATTTTATTTTAAAGGAATTAAATTCCTATAGTTTTGTGAGAATTAAATTCTCGTGCTTCCGTTCCCTCTCTATGTTTTGGATCTGCATGGCAGGATCTCGACCCATTGAGAATTAAATTCTCAACTTCAAGGGGAGATGTGCACTTTGCAGCTCCTCTATCAAAGAGAGAAGAAATATGTTCTTCTGTTTTATATATCAGAGTTAAACTCTGTTGAGAATTAAATTCTCTTTCTTTCAAAAAGCCTTCCCTTTCTTACCTAGGGTTTTCTTTTGCAGAAGATCCAAATTCCTCAAAGTATCAAGGCTCTCTCCCTTTTCTTCCCTCTGCGTATCTATCTCTATCTCTCCATCCCTGTGTCTCTTGGCTCCTATTTATAGGAGAAGCAGCCGAATCAATTAGTTTTTGACGAATCTTCATTGAGAGATTTGATTTGCATCCATCATTCGTTTTTGACCTTTGGATTATTAGGTGAATTTTATTCACCATTGGATTCCAAATCCAGCGATTCTCCTTTGTGATTTCTGTTAGATTTAAGAGGGAAATCTTCCCAAATTCGAGATTTTCCATAGATAGATGATATTTAATCACTCTAAATCTTTATTTCAATCGGTTGCTTTTGGAAAGACTTGAGAGGTCTTTTCTCAGAATTTAATTCTGTTTAACAAATGGGCTTTGAAAGCTGGTCACGTGCGGCCACGTGACCCTTGGTCACGTGTGGGCACGTGACCCCCTTGTAACGAGCCCTTTTCTTCTTTTGCACTCTGCCTTCTTCTGCTGCTTAGCCGTCACGTGCCACCACGTGACCCCTGGTCACGTGTGAGCACGTGACCCTCGTCTGGAGTCTTTTTCTTGATTTAACTGGAGAACAATTCTGATGTTTTGAGCGTCACGTGCCAACACGTGACCCTGGTCACGTGGGAGCACGTGACCTCTGGTCACGTGGGAGCACGTGACCTCTTTTGAAGCTTTTTCCTTGATTTGATCAGGGAACCGATGTGCCTTTGAATCCGCTTTAAAATGTCACGTGCCAACACGTGACCCTGGTCACGTGGGAGCACGTGACCCTTTCTGAAGCCCTTTTTCTTTGATGAGTCAGGAAGCTGAATCTGCCTTGATGATGCTTTTAGATGTCACGTGCCAACACGTGACTGCTGGTCACGTGTAAGCATGTGACCCTCTTCTGAAGCTTTTTCCATAAGCTTTTCTGATTTTAAATCAGGAAACAAATGCCCCCACAGCGTTGTTCTCACGTGTCTGCACGTGAGTGCAACGCTGTCACCTCTTGTGACCGTTGGATTCCTCTAGGGATCTGGGGAGATGAAACGTTTCCATTGCCTTCTATAAATACCTCTGTCTCTTCATAGGAGCCTTCACTTTGCTCATCTTCTTCTTCTGAGAACTTTTTCCTTGAGAATTTAATTCTCGCTTCCAGAGCTTAGTTCTCTGTCTTGAAACAATCTTCAGAGTTTAACTCTGTTCGAAAAGAATTCTTTTCCTCAGGTAATGTTCTTGGACAAACGATGGACCTTCACATTCCTCTGGATTTTAAATCCAAAACAAGGATTTTTACCCTTTTTTTCTTCATGTTTTTCCATAAGAACATGAAACCGCTTAACCTTCAAACTGTAGATCTCTTAGGGTTTAGATGATCTTTGGGGAGATGATGATAGCGTTTCAACTCCATGGAATTTAATTCCATCCAAAAATGTTTTTGGGAATTTAATTCCCTTTTCTTAATAAGGAATTTAATTCCAATGAAGGACTTGATTTCTTCACGCGGAGGCTTCCTGGGGTCTCTTGGCCCGAGGTTGTTCTTCTGCAATTAATGAAATGGGGGTTTTGTAATGATGTCTTCTGTGGGAATTTAATTCCTTTGATCTTGTTGGATTCATTGTAGAGCTCGAGACAGATCCTGTTGGGGGGAATGTGCATGGTCATCATTCTTTATTAAATGAGGATATTCCCTTTGTTTTATTGTAACTATTTGGTCTCATTATTAATGAGCCGTCATCCGGATTCTGTGGGGCCCATGTGTTTTGTAGCCAATGGTCCCAAGAAACTCTGCTGTTGCTTTCTTCAACTAGTCTTCATGTTCATGCATGAATATATATTGCTAACTTTTCTTTTAACGGTCTTCCTTTATTGGATTTCAGGTGCGATGACTTCTGTTCCACGCTTTCCCTTTTCTCGCTCGGAGGCTGCTTTTCCTTAGTCACCATCTGATGAGGAAGCGATGGCGATGATTCGGGCCCATGACTCGAACTGCACCAACCTTCTTCAATGGGGATCTTGGTACAGTCAGATTATTCAGGGTCGCCGGAGTTTTCTTTGCGCGGTGCCGACGGAGCCCACTTTCCCATTTTTACCGATGGATCCTCCGAGGACAGTTTTTGCTGTGGAAATGCCCAACTGGACTCCAACGGGGAGGCTCGAGCCTTCGACGACCGGTATTCCGAACCATCCGATCCCGGCCATAGACATCTTGGGGTGGCGTATCTGCCAGGGTGAGGCCCACCCGTGGGGGCAGATCTATAAGATAGGGCTCACTCCCCGACACCCCACGGGCTATCTTCTCTGGGCTCGCTACATCCTTACCACCTATCGTGCGCGGCTGCAGAAGGTCGGGCTTTATCAGGCAATATACGCGTCACTCTTCCATTATAAGTCCCCGCATGTCTGGTGGGTTAAGGCGTTTTTGAACCAATGGAATCTTCCCACCAACACTTTCATTCTAGGAGATCGTGAGGTCTCGATCTCTCTTGCAGAATTTTATGAAATCTCGGGATTGCCAATCAGGGGTGCACTGTATGAGGAGTTGTTGCCTCCTGACGAGTATGTCTTTGAGCCCGAGTCTGCACCGGCTGATGGCTTGTCTGTTGAGAACGCCGTTCGCCACAAGCGCCCCAGCTTGATCAAGGCGCTGGGTATTTTTGATCGATTGTTCACTGAATCTGAGGAGCAGGGTGTTACTTTTAAAAGCTTCATTTCCTGCTTCCTTCGTGAGGACGTCATATCGAAGACTGCTCCGAAGTTTGCTAACATCAAAGACCCCTTTGGGTTTGGTCCGAAGAAGCTACCGACCGCTGAATCGGACCTGCCACAATATTATATTCCCATCGTGTCGCCGATGTCTTTTGAGTCCGTTGCAGCACCCGGTATGGATGAGGAAACATTCTTCGTGGGGTTTGTCAGTGTTTGGCTTAGTTGGTTCGTTATCCCCATGCATCGCCGCTTCATGAGAGCCTCGGTCAGCTACCCGGCTCATCGTATTGCTGAGGGGACGCGGTTGGCCATCGGCATCCCGACCTTGGCACACCTCTATAATGGATTGGGCACCGCAGCTAATACCTCTATGCCTGGCGTGGATGTGGTAAACTTTTCGCTTCATTATTTCACGTCCTGGATCGAAATGCACGTATTGGGGGCTTTTGCCATGCATCAGAGGCCCTCATTTTACGATGCCTACCCCTTTCCACGACTTATACGATTAGTGGATGCTTCTGCCGCCGACCCGACCCGACTCAATTCGGGGCTATTCGGGTGCTGATTTCTCCTTACGCTGCCGCTGGCGGGATGGTTTTTAATGATCGGGTCTTGTCTACTCCCTCAGGTCCAGTTCAACAACTCTGGGATTTGTCAAAAGACAACGCACCTTCTTTGAAGCCCCGGGAGGCTGCGCACTTATATACAATTAGACCGGGCTACTTGGTGTTTCGCCAGGATAGTGCAGCTCTTTTCATGCGGTACAATCCGCATCGATTTGCCCGACAACTTGGATACGACCAGGGTGTTCCCTTCGAGGCTTTTCTAGTCGCCCCAATCCCTTCGCTCGATGCCGTTCGCGATACAGCTCATCATTTCATGAGGCTAAAAACCGGCTCCCACTTCATTGTACCTGAAGCTGAATACCTGCCCCGGTGCGTGGGCGCGTTTACGGGTTGGTATCTTCATTGGGTCAGCCCAATCATTTTTTAGGAAAGGAGGGTGCTTCTCGGCCACGATGCCCCTCCTCTGGTTCCAGGAGCTAAGCTGCGACCGAGGGTTCCGGTCCGCTTCCCTCTAAGGGATACCAGCACTGCGCTCATCCCAGGAGAATCGGAGGTAAACCTTACTCCAACGGCCGGTATGCCCCTGGGTTCCCTCTCGCGAGGTGGAAGGGCCCCAGTAGTAGCACCACCGCCTGTGGCAGCACCGCCCCCCGTGGCATTGACAATGACAGTGTCATCCTCGGCCGTGGCACCAGGCGAGGGTAATAGAGATGAGGGCGTCGTAGGCGATGTGGGTCAGCGTCGCCCTAAGGCTTCGCGGGGGAGGAAACGGTCATCCTCGGCGACCGGCTCTGGGTCTAAGCGTCGAAGGAAGGTGGCCACCAATTCGCTCGATTCTTTGGCAGAGTCTGAGCCTACTCTTGAAGACGAGCCGTTGGCCCTGCAAGAGTCAGACGCTGGACTTCCTTTCCCGAGTTCAGCCGATGAGGAGGCTGCACAGTTGGCTGAGGCCATACGGCGTTCCAAAGACGTGTCTCATAATGCCAGGGTTCCGAAGAAGTCATATCCCGCTGTAATCTTTTACGAAGACCCTTCGTGGATTCGGCGGCGATTTATCGGTCCTTTGGAGGAATGGGGGGAGAGGGCTTTGAAGCAGGCCGCTTCAGAAGATGCAGCTGACGCACTTTCTTTATGGACCGGCGGCCATGAGTCTACCCTTGAACCCCGGCGAGCCTACCTCCTTGAGAAGGAGCAGCGGCTTGAAGAAGCCATATTGAGGGCTTCTTTGCGCATCGGTACGTTGTGGTTCTTTTCGTAGTTCTTCAGATTGTTTGTGCCCGTGCATATGTATCATTATTCTTATTTGAATCGTGCAGAATCTTCGACGCTGGGGGAGCTCCCTACTGGCCCATTAAAGCTAAAGCCCGCCGAAATTCTCAATGAAGCCTTGCTGGATGTGGAGGGGGCTGACGAGACTGCTCCTCTCATGGTAGAACTTCCAGCGGCGGTTCTTGATCAGGGAGTGCTTGCCCCTTTGGGGGAGGCTCCTTTGGAGGCCGCCGCCCCAATGACTCTTACTGAGGGCGGCCCAAAGGCTGGAAGCGAGGTAGTCGGGACTACTCTCCCTTTGTTGGAGCCTGAGGTCACGGCGGAGACCGTTGAAGCTGCTATCCCCCCGGCTCAGAATGGGAGGAGTGTTGAAGGTATTCCTCTGCGTTTTAATTTAGCAACCCCTTCATAGTCTGAACTCTTTTATCTTTCCCAGAATTGCGCGGTTTGGCGGCCACGATCGCGGATCTGTCGCCTCGACAGTCATTTCAGCGTTTATTGGAGATGGCAGCTCCGCAGGCGATCTCCCCTCAGCGTATTGTCCTTTTCTTTGGGCAAGGTTAGTGTCATTCGCCCTTTTTTACCATAGCATTGTTACTATTTTGCGAAATGACGTTGATGTCTCTTATAGTTTTGGAAGCCGACGATGAGGTCGAGGTCGTTGAAGGGCCAGGGGAACCTTCAGCTCCTACTTGCATGACTGTCGGTGAGTGAATTTTATTATAGTCCCGTTCGTTCTGCGTTTAAGAGTTTTACTAACATTTGCCAAATTTGAACAGCCCTGCTAGTCTCCATGGCTTTGGAATCACGCATTGTGATGCCGCCCGGCCCCTACGCTCTGCGGGCTTCAGAACGCTTGGCCCAATTGAGCCTTGTCTCCCTATCTTCTTTCGTCGAGGAGCTCCGTGCTGGTAGTGCGACCACAGCCGAAGCGTTTGCCGCTGAAGCTAACGGCTCCCTTCCTTTTCTCGCCACCTATCACAACGAGGAGGTGGTGCGGGTCTGGGTGGAGTTTTGTAGGAAGGTGGAGGCTTGTTTGTACGCTCTCGAGTGTTCTCGCCTTTCCTCGGAGGCCATGGCTGCAAAGGTGGAGTTACGGGGGCTGATAGCACGGTGCGCGGCAAACATGACGTCATGTGAGAAGAGGCTTGGTCGCAAGTTCTCGGAGAGGGAGCTAGCCTCCAAGGCGCTGGGCGAGCTTCAAGCCAATCTCACAGCCAAGGCCAACAAAGCGTATGAACTCTGGCGGGTGCTTCAGGAGTCCATCAAAGAGGTGGTGGCTCTCGATAAAGCTGCCACGTTTACTCGTGAGAGGGTCGAGGCTCATAAAGCCACCGAGAAAGAGCTCGAAGCTCGGCTCGCTTCGTATCAGGCTCAGCAAGCTCAGGCGGAGGCTCGTCTTCTGGAGATCTTGCGTCATGAAGCCGTGGCTCAACAACAGAATGACGAGCTGGTAAAATTATTGCACCGCCTGCCGGCTTGAGGGCTTGTATCTTTTTTCCCTTTTTTGTACATACTCATGGATGAGAGTACCTTTCTTTTTTGTTTCTTTCATGAATTGTACTTTGTATCCATTTTGGTTTATGAATAAAAGATACATTTTTCTTCTCAATGGTGTGTCCCCCTTTTTATTGAATGTATTCTGCGGATATTCTACCTCGATCTCCTTGCCGGACAGTGATGGCTTAGGATTCAGGGTTAAGATCTGCTTCCTAAGACTTTTGCATTTTACGAGCCACGAGGGTCTCATAAAGAGTTTTTCTCCCTACAGGTCGAGAGGATCCCATAGGTGTGAGTTCTTCTTAAAGATCGTGAGGATCCTTAAGCGGGTTTTCCCTTGAGAGTCGTAAGGATCTCACAAGAGAGTTTTTCTTCCTTACAGGTCGTGAGGACCTGCAAGTGTCGGATGTGATCATCCTTATCCGTGTTTCACGGAGTCAGGGGTCTCTCCAGGTATTGTAGTTTACAGACGTCGCGGTCAAGGTTAAGGACCTCATAGTTCGTGGATTTAGGGACTCCACAGTCCGATGTTAGTTTTAAGACATCACGGTCAAGGTTAAGGACCTCATAGTCCGTGGATTTAGGGACTCCACAGTCCGATGTGTGGTTGCAGGGACCGTCACCTCTTTGAAGACGTTGAGGAATTACAACGCCAGGCATCAAAGGAGTGAAGAGATGTACCCTTAAACCAAGGCAAAATCTGTAAGGAATCGGGGTGGTTGATCGTTAGTTTTAAGACATCACGGTCGAGGTTAAGGACGTCATAGTCCGTAGATTTTAAGGACTCCACAGTCCGGTATTTGCTCTGGATGCTTCACACGGGTTTACTACCGTGCTCGGCGAGGACCAGGCAATAGCTCAGATGAGAAGCCTTGTTAGCTTGTTCAGGGTGTCTAGATCCTGGAAGCGCGATCATTTGATGTTTTATAGCGAGCTTGAGTAACCTCTCCGTCTTGTCTCGGGGGAAGGAGTACGCTCGACTCATCTTCTTCATGAGGGACAAATCCGAGCCGCGCAATACCCGATCACGTAACTCTCTAATCCTGCGTCGTTGTTGTCGGCTCCTCTTTCCGCTTTGTTCAGTTGATAAAACTGCACATTTGTATTACATTTTTCCTACCATTTTCATATTAAAAAAGGACTTTATTATAATATATCATACATATGGGGGTTTATGTGTAAAAACACCATTTTCCATGTGTTAATATATTTTAATTAGCATTTGGTAGGAAAATGTATGCAAATAAATTCATTGACCAAATCCTAGTAGAAATAAGCCTACTAAATATTATTTGAGATTATTGTGCCGAATTTTCCAAGTTGTTATGCAGAATTTATCAAACAAATCAAGTTGTTGAAGAAAACTTGCCAAATTAAGAAGCAAAACTTGGAGACCAAGTCTGGAAGCAACCGAGAAAAGATTTTCAGATTCTGAAGGTGCCTAGGATTGCCAAATGTCACAAAAACAGAAACCCTAAAATTCGATGAAGAGTTGTGATCAAATGGCCGCGGATCCGCGGCCAAACTCCCCTGTTGGCCGCGGATCCACGGCAGTCTAGAGGAATCATTTGGTAAAAATTTTGGGCATCAATCTTTGCTGAATTTTACCAAGTTTACAACTAAAAGATTCTGGCTTTGCACTATAAAAAGGCACCGAGAGCCTCTTGGACAAGTTATCAAGCCGAAAAGATCACGAAGCCCCTGACGCTCACGCATCCAGGCTGATCATCAACTGTTCATCTACCTCCTCAGGAAAGATCGAGAAGCAACTAGTTTGTAATCATTTTCTACGGAATAAAAGTGTAGATTGTTCAGTTGATTAATAAAGGTAGTTATTTTATTTAATTCTTTTGCATTTTACATTATGTTTTCCCTCTCTTTCTTTTCATCTTCTTCTCCCAACATGCGCGAGTAATTCTCCGCTTGTTAAGGTTTGTAGGATTAGGGTAGGCTAATGGACGATGAAAAAAATTA
This sequence comes from Agapanthus africanus, assembly GCA_030015575.1. Classification (NCBI taxonomy): domain Eukaryota; kingdom Viridiplantae; phylum Streptophyta; class Magnoliopsida; order Asparagales; family Amaryllidaceae; genus Agapanthus; species Agapanthus africanus. The sequence continues at coordinate 892,578,017 of JASDDO010000024.1, forward strand.
AACCCTTTTTAAGTCCTATAAAGTTTAGGAACTTTATCAAACGAATCATTAACATCCTAATCGGGCGCGCTAGCAATTCTTTACTAGTTCCGACCGAGATTAGAGATTAGATTAATGATTGTTTTGGTAAAGGCTAGATATGAACGGAGTTCCGTGTCGAGATAAGGGTTAAGAGTGGGATTCATTTTTCCTCCAGAAATCCTAATCTACACGCATCACCGTCGTTCTAGTTCTAAATCTATTAATGGATAAAAAGGGTAACTTTTAAATAATCATCCATAACTACTAAATCCTAACGAACCCTACAAGCCCTCTTATTATATTAATTACATCTTTAAAATAATCTAGATCTATATTTTACATTCTTTTTTAACGTAGATCTAGAAACCATTCTATAAAATTCTTTATCCCTCCTCTCTTTCTCAACACGTCTAAAGTAAAAGTAAAAGGTTCCACGTTTTCCAGAGGACGACCCGTACTCATCTCGGTCTAGCTACGTGCGACACCGTTATTGATTGCGGTTAAACTACAAACACTCTTTCGAATCAATCAAATGGCGCCGTTGCCGGGGAAACATGCGTAATTTTTTATTCTTGCTATTTGTGTTGAATTCTTAGACGATTCATATCATTATTAAAACAAAACTGCAAATTGCATATTTAACGATTTGTGTGTAAATTTTGCGAGGGAATCTGGAGTCACGGACTTGAGGAAACAGGAGATCTGTGGTTTCACACTTTTCTGGTATCTTTCTTAACTCCTTCTCCCTCCTCTCAAATCCAATAAAATCTATTTTCTGCAGGATTCTTTGCAAAATATTCGCCGCTCAAATCCTGTTGTAGAACCGCGCCTGCCGAACGGTCTGTTCTAAGGGTACTCCTTGGCGCTTCAATAGCTTCTTTAATCCATTTGTATAGTATCTGGGCAGACGGATGGGTTGGAGCCTGTCAAGTGTAGCATCCGCGCCATGCCAGATCTCTTTCTCTATTTTCGACTCTGAGGATCGGTAGAATAGGATCACCTTCTCACCCCTTCGCCTGGGAGGGACGTAAAATGTTTGCAGGTCCTGCACATTGTGAGCCTGAAGCGTGTCGAGATCCTTGTAGTGTTCTCGCGGTACCATGGTGATTTGCAAACTATGGTCATCGCCAGGGGGTGCTTGTATTGACAGCCGATTGGAGAACACAGCATTAACTTCATCTTCTGAATCACTTCCGAAGACTAACATGGGGGCGGGCGTCCTCAGGTTGTTGCGTTGAGATGGTCCTGCATAAACTATCTCTTCTTCTTCTTCGGTATCGCTCCCGAAAATAGGGATGGTGGCGGCGGTTTTGTTCCCCGGATTGCGACACCTTTCTGTATCCTCGAAATCTGGCAAAAAGTACTTCGCATCTTCGTATTTGCGGACTTCGTTCACGGAAAATGGGTTTAACTCACCTGTTACGGTATACTCGAAACCATCCTTAAAGTACTTCACACACTGATGTTGTGTAGAAGGGATGATATTATACTCGTGTAGCCAAGGACGGCCGAGCAAGGCGTTGTAGCAGGTCTTGGCGTCAATGACATGGAATTTGATGTCTGTGACGAGAAGTCCAAAGCGTAATGTTAGTATCACAGATCCGAGAGTCCGTGACGATTGTGAATCGAAACCGGAGATAGTAATTTTGTCACGAGCGAGGTGTTGCACGCTCATGCAGATTTCCTTCAACACCCGAACATTAAGGAGATTGACGGAGGATCCATTATCCACCAGGATCTTGCCTATCTTGATATCATGGCAGTATCCGGAGACATATAGGGGACGGTTGTGGTCGCACGTCCCGAGAAGGAGGTCTTCATCACCGAAAGTGATGTCGGCTGTATGCACTTCCTCCAGTTCATCCTTCATCTTTTCAGTGGCGAGGAAGGCTTGGAATTGCTCAGGTTCTTGTAACGCCTTAATTAGTGAGTCTCGCGCTTCTTTTGATAATAGGAGGGCATCGAGAATGCTAAGCTGAGAAGGTAGCTTCCTTAGGTGCGCGAGGATGTTATAGTCCACCTTACCTTTCCTAGGAGGGTCTTTGGCAGCCAGCTCTCTCATGACTTGGTCATCTAAAGTGATATCTTCAGTGACCTTTTCCTTTCCCTTATCCTTTCTACTTACGGGCCCGAGATTCTTTTCTGGGAGTGTGCGATTGCGCAGCTGAATGTTCTCGCAGATCTCCGATTTCTCCTCTTCCCCTAAAACGGATTCTTTGAAGAGAGGGCCCAGAGCCATTTCTTCATCAGAGTCGCTCCCAAAGGTGAGAACTTGTGACCCCCTGGTGTTAACCATGTAACAGTTGCCAGTAGTTCTGTCGTGCCCATCGATAGTACTTCTTCGCTCCCGACGGCTCTTGCGTTTCATGCGCTTAACATGTTGCCGACGAGCAACATATCCTTGCCACCATATCTTAAAGGCGTCGCACTCCTCTGTGGGGTGTGATATTTTCCGGTGATATGCGCAATAATCAGGGTGCCTCTCCATCCCATCGCGTGTGTTTCCTTCCGAGGGCGGTAGCTTTATCCCCATTGACATGGCTTTGGCAAACCTTTTTCTCGTCTTGAATATCTTCTTGTCTACTTCGGATGCCTTTCGCTCTGGTAGTTCAACTCTTTCGTTCAGTTGCCCGCATTTGGCTCCTTCCGATGTGGCCATCTCACGCTCCTGGTCCGCTTTACATTTTAGACGAATCTCGTCTAGAAAAGCGTCGATCATTTCGTCTGTTGGCCACGTACGCTCTGGTACAGGCTCTGCCTACAGCTTCTTAGTGCCAGGAGTTTTCCCATCATCGGTAAACGAGTGGGAGATTACGTTACAACTCGCCACATATCCTTCGGATTCATCTGACGAGCTCTCTCCATCATCTTCCTCTTGAAAGATGTGGTTGAGGAACTCTTGCAGTGTGACAGGGGTTCGCGCCTTTTGATTGTATTCTTCCAGCGCGTCGATTTGCTTCTGCAAGTTCGTGTGCTCGTTTCCAAGCTTCACGGGCTTCTTGGATTTCTTCTTCTTTTTCTTCGAAGATTTTGACGATTGGGCGTGAGTATTTGGGCTCTTATCGCGAGTCTTTGTAGTTGGGCGGCGTCTTAGCATCCCTTCGATAATTTGAGGTTCAAGAGGGTCCTTCCATTCGATCGCAGGGCACGCATGAAGGTCTCTCAGCATTCTTTTGGTTTTAGTTGATAACACGACCTCCCATGGAGCTTCTTCAATAAAGGAGCAGGTTGCCCCCGGTGCATCTGCTTTCTTAGGAGTATGCGGTTGTGGTGGGTTCACCTTCCACTTTTCGGACAGTACAAACTTCCCCTGGAGGTACTGGTCTTCAATCCATCCTTTGAAGACGAAGCAATCTTCAATCGGATGGCCTACCGTTTGATAGTAAGGGCAATAGTTAGGGTTATTCGCCTCGGTGGGTTGCGGCGGTCGCCTTGGATTTGGTAGGCTTATAAGTCTGTTGCGTATTGCCAGCTCGAATAACCGTTTCGTCTTGTCTCGTGGGAACGAGTAGGGACGCTTCATCTTCTCATTATAATACCGACGCCTTTCCTCGAGTTGATCTGCCGGTTTCGGGGCGTTAGGTTGCTGTTGGGCATTCGCAACAAAGGTTGCCCTTCCTTTACCCTTGTCATTCCGAGGTTCCGACTTCGGGGGAGGTGGTCTATGACCCATCTGGTCCATCTGAGCCAACTTGTCGATTAAAGCCTGGAATGTGGTTGGCTTAAAGAACATCATAAACTGGGAGATAGTTGCGTGAGGGTCTAGAGTTCCCATGAACATGCCCACCGCAGGTGCTTCCTCAATGCGTTGCTCGCATCTCGACCACAAATTCCGCCAGCGTATAGCATACTGGACCCAGGTTTCGCCTGGTTTTACCCTAGCGTTAATTAGTGCAGTTATTGGAGTGCGTTCGCTGGCACTTGCGAATCGCTGAGTGAACAACAACTCCATTTCAGCGAACGTTTTGATAGAATCGTTCAGGAGTTCTGAATACCATTCGAACGCAGTTTCCGATAGGCTGCCCACGAACTGGCGGAGCAACAGTTTATCATCACCGCCGGTGTTACCGCAGAGGGCCCGGAACTGGGCGACATGTTGATGGGGATTGCCGGTCCCCTTATACACGTGGAATTTTGGTATCGTATAGCCTGGCGGGTATTTGATTTGGTCGTACCAGCTCGGATACGGCCGCCCCGTTTTCACGACTTGACCAGCTGCCTCAGTCGTGTGATGAACCCGGATTTGCTGGGCTATGTAGTCAGCCAAGTCAGCCTTAGAGATTGCCTCCTCCTTGGCCGTTGAGAGGGCCGGTGGTGGATTTGACGTTTCTCCTCGGTCGTCTTCAAGAACGATTGGGGGATCCTCGGCGGGTAAGTCCTGCTGGATCATCATTCCTATCATATCTTGGAAGAGAAGGCCCATACGTTGTATGTTGGCCGCTTGTTCAGCAGTCTCTTTGTCCTTTTTCTCCAGTGTCCGGCGAAGGAATTCAGTGTCGGTTTCTTCCTCCTGGCGCGCGTCTGAGGACGTTTCTGGGTTTTCTTTTGGCCCGGTAAGTGCGGCCATAGCATTCATCATTTCCTGAAGCTTTTGTTGCTGCTCCTGGGCTTTCGTCACGGATCGGGTTAGCGGTCGGTGGCCCGTAGAAGTGCGGATTTCCTCTTTTCCAGAGGCCATGTAAACAGTGTGCACCACCATGCCCCCAGACTTAGGGCGTCTGGGCTCAGTGCTTTTAGCCGTCGTTGCATGCTGGGGGGTCTTGTCTGGCCTCCTCCTTTTATGAGCCAGTTGATCAACAGCCTTTTGGGGTTTAGCCTGGTGACCAGCTTCCGGTTGGATTTTCAGCTTCTTGTGCTGGCGGGAGAAGTTTGGATCGATGATCGAGTCTCGGGCCTGCCGCCAAACTTTATAGATTTTGGAAGACAGCCGTTGAGGAGATCAGGGCTGTTCGGGTTTTATTTCCACAACCTTTTTTAATGGGGGAGGAGACCTCTTCAGCACTGCAGTAGCAGAATTCCTTCGCACCTTATTTAGCATTTCGAAGCTGTTCCCAGTTGGAACAGCAGCATTAACTTCTGCCACCGGGGCCGATGGAGTCAACCCGGAGGGGGAGTTGCCCCCAGCCTTCCTTACTCGGCGCCAATGGCGACGTCGAGCGTGTCGAGCGGACGGCGTAGGGTCAGCGGTAAGAATGGCTTCGTCTTGCCCCCTGTCTAGGTGGGGGGTCGCTGTTGGTATTAGCCTGTCGAAGACCGATGTCCTTTGGGCAGCAGGAGCGGGAGCTGAAGCCGTCAATCTTGTAAAGACCGACCTTTTGGACGGAGAAGCTGCCTTGACGACTTCGGGGGCAGGAGCGGCCACCTTCTTAGAAGCAGCCTTCTCTGAGATTGTAGGCCCCATGATGAGTTTGCAGGATTTCTGGCCCAATCTAGAGAAGACCGAGGCGTTGACGTTGGGCGACTCGTTGAGAGGAGCCGCGACAGGGGTAAGACGATCAAAGACCGACATCTTGAGAGCTTCCGTTGTCAGCACTGGAGCGGTGAAGTTTGTCGGCGGGAGCATGGTCCCAAAGAACAATCCTGTGGTGGCGCGAGTGACCTGTTCCACGGGCATTGTGAATAGCGAAGCAGCTTGGGGTCCGTAGGCTATACCTCCTGTCGAGGCAGAGCGTTGGTTGCAATTGCAGTCTGAGCAGTTGGAGGATTTCACGGAAGTAGAAGCCATCGATCCTTTTCTTTCTGCAATAAGCGAGACGCCAATTCTTAGTATCTTGAAATCCAAGGGCAACCATTAGCGAACCGCGATTGGTTCGCGTGTCACGACACACGAAGTGTGGAGTGGAAAGAGGAAAAGGTCCCACCGGGCGTGCCAGAATCTGTTCCCCTCCGAACGGCGGCCGAGACATGGGGTCTCGCCTGAGGTTCGGGGCAGATGCTAATTGGTGCTATCCGTCCACCTCTCCGAAGATGCCAAGTTGATTTATGGCACCATGTATCGAAGGTTTAAACGGATGCGACCGATGTAGCAGACTTCGTCAGATTCCCCCTCGTTTGAGGGGTTTTTGATTGTGGGGACGCTCTTCCCTGCAGGCGCAAGCCCCTGCAGTTAATTACGCTACCGCATCGCGGTAACAACTTTCTCCTTCTCCGGATGGTCACTTCGTGTCGTGGGTGTTTGTTTTGTATTTTGTTGCCCGTGGATTGTTTACGGAGACTGAGTTATGTCGTCGCCCGTAGGGCGTGGACTAGTCCAAATCCGTATTATCTTAGATTTGGGTTTGGGGGTTTGGTTTGAGGATACGTCAGCCGTACTCGAGGCTAAGATCGACTCAAACGTTTGTTAAGGATACGTTAGTCTAACTTTGTGACTAAGATCAACTTAACGGGATCGTTTACATCCGACAAAGGAGCGTTTGGGCTCTATTGTTCCAGTTTAGGGACCTAGTGGTCCATTAAATGTATGGCCATCAGGACCCGTCACCTCTCTGACGACGTTGAAGGATTACAACGACGGATGTCAGAGGAGTTCAGAGATGTACCCTCGAGCCAGAGTTAATTGGGGGAATTCATAGTCCAGTCTGTTTGAAGGTTTAAGGATACGTTAGCCATCTTTGAGGCTAAGATCAACTTAAACGGGATCGTTTAGATCCGACAAAAGAGCATACGGGGCTCTATTGTTCTAGTTTAAGGACATTGCGGTCCATGGGTAGTTTAAGGACATTGCGGTCCATGGGTAGTTTAAAGACATCTCGGTCAAGGTTAAGGACGTCGTAGTCCATGGGTTTAAGGACCCCACAGTCCGGTATGTGCTCTGGATGATTCACACGGGTTCATTGCCGTGCTCTGCGAGGACCAGGCTCCGCTCTGGACGTTTTCCACGGGGTCAAAGAGTGACATTATCCGCGTTCCACGTAACCAGGAATTTTGCATTAGACGCGGGTTTAAGGACCCCGCAGTCCATATCAATGTGTGGTCGTCGGGACCCGTCACCTCTTTGAAGACATTGAGGGATTACAATGCCAAATATCAAAGGAGTGAAGAGATGTACCCTAGAACCGGAATGGCTTAAATAGTCTTTGACCCAATTTGGGATCAAGACCGATTAATTATGTTATGAACCCATTGGCCCAGTTAATCACAAATTGAGGACTTATGTCCATCTTGGGCTAAGTCCAATCAGGAGAGGCTTTGCCTCCATCCATTTAGCCAATTGGGCTAAAGCCTAGTGTTAAACACTACAGAGCAATCAGTGTTGAACCCTGGGAATGAGGTTGACAAGTTAGTGTTTAACACTAAAAGATAGTTGGTGTTAAACACCAGCAACAAGGCTTTTCAAATTAGTGTTAAACACTAAAACAGATCAGTGTTGAACATTGGCAACAGAGCCTAGATTAGTGTTAAACACTAGGGTAGTCAGTGTTGAACACTGCAAATAAAGCTTTTTGATTAGTGTTGAACACTAGGGCCCAACAGTGTTTCAATACTGGATTCGAGAGTTCCAATTTAGTGTTGAACACTAAGGCAAGAGGGGTCACGTGGCAACACGTGAGAGCGCCCTCCCTTCATTTATTCTGCTGAGATTATCGCGTCTTTCAGAGCATCACGTGCCATCACGTGATGGGCATTCAAATGCCTGTGTATTAAAGCTTCTGTCAAGGGTCACGTGGGTCACGTGGGGTGCTGCCTCAAAGGGGTTTTCTGTAGATCTCCTGGGGGGGTCACGTGGTGACACGTGACCCTGCCTCTATGTATATTGTTTAGAGGATCTGTTAATCTTTTCCAGGAATTAAATTCCTCGTAGGGTTAAACCCTGACAGTAATTTCAGAGGAATTAAATTCCTACTTTCTCTTAAAGGTTTATATTCTGAATAGAGTTGGACTCTGAATTTTCTGCACGAATTAAATTCCTCATTCATGTGAAGAACCAAATAGGGTTAAACCCTAATAAAAGCTTTTAAGGAATTAAATTCCCACTCTCTTGTTAAATTATGATCAAGGGAATTAAATTCCCGCTGTTTCAACAGAACTAGGTTCTTAATTAGGGTTAAACCCTGTTTCTTTTTGTTCTGAAGGAATTAAATTCCCATAACACAGGGTCAAGCCCTAGTTTTATTTTAAAGGAATTAAATTCCTATAGTTCTGTGAGAATTAAATTCTCGTGCTTCCATTCCCTCTCTATGTTTTGGATCTGCATGGCAGGATCTCGACCCATTGAGAATTAAATTCTCAACCTCAAGGGGAGATGTGCACTTTGCAGATCCTCTATCAAAGAGAGAAGAAATATGTTCTTCTGTTTTATATATCAGAGTTAAACTCTGTTGAGAATTAAATTCTCCTTTCCTTCAAGGAGCCTTCCCTTTCTTACCTAGGGTTTTCTTTTGCAGAAGATCCAAGTTCCTCGAAGTATCAAGGCTCTCTTCCACTTTCTTCCCTCTGCGTGTATATATCTCTCTCTTTTGTGTCTCTTGGCTCCTATTTATAGGAGAAGCAGCCGAATCAATCAGTTTTTGACGAATCTTCATGAGAGATTTGATTTGCATCCATCATTCGTTTTGGACCTTTGGATTATTAGGTGAATTTTATTCACCATTGGATTTCAAGTCCCCGGATTCTCCTTTGTTGTTTCGGTTAGATTCAAAGGGGAAATCTTTCCAAACCCGAGATTTTCCCATAAATAGGTGATATTTAATCATCTTTGAATCTTTAATTCGATTGGTTCCAGATAATCGCTTTCCTTTGGAAAGATTTAAATCTTCTTCAGAATTTAATTCTGTCAACGAAATGGGCTTTGAAAGCCGGTCACGTGTGACCACGTGACCCATGGTCACGTGTGGGCACGTGACCCCCTTTGGAATGAGCCTTCTTCTTTCTTTTTGCGCTGTCTTCTGGTTGCTGCTTAACCGTCACGTGCTACCACGTGACCTCTGGTCACGTGTGAGCACGTGACCCTGGTCTGGACTCTTTTTCTTGATTTGATCAGGGAACCGATATGCCTTTGAATCCGCTTTAAAATGTCACGTGCCAACACGTGACCCTGGTCACGTGGGAGCACGTGAGCCTTTCTTAAGTCCTTTTTCTTTGATGTAGTCAGGAAGCTGAACTTGCTTTGCCGGTACTTTTGGGTGTCACGTGCCAACACGTGACTGCTGGTCACGTGTAAGCACGTGACCCTTTTCTCAAGCTTTTTCCATAAGCTTTCCTGATTTTAAATCAAGAAACACCCCACAAATCACAAACCGAGCATCTGCATCAACCCTTCATTAATTTAAAAATTATCTAGACCAGACTCTAAGGACTGTCGCGCTCATTAAGGACAGAGGAAGGTCGTGGGTAATCTATCGCTTATCCGCATTACTTTTGTAGTGCCTAGGCAAGTGTGTCAACGGCTAGTTGTTTTTAATTAGGACCACTACTGTGGTTCCTTCCCACTTACCTGGCACTTACCTGGCTACAAGGGTAGTACGGAGGCGGTAGAGGATTGATCCTGCGGCTTGTCCTTTGGAATTCTAGGAGCGGTCTAGAGACTGGACCTAGGTAACCATAGTTCTATGGTTGTTTGTGCATTTTTGTGTGATTTGTCTAAATCTGTCATTTTTCAAAACAAACCAATTATTTTCTCTCCTTTTTACCCCTTCCCCCTTCTTCTCTTCTTATAATGGGTGACCTAAACAGAAGAACACTTGCCGAGCTTTGCTGTCCACAACCAGATATCTCTTGTTTTCGAAATCCCTTCGGTATACCGTCCGGCTCTTCCATGTCCTTAAGAGATCATATAGAATAAGCAGGAAGAAACAGTTGGCCATCTCCGTCTAGGTCTTATCAACCGTATCCTAATCCTACACCTGTTTCAGTTCATACCCAGAGTGAGGAAGCCCCTAGACGAATGTCCATTGCTGAGCACATAGCTAGGTCTAGAGGCCAAAGTTTCAACCCGGACCAATATCAACCATCACCACCACTGTCCGGAGAAGAGTTTGATATGCGGTTTGTATATAGCCAACCAACCAACCCATATCAATATTCTTTTTATCATAATATTGATCCTACTCCTACCCAAGTTCAGCAACCATTCTGTTCCTATCAATCCAATCCGACTTTTCCACCTACTTTAGACAGTTCTTCTAATCAGTCATTTGGGAGTTTTAATTATCCACAGGAATTTCAATCTTATACTGAAACCCCTTATCAACCCAAGACTAGTCTGGAGCAGACATTAGAAAAATTTATGGAACTGATGAATCAAATTATGAAGGATTTGCGTAGTAAGACAGAACTGTACACCCTTCCTAATCAAACCTCCCCATTCCAAACTGAACTCCACAACTCCAGTTTCATAGATTCATCAAGTACAATGTCTGATAAGTTGTGTGACTTTGTAGTGTTTGATTTACCCAACTGTGAAGGGTCCCTTTCAAGTGAAACCATACCCAACGCTTGTGATCTCTACACCTCCACTCTTGAACCAAAACTGATTGAAAACCATACTTTTGATGAGGAGTTTGAGAATTTTAACCTTCACTTGAATGAGGTGATTGACGTTGGGGATATTTTGATTGATGAACCCAAAATTTTGGATAATTTTATCCCACCAATTCATCGATTCTTTTCACTTCCTTGTGGTCATCATCTTGAGCCTTTAATTCTTCCCGAAATCCGAATATGTCTTGAAATTGATGATAAAGGTATACCCGAAGATCAGATCGAAATACAGCCTCCATCTTCCACATCTGGTTCAGCAACACTAGACACACCAATTTGTTTACCCATTTCACCTTCTACTTTCTCCGGTTCTTCTTCTGTTCCTATAGTTTCAGTGAGTTTTGATAAATCACAATCCGTTAATTCAAGTTCAGTAATACCAGAAATTCAACTTGATTTGGATATTTTTGAAAAAGAGGTAGATGAGTTTTTCGAGTCCTCTACCTCAGTGATTTTTTATGAATCAAGTAGAATAAATTCTGGCATAAAACTCTTTGACAGCAAAATGTTCAATCACACAATTGATAAAAGTTTTGAAGAACTTTTTGCTGACGAACTTGAATTTTTAAACAATACGGATTTTTTGATTGATCAATCTCCACCTATAGAGGTTGAACCGTCACCATTCCTTCTTCCTAATGATTCACATTCCTCCTCATTCTTTCTTTTCTCTAAATTCAAACCCTTTCCAGACCACCTCTTATCCCTTCCCCATTTTTTCTTGACTCGATACAACACATTCTTCCACCAACCTATACGCTATACTGATAAAATTTTTGAATGGTTGGTGTTAACTTTTGGTCTTTGTAAAGCTTTATTTTGATCAAAAGACCCATCCCCTCTTAAAATGCTTCGTATTGTCTAACTCATGTTTGGGGGGGGGGGTATATTTTTGGTTCTTGAACATAACTTTTGTCCTCAAATTGGTGAGCCAAAAATAAGTTTGGGGGAGGATTTTCACTTTCATATATTGTTGCCCCCATTAATAATTTCCTCCCAAGTCTACAGGTTTTTGTGCTTAAATGGATGACATCAGTGAGGACACTGCTGTAAACAGATTTGGGGGAGGTTTGTGCTTATTTACACATCAAGTTGCATCATATTTTGCATAAGCACAAATTTTCAAAAATTTTAAAATTAAAAAAAAAAATTTATAACAAAAGAGTAGAAAGTGAAAAATTACATCCAAAAGATAGGAATAGTTTAAGAAAACCAAGAAAATTAGAAGTTTTCTTAAACGAACTAGTAATAAGTAGTTATGAGCTGTTGTCCCAAGGGTTAGTAAGATGAAGGAAGTCACTAATCTGAGGATAAAAATAAGTCTGAAAAATAGTTTCTATTCTGGAAGCCAAACATTTGAATGTTGATACCCTACTATTTGCACTTACACACGTCTTGAAACTCGGGATAGTAGAGGATACCTTGAAATGCTCTTGTCTGAAAGCCAAAGTATGAAGGAAATGAAAAAAAGTGAAGAAAATATAAAAATGGTGAAAAAAAATGAACACTGGTTTTGTTATCACCAAGGCAGCAATAAAAAAAAATATAGCGAGGGTGCCTCTTCACCTAGTGCCCTAAGGCCAACTGGTCTGGGAGTCACTGCTAAGCCTTAGGTGGTGCAAGACGAGGAAAATATTATCACCTAATCAGCAAGCACATAAGTAATCGGTCTGTTAGTACCTCAAGAAGTATTAACGGTCGCATGAAAATGTGTGAGCAAATCTTAATATTCATCAAATTAAAAAGTACTAAGGTAGATGGACAAGAGTATGATAGCTTGAATTGAATTCTCCGAGTGTAGGGATGTTCTTTACACACACGTGGGGTTATATGATCAATGTTTGGATGAAAGGTAGGAATGAAGAATAAAGACGATGTTTTATTGAGGGATGATGTGATTTCTAACATTTTTTCATGACTATTAAGATAGGGCTCATGACAACTGAAAAGCTAGTATAGTTGGAAACTCTTCTTTTCAAGGCCTTTCTTTTATGGTTCTTATCTTTATATGTAAATTTCACCATCTTTCTTTTGTTATTGGATTTTGTGGGTGTAATCCGCTGAAAACCCTCAGGAGACAACACTCCTCCTACTAGGGACACCTAGAGGTTTAACGGCTTGTTGCACTTGCTCAGTGCAATCGTGTCTGCCTACGAAAGTGTGCTTAGTTTTCTCCTTTCTTTTTCTCCTCTTAAATAAACTAGTTTGCTCGGGACGATCAAAGATAAGTTTGGGGGTATTTGGCGCCGTTGCCGGGGATCGAACCCGGGTCACCCACGTGACAGGCGGGAATACTCGCCACTATACTACAACGACCGAGATTAGCAATACCCGATCACGTAACTCTCTAATCCTGCGTCGTTGTTGTCGGCTCCTCTTTCCGCTTCTTGATTTATTTCCGTCTCCGCATCGGGCCTTTCGTACAACGGGTTGACAAAGACGAACATCCTTGTCTTTTGCAGCTTGTTGAAATAGACGTTGCGTCCTGACCTTCTCGTAGATGGCCATTTTGCGGTTGTGGTCTTCCCGAGCTTTCTGACCCACTTTCCTGATGGGCTTGCCTATTCGTTCTTCAAACGACGGACTCGGCGCTTCAATCGCGGGGTCTAGTTTTGATGGGGGGTTGGCATCTCCTGACAGGGCGTCCTCCTCTTCATCAAAGGTATATATAGCGTAGCTGCTGTGAGCCCGTTCCCGTTTTCCGGTTCTCGCGTATCCAAGCCCAAGTGTTTCCATTTTCCCGTTGGGCAATTTGCGTTGAGTTCCAGGGACATCCCAAATCTTGTTGTAGAACCGAGCCTGCCGGACAGTCTGTTTTAAGGGTACTCCTTGGCGCTTCAATAGCTTCTTTAAACCATTTGTATAGTATCTGGGCAGACGGATGGGTTGGAGCCTGTCAAGTGTAGCATCCGCGCCATGCCAGATCTCTTTCTCCACTTTCGACTCTGAGGATCGGTAGAATAGGATCGCCTTCTCACCCCTTTGCCTGGGAGGGACGTAAAATGTTCGCAGGTCCTGCACATTGTGAGCTTGAAGTGTGTCGAGATCCTTGTAGTGTTCTCGCGGTACCATGGTGATTCGCAAACTATGGTCATCGCCAGGGGGTGTTTGTATTGACAGCCGATTGGAGAACACGGCATTAACTTCATCTTCTGAATCACTTCCAAAGACCAACATGGGGGCGGGCGTCCCCAGGTTGTTGCGTTGAGATGGCCCTGCATAAACTATCTCTTCCTCTTCTTCGGTATCGCTCCCGAAAACAGGGATGGTGGCGGCGGTTTTGTTCTCCGGGTTGCGACACCTTTCTGTATCCTCGAAATCTGGCAAAAAGTACTTCGCATCTTCGTATTTGCGGACTTCGTTCACGGAAAATGGGTTTAACTCACCTGTTACGGTATACTCGAAACCATCCTTAAAGTACTTCATACACTGATGTTGTGTAGAAGGGATGATATTGTATTCGTGTAACCAAGGACGACCGAGCAAGGCGTTGTAGCAGGTCTTGGCGTCAATGACATGGAATTTGATGTCTGTGACGAGAAGTCCGAAGCGTAATGTTAGTATCACAGACCCGAGAGTCCGTGACGATTGTGCATCGAAACCGGAGATAGTAATTTTGTCACGAGCGAGGTGTTGCACACTCATGCAGATTTCCTTCAACACCCGAACATTAAGGAGATTGATGGAGGATCCATTATCCACCAGGATCTTGCCTATCTTGATATCATGGCAGTATCCGAAAACATATAGGGGACGGTTGTGGTCGCACGTCCCGAGAAGGAGGTCTTCATCACCGAAAGTGATGTCGGCTGTATGCACTTCCTCCAGTTCATCCTTCATCTTTTCAGTGGCGAGGAAGGCTTGAAATTGCTCAGGTTCTTGTAACGCCTTAATTAGTGAGTCTCGCGCTTCTTTTGATAATAGGAGGGCATCGAGAATGCTAAGCTGAGAAGGTAGCTTCCTTAGGTGCGCGAGGATGTTATAGTCCACCTTACCCTTCCTAGGAGGGTCTTTGGCAGCCAGCTCTCTCATGACTTGGTCATCTAAAGTGATATCTTCAGTGACCTTTTCCTTTCCCTTATCTTTTCTACTCACGGGCCCGAGATTCTTTTCTGGGAGTGTGCGATTGCGCAGCTGAATGTTCTCGCAGGCCTCCGATTTCTCCTCTTTCCCTAAAACGGATTCTTTAAAGAGAGGGCCCAGAGCCATTTCTTCATCAGAGTCGCTCCCAAAGGTGAGAACTTGTGACCCCCCGGCGTGAGCCATATAACAGTTGCCAGTAGTTCTGTTGTGTCCATCGACGGTACTTCTTTGCTCCCGACGGATCTTGCGTTTCATGCGCTTAAAATGTTGCCGATGAGCAACATATCCTTGCCACCATATCTTAAAGGCGTCGCACTCCTCCGTGGGGTATGAGATTTTCCGATGATATGCGCAATAATCAGGGTGCCTCTCCACCCCATCGTGCGTGTTTCCTTTCGAGGGTGGTAGCTTCATTCCCATTGACATGGCTTTGGCAAACCTTTTCCTCGTCTTGAATATCTTCTTGTCTACTTCGGATGCCTTTCGCTCTGGCAGGGGTAGTTCAACTCTTTCGTTCAGTCGCCTGCGTTTGGCTGCTTCTGAAGCGGCCATCTCACGCTCCTGATCCGTTTTACTTTTTAGGCGAATCTCGTCTAGAAAAGCGTCGATCATTTCGTCTGTTGGCCATGCACGCTCTGGTTCAGGCTCTGCCTCCAGCTTCTTAGTGCCAGGAGTTTTCTCATCATCGGTAAACGAGTGGGAGATTACGTTACAACTCGCCACATATCCTTCGGATTCATCCAACGAGCTCTCTCCATCATCTTCCTCTTGAAAGATGTGGTTGAGGAACTCTTGCAGTGTGACAGGAGTTCGCGTCTTTTGATTGTATTCTTCCAGCTCGTCGATTTGCTTCTGCAAGTTCGTATGCTCGTCTGCAAGCTTCACGGGCTTCTTGGATTTCTTCTTCTTTTTCTTCGAAGATTTTGACGGTTGGGCGTGAGTATTTGGGCCCTTATCACGAGTCTTCGTAGTTGGGCGGGGCTTCAGCATCCCTTCGATAATTTGAGGTTCAAGAGGGTCCTTCCCTTCGATCGCAGGGCACGCATGAAGGTCTCTCAGCATTCTTTTGGTTTTAGTTGATAGCACGACCTCCCATGGAGCTTCTTCAATAAAGGAGCAGGTTGCCCCCGGTGTATCTGCTTTCTTAGGAGTATGCGGCTGTGGTGGGTTCACCTTCCACTTTTCGGACAGTATAAACTTCCCCTGGAGGTATTGATCTTCAATCCATCCTTTGAAGACGAAGCAATCTTCAATCGGATGACTTATCGTTTGATGGTAAGGGCAATAATTAGGGTTATTCACCTCCGTGGGTTGCGGCGGTCGCCTTGGATTTGGTAGGTTTATAAGTCTGTTGCGTATTGCCAGCTCGAATAACCGTTTCGTCTTGTCTCGTGGGAACGAGTAAGGACGTTTCATCTTTTCATTATAATACCGGCGTCTTTCTTCCATTTGATCTGCCGGTTTTGGGGCGTTAGGTTGCTGTTGGGTATTTGCGACAAAGGTTGCCCTTCCTTTACCCTTGTCATTCCGAGGTTCTGACTTCGGGGGAGGTGGTCTATGACCCATCTGGTCCATCTGAGCCAACTTGTCGATTAAAGCCTGGAATGTGGTTGGATTAAAGAACATCATAAACTGGGAGATAGTTGCGTGGGGGTCCAGGGTTCCCACGAACATGCCCACTGCGGGTGCCTCCTCAATGCGTTGTTCGCATCTCGACCACAAATTCCGCCAGCGTATAGCATACTGGACCCAGGTTTCGCCTGGTTTTACCCTGGCGTTAATCAGTGCTGTTATTGGAGTGCGTTCGCTGGCACTTGCGAATCGCCGAGTGAATAACAACTCCATTTCAGCGAACGTCTTGATAGAATCGTTCGGGAGTTCCGAATACCATTCGAACGCTGTTTCCTATAAGCTGCCCACGAACTGGCGAAGCAACAGTTTATCATCACCGCCGGTGTTACCGCAGAGGGCCCGGAACTGGGCGACATGTTGATGGGGATTGCCGGTCCCCTTATACACGTGGAATTTCGGTATCGTATAGCCTGGCGGGTATTTGATTTGGTCGTACCAGCTTGGATACGGCCGTCCCGTCTTTACGACTTGACCAGCTGCCTCAGTCGCATAATGAACTCGGATTTGCTGGGCTATGTAGTCAACCAAGTCAGCCTTAGAGATTGCCTCCTCCTTGGCCGTTGAGAGGGCTGGTGGTGGATTTGACGTTTCTCCTCGGTCGTCTTCAAGAACGATTGGGGGATCCTCGGCGGGTAAGTCCTGCTGGATCATCATTCCTATCATATCTTAGAAGAGAAGGCCCATACGTTGTATGTTGGCCGCTTGTTCAGCAGTCTCTTTGTCCTTTTTCTCCAGTATCCGGCGAAGGAATTCAGCGTCGGTTTCTTCCTCCTGGCGTGCGTCTGAGGACGTTTCTGGGTTTTCTTTTGGCCCGATAAGTGCGGCCATAGCATTCATCATTTCCTGAAGCTTTTGTTGCTGCTCCTGGGCTTTCATCACGGATCGGGTTAGCGGTCGGTGGCCCGTAGAAGTGCGGCTTTCCTCCTTTCCAGAGGCCATGTAAACAGTGTGCACCACCATGCCCCCAGACTTAGGGCGTCTGGGCTCAGTGCTTTTAGCCATCGTTGCATGCTAGGGGGTCTTCTCTGGCCTCCTCCTTTTATGAGCCATGGAGGTTGAGGGGGCCGTTGAGGTGGGCGTCCAGACAGCCTTTTGGGGTTTAGCCAGGTGACCAGCTTTCAGTTGGATTTTCAGCTTCTTGTGCTGGCGGGAGAAGTTTGGATCGATGATCGAGTCTCGGGCCTGCAGCCAAACCTTATAGATTCTGGAAGACAGCCGTTGAGGGGATCGGGGCTGTTCTGATTTTATTTCCACAACCTTTTTTAATGGGGGAGGAGACCTCTTTAGCACTGCAGTAGGAGAATTCCTTCGCACCTTATTTAGCATCTCGAAGCTGTTCCCAGTTAGAACAACAGCATTAACCTTTGCCATCGGGGCTGATGGAGTTAACCCGGAGGGGGAGTTACCCCCAGCCTTCCTTACTCGGCGCCAATGGCGACGTCGAGCGTGTCGAGCGGACGGCGTTGGGTCAGCGGTAAGAATGGTTTCGTCTTGCCCCCTGTGTAGGTGGGGGGTTGCTGTTGGTGTTAGCCTGTTAAAGACCGACGTCTTTTGGGTAGCAGGGGCGGGAGCAGAAGCCGTCAATCTTGTAAAGACCGACTATTTGGCCAGAGAAGCCGCCTTGGCGATTTCGGGAGCAGGAGCAGCCACTTTCTTAGAAGAAGCCTTCTCTGGGATTGTAGACCTCATGATGGGTCTACCGGATTTCTGGCCCAATCTAGAGAAGACCGAGGCGCTGATGTTGGGCGACCCGTTGAGATGAGCTGCGGCAGGGGTAAGACGATCAAAGACCGACTTCTTGGGAGCTTCCTTTGTCAGCACCGGCACCGTGAAGCTTGTTGGTGGGAGTATAGTCCCGAAGAACAATCCGGTAGTGGCCTGAGTCACCTGGTCCACCGGCATTATGAATAACGAAGCAGCTTGGGGTCCGTAGGCTATACCTCCTGGCGAGGCAAAGCGTTGGTCGCAATTGCAGTCTGAGCAGTTGGAGAATTTCATGGAAGTAGAAGCCATCGATCCTTTGCTTTCTGCAATAAGCGAGACGCCAATTCTTAGTATCTTGAAACCCAAGGGCCACCATTAGCGAACCGCGATTGGTTCGCGAATCACGACACACGAAGTGTGGAGTGGAAAGAGGAAAAGGTCCCACCGGGCGTGCCAGAATCTGTTCCCCTCCGAACGGCGGCGCACAAGACTGCGATGTCTTGGCACTGAGATTCGGGGCAGATGCTAATTGGTGCTATCCGTTCACCTCTCCGAAGATGCCAAGTTGATTTATGGCACCATATATCGAAGGTTTAAACAGATGCGGCCGATGTAGCAGACTTCGTCAGATTCCCCCTCGTTTGAGGGGTTTTTGATTGTGGGGACGCTCTTCCCTGCAGGCGCAAGCTCCTGCAGTTAATTACGCTACCGCATTGCGGTAACAACTTTCTCCTTCTCCAGATGGTCACTTCGTGTCGTGGGTGTTTGTTTTATTTGTGGTTGCCCGTGGATTGTATACGGAGACTGAGTTATGTCGTCGCCCGTAGGACGTGGACTAGTCCAAATCCGTATTTATCTTAGATTTGGGTTTGGGGGTTTGGTTTGAGGATACGTTAGCCATATTTGAGGCTAAGATCAACTCAAACGTTTGTTAAGGATACGTTAGTCTAACTTGAGACTAAGATCAGTTTAACAGGATCGTTTAGATCCGACAAAAGAGCATTTGGGCTCTATTGTTCCAGTTTAGGGACATAGTGGTCCATTGAATATGTGGCCGTCGGGACCCGTCACCTCTCTGACGACGTTGAAGGATTACAACGACAGATATCAGAGGAGTTCAGAGATGTACCCTTGAACCGAAGTTGATTTGGGGGGATTCATAGTCCAGTCTGTTTGAAGGTTTAAGGATACGTTAGCCATATTTGAGGCTAAGATCAACTTAAACGGGATCGTTTAGATCCGACAAAAGAGCGTTTGGGCTCTATTGTTCCAGTTTAGGGACATAGTGGTCCATCGCTAGTTTAAGGACATTGCGGTCCATGTGTAGTTTAAGGACATTGCGGTCCATTGTTAGTTTTAAGACATCTCAGTCAAGGTTAAGGACGTCGTAGTCCATGGGTTTAAGGACCCCACAGTCCATTGTTAGTTTAAAGACATCTCGGTCGAGGTTAAGGACGTCGTAGTCCATGGGTTTAAGGACCCCACAGTCCATATCAATGTGTGGTCATCGGGACCCGTCACCTCTTTGAAGACGTTGAGGGATTACAACGCCAAGTATCAAAGGAATGAAGAGATGTACCCTGGAACCGGAGTGGATTAAATAGTCCTTGGCCCAATTTGGGATCGAGACCAATTAATTATGTTATGAGCCCATTAGCCCAGTTAATTACGAATTGAGGACTTATGGCCAGCTTGGGCTAAGTCCAATCATGTCTGGAATATTGGCTTCCTGTTGGTCCATTGAAGGAGAGACTTTGTCTCTGACCATTTAGCCAATTGGGCCAAAGTCTAGTGTTAAACACTACAGACCAATCAGTGTTGAACACTGGGAATGAAATTGACAAGTTAGTGTTTAACACTAAAAGATAATTGGTGTTAAACACCAGCAACAAGGCTTTCAAATTAGCATTAAACACTAAAACAGATCAGTGTTAAACACTGGCAACAGAGATCTCAAATTAGTGTTAAACACTAAGGTAGTCAGTGTTGAACACTGCAAATAAAGTTTTTTGATTAGTGTTGAACACTAAGGCCCAACAGTGTTTTAACACTGGGTTCGGGAGTTTCAATTTAGTGTTAAACACTAAGGCAAGAGGGGTCACGTGGCGACACATGAGAGCGCCCTCCCTTCATTTATTCTGCGGAGATTATCGCATCTTTCAGAGCATCACGTGCCATCACGTGACGGGCATTCAAATGCTTGTGTGTTAAAGCTTCTGTCAAGGGTCACGTGGGTCACGTGGGGCACTGCCTCAAAGGGGCTTTCTGTAGGTCTTTTGGGGGGGTCATGTGGTGGCACGTGACCCTGCCTCTATGTATGTTGTTTAGAGGATCTGTTAATCTTTTCCAGGAATTAAATTCCTCGTAGGGTTGAACCCTGACAATAATTTCAGAGGAATTAAATTCCCACTTCCTTTCGAAGATTTATATTCTGGAGTAGAGTTGGACTCTGAATTTTCTGTAGGAATTAAATTCTTCATATATGTGAAGAACTGAATAGGGTTAAACCCTAATAAAAGCTTTTAAGGAATTAAACTCCCATTCTCTGTTAAATTATGATTTAAGGGAATTAAATTCCCGCTGTTTCCACAGAACTAGGTTCTTAATTAGGGTTAAACCCTGTTTCTCTTTGTTCTGAAGGAATTAAATTCCCATGACACAGGGTCAAACCCTAATTTTATATTAAAGGAATTAAATTCCTATAGTTCTGTGAGAATTAAATTCTCGTGCTTCCGTTCCCTCTCTATGTTTTGGATCTGCATGGCAGGATCTCGACCCATTGAGAATTAAATTCTCAACTTCAAGGGGAGATGTGCACTTTGCAGCTCCTCTATCAAAGAAAGAAGAAATATGTTCTTCTGTTTTATATATCAGAGTTAAACTCTGTTGAGAATTAAATTCTCTTTCTTTCAAAAAGCCTTCCCTTTCTTACCTAGGGTTTTCTTTTGCAGAAGATCCAAATTCCTCAAAGTATCAAGGCTCTCTCCCTTTTCTTCCCTCTGCGTATCTATCTCTATCTCTCCATCCCTGTGTCTCTTGGCTCCTATTTATAGGAGAAGCAGCCGAATCAATTAGTTTTTGACGAATCTTCATTGAGAGATTTGATTTGCATCCATCATTCGTTTTTGACCTTAGGATTATTAGGTGAATTTTATTTACCATTGGATTTCAAATCCAGCGATTCTCCTTTGTGATTTCTGTTAGATTTAAGAGGGAAATCTTCCCAAATTCGAGATTTTCCATAGATAGATGATATTTAATCACTCTAAATCTTTAATTCAATCGGTTGCTTTTGGAAAGACTTGAGAGGACTTTTCTCAGAATTTAATTCTGTTTAACAAATGGGCTTTGAAAGCTGGTCACGTGCGGCCACGTGACCCTTGGTCACGTGTGGGCACGTGACCCCCTTGTAACGAGCCCTTTTCTTCTTTTGCACTCTGCCTTCTTCTGCTGCTTAGCTGTCACGTGCCACCACGTGACCCCTGGTCACGTGTGAGCACGTGACCCTCGTCTGGAGTCTTTTTCTTGATTTAACTGGAGAACAATTCTGATGTTTTGAGCGTCACGTGCCAACACGTGACCCTGGTCACGTGGGAGCACGTGACCCTGGTCACGTGGGAGCACGTGACCTCTTTTGAAGCTTTTTCCTTGATTTGATCAGGGAACCGATGTGCCTTTGAATCCGCTTTAAAATGTCACGTGCCAACACGTGACCCTGGTCACGTGGGAGCACGTGACCCTTTCTGAAGCCCTTTTTCTTTGATGAGTCAGGAAGCTGAATCTGCCTTGATGATGCTTTTAGATGTCACGTGCCAACACGTGACTGCTGGTCACGTGTAAGCATGTGACCCTCTTCTGAAGCTTTTTCCATAAGCTTTTCTGATTTTAAATCAGGAAACAGACACGCTCGAGAATCTCGAAGGGACCCACAAATCTGGGACTAAGCTTTCCTTTCCGTCCAAATCGCATCACGCCCTTCATCGGAGAGACCCTCAGAAAAATATGATCGCTAACTACGAACTCTAATCTGCGACGGCGCCTGTCCACATACGATTTCTGCCTGCTCTGAGCCGCTCTCATCCTGTCTCGGATCAACTGTATCTTCGCTGTCGTCTCCTCAACAAGCTGCGGCCCCAAAATACTGCTCTCGCAGAGCTCTGTCCAACAAACGGGCGATCTGCATCTCCTCCCATACAATGCCTCGAAAGGTGCCATCTGAATAGTATCCTGGAAGCTGTTGTTGTAGGAGAACTCCACTAGAGGTAAATGACGATCCCAGCTACCGCCGAAGTCTAAAACGCACGCTCTGAGCATGTCTTCGAGAGTCTGAATGGTCCGCTCTTACTGTCCGTCGGTCTGCGGATGAAATGCTGTGCTGAAGCTCAAACGAGTGCCCAAAGCCTCCTGAAGTCTCTGCCAAAGTTGGCTGGTGAACTGGGTGCCTCGATCTGACACGATACAAGTCGGTACGCCATGCAACCGCACGATCTCGTCGACGTAAAGCTGGGCATACTGAGCGAAGCTGAAAGTGGTCTTCACTGGCAGGAAGTGAGCCGCCTTCATCAATCGATCTACGATCACCCAGATGGAGTCGTACCCTCGACTGGTCCTGAGTAGACCCACAACGAAATCCATCGAAATCTGCTCCCATTTCCACTCCGGAATGGGTAATGGCTGTAGCTCTCCTGCGGGCCTCTGGTGTAGGGTTCCTAGGCATTCTCAAGAGGTCTCACAAGGCATCAACCATGCCAATTTCAAAAATTGCGGTGCCGAGAAACCCTAACAAGATCGTTGGCTAGAATTTTAGGCGACAAAACGAGCTAGTTAACAACTTAACTAAGAGTACGGAAATACAACCTTTGTAGATCCGTTCCTCCACCTCCACGGCTCCGTGATGAAGTCCTCTCCGCTGTCCAAATCAAATCCCGGGCTCTAGCGTCGGCTTCATCGGAGAAAGAGCGGGCTAGGTCATCGACGACGTGCTGAAGATGATCTACGTCGAGGCATCGCTAGATCAAGCTCCAACTTCACCAAGTCTAGAAAACTTGTGAAGGAAACACACTCTACTACTTGGCAAGAGGTAGAGGATGAAGAAATAGGAAGTGGGTTCACTTTAGAATTGGATTTCTCACCCTTTTTCATCAATCACCATTGATGAAGTGAAGCTTTCTTCTTTGAAGATGAAGAAGAAGAAGAAGATAATGAATATGATAAGTTAATTAAATTAGAATAGAAAATCAAAACTTATCATAAACAAAACCATAGTTAGGTGTAGAGAGTGGACTATGGTTAAATGGAGTGGTTAGGGTTAAGCATGAGACAAAATGGTGACTTAGTCAAACCTTCATGAATCTTCATGAAAGAAACAAATGAAAGCCACCATTTTTCTCTTTATGCATTTTATTTTCCAAAAAGAATAAATGAAATAAATAAATGAATAAGTAAAAACAAAACCCTAACCATTACACAACCATGGTTTAATCTTTACACTTAGCCAATTTAGCATGCATCATCAAACATGATACAAACTAGTGCACAAAATTATATCGTATATACAATGTGCACATCCGAGTGAGAAAATCCATCTTAAGTGAACCATTACTAGTTAATGCAAAGTAATATATCAAATATATAATTATGCATTAAATCATTAAATCAACACTTGATACAATGATCCGGTCATGTCGCACACAACCGACTAGTATTCAATGTATCGGCTTATCGAATCAATACTTGATTCGATAACTAGGTTATATCGTATACAACCAATCGATACATTCATCGCGAGAATAGAATACGGTATCACATACTGGTATCATTCTCGGTCCCGCACATATCTCATATGTGCTCCTATTTCATTTCGCTTGAGCCAGGAAACCTCTGTGTAGGACTCTAAAGACTCGTCAATACACCGGCAGCAGATGATGATCATATCAAACACCCACAAGCCGCAAGCGGTCTGCTAAACGTAACGGCCACCCGGGTATTGAGCGATCAGAAGATCGACGAGCAAGCCCGCTTACACTCCAGTGAATCCAACCAGTAACACTACCGTACAGTCCGGTCTGATCGTCTGATATGTCGCATATCTCGCCTAGGGGTGGTAAACGTCAGACCCCAATAGCTTGATAAGTCGTGTCGATATGAGGTCTATAACAGTTCGAGAAACTACTGGTAACACTTACCAGTAAATCTCAGCAACCCTGGCCAGGGATTTCCGGTTATAGCCAATCGAACACAGCGCAACATCAACTCCCTATACCGGGAGAGACGAATCCCCTCCTATCGCTCATTGCCTCCATGTGACTCGGGACTGTACCCAAAAACCACCGTTTTGCACGCCCTCTTGGACGTGGTAAGATGGAAATCAAAGCACAGTGGGAACCACACAAGACTCTATGACGATCTCGGGTCAACAGACTACTCTGTACCAGTGTCACCAGAGAACTGCCATCTGACGTAAGGTATAATACCATCTGGGAGTTCTCGGCGAGTCCGTCCAGTGTACCCAGTCTCCACTGAGCACCCGTATATCATCTCTGATGTCAAACACCAATGGATATGGGATCATCCATCGCCCATCTGTATGGGTCGAGAAGGTATACGCTAGTCTACTCTGGTATATCGATGCCCCGTCTCGATACACCCACGACTAGGGACTTTGAAGGATGTACTTATGGACTACCATGTCCCCACTAGTATGATCTGCATCATAGTCCAGGTAGTCAAGTACACATCCTAAGGGCTTTACCAACATGTAACAGAGAGACAAGCAGTATACACGTTAAGGTAAAGAGCAACCAGATAGCATACTATCATGTCGAGCAAGAAAGTCCTCCCCATATATGTCCCAGCATCCACTACAATATACATCCTATGTACAGTAATGGCCTCTAGGGCATACATATAACTAACATCTGGTGCTCGGCCTTGACTTGCTGACAAGTCAGGCATCTCGATACAAACTCCGCAATGTCCCTCTTCATCCCGTCCCACCAGTAAGTCTCTCTCATATCATGGTACATCTTAGTGGAACCGGGGTGGACACTATACACTGATCGGTGTGCCTCCTCAAGAATGTCGCGCCGTAATCCATCAGCATCTGGTACGCACAGTCTAGATCCATAGCGTAAAATCCCCTGATCTTCAATCACGAACTCGGAAAATCTGCCATGTCCCATCTGTGCCATGATCTCTGAGCAACGGTCGTCACTGCGCTGTGCCTCATATATACGGTCAAGCAACTGTGGGCGTGCATGAACATGCGCGAGCTGTCCCCCTGTCTGAGTGAACTCGAACTCAACTCGGCTGTCGCATAACATCTGCCAATCTGCTGACGACTGCCTCTGCACTGCGCGCAAAAAGGATAGACTACCCCCGGGCCTCCTACTCAACGCATCTGCCACTACATTCGCCTTGCCTGGGTGATATAAGATCTCGCAGTCGTAGTCTTTCACCAACTCCATCCAACGACGCTGTCTGAGGTTCAGGTCTCGCTGCTGAAATATGTACTTTAAGCTCTTGTGGTCTGTGAATATTTGGCACGACTCGCCATATAGGTAATGTCGCCAAATCTTCAGTGCAAAGACCACTGCAGCCATCTCCAAATCGTGAGTGGGGTAGTTCTGTTCATGCATCTTCAACTGCCGAGAAGCATATGCGATCACCCGGCCATGCTGCATCAATACGCACCCTAGCCCCACCCGTGAAGCGTCACAATAAACCACGAATCCGCCTGATCCTGAAGGCAAAGATAATACCGGCGCCGTAGTCAAACATGTCCGTAGCTGCTGAAAAATGCGCTCGCACTCCTCTGTCCAAACGAAAGGAACTCCCTTCCGGGTCAAACCGGTCAAAGGTGCAGCTATACGGAAGAAGTCCTGAACAAAACGCCTGTAGTAGCCCGCCAGGCCTAGAAAACTACGGATCTCAGTAACCGATGTAGGTCGGGGCCACTGCTGAACAGCCTCAATCTTCTTCGGGTCCACACATATGCCGTCTCTCGTAACCACGTGACCCAAGAATCCGATGCTGTCCAGCAAGAATGCACACTTGGAGAACTTTGCGAACAGCTGGTGCTCCCTCAGAGTCTGTAACGTAATCTGCAAGTGCTGCTCGTGCTCCTCTCTGCTCCGGGAGTACACCAAGATATCGTCAATAAACACGATGATGAACAAGTCAAGATACGGCCTGAATGTACGGTTCATCAAATCCATGAATGCTGCTGGGGCGTTGGTGAGTCCGAACGACATCACCAAAAACTCGTAGTGGCCATAGCGTGTACGGAAGGCTGTCTTCGGTATATCCTCCTGTCGAACTCGCAGCTGGTGGTATCCCGATCGTAAGTCGATCCTCGAAAAATACCCCGCACCCTGAAGCTGGTCGAACAAATCATCAATGCGTGGCAATGGATATCTGTTCCGAACGGTAACTTTGTTCAGCTGGCGGTAGTCGATACATAAGCGCAAACTTCCATCCTTCTTCTTGACAAACAGGACCGGAGCACCCCACGGAGAAACACTAGGTCGAATAAGCCCCTTATCTAACAAATCCTGCAACTGATCCTTCAGCTCTCGAAGCTCTGCCGGGGCCATCCGATAAGGCGGTATAGAAATAGGCCCCGAGCCGGGAATCAAATCAATGCAGAACTCAACATCGCGCTCAGGTGGTAGCCCAGGTAGCTCATCAGGGAAAACATCAGGGAACTCACAAACAACCGGGACCCGGTCCAACGGAACCTCTACAGCTCGAGTATCTAAATATATGCTAAGAATCCCTGACAACCCTTCCGCAAGAGCTGACCAGCGCGAAGAGACGAAATCAAGCTGGGAAGGGTGACGCTGCAGTCTCCCTGAAAAACAAGGACTGGCTCCCCCGGAAAGCTAAATCTGACTGCCTTCTCACGGCAGTCCACCGAAGCATAACAGGTGGCTAGCCAATCCATGCCCAGAAGCACATCAAAGTCCAACATATCGAGGAGAATCAAATCAACTGATGAATCCCTCTCCCCGATACGAACGGAACACAATCGAAAAACAAAACGAGCGACAAACGACTCGCCTACCGAAGTAACAACAACAAGTGGATGATCTAACGATGACGACTCACGGCCTAACATCGGTGCAAAGTGTGTAGAGACGTACGAATGTGTGGAACCTGGGTCAAATAATACCCGTGCGTCGAAAGAACAAACTGGCAAGGTACCTGTCACAACGGCATTGGATGCCTGCGCATCCTGCGGTGTCAAAGCAAATACTCGGGCCTGTCCTCCAACGATAGCGGGCTGACCTCGACCTCGGCCTCTGCCTCCTCGTCCTCTCTGAACAGGACCGCCGCGTCCACGGCCTCTGGGTGCACCTAACTGGCGTGGAGCATCGCCTGTGGCAGGAAGTAGGGCTCTCTGAGGAGGGGGTGGTGATGGTGGTAGGGTCACATGCGGAACTGTCGCTGCTCCCTGTCGTCTTGCCGGACAGTCTCTGACAAGATGGTGCAGACTCCCGCACCTAAAACACCCTGGCGACGGCTGCTGTCCCTGGGGATATGAACCATATAACTGTCCCCGTCGAAATCCTCTGCCAGGCCTATCTCTCGGAAAAAATCTGGCGCGCTGCCTCTGAGACGGTACATCGGTGCGAATCCTCTTCGGCCCAGAAACGGCCGAAGTCTGTGATATGCGTGCCTCCATCCGTAATGCCGCATCCATAGCAGCTGAATAAGTGTCGTAGTGCTGGGCGCCAATGGCAAGATATAGCTGGGCATCAAGTCCCTGTACGAACCTCTTCACCATCTTCTCTTCGGTATCCACCAAATACGGAGCATATAGGGATAACTGTGTAAACTGGATGTCATACTCAGACACCGTCATCCCAGGTGTCTTGACTAAGGCCTCGAAGC
This sequence comes from Agapanthus africanus, assembly GCA_030015575.1. Taxonomy (NCBI): domain Eukaryota; kingdom Viridiplantae; phylum Streptophyta; class Magnoliopsida; order Asparagales; family Amaryllidaceae; genus Agapanthus; species Agapanthus africanus. The sequence goes on from JASDDO010000024.1 coordinate 892,605,830, forward strand.
TGCGAGCTCTGGCGTCACGAACGCTCTCTGGGAGGAAACGAGCTAGAAAGACCGCTGTAAACTCGGCCCAAGTCATAGGCGGTAGACCTGCAGCTCGACCTCTCAAGACTGACTCCCACCATGTCTGCGTGAGACCTTCTAGTCGGAAACTCACAAGCTCTACCCATCGATCATCCGAACATCTCAGCGAACGGCAGATCCTGGCTAAACTGTCAAGGAACATCTGTGGGTCCTCCGCTGCCTCGGTGCCGGTGAATACTGGAGGTCTCAGCCTCATGAAATCCTGTAGCGAAACCAGAATGGCCACGGTGGTAGTAGTAGGAGTAGGTATCATAGTCATCTGTGATGTAGTAGGTACGTCATCCGGCCTCGGTGTACGACTGGCTGCAACTAGGGATCCACCATCTGACGTAGCTCCTGCATGCCCCCCATCATCTGTCGCAACTCCTCCATACCAGTCTCGAGCCTATCCATACGGCCTGGGGAAGGTGGATCGGTCTGTCCCTGCGGCGTAGGCATACCACCCTGCTCAGTCCTAGTCTCGGACGAGCCAGCTCGAATCTCGTCTCGGGCGGCAGCCCTCTGTGCCCTCGTAGCCTTCGGTGGCATAGTGGCTGTTACAGGAAAACGGATAATAAGAACAGTGCAATAGAATCATAGGATACACGGAATTGAAGAAGGAATTTCAAGCAAGTATCCTAAAGTCACTTAGGCGGAGTACCGTATCGCAAGTATGCCGCGGACATACACACGCTACGTTACCCTACTTAAGTCACTTACTCCATCTACCAAGGGTCATCCTACACTCAAAAAGGTAAACCTATCGCTCTGATACCAACTTTGTCACGACCCGCAGGGTACGGAACGTGACTGGCACTTAAGTTTACGAAACGTCTCAAGACGTCCGTAAAATAAGTAAGCCAAAGCCCAGAAACCAAAACCAAATAAGCAAAAGAGTGAAGAAAACCCAATCAATAGAAAGAGAGTTTATCAAATAAGTCATATAAAACCCTTTTTAAAAACAATATCAAATTTTCCGAAAATTTCGACAGAGTCTCCTTTGTAAATGCTGGCCCCCAAAAAGAGTACAACAAGAATATATATGAATCCAACAAATAAGGCATCCCCAAGCGGGAGCTAGCTCTTCGCCACAAGGCAGTCACAAATCCCACGCAATATAAAACAACAACATGCAAAATAATCATAAAGAAGCATGAGAAAACAGCATGTCGACTCAAGTGAGCTCGACCCCAAAATACAGCATAAAAAGTCCACAAATCTCACAGTCTCATCTCTAGGTCAATATACAATAATGCTGGTAGATACAGTAGATGGAGTATACTAGATACAAAGAATATACAAGGTGGTACAAAAAAATGATATAACCCACCTAAGAGCAAAACCTCGAGTCCAGGCAAAAGAAGCAAGTGCGCCCGCCGCTACTGTACTGACGGAGCGGACCTGAAAAAGGCTGTGGCCCAACGGGGGTGAGTTGCCAACTCGTGAGTAATAAATAACATCTACACAGGCTATCGAATGCATGCACACAAGCATCCTAGCATCTCAAATACAGGTAAGGCAGGACATAATAGCAGGTATGTATGCAATATGAATATACTAGCAGGTATGAATGCAATGCGAATCAACTCATGATCTGAATGTGTAAGTATAAGAATCATGTTTTTCCTTTAGGAATCTCTTTTGAAATACCAGCACAATACCAATAGAATCAACAAGAATCTGTGTCCAGCATCGACACCTCAAAACTGTCTCAAATCTCATATCAATGTATCTCTGGCCTCAGCCGTCCGGCTGACCCATCTCAAATATCAATATCTCATCATCTCGCGGCCACGATCGGTATCCTCTGGATATCCGCCGTCCCAAACAGTCACCGGTAGGTAATCCGTCCCCTGCCAGGCTCAACGTCAACACCACATTCCTCTTGCCCCGGGGTACCTTACCGGGCCCACCATGTACCCATAACGGTTCCTCCACTCCTCGACACGGATCTCGAAAACCACAGCAAACTCATGGTGGACGACACTTACATCACTAGAAAACCGCAATTTACATATTTTAAAAATATAATAAGTTTAGAAATTTTGCGGCTTTCCCCCGAAATCCAGAAATATAATAAAATCTCAAGAAATCCCCATAAGTGCATATGTCAATGATAATGAATGCATATGGTATCAATAATCAAGTTGCAATGTGTGATTAATAGATTAGGCATGAACAATTAATATGATGAAGTACATGCACATGAATAGCAATCCTACGATTTCATTTTAAGGAATTAAAGCAATAGCGCTAGTTTAAGTATCAATTATAGTAAAAGGTTTCAATTTAAAGGTTATCTAGTGTGGTGGCATGGCAATTACCAGGGTGTGTGTGTAAGCATGAATAGTGCTCGTGCTGCATATAAAAACCCTGGCAATGATGCAGGTGTCCTATAGAGTGGGTTCGTATATGTATGTCAATATAAGGCATGAATGTAGCAAATAATCATACAAGTATTACACCCCTAATTACTAACATTACTAAGAATCTTTTAAGTTACTAAAACTATCGGGCGACTTGCGCCATCCCACGATAGTCCCCCGTAGATGTTACATCTACTCACCGGAATCCCTAGCTAGTCACGTCCAATCACCGCTTTCCCCTTTCGTGCCGCGTCTGACGTCTCCGCGACCGAACCTGGAATTTACATCAATACAAACATAAGGTTACAAATCAAGAACGACGCAATTCCCAAACGAAAATACTAACGTTCACAAGTTAGGTACAACGTGCTCAAGGTGCGCGGAACACACGCGAAAATCGCAAAAACTAACTAAAACGTCGATTTGGTCGCCCGGAAAAACTAAAACCCGAACACCCAAAAATCCGCACTCACACATCCTAAAAGTCATAGGATACGCTAAAAATGTCATCAAGACATCGCAAATAATTCATCACAATATTTTAATAAAAACTAGTAAGCTAGAATTTGCAATTTGGTGCGAACATCGACAATTAGCGACAAAGTGCTCACAATCCAACACAAACATCCAACTAACCCACTAGATAGCCACTACATTAGTTTTAAACCATTAGCAATGCTTAAAAACCTAATTTCCATAAACAAAACCTTTCTTGATTTTCATAATTAGCAATTTCAATCCAAAACTAAACATGACAATACCAAATTAACACTAATTTGAAGCCCACACAAATAAAGTAACCTCATTAACTTAGATTAGCAAACAACTAGATAGCTAATTAGCTTTAATTAACTAAATAATGGTTTCTAAAAACCCTAGTTTAACTCTAACCATAAACCTTTAAAAACTAGATTAAAAACTAACACTAAATTAACACTAGATTTTAGCCCAATTAGCAAGTTAACCACTTAGATTAAGCTAACAAAATAACTAGATAACAAAATAGCTTAATTAATCTCTTAATGGTGTTCTAAACCCTAAATTAATTTCAAACCACAAACTTTAAAAAAACTAGTATGCAAATAGCACTAAAATTAACACTAAAACAACTAAATTAAAGGAATTAACCAAAAAGAATTTAATTAGGAAGAATTTATACCTCAACTAGAGATCTAGCAAGAACAAATTGCCTCCAAAGATGCCTCCTTTCTCCAAGATTTAAACTAAAGTGGGTGTGAGAAGAGATGGATTAAGGTTTTGTGTTGAAATAGTGAAGGATTTGTTGATTTCTATTGAATTTTGATGCAATTTTTTTTGAAGAAAATGAGAGAAAAGAGAAGGAAAATAATGGAATGGGGGGGGGGCTGCTCTCGACCAGTAGAAGGGAGAGAGGATGGTGTGGGGTGTGTGGAAAAAATTCACCAAGTCAAACTCCCCCAAAGTCAATACACCATACCTCCAAATACTATATTTTAATCAATTCTCAAAACAATTCATTTCATCACATGAATAAAGTCAAAGTGAGGCAAGCAAATTTCTGGACCTAATCATGGTGGGGCCGGCCTAGAGGAGGGGAGTGAGTGAGAGAGATTTTACAAAGAAATTTTATGCAAAAAGACCCCCTACAAGTCCAAAATTGCAAGTTTAAGCTTAAATTCAATAAATTTCGTTTTCCAATATAAAAATTAGTTAAAACTTGAAATAAAATACTAAAAATTTATGTTACAACTAGATTTTAATTAACATGATTTTAAAGCTTAAATTTAGCCCATTTAAATTTGTATTTATCGCTAATTCAATGTATTTTCTTACCGGCTTAAAATAATATTAAAAATTGAAAAATTAGGGAAAATTTTTAAACGACCAGAATTTCATAAGTAACTCATTTGCTACTAAAAACTAGCAATTACCTATCCAAATTAGGTATAATTAGTCCTAAACTGCAAAATAACAAAAAGAACGGTTTTCGGAAAAATACCGAATTTTCACCGATTTTCGGGAAAACACCAAAACGACTTTTCAAGGCGCTACACAATATTTCTAAGGACTTAGCCCAAATTGGCCATAAGTTCTCAATTCAGACTCAACTGAGCCAATGTGCTCATTATCTAATTAATTGATCTTAGTTTCCAAATCGGGCTACAGATTACTTAATCCACATTGGTTCAAGGGTACATCTCTGAACTCCTCTGACATCTGTCGTTGTAATCCTTCAACGTCGTCAGAGAGGTGACGGGTCCCAACGGCCATACATGCAATGGACCACTATGTCCCTAAACTGGAACAATAGAGCCCCCAAATACTCTTTTGTCGGATCTAAACGATCCAGTTAAGTCGATCTTAGTCTCAAATTGGATTAACGTATCCTTAACAAACGTTTGAGTTGATCTTAGCCTCAAATATGGCTAACGTATCCTCAAACCAAAACCCCAAACCCAAATCTAAGAAAATACGGATTTGGACGAATCCGCGCCCTACGGGCAACAACATAAATTAGTCTCCGTATACAATCCACGAGCAACCACAAATAAAACAAACACCCACGACACGAAGTGACCAGCTGGAGAAGGAGAAAGTTGTTACCGCGATGCGGTAGCGTAATTAACTGCAGGGGCTTGCGCCTGCAGGGAAGAGCGTCCCCACAATCAAAAACCCCTCGAACGAAGGGGAATCTGACGAAGTCTGCTACATCGGCCGCATCCGTCTAAACTTTCGATACATGGTGCCATAAATCAACTTGGCATCTTCGGAGAGGTGGACGGATAAAACCAAATAGCATCTGCCCCGAATCCCAGGCAAGACGTCCATGTCTTGGCCACCGTTCGGAAGGAAACAGATTCTGGCACGCCCGGTGGGACCTCTTCCTCTTTCCACTCCACACTTCGTGTGTCGTGTTCGCGAACGAATCGCGGTTTGTTGTGCTTGCCTGTGGATTCGAGGTACTAAGATTTGGTGTCTTGCTCCGTGCAGAAAACAGAAAATCAATGGCTTCAAACTACACTACCTGCAACTGCAACTCTCGCTCCGTCCTTGCTGGAGGAGTAACTTATGGGCCCCAAGCGGCCTCCATCTTCGCTATGCCGGTGGAACAGGTGACTCAGGCCACCACCGGTCTGTTCTTCGGGACCATGCTCCCGCCTGCAAGCTTCACCATTCCAGTGCCCGCACCGGAAGCGCAAAACAAGTCGGTCTTCGATCAGCTCACTGCTGCAACGGCCCCTCTCAATGGGTCGTCCAATGTCAAGCCGGCAGCCTCGGTCTTTACCAGGCTGAACCTGAACTCTAATGGGCCTGCCAAGAAGCCCATGACCCCTGACATGGCCGTCGCAAAGAAGACAGCCATCTCCATTCCTGAAGTCGTCAAGGCGGCTTCTCCTGCCAAAGGGTCGGTCTTCACAAGACTGACTATTCCGGCTCCCGTTCCTGCTCGAAGGTCTGTCTTCGACAGATTGGATACCGCTACTCAAAAGATGTCAGTATTCAAGAGACTGGCACCAGCAGTGCTTCATCTGGACAGGGGGCAAGACAAAGCCATCCCCATGGCTGAACCAACGCCGTCCGCTCGACATGCTCGCCGTCGTCACTGGCGCCGGGTAAGGAAGGCTGGGGGCAACTCCCCCTCTGGGATAACTCCGCCAGCTCCGATGGTGGAAATCAATGCTGCTGTTCCGACCAGGAATAGCTTTGAACCGCTAAGAAGGGTGCGCAAAAACTCGCCAACTGCCGTATTGAAAAGATCTCCTACACCTGTGGATAATGCCCCACAGGTGAAGCTGGAGCAGCCCCCTCAACGGCTGTCCTCTAAAATTTACAAGGTCTGGCGTCAAGTCCAGGACTCCGTAGTGGTTCAAGACTATCTCCGCCGACAGAAAAAGATGAAGGTTCGGCAGGAGAAGGACTACTCTGTCAAGCTACCAAAAGCGACAGCTACTTGGGTACCCACTACAACGGCCCCCTCAACTTCGACCGCTCAAAAAAGAAAGAGGTCGGAGAAGATCCCTGTGTCTTTGGCAAATCGCAAAGACACTGAAGCTAAACGCCCCAAGTCTGGGGGCATGGTGGTGCACACCGTTTATATGGCTTCCAGAAAGGAGGATAGCCGCGCTTCGACGGGTCACTGACCGCTCACCCGATCCGTGACAAAAGCCCAGGAGCAACAACAGAAGCTTCAGGAAATGCTGACGCAAATGGCCGCACTCACCGGGCCAAAAGAAAGCCCAGAGGCATCATCAGAGCAGCGTCATGAACAAGAAACTGACGCTGACTTCTTACGCAGAGTCCTCGAAAAGAAGGACAAAGAAGCCGCAGAGCAAGCGGCTAACATAAAACAAATGGCGCTCCTTTTCCAAGATATGGTAGGAATGATGTTACAGCAGGATTCTCCAGCTGAAGACCCTCCGACCATTACTGAAGACGATAGAGGGGAGACATCCAATCCTCCTCCGACTCTTTCAGCAGCCAAGGAGGAAACCATTTCCAAGGCCGCACTGGATGACTATATAGCTCAGCAAATACGAGCTCATCAAGCGAGTGAAGCGGCTGGGCAAATTGTTAGAACCGGATGACCCTATCAGGGCTGGTACGACCAAATCAGTTACCCACCGGGATATACGATCCCTAGATTCCATGTGTACAAGGGGACAAAGAATCCACACCAGCATGTCGCTCAATTCAGGGCCTTATGCGGCAACACTGGAGGCGACGACAAAATGCTGCTTCGCCAATTCGTCGGCAGCTTAGCAGAAACAGCCTTTGAATGGTATTCGGAGCTACCTAATAACTCTGTCAAAACATTTGCGGAGATGGAGCTACTGTTTACACAAAGATTCGCGAGTGCTAGCGGACGCACCCCGATCACGGCATTGATCAACGCCAGGGTAAGGCCAGGCGAAACTTGGGTCCTGTATGCTGTTCTCCTCCGAAAGACAGCCCACTGGGCTGCGATGTCCTGACGCTGAGATTCGGGGCAGATGCTATTTGGTTTTATCCGTCCACCTCTCCGAAGATGCCAAGTTGATTTATGGCACCGTGTATCGGAGGTTTAGACGGATGCGGCCGATGTAGCAGACTTCGTCAGATTCCCCCTCGCTTGAGGGGTTTTTGATTGTGGGGACGCTCTTCCCTGCAGGCGCAAGCCCCTGCAGTTAATTACGCTACCGCATCGCGGTAACAACTTTCTCCTTCTCCAGAATTTCACTTCGTGTCGTGTATGTTTGTTTTGTTTGTGATTGCCCGTGGATTGTATACGGAGACTGAGTAATGCCGTCGCCCGTAGGACGTGGATTAGTCCAAATCCGTATTTACTTAGATTTGGATTTGGTGTTTTTAGTTTAAGGATGCATTAGTCGCGTTGCGGCTAAGATCAACTTAAACGTTCGTTAAGGATACGATAGTCCTGTTTGAGACTAAGATCAACTTAACGTGATAATCCATTTAATATCTGGCCATCGGGACTCGTCACCTCTCTAACGTCGTTGAAGGATTACAACGGCAGATATCAGAGGAGTTCAGAGATGTACCCTTGAACCAAGGTTGATTTGGAGTTTTATAGTCCGTTTGAATGTTTAAGGATACGTTAGCCGTGTTTGGGGGCTAAGATCAACTTAAACGGGATCGTTTAGATCCGGCAAAAGTGCATTTGGAGGCTCTATTGTTCCAGTTTAGGGACGTAGTGGTCCATAGGTAGTTTAGGGACGTTGCGGTTCATGCTCCATTTTAGGGACGTGGTGGTCCATATTCCAGTTTAGGGACATGGTGGTCCATGTTTCTGTTTAGGGACGTGGTGGTCCGACATTAGTTTAAGGACGTTTCGGTCCAACATTAGTTTAAGGACGTTTCGGTCCAACATTAGTTTAAGAACGTTCCGGTCCACGAGTTTAAGGACCCCGCAGTTCGTATTGATGTGTGGTCGTCGGGACCCGTCACCTCTCTGACGTCGTTGAAGGATTACAACGATGGGTGTCAGAGGAGTTCGGAGATGTACCCTCGAACCGGATATAAATTAATTTAAGAGAACAGCTGTGCTCAGTCAATTTAATTTGGGGACTTACGGCCAAAATTGGGCTAAGTCCAGTTGAAAATGTTCAACACCCTTATTTATTTTTGGTTTATTAGACCTGTGCTGGGGCTTTGCCCACACTTAAATAATGCGTTGCATTACTTCTATTTTTTTTGTTTGGGCTCTGCCCATAAAAGATGCAGAGTATCAATTTCACTTGGGCTCTGCCCCCATTTTATTGCTTTGCAATTTATTTTGTCCTGCTAGGTCTTTTTGATTTGGGCCTGGCCCTTTAAGAAATGCCTTGCATTTGTCAGGCGCTTTGCGCCAATCAGAGAGCGCAAGCGCTTGTAGTGTTGACACGTGTCGCGCAAGCGCAGTGCGCTGCGCTAATGCGCTGCGCCTGCGCTGCTGACACGTGGCGCGCTCTGGTGGCTTACGCCAATCCAGGAGCGCAACAGCGCAGTTTGCAAGTGCAAGGCACTATGATTTAAGAATGTTTTAGATTCAAGAACCAATGGTTCACAAAAGAAGTGCAAAGCACTATTTTTATTTTGTTTTTTTTATTTATTAAAGATATATGATCTGTTCATAAGAGAACTTTCTCTTTTTCTAAAGGTCTTTACCTTTTTTTGTTCTTGAGGAGTTCTTCAGAGTTCTCTTTCTCTCTTTTTTTTTTAGAAAATGTTGATGATCTTGAAATGAGGTCTGGGGTCCTTTTTATAGTGCCTATAAATTAGTTAAATTTGTTAAAGAGATATTTTTCTGAGTGATTTGGGAAATTTTCCCCACCGTTGGATCTTTAATCCAAGGGCTTCTGTTTTACAGAAGAAAATCTTCTTGTTTTAACAAGAACAGAAAGATTTCTTTAAAATCTTAATTCTGTTTGGCGTAAATGCCCCAGCGCGTGACACGTGTCACGCAGCGCACAGCGCAGCGCAACTGCGCTAGCGCATCTGCGCTGACACGTGTCGCGCAGTGCAGCGCTTGCGCAACTGTGCTTGCGCAGCTGCGCGACACGTGTCGCGCAGCTGCGCAAGCACAGCTGTGCTTGCGCAGCTGCGCAGACACGTGTCGCGCAGCGCAGCGCTTGCGCAACTGAACGTTGCTTCTTTTACTTTTTGTTTTTAAAAGAGCCCTGCTCTGATTGGACGCACTGCCTTGGGCGTTGCGCTGACGTATTAACTTCTGACACGTGGCGCGTTGCGCGCAGCGCATGGGATTTGAAGCGTTGCTTCAAAATTTGAATTTTTAAAATTCAAACAGAGCCTTGCTCTGATTGGGGGAAACAAATGCCCCCCCCACCGTTGCGCTCACGTGGCGCGCACGTGAGTGCAGCGGTGGCAGGATCCTGACCGTTGGATCAAACGGGGTAAGTTGAAGGGGCGCATACGCCTATAAATAGGACCCTTGGTCCTTTAATTTCTTTACCACTTCAAGAACTTTGATTCAGAGCCTTGCTCTTGCTTAAGAACTCTCAAAGCCTTGCTCTTGCTTCTTCCCAAGAACTTTAAAGTTCAGAACTTAGAATCACTCTAGGTAAAAAATTTAAATTAATTTAAATTAAATTTAATTAACAGAGCCTTGCTCTTATAGATCTTTGATCTAACGAAAACCCCTTTGGGGTTTCTTCAACAAAGCCTTACTCTAAAAAACTTACAGATTTACAGAGATCTGGTCCATGGGTTTTAACCCATGAACAGAGCTTTGCTCTTGAATCAAATGTAGATCTTTTTAGATCTGAAAAATGAAGAAATTTTTTTTATAAGTTTTCATGGATTTTTCAAGATTCCAAAATTCTAATTCTTCTAAGTGTTAAAAAAAATTGATGGATCTTTCCATTATTACCACAGAGCTATACTCTTCTAAGGAATCTTGTTCCCCTGAGACCAGAGTTTGACAAATGTCACTCTGTGACAGAACTTTGCTCTAAAAGAGGATATTTTCTCCTTGTCTCTAGGGATCTCCCATCAATGAGTGTATTCTCTTGGGAACCTTTTCATTAATTGACAGTCTCATCTAATGATGGGGTTGTCTTATTAAATGATGTACCGTCATCCAGATTTTGTGGGTCCCCCTTTGGTCCCCTACCCACTATATCACAGTGTGGAGTAAGATTTTTTAAAATGCCAAGCGTTAGAACACTAACGGTTATTTTTGTCTTTCTACAGGAAACATGTCTGACGACTTGTCTTTCCCCTTTGTTCGCTCGGAAGGAGGGTTCCCCCATTCGCCAGTGGACCGGGTGGCGTTCGCTCTTATTAAAGATCATGACCCCGAGTGCAAAAAACTCCACCTGTGGGGAAGGTGGTACAGTCAAATCATTCAAGGTCGCCGCTGTTTCAGTTCCGCCTCGCCTTCTGAGCCCATAGTTATGATCCCTTATGCGGACGAACCCCCGGTGAAGTATGCCGTGGAGGTTAAAAATTGGAATTCTGACGACCTCTTCCAGCCTGCAATCGGTGCCATCCCCGTGCAGCCGCCGCCGGCGATAGACATTCTGGGGAGGCGAATCTGTCAGGGTGAAGCACGCCCTTGGGGACAGGCTTACAATATTGGACTGATCCCGCGACCGCCCGCCGGATATTTGCAATGGGCCCGGTACATCTTATCGGCGAAAAGGACTCATCTAACGAAGATTGGTTTATATTCGGCCATCTACGTTTCGCTTTTCGAGTAACCCTCTTCTCCAACGTGGTGGATCAAGGCCTTCATTGAACAATGGAATATCCCCACCCACACCTTCCTGATGACGGATAGGGAGGTCTCCATCTCCTTGGAGGAGTTTGCTGAAGTTTCGGGTCTACCAATGAGGGGGGAGCACTACGAGGAGCTGCTTCCTCCTGACGAATACATCTTTGCCACCAAGCCGCTGGTGTTTGACTTGACTCCGGAGAACGCCATTTAGCATCAGTATCCGGGCTTGGTGAAGGTGTTGGAGATCTATGAGGGACTCCATCTGGAATCGGGTGACCGGGGCGTCAGTTTCGCAGACTTTATTGCCCGCTTCATTCGCCCGTAGTTCCTATCAGAGCGGAGTGAGAAGTTCGCCCAGCTTGATGACCCTTTTGGTTTCGGCTTGGACCGCCGACCCACATCGGAAAATGACCAGAGGGATTTTTATCTCCCCAGCGCTGCTATCTCCGCTTTCTCAGAAATCGCCGTCCCGGGCATGGACGAGGAGACCTTTTTTATTGGGTTCCTGGGCTTGTGGCTATGCAGCTTTGCGCTCCCCATGCACCCACGCCTCATGCGGCCCTCCGTCTTTTACCCAGCGCATCGGATGGTGGCTGGTTTGCAGTTATCGGTAAGAATCGCCGGGCTAGCTTACCTTTATAATGGACTTAGCGTAGCGGCGGATGCTAGTGAGCCTGGGGTACAGCCTGCTAACTTCCCGATGCACTATTTCACTTCTTGGATGGAGATGCATGTGCAAGGGGTGTTCGGTGCCCATAAGACTCCTCCGTTCTTTGAGAAATGCAGACTCCCGAGAGTCATGCGGTTGGTCGGGGCTTCAATTGTGGTTGCATCCCCGCGGGAGTCTAGGGGGCTGCTCCTTCGTCCACATCTGGTCGCAGCGAAGGTTTCCTTTGTGGATAAGGTCATAACCATAGGCTCAGAGACCACTATGTCAGTGGTGCCACTGCGTGATGATTTTAAAGATGGGGCTTCTGTATTGAAGGCTCGGGAAATCCTCCACCTCTACTCCATTCGGCCGGGCTATCTAGTGTTTAGGCAGAATGAGACAGCCCTGTTTATGAGGTATAACCCGCACCGATTTGCCCGGCAATCGAGCTACAACCAAGGGATCCCGATGGAAGCTTTCTTGGAAAAGCCCGTGGTCAGCCAAGAGGGGATAAAGTGTAGGGTTCCTAGGCACCCTAGTGAGGTCACACAAGGCATCAACCATGCCATTTTCAAAAATTCTAGGTGCCGAGAGACCCGACTACGGATCGTTTGCTAGAAAACTAGGCGAAAAAGCTAACTAGTTAACACTTAACTAAGAGATACGGAAATACAACCATTGTAGATCCGGTTCTCCACCTCCATGGCTCCGCAACGAAGTCCTCTCCGCTGTCCAAAAAGAATCCGGGCTCTAGCGTCGACTTCATCGGAGAATAAGCGAGCTAGGTCGTCGATGTCCATGCCGAAGATGATCTACGTCGAGGCATCACTAGTTCAAGCTCCACCTTCACCAAGCCTTGAAAACTTGTGAAGGAAACACACTCTACTACTTGGCAAGAGGTAGAGGATGAAGAAATAGGAAGTGGGTAGACTTTAGAATTGGATTTCTCACTCATTTCCAACAATCACCATTGATGGAGCTTAGTTTCTCTTCTTGAAGAAGAAGAAGAAGAAGAATGTTATTATGATAAGAATAATAATAAAATGAGAAAAGAAATTCATTCTTATCATAATTGAACCATAGTTAGGTGTAGAGAATCAATCATGGTTTAGTGGAATGGTTAGGTTAAGCATGAGACAAAAATGGTGACAAAGTCAAAGTGTTCATGAAGCTTCATGAAAACAACAAAGAAAGCCACCATTTAATCTTTATGCAAATCATTTTCCAAAAAGAATAAATAGATAAATAAATGAATAAGGAAATAGTAAACCCTAACCATTTCATTAACCAAGGTTTAAATTCTTTACACTTAACCAAAAGGCATGTATCATCAAACATGATACAAGCAAGTGCACAAAATCATATCGCATATGCAATGCGCACATCCGAGTGAGAAAATCCATTCAAAGTGAACCGATACTAGTTAATGCAAAGTAATATATCAAATATATAATTATGCATTAAATCATTAAATCAACACTTGATTTAACGATCCGGTCATGACGTACATAACCGACTGGTATCATTAGTAACATCTTGTCGAATCAACACTTGATCCGATAACCCGGTTATATCGCATATAACCGATCAATGTCACATCGCGAGAATCGAATACAGTATCACATACTCGTATTATTCTCGGTCCCGCACATATCTCATATGCGCTCCTATTTCGTTTCGCTTGAGCCAGGAAACCTCTGTGTAGGACTCTAAAGACTCGTCAATACGCCGGCAGTAGGTGATGATCATATCAAATACCCACAAGCCGCAAGCGGTCTGCTAAACGTAACGGCCATCCGGGTATTGAGCGATCAGAAGATCGACGAGCAAGCCCGCTCACACTCCAGTGAATCCAACCAGTAACACTACCGTACAGTCCGGTCTGATCGTCTGATATGTCGCATATCTCGCCTAGGGGTGGTAAACGTCAGACCCCAATAGCTCGATAAGTCGTGTCGATATGAGGTCTATAACTGTTCGAGAAACTACTGGTAACACTTACCAGTAAATCTCAGCAACCCTGGCCAGGGATTTCCTGTTATAGCCAATCGAACACAGCGCAACATCAACCCCCTATACCGGGAGAGACGAATCCCCTCCTATCGTTCATTGCCTCCATGTGACTCGGGACTGTACCCAAAAACCACCGTTTTGCACGCCCTCTTGGACGTGGTAAGATGGAAATCAAAGCACAGTGGGAACCACACAAGACTCTATGACGATCTCGGGTCAACAGACTACTCTGTACCAGTGTCACCAGAGAACTGCCATCTGACGTGAGGTATAATACCATCTGGGAGTTCTCGGCGAGTCCGTCCAGTGTACCCAGTCTCTACTGAGCACCCGTATATCATCTCTGATGTCAAACACCAATAGATATGGGATCATCCATCGCCCATCTGTATGGGTCGAGAAGGTACACGCTAGTCTACACTGGTATATCGATGCCCCGTCTCGATACACCCACGACTAGGGACTTTGAAGGATGTACTTACGGACTACCATGTCCCCACTAGTATGATCCGCATCATAGTCCAGGTAGTCAAGTACAGATCCTAAGGGCTTTACCAACATGTAACAGAGAGACAAACAGTGTACACGTTAAGGTAAAGAGCAACCAGATAGCATACTATCATGTCGAGCAAGAAAGTCCTCCATATATATGTCCCAGCATCCACTACAATATACATCCTATGTATAGTAATGGCCTCTAGGGCATACATATAACTAACAATCTCCCACTTGCACTAGGGCCATCTGTAGCAGTGGTTGCAGTATCTCATACTCAACCATCCCATAAAAAAAATCTCTCTTTGGGAACAGGCTTTTGTGAGTGGATCCGCTGTGTTGTCCTCAGAATCTACTCTCCTTACCTCGATCACCCTGGAGATCAACCATCTCCTTGATCAAGTGATACTGCCTTAGAATATGTCTGGATCACTGATGGGACCTGCGTTCCTTGGCATAAGCCACAACTCCATTGTCACACAATGGGAGGAACGTAGTTCATCTCATGAACCAATATACATCCAAACATCCTCTTTTGGTAGCATCTTAAGTAGCGATGTATCCTGCCTTTATCGTCTAGTATGTCACGGTATCTAGCTTGGAACTCTTCCAACATACCGTCCCTTTACTGAGGGTAAAGACAATGCCTGTGACTGACATTCAGTCGTCTTTATCACCCTGGAACTATTCCAGTGATTCTCCCCAGGGTCGATTGATACCATCTCACTACAACTAGTGAGAATCCTAACATCCAATTAGATCTATTTCATAGATCCAAAACTCAGGATTTAGCAGGTATCATCATGATCCTATATGGAGAATCATTGTGATATGCGGAGATTGATCGAGCGTAGCATAGGAAACTCCTTCCCTATCAGGAGTATGTCATCCACGTACTCTACGAGGATCATCACCATACTCCCTACTACCTTTTTGTATATACAAGGTTCATCTACCATTTTGATGATGTCAAACTGTTTGACTAATCCATCAAAACAGATGTTCCAACTCCGCGATGCCTGCTTTATCCTATAAAGCATCTTGCACACATTTCCGCTGCTCCCACTGTCTACGAGGCCCTCTGGCTGTGTACTTATAGACGCACTCTTCTAAAAAATCATTTAGAAAAGCAGTCATGAGACACAACCACCAGATATCGTAGTCATGGTATGTAGCCGTGACAAGTAGGATCTGGATGGACTTAAGCATAGCTACTGGAAAAGGTTTCATCATTATCCACGCCTGGTCGATGACGAAAACCTTCAACAATTTTAGCTTTGAAAGTCTCAACTTTTCCATGTACACCAAGTAATCTTCTCAAGATATACTTGCTCCTGATGGGGATTTAACCCTTCAAATATAGCAACCAAAGTCCATACTTTATTGGTGTATAAGGATTCCATCTCAGATCACTAAACATCCAGCCATTCTTACAGAGTCTTACTCCTGATGGCCAGCTCAAAGCTAGTTGGGTCATCATCTCATGATGCAATCCTCGCTCCCACTGTCATAGAGAAACCGAAGTATCTCTCAGGTGGGTGAGGAACCCTACTAGATCGGCGGAGAGGCTGAGGTTCGTTGGTATCTACTGAATCCTTTTTGGTTCTACCAAATCATCTGCTGTTGTTTGTATAGCTGGAACCTTTCCAGTTCTACATAACAAACCATGCCTCGAGCTTGTCCGGATTTTGCTTTTAGACATAGGCCAGACAACCCCAAATCTTAACCAACTTAAGATATGGGCTCTTCCCTTTCCATATCACATATGAAGCGGTAGGCAACTGATTTGATTGGAACCCTATTCAATAGGTATGCAGCTTCTCAAGTGCATAACTCCCAAAAGGAAATAGGTAACTCAGTAGTACTCATCATAGAGCACACCATATCAGATAGGGTGTATCTGCTCCACCCCGACATACCATCGTGCAATGGTGTATACGGAGGAGTAATGCTGAGAGAGAATCTCATTCTCCTTTAGAATAATCCAGGAATTCCGTGCTCAAGTATTCTCCTCCTTGATCACATCAAAGGACATAATACTTTTACCCGTATTGGTTCTCTACTTCTAACTTATATTCTGTGAATATCTCAAAAGGTTCGGACTTATGTTTCAACAGAAACGTATGTCTGAATCTTGAGAGATTATCAGAGAATGTAATGAAGTAAAAGAACCGGTCTTGGCATGTGTAGACAGGGGACCTACATACATCAACATGTATCATCCCAAGAGTTCACTAACTCTTTCTCTGTTTCCAGTAAACGGAGCTATGGTCATCTTATCTTTGTGACATGACTGGCGAGTTTCACAAGATGTAAATTCAAACTGATTTAAATATGCATCTAAATGTAACTCAGCCGGTCGGGTCGCATTGATATGACCTAGTCTACAATACCTCAAGAAGGATTCGTTCATTTCTGAACTCTTCCTCTTATGTGTGTTCTGTATACAAAGAACTGTAGTTTGATTTAGAACATTAATGCTTTTAGATAACGTGCCTGAACCGATCAACTTTTGATATAGGAAATGTTCAAAACATTATCCAACAATACAAAATTTTATCGTTTCTTTACTAATAAAGAGACTGATATGATTTTGTATATCAGGTTCGGTATCTAACAACATTCGTTCAGAATGAATGTATTGGTAATACAGGGTGACAGTGACCAACAGACTTGGCTGCAACACTTGCCCCGTTTTCTGCCTCATGAAACTTATCACCCGTTCTCAGTTCTCTACCTTTCTGTAGCCCTATGTAACATATTACATATCTGGGATCCTGATCTGGTATCACATACCCAGGACGTAGAGGATAAAGAGAAACAGTTCTTTGTAATGAACACACCCGAAGATGATGCATCAGCATGCACTCTCTTCGTTTGGGCGGCACGGGAATTCTGGTAATCCCCAATTTCCTGCTCTGTCTTATAACAATTATAAGTTGGAGCGAGACCAACGTTCCCCAGCTCAGTATAACAAGCGGGTTTGGTCAATAATCCGTATTATTATCTTGATTAAGGCGTGATATGGTCGCTACCTGGAGAGAGAGAGAAGAAAACACTCAGCGTGCGCTCTGTCAAGAATAGATTGGTTATTATTTTATCTAATCAGGATGGCTCCCACTGCTTTTTATCAAATCTTCCTTCAAACCCTAAAAGGAAAGACTAGCCGGGATTAATTACACACTACAAGTTCGCCAATCTTTCAGCCAGGCCAGTGTCGGTACTTTGAGGGAGGTCCCCCGTGCTTTCGCACGAACCTAATTAATGTAAACCTCGTTTTCCCAGAGGCGTAACCTCGTTAACACCTTTCTAGTCACCTACTTGATCGGCTAATTGTAATGTATAAAACTCTCCCAGGAGTAACTCTTACTCGCAGCGGGTATCGGGATCCAACTATCTCATAGAAGGTATGCAATCTCATTGCAAATTTCAACACTTGAAATTCCCGATAATATTTTGCCCCTGGCGTCCTATGACCTTGACGCAGGCCAACAAACCATAGTCCGCTAGTCAAGTTCAACCCGTCATTTCCTGATTGAATTAAACCCACCCGCACGACCCTTAACGCAGGCCAACAAAGTCGCACGACTACCCTAATCCAATCACATCATATGCTTATGCAGATAAGCACAAGTTAGCTACCGCACACTACGCCTTGACGCAGGCCAACAAACGTAGCACGAATACTAACTACTACTTATCTGAAATGACGGAGGGCTACGACAGGTTTTTCTGAAAACCTATTGCGTAATGAACTTGATATCGTTGTAGAATCAAATGAATTTTGAAATGGAGTGTTTTTTAGGCTTTTCCAGTTTTGCTAAAGGAGTCACTCCCGGTGAAGGGATCGTCGGTCCTTTCCTCGTCGAATGAGGTGCGGGATATATCACATATATCACTGTGCAAAGCAAAAACACTTAAAAGCATTCAAAAGACAAACCGAGTGTGTAGCATCTGCCAGTTATTGCTAAAGGAGTCACTCCCGGTGAAGGGATCTCGGTCCTTTCCTCATCGAATAAGGTGCAGGATATATCATATATACTGCTGTGCAAAGCAAGAACTGTAGCTACCTGTTTTATTTTGAAATTCGATTCTACAACATCTTAGGTTTCTTTTATTTCATTAATCACATTAATGAAGTCCCATCATTCTCTGTACCTAAACATCACAGATAAATACGACGTACACTTATGCCATCCGCATTCTCCTCGATGTCCCCTCATGCACCGTTAGGTTAGGTAACTAACGGCAGAGCGGGGCAGGGCTAGCGCGGGTGTAAAACATAAGTAACGTCTATATAATATATCATATATACTATATACTGTATCTATCACAGAACATCACATGATCACATCACAGATATCGCAGCAGAAGAATCATATGAAATATTGGATATACTAGGACGTCCGTGTTTTCAATACGAGCCAGTATAAAACACGGATTCCACGGTCGCGATGAATAGCCAAACCCACACCCCTAGACCCCTACGAGAGCGGCAAGCAACCCTACCAATTCTAGAGTTAGGAGACCCGGACTCGACTCCTCGAGTTGGTCTCCCTCTGGACTCCAGAACCCGGTTACTTGTGCTCCCCTCCTTGGGTCTATCCTAGTGCAGAAAAGTAAATAATATACAAACGGTGACAACTTCCGCAACCTGGAAGTGCCCCAATAAAAGAATATTACATACAAGTTTTTACATGAATGAAAATGAAAAATACTCATCTCACATAAAAAAAACCCGGCTATTCAAACACGACGATCCAATATAACATATCCAGTAACATATAACAACACATGTCATCAACGTAAGTAAATATGTCCATCCCAATTGTCGTTGACATATAGCAACGAAACCGGCGATATCACATATTACACTTACGGTCACAGAAAAGAAAGTGTAAAACTACAACAGTTGGAATCCGCAACCACCTCAGACATCACATGCCTGACCAAATGAATTCCTTAGACATCGCATGCCTAACAATTATAAACCCCGCATTTTAGTCTCAAAATCGAAAACACTTTTCAATACCAAGTCGGGCAATTCAACAAGATTCCCGACATCCTGATCGAATGCTCGTCGCAAACTTCAGTAGACGGCCGCACCCCCGATACCGTCGACGAAGTGCACCAAGGCGGAACACCGCTACCGCGAGCACCCGAACGGATGCTTTCGGCGACGGGGTTCTCCTACAGTCACTTGGTCGGGGCTTTGGAGTGAGGCTGTCTATTAAGTTTACCCGGCGAGTATCCGCGTACGCTACGTGATTGCGACGGACTTTTGATCACATCAAAATTCCGTGGTAACCGATCAAGTGAGACTAAAGTGCTATGTTTACAACATTCATTCAGTTATCTCATAACTTCTTGTGAATTCCAATTATTGTATCCCATTCCAGATAAATAGAAAATGTTAAACTTTCCGATCGAACAATCGAACACCCAAGTTTTCCCGAAACATCAACACATGAAATAAGTCTAACAACATTCAGTTCGTGCCTCAGTACCAACGGTCCAGCCGTAGAAGGGTCAAGCCAACGCCTCACATGTGGCACGCCGTACTGCCCCAAACCCGAAGGTTCAAAGGGCAGTTCAAGATGGTCACATAATCGAGTTAAGGTTTGTTGTCTTCTAGAGGGACCATCGCGTTACTTGCACTACTTAGAACGTCGTTAAACTACGGAAAAATCCAACACTTGGAAATTTCCCGGCAGGGGAAAAAGTGGGTATTTATATACGGTCGAACTTTTTAACATATTCTAAAATTTATCCGGAAAGCCACATAGACAAAATTTGATATTCCGATCGAAACACCGAATCCCCAAAACAACCCAGGAAAACTCTTCTGTAGAGTCACAATAAAAATACCCCAGAAAATACAGCATTATATTATATGAGTTACTGTGCAGAAATTATTAAACAATGGAACAGTAAGGCCGCGGAACCGCCGCACCATGCATAGCACGTGCCGCGTTTCCGCGCTGTAAAAGTTGATTCAGGCCCTCGTATTTCACAGTAATTCAAATAACACCCTGCTTATTTTTCTGCATATTTTTAATTTCGAAAAATCCACAATTTTCAAAAAAGGACAGAGAGCATGTTTGAAATGGGTTTTCGGGTTCGTTCGGACTTCAAACTCCGTCTGGACTTCGCCTAAGGCTCTAGCTAGGCTCTGATACCACTGTAGGTCAGGCAGCCACCCCATCCAATGGGGTCGCCGTGGCACCAACGGGTCCCTCAGCCGCTACTTTTTACGCATGCCCCCTCGCGAGGACTACAACCCGCCGGAACACCTTCCGGTCTCGGGACACCCTGGGGGTAAGAGCCTATGCTTCGCCACACTGTCACACAGTGAGAACCCCCCATAGGTCGACATCCAATGCCTAGTAGCTCTGATACCACTGTAGGGTTCCTAGGCACCCTAGTGAGGTCACACAAGGCATCAACCATGCCATTTTCAAAAATTCTAGGTGCCGAGAGACCCGACTACGGATCGTTTGCTAGAAAACTAGGCGAAAAAGCTAACTAGTTAACACTTAACTAAGAGATACGGAAATACAACCATTGTAGATCCGGTTCTCCACCTCCATGGCTCCGCAACGAAGTCCTCTCCGCTGTCCAAAAAGAATCCGGGCTCTAGCGTCGACTTCATCGGAGAATAAGCGAGCTAGGTCGTCGATGTCCATGCCGAAGATGATCTACGTCGAGGCATCACTAGTTCAAGCTCCACCTTCACCAAGCCTTGAAAACTTGTGAAGGAAACACACTCTACTACTTGGCAAGAGGTAGAGGATGAAGAAATAGGAAGTGGGTAGACTTTAGAATTGGATTTCTCACTCATTTCCAACAATCACCATTGATGGAGCTTAGTTTCTCTTCTTGAAGAAGAAGAAAAAGAAGAATGTTATTATGATAAGAATAATAATAAAATGAGAAAAGAAATTCATTCTTATCATAATTGAACCATAGTTAGGTGTAGAGAATCAATCATGGTTTAGTGGAATGGTTAGGTTAAGCATGAGACAAAAATGGTGACAAAGTCAAAGTGTTCATGAAGCTTCATGAAAACAACAAAGAAAGCCACCATTTAATCTTTATGCAAATCATTTTCCAAAAAGAATAAATAGATAAATAAATGAATAAGGAAATAGTAAACCCTAACCATTTCATTAACCAAGGTTTAAATTCTTTACACTTAACCAAAAGGCATGTATCATCAAACATGATACAAGCAAGTGCACAAAATCATATCGCATATGCAATGCGCACATCCGAGTGAGAAAATCCATTCAAAGTGAACCGATACTAGTTAATGCAAAGTAATATATCAAATATATAATTATGCATTAAATCATTAAATCAACACTTGATTTAACGATCCGGTCATGACGCACATAACCGACTGGTATCATTAGTAACATCTTGTCGAATCAACACTTGATCCGATAACCCGGTTATATCGCATATAACCAATCAATGTCACATCGCGAGAATCGAATACAGTATCACATACTCGTATTATTCTCGGTCCCGCACATATCTCATATGCGCTCCTATTTTGTTTCGCTTGAGCCAGGAAACCTCTGTGTAGGACTCTAAAGACTCGTCAATACGCCGGCAGTAGGTGATGATCATATCAAATACCCACAAGCCGCAAGCGGTCTGCTAAACGTAACGGCCACCCGGGTATTGAGCGATCAGAAGATCGACGAGCAAGCCCGCTCACACTCCAGTGAATCCAACCAGTAACACTACCGTACAGTCCGGTCTGATCATCTGATATGTCGCATATCTCGCCTAGGGGTGGTAAACGTCAGACCCCAATAGCTCGATAAGTCGTGTCGATATGAGGTCTATAACTGTTCGAGAAACTACTGGTAACACTTACCAGTAAATCTCAGCAACCCTGGCCAGGGATTTCCTGTTATAGCCAATCGAACACAGCGCAACATCAACCCCCTATACCGGGAGAGACGAATCCCCTCCTATCGTTCATTGCCTCCATGTGACTCGGGACTGTACCTAAAAACCACCGTTTTGCACGCCCTCTTGGACGTGGTAAGATGGAAATCAAAGCACAGTGGGAACCACACAAGACTCTATGACGATCTCGGGTCAACAGACTACTCTGTACCAGTGTCACCAGAGAACTGCCATCTGACGTGAGGTATAATACCATCTGGGAGTTCTCGGCGAGTCCGTCCAGTGTACCCAGTCTCTACTGAGCACCCGTATATCATCTCTGATGTCAAACACCAATGGATATGGGATCATCCATCGCCCATCTGTATGGGTCGAGAAGGTACACGCTAGTCTACACTGGTATATCGATGCCCCGTCTCGATACACCCACGACTAGGGACTTTGAAGGATGTACTTACGGACTACCATGTCCCCACTAGTATGATCCGCATCATAGTCCAGGTAGTCAAGTACAGATCCTAAGGGCTTTACCAACATGTAACAGAGAGACAAACAGTGTACACGTTAAGGTAAAGAGCAACCAGATAGCATACTATCATGTCGAGCAAGAAAGTCCTCCCTATATATGTCCCAGCATCCACTACAATATACATCCTATGTATAGTAATGGCCTCTAGGGCATACATATAACTAACATAAAGAATGCAATGCACCATTTCACACGGCTTAACACGGGTTCCTATTTCTTTATCAGTGAACCCAGCTGTGCCCCTAAGATGCTCAATTCGTACGTAGCCTGGTATGCGCATGCGATGGGCCCAATTATCTTAATGGAGAAGCGTATGCTGGTTGACCGTAGGGGTGCGCCTCCTGACAGTGATCGCAAGGCCCCCTTGCAGCTAAGGATCCCGGTCATCCCTCCATTAAAAGATGCCGGAGTCGATCGACCACGCGTGTTGAGCCCCCCGCGTGGATTGCCACTGCCTGCTACGGTGAATGCACCACCGGCGCCCCGTGCTCCCACAAAGACGGTTAATGTAGTATCGCCAGAGTCCGGCGCAGGAGCAGATATCGGGACCCGCCGCCCTAAGGTGACTGCCAAGCGCAAATCGATTCCGGGTGGATCTAGAGCTGGCGGGCAAAAGAAGAAAAAGTCCATCCTTTCCCTTGATGCGATCCTCAGCTTAGAGCCTAAGGCTCCTCTCAACGAAGGAATAAGTGAATATGGCAGCAACGAGGGCTTCTTGGTAGACCATGCAGACACCAATTTGGCGGCCGCCATTGCAGCTTCGGAGCGATCGGCGAGGCTCGAAGCGATGTTAAGTGAACTCGCTGAGTCAGGTAACCATCAGCCGCTTTCTTCGTCACTTTATTGCACTTTTTATCATTATCTTTAACTAATATTTGCCCCATTTTCTACAGGTGTCTCTACCGAAGAGGCTATTGCTGCCTCTTTGAAAACCTTCCAAGAGGAGGAGGAGAAACGTGCTCTAGCAGGCGTTGGTATGTCCCACCCCCTTCTCTTTTTATAAGAAAAATTTGTTATCTTTTCTGATGGTCAACCTAACCTTCTTTTGTCTCTTTGCAGGGGCTATATCAGTTGATGCGGGGATCCTCCCTAAGCCTGTTACTGAAGTCCCGGTCTCGTCGAGGCTGCTGCAAGAGCCTCGACTTGACAAAATGATGAGGGATGCCTTGAAAAATCTGGAGGCATCCCTATTCACGGACGAAGACGCCTCAATTAAAGAAGCCCTAGTGGCATCCGTCTCAACGGCTCGTGAGGAGAGGAAGCGGTTGAGACGCGAAGCAAAGGCGCGCAGAGCTGCTTTGGCCATGGGAGCGGGCCCTAGCACCATCCCTCGCGCTGATACTCCCTCTGAAGAGGTCCCTGTCGCCCTATCTACTGCTCATAGGCAAGTGGCGCGCGCGATTCGAAGTGCAAATGATAAATCCTCTTCAGGTAGCATTTCTTTCAGAACCTTGTTGTAAGAATTATAAAGCCGTTGGTTCTTATGCATCCCATCTTGCAGGGCCAAGTCTGACCGAGGGGGAGGCGGAGACCGTTGAACCCAGGGAAACGGAGGAGGCAGTGCTTGCCGAACCCGAGCTGACGGTGAGCAACGTCGTTGGGGTTACAGGGCCTGAAACAGAGGTTGGGGGATCTGCAGCCGAGAGGGTCATTGATGCCGAACCTGAAGTGGCGGCAGATGAAATGATCGTCATAACCGAGCCGAGGGTAGTGGCGGGCGAGGCGCTTGAGGCTGGAGACCTCGCGGTGACGATGGACGAGACAACCGTGACTGCAGAACCCGAGGGAGTAGCGGGTGAGGCGGCCACGATTCCTGAGGACGAGCTAACCGCTCCTTCTCAGGAATCTGGCAATGCTCCAATCATAGCCCTCCCCGCCTATGGTCCCCCGCCGTCTCCAGGGCTTGCGAGCACAACAATGGTTCCCATCGAGTCGGGTGATGAGGCTACGGGCGGTGGCCTCATGTCAATGGAGGAGGGAATTGCCTCAGTTTCGGCTGGCAGCTCGTCGGGTAAATTTCGAGTTACTATCATTCTTTTTTTTTATATCTTGCTATCTTTTCTAACAAGTTTGTCTTTGTTTTTAATGCAGGTGCGGCCAGTGCCGATGCTCCATTGCTCGAAGGAGCACCGTCAACTACTGCTTTGGCGGTGGTCACCTCCCAGCCTTCCCTTGTGCCATTGCGGATGTTGGAAGGTATGGATTTGCGACTCATGAGTTAATCTTCTAAACGTGTAGCTTATGTATTAACGTCATACCACTGTGTCCTTTCAGGAGTGTTCTTTGATCATTTATACCAAGTGTTGCTCCCACACTTCTCCTTCCCATCCGAACTCGCTTCTCCCTCTAGTGGTGCCGGTGAGTATATTTTCATTTCGATGTCTTTCTTTTCCCCCTTTTTTTAGCAATAGGATTATTTCTGACTTTTCCTCTTCCTTATTGTAGTGCCACAAATCGAAGGAGGGGACGCAAGACCTGCCACGCCATCGGCCCTTCCGGCTTTGCCGTCCGTTGCAGCTGGTATAGTAAACTTCCTTTTTGATGTCCCTTCAACATCTCTTGACCCATCGTTTAACCATGTTTTGTTTTGCAGCTATCGTTCCGGCTCCGATCCCTCTTGAGTCTCGTGTCCTTTCACCGGCAGACCCTTTCTTGAAACGTCCATCTTCAAAGGGTGCCGTGATGAGTTTGGGCATGCTGAGCGGGTATATCGAAGAGCTTAACACGGACGCTCTCCCTTCTGCCGTAGATTTCGCTGTAGAAGTTAACCCGATGTTGGCGGCGCTCGTAAACTTTCACAACGAAGGCGTCGTCGAATCTTGGGTTAACCACTGCAGAGAGATCGAGGCCTGCCTGCATCGGTTGGAGTCGATGCGTCCTTCTCCTGAAGTTTTGGCCGTAAGCACCCAACGGACAGCTTGGCTCGAGCAAAGCGCTTCTTATCTCCGCCATTTGGAGCAGGAAGCAGCTTTACGGTTGAAGGAACGTCAGGAATCTTCAAGCGCAACTGCTCGCCTGCGCGCTGAAGTTAGGACGAATGCTGCCGAGGTGAAAGCCGTCTTTGAAGGCCTTCTGGAGCGTATCTCTAATGGGCTAGCACTGAAGCAGAAGCTTGATGCTGCCGAGCGTGATGCCCGATGCCACGAAGCAACTCAGCAGGTCGTTGGGGAACAGCTCGCATCCTTCATGCAGCAGCGGGCTCAAGTAGAGGCCGAACTGGCGGTGGCGGCTGATCAAGAGAAGGCGTGGAAGGAAGCACGCGAGCAATTGATAGAGCTGTTCAAGAGGCTTCCTTCTCCCTGAATATTTTGTATCATTTACACACTTGTAATTTTTATATAGTATATATACATTCTTTGTTCTTTATACGATTCGCCTTGTACTTTGATTGAATTTATGAATAAAGATACACATTCCTTTTTGCAATGTCTTGTACTATCTCTTTGCTTTCTCCCTTTTCATCATGATGTTTTCGATGAACCTAATTGGCCGATAACTTAATTTCTCCAAGAGATAGCGATGGCTTAGGCCGCAGGTTCAGATCTGCCGCCTAAGACTTTTCAACTCTATGAGCCGTGAGGGTCTCATAGAGACTTTTCTTCCTACGGATCGAGAGGATCTCGTAGGTGGGTTTTTCTCCTTAGGAATCGTGAGGATTCCTAAGTGTGGTTTTCTCTTATAAGTCGTAAGGATCCTACAAGAGAATTTTTCCCTCTTATGAGTCGAGAGGACCCGTAAGCGGTTGTTTCCCTCCTTGTCGAAACTCGACTTTGGAGAGTGAGACCCGTGAATAGTATGCAAGAGATCGTTTTAGATCGACTTGTAGGGTCCCATTTTTCAGGAAGCAAGCTTTTCAATCCCTGCTGCCTGAGGCTTCATCTTGCGAGTTGAGACGAATCGGGAATTCTCCCGCGGAGACACTGGTGGCTCTGCGAGTTGACGTGGATCAGGAGGCTCTCATCACGGAGTGTTTGTATCCGTGAGTCGAGGAGTTTGCTAGGGATTATTTGTTTCCCAGGCGCCAAGGATTATTTGTTTCCTTGGGGTTTGAAACGAGTCGAGGATTTCCCACGGAGGCACTGGTGGCTCTGCGAGTCGACGCAGATCAGGAAGCTCTCGTCAAGGAGTGTTTGTATCCGTGAGTCGAGGAGTTTGCTAGGGATTATTTGTTTCCCTAACGCCAATGATTATTTGTTTCCTTGGGGTTTGAAACGAGTCGAGGATTTCCCACGGAGGCGCTGGTGGCTTTGCGAGTCGACGCGGATCAGGAGGCTCTCGTCAAGGAGTGTTTGTATCCGTGAGTCGAGGAGTTTGCTAGGGATTATTTGTTTCCCTAACGCCAAGGATTATTTGTTTCCTTGGGGTTTGAAACGAGTCGAGGATTTCCCACGGAGGCACTGGTGGCTCTGCGAGTCGACGCGGATCAGGAGGCTCTCGTCAAGGAGTGTTTGTATCCGTGAGTCGAGGAGTTTGCTAGGGATTATTTGTTTCCCAAGCGCCAAGGATTATTTGTTTCCTTGGGGTTTGAAACGAGTCGAGGATTTCCCACGGAGGCACTGGTGGCTCTGCGAGTCGACGCGGATCAGGAGGCTCTCGTCAAGGAGTGTTTGTATCCGTGAGTCGAGGAGTTTGCTAGGGATTATTTGTTTCCCAAGCGCCAATGATTATTTGTTTCCTTGGGGTTTGAAACGAGTCGAGGATTTCCCACGGAGGCACTGGTGGCTCTGCGAGTCGACGCGGATCAGGAGGCTCTCGTCAAGGAGTGTTTGTATCCGTGAGTCGAGGAGTTTGCTAGGGATTATTTGTTTCCCTAACGCCAAGGATTATTTGTTTCCTTGGGGTTTGAAACGAGTCGAGGATTTCCCACGGAGGCGCTGGTGGCTCTGCGAGTCGACGCGGATCAGGAGGCTCTCGTCAAGGAGTGTTTGTATCCGTGAGTCGAGGAGTTTGCTAGGGATTATTTGTTTCCCTAACGCCAAGGATTATTTGTTTCCTTTGGGTTTGAAACAAGTCGAGGATTTCCCACGGAGGCACTGGTGGCTCTGCGAGTCGACGCAGATCAGGAGGCTCTCGTCAAGGAGTGTTTGTATCCGTGAGTCGAGGTATCTGCTGAAGACACTGGTTTCTTCGGAGCTGGACCGAACCGTTGAGACTTGGCTTCGTCTTCTGGCGGAGCCTGTTGGGAAAGTATGTTCCCCTCTTTATTTATGCCCTTGGATTGTTTACAGGGATCGACGTGATCTTAACTGTAGGGCCAAAGTTTTATCATCATTTTTTTTTGTTTTATCTCCGCGATGCTCTATCATTTCAGCTTTTATATCGCGAAGGTCGCGATTGCCCAATCATTTCGGCTATTTTTCGCGGTGCCCAATCATTTCGGCTTTTATTTTATTTTTACTCGCTGCTTTTTATTGCAAGTTGCCCAATCATTTCGACTATTTTTTATTTTTACTCGCTGCTTTTTATTGCGAGTTGCCCAATCATTTAAGCTATTTTGCATGCATACATTTTTACTTGCTGCTTTTTATTGCAAGTTGCCCAATCATTTCGGCTATTCCGTATGCATGTGTGGCCTACTGGCTTTCCGCCGTAAACCTGACATTAAACACCGATTTCGGCATCGGCACCGCTACAACTGGGATGTTGCCAGGAGCGAATCATCATTTGCCTCTGTCGTTGTCGAACAAAGGAGGCTTAGCGACCAGGGTTAAGGTCCTGTCGACTAAGGCTTTGACTTCATGAGCCGTAAGGGTCTCACAAAGTTATTTCTCCCTACAAGTCGTGAGGATCTTATAGGTGTATTTTCTCCTTAGGAATCGTGAGGGTTCCTAAGTGTTTTGTTCCTCTGTAAGTCGTAAGGATCCTACAGGAGGGTTTTCTCCTTGTAAGTCGAGAGGATTTACAAGGGTTATTCACCATGCAAACATATCCCTAGTCTCGGATGGGACTTGGTTAGGGAAATGTTTATTCGCGCCCGTGGATTGTATACAAGGGCCAATATAGGACCACTCGTAGGGCAATGTCGAAAGTTGTGGGGGTTGCTTAAGCACAGGTTTAGGCCTCTGTAACTTAAGACTTTCAAATCTTACGAGCCGTGAGGGTCCCATAAGAGAGTTCTCCTTACGAGTCGTGAGGATCTCGCAAGTGTATTTTCTCCTTAGGAATCGTGGGGATCCTTAAGTGTGTTGCTCCCTTGTGAGTCATAAGGATCTCACGCGGGTGGTTTCTCCTTACAAGCTCGAGAGGACCCCATAAGTGTTTCTTAATGAGGTTGCGCCCTTTCGGGTTTTCACAAACACTCGCCGGTAGTCCTGCTGTTTTTACTCACGGAGCCCTTTCGGGTTTTCATCCGTGCCCATTTTGCTTATGGACATACCGTTTTTTTTTATTCTTTTTATTCTTTTTTTTTACGAGGTCACGCCCTTTCGGGTTTTCACGAACACTCGCCGATAGCCCTGCTGTTTTTACTCACGGAGCCCTTTCGGGTTTTCATCCGTGCCCATTTTGCTTATGGACATACCGTTTTTATATATTTTTTTTCTTTTTCTTTTATTCATCTCGTCAGCCTGAAGATGCTGCGGTAGTAGTTTAAGAACGTTTCGGTCCGTTATTAGTTTAAGGACATTTCGGTCCGACATTGAGAGGCTAGCTACTGTTTATAAAACTTGAGCTTAGGAAGATAGCGAGCGGGCATGGTCGTCGTCACCTATCATTGTCCTAGGCTGTGGCTCATTAAGCGTAGTATCTCTTTAGGAAGCGACCGTTTATTGTCCTGAAAGGCCTTTCACCGTGCATGTCCATGAGTAGATAGGCCCCACCCTGGTAGACCTTATCTATGATGTACGGGCCTTCATAGTTTGGCTCGAATTTTCCTTGCTTGGCGCGATTGGGGATCATAGGCCTTTTGACCACTAGCAGGAGTTCGCCTTGGCGAAATGTCCTCGGTCGGGTCAGTCTTTCATATGAGCGCGTCATCTTTGCTTTATAGGCCTCCAAATTTTGTTGTGCTATGAGCCGGGTTTCATCAAGGGCGTCAAGCTCCTCAAGCCGAAGGTGAGCATTTTCTTCGTCCGTCAGCTCGTAGTGGACTGCCACTTGTAGAGAGGGTAACTCTATCTCGAGGGGGAGTACTGCTTCCGTCCCAAATACCAACGCGTACGGCGTTGTGCTTGTGGCCGTCTTGAATGTAGTTCGATATGCCCAGAGAGCTTCTTGCAGCCTCTCATGTCGGTCTCTCTTATTT